>OY292495.1:14547008-15172008 GCA_958496325.1 Nomophila noctuella | reverse complement strand
TGATAAATTAGTCTGGTTACGACGGCTGTTTTATATTCAGCACTGAAGCGGATGATCGGATATTTATATGTAGGAACATATCTAGTCTCATCTCAAAGTGTGATTATATTTATAATTTTAAACAAACGGATCACCAATCCGCATTTGGCAAGCGTGGTTGTTTAGCCAAAACCCATATTTGTAACGAACACATGATTTAAAATTATGGAGGCCTTTGCCCTGCAGTAGGACATTAAAAGGCTGATAAAATACTACTATATTATAAATAAGCTAACTATAATGTCATCTTTCTTGAGAAAACTGGCGGAGGTGCGAAAATTATCAACCAATCAATTTGCTCCCAGCGGGATTTGAACCCGCGACCATCAATTTAAATATCAATAGTGTATCAATCAGACATACCTAGTCTTAATCTGCAACACACCAGGCACCGCTGCACCGCGCCACTGGAAAGTACCAAATGCAACGTCATTATTGTGATTTAGTTATTATTTAAATCAGGTTAGCTTTAAATGAAGTCTTTGGACTAACATACCAATTCTAGCTCCGAATTAAGGTTAAAAGTACGGATTCTAGGAAACGGATAGTCATACTTAAATACTTTTACATCGTTTCATGACATAACACACAGTAAACATCTGCCCTTACAGGAATTCGAACCCGCGAATCTTTCATTTTTGAAGTAAGGTTCCCTAACCAATAGGTCAGTCAAATGCTTAAGCTTTATTAAGTTCCCCTTACATTCTATCTTTTTTTTGAGTCACGCTTAGGTTAGCTAGATTACATACACTCAGTGAGTCCCTATATAAGATGAAGGCATCTTTCAATTAAAATACAGGATTCACACTTTCTTGTCGACACGACCCAGAAATTGTGCCGCTGTGTGTGTCTAGTAATTCATAGGATGATGATTATAATACTAGCCTTCCACCCGCGACTTCTTCTGCGTAGTCAGGATGTTCCCGTCACCCTGCACTGCTCTGCACTACGATGCACCGAGCTCTCATCCTGCAAGTAGCCGCTGTCTGTCATCGCAGCAGCTGGAAAACAACAAAGAAAACGTCACGTTTTTATAATAAAATCAAAATGAAAGTAATAAGCTTAATACAGGCGATTTATTATCAGTGGTGGAGTCAGTCAGTTCTGCCTTCCGATTCCCAAACGGTACAGGGTTCGATTACCGCACAGTAAAACATAATAGGTATTATACCTACATCTACTTTAGTTACATAATATGTAATAATGTAATAATGCCCTCAGCAATTGTCAGCCGCGGATCCAATCTTATGATCAGCCAGGTACGCAAGAAAAGTATCACTCTTTTTGGAAGAAAGTTAATGGGATACTTACTGTTAACTTACTTTTTTAGCTGCTATATTTGAAAACTCCAGTATCGGCCACCAGCAGGGCGCGCAGGTCGGAGCGACTGGAAGCACATACAACATGCACTCAGCAAGGCCTCACTAACATCAGTACGTAGGTACAGTTTGCATTACCTAATATTTTTAAATATGATTAGAGAATGAAAGAACTATGCACATTTGATAAAATGAATTATTGCTAAGTCACTACGTACTAATTCATCAGACTTGTAGGTAGGTAGATAGTAAGTTCAGACAATTTAATTTGATCTAATAAAACCCAAGTAGGATAAGTAATTTGTGCACTTACACATATTCTCGGTAATCCCACTTAATGGGCTCCTCATCACCAATGAACACAGGTACAGCCAGCTCGTTACAAGAAATTATTCCATCGCCGACTAAGTGCCCTACAATACAAAAGTTCATTATTATAAATAGTATTCTTCTCCTTCTTCGTCCTAGCATTTTCCCAGCCGAGTGCTTAAATTAGAGATGTTCAATGCCAGCTTCATATTAGTGGGTTGTATTAACAACAGGTTTATTAATACAGCCCATTTTATGTTACAATTTTCTTCATTACCCATAATATTATCTTTTACTACACGGTACTAATTTATTATTAATTATTTATTTATAATTTTAAAAACACAGTTCTAGGTTAGTATTTAGCAGTACATAACTAATATAACTAATTACTATCTTTTGCTTAAATACTCAACCAACTTCAACTAAATGTTATTATAAATTACGAGCGTAAGTTTCGTTCCCGCGTTAAAACATCTAGTAGAGTAACACATAAAATTTGTCTAGACAGCGCAAAGGAACACGTATTATAAAGACAACTGCGGCCATCGAGAATCGCATCAGGCGCGGAGATAAAAGCGCTGGCATAGATTAAATTAAGGGAAGGCAAGGGAAAACGATGATTATTATAAATATGATTATTATCAAGGGCATCTTCCACCATTCATTTAGTAATTCTCCACACTTCACATTCTAATAACTTGCACGCTCCAAAAACATTGTTTTTAATAATACAAATGAATTGTAATAAAACATAAATTTAATTTTACAAAAGACTTAAATTCTAAATAAATAATCTTAAAGTAATATTATTTACCATAACTACACATCAAGTATTAGCACAGACCAAGTCTCCACCACCAGCCACGCAGTCACTGGCGATGTATATCTTGCTGCCGGTGGTGGTCTGCACAACATTACACGCAGCTATTTCAGCATAGTTTACTCCGCCAATCACATATACCAATATACTTTTTGATTTCAATGTACATGCATTCCCAAAATTTGGATCAGCCTTCAATACTTTTGATACAGATTTAGCATCTTTACAACCAAATTCTAAATCTGCCTGAAGTTTCATGTTAGTCAACTTTTCATTCAAAGTCTCCATACCTTCCTTTAGTGACGCCACCATAGGTCCACCCACTTTTAAATCTGATAATGGTGATAATTTTGTCAATATTTCCAGAACAGACATTGAATTTACCACAGAATTACATAGAACAGCAATCAAGGGTATGTAGCCACCATTGAAAACATAGCTAGGAGAGGAGTCGCGAACCTTGTCTGGCTGTGAAGGGAGTTGCTTCAGCTTGTTCGCTGCCGCCTGGAACGCACTCTGCCACTTGGGCAACCGATCACTGAGATTGCTTAAATTGGAAATATTCAATGAGAGCTTTAGATTAGTGGGCTGTATTAACAAACCTGCATTTATTAAATTGTTAAATACATATAGAAATTTGTAACCAAAGGCAAGCAAATACTTGTTTACCAGGGTGTTATATTCCTCGTAGGATAATCCTTGGGTTAGGCTGAGCAAACACATAAGTCGTAGGCTATTGTAAATGTGAACGTCGGTACCAAAGTTCTCATCAACAAAGGTAAAGTTAGACTTTTTGTTCCTATTATTCAGCATCTCTGTCTCTGTGTAAGTTTGGTTTTCAAATTTCTTACTCATTTCAGAAATAATTGTTTCACATGCTAAGACATGGTTTACTAGGTTCTGTTTAAAAAGGGTCACCTGTTGTAGTTTTGTTTCAACGTAATGCTTCATTTCCTGAATTCCTAATGCTTTGATATCTTCATTTTTCAGTAATTTTGCTTTGGAGCTAAGCACACTTAAGACTTCAGAGAAATGCCTATACTTTATCTCTCCATAAAGGCTATCGATAGAGCTATCTAATGTCATAGTTGCATTTCTTCCTTCATTTTTTTCTTGTTCAGTAGCAAAGTCCAGCTTTCCTTTTTTTAATTTTGTTTCTTTAACATTTAGATCTAAATGTCCACAGTTTATGTTAAATATTTCACCAAGCAAGCCGCTATATGTAGCTGGAGTCAACAAACTGGACGGATAATCTTGATTTCTGTCCATAATTATCACAACATCAATTTCAGTTGAGTTTTCATTATTTATAAAATCTCTTGCATATGTTTCATTGTAGACTTCCAGCATGTCTAACACGCTTGCAGATAGTTTTCCAGATGAGAACATAACTCTAGGCCTCCCGGTGACGTGGAACAAGCTCCATAGGGACATGGCAACGCTTGACAACAGGGAATGGTTTTGTTCCACAAACAGTTGCTTATACATGAATGGGAGTTCTAAACTCAAGAGTTGCTCATCCAAGGCCATGAATTCCCAGGAAAATGTGTGTAATTTTACTATGCCATACAATCCTTTGCTCTCAAGTATTGAATCATATAAACATAATACTTTAGGTACCATTATGATGTGGAAGCAGTTAAGTTCTGCCAAAGATGCATTTTGACTTAGCAGAGAGGATATTTGATCCAAAACACATTTATACTTCTGTACACAAGCTGGTATGAAGTACACTCTGTTGGTGTTCACTGTAGTTCCAAGTTGTGGCTCCATTTTGTATATCTTGTCAATTCCATTTTGCCTGTAAGATAAAGAAACAGTGCTTCTTTAAACTAAGGAATATTTTAAAAATAATTGAAGATTATTGGAAGAAGGTCAACAAAAATCATTTACTTTCAGTAGAAATGATAGTAAAATAATTAATATTAAAATTTTACTCTTATTGGTGTGAGGTTATCTCATAATAATATATTTACCTCAGCCATGTTACTCCACAAATTCTTTCTAGAGGTTTAATCAATGCGGGGTCAATAATTAAGTCCTTTTTGTCACCGCACAAGCTGAGGATACTTTGTAACTTGCATTGAGATATCTGTCCCAGAGAAGCTAGTTTTAAAGACAGGGGTTGATCCATTTTGTAAATATTTGAACGTCGTGGTCACTTATGACTTACAGATCTTTTTAAACCATCAATAGGTTTTATTAATTTAAAAAATGTTGAAAGGAACGAAATACGTACACCAAAAAGTAAAACAAACAAGTGTTTTACATTTTCATCTTTTCAACCATCAAATGACATTAAATTTTTTGACAGCTGCGTTCCGAACTCAATCACGATAAAATAGTCCGGTCCGATGCGACTTAGGTACATGGATTCTATTTGGTAATGCGTAAAAAATATTTACTTGCATTAAGTAATAACTTTAGGAGGTATTTAAAATCTTTTTACTATATTTTGATACAAATAATTTGTATTATCACGTTTTATATTAAATGTCATTGATTTCTATTTCCGGTCATGCGTCGACAGTTCGCAACTTCCTCCCCCTCCGCCGCCTTCGCCGCGGAAATTATCTCTCGTTGTCGTGTAGCAAAAATTTAAAGAAATGGCTGCGAGATTAATCAGGAAAATCGTAAGTTTATGAATCAGTGTAACACATTTAATGAGTGCTTCCTCGTGCATGCCACCTACATCGTTTTTTCCTTTAAAATCTGCCCACTTATTGTCCTTACTGTCCAAAAATAGACACTATAGTTATGTCGAAGAATTACATAAAAGTACTTTTGAAGCCTTTTCGTGAGAGTAAAGTAATAGAAGGATTCCTGAGGTGGTTCGAGCCGGCCGCAAGTGTAAATGCTGAAGGGGTACAGGGCGGGAAAAATGAGGTTAACATAATTTTTGTTAAATAATTTTATGATGTACTTTAAGGTTATCCATGAAAACTTAATGTATTTTTTAGACTCCAGCCGCTAGGAGCGGGGCGGCCCAGTACAGCTCGGGGGTTCGGAAGGTGACCCTGATCCCGGGCCACGGCATCGGCCCTGAGATCACCGTGGCCGTGCAGAAGATCTTCGAAGCAGCCAAGGTTCCGATTGAATGGGACGAGGTGGACGTCACAGCCGTTAGGGTGAGCCCCTCACCTATATACTTCAATAACCTGACATGCAAACACTTACAATAGAAGGGTTTCAGTTGCCTATTAATTAATTGGAGAATTTTACATACCTAGCATAAAACACAATGAAGTATTCAACTAGCCTTTGCTCTAATTTATATACCATTTAGTATATTAAGTCCAGTACAGCTTTATTAGAAGATAATTAAATGGATAGTGTAATATTCAAAAACACATCTGCCATGTAGAAATTACCCCTAATTTATAAAACTGGCCCTCAACATTATGATTTAATATTATTAATAGTTGTCTTATTTCTTATATTTTTAAATTTTAGGGTCCTGATGGCAAATTTGGGATTCCTCAAAGGGCCATAGACTCTGTAAATGAAAACAAGATTGGCTTGAAGGGTCCCCTTATGACCCCAGTGGGCAAGGGCTACAGATCACTCAACCTGGCTCTCCGTAAAGAGTTTGACCTGTATGCAAATGTCCGGCCTTGCAAGAGCTTGGATGGGTAAGTGCAGCTTCAATATATGTATCCTTGTTCATTTTACACATTATTTCCTGTTACAGAGCATTGCAAAACACACTCCTTAACATATACCGCAACTCTGTCCGTGTGGATTTCGATTTCCAATAGCCTAAAGTTTTCCTCGTCAAATGGACTATCCAACACAAAAATAATTTTTCAAATCGGTCCAGTAGAGTCTGAGATAAGCGCATGCAAACAAACAATCAAACAAACAAACTTTATATATTAGTGCCCTTTTTTGTTGAGAAAGTAATATCAAAATACGAATAGATTTAAATACTGTAAGTTCTGATCCTATAACTAATATTAATTCAATAAGAATTAATTGTGATCTTGACAATTAAAAGTTTCAACAAAAAGGTCTGTATAGAAAAAAAAAATAGTTAAACTAGACTTTGGTTCAACAGAAACATTGTTTATTAGTAGAGGTGATCACCAATGCCAACCTTTTCGACATTCACTTCATTTTCAAGGGAATTATAAAATTTTCAGTCAGAACTGTCAGTGAAAGATTGCATTACTATTGTGCTGGATTGATTGTATTATTTCAAACAATTTATGCTAGTTCAGCTATTGAGGCAAATAAATCTATGATTTTTTCATTATAAATATAAATATTGGTTAATCTGGGGGCACGGCAGTGCCCCAGCCAAGTCTCGAGCAAAAGCGGGCACGGCCGTAACCATCTTTTCTCGAAGCGTTTCGCGGCTATTTCACCACCCTTGTAGCGTCGATGAGGTCAAAGCTAGGCGTTTAAGTTTTCGATGACCGTGAGTTAGTATCAGAAGAAGTTCAGTCTCAAAATATCATGACATTTGAACTAATAGTTTACGAGTTATGAGCGATCAAAGTTACACCATTTTGTCACTCACTGACTCACTGACCGATCATCAAAACTCTAATGTACTTCTAGCAAACATAGAACATTCAAATTTGGCACCAAGATAGGTAATGAGCTACAAACGAAGGAAAAATTATGAAAACTTCAATAAATTATATATGCTAGGAAACAAATTTATATTTGCGGTTTTACAAGAACAATCTGTATGAATTTCGACTGCATTGTTAACTTTGTCATTTTCGTCATCAAAAGTCTAAGGTACTTCTAGCAAACATAGAACATTCAAATTTGGCACCAAGATAGGTAATTAGATACAAACGAAGGAAAAATTATGAAAACTTCAATAAATTATATATGCTAGGAAACAAATTTATAGTTGCGGTTTTACAAGAACATTTTGTATAAATTTTGACTGCATTGTTAACTTTGTCATTTTCGTCATCAAAAGTCTAAGGTACTTCTAGCAAACATAGAACATTCAAATTTGGCACCAAGATAGGTAATTAGATACAAACGAAGGAAAAATTATGAAAACTTCAATAAATTATATATGCTAGGAAACAAATTTATATTTGCGGTTTTACAAGAACATTTTGTATAAATTTTGACTGCATTGTTAACTTTGTCATTTTCGTCATCAAAAGTCTAAGGTACTTCTAGCAAACATAGAACATTCAAATTTGGCACCAAGATAGGTAATTAGATACAAACGAAGGAAAAATTATGAAAACTTCAAAACAAATGTATATTTGCGGTTTTACAAGAACATTCTGTATGAATTTCGACTGCATTGTTAATTTTGTCTTTCTTTATGTACAAAAAATTATATCGTTGCCTAACCGTTACACTGATGGTTTTGTAGATAAAAATAAGGAGTTTAAAGATATGAAAATTAAGCATCAGTTTCATGGGATTGCCATCCCAGAAGATATGGGTAATTATGTACTTAAAAGCTTCAAAGAGCAAAAAAATAAGATAACCCCTGGATTATCCCGGTTTAAGGCCTGGATTAAATGTAGATAATATACGTTAGTGCATTAAATAATACGTTTATTGATAAAAAGCATGTTTAGTGCACTTTATAGATGGGCTTAATAGATGAGTCTAAGACATAACGGAGTGTGATGTCCTAAGCAGCGGTGACGAGTTTTTTTTCTCGTTTGTATAAAAGAGACCTACAAAAAATGAATGAGATCCCATCAAAAACATTCTGTTAAAAATCTAGCCAAGTCTCGATGGAGCTGCTTGCTCATCTCTAAAAAAGTAATGAAATCTAGAAAAAATCGTGCCAAGCCTACGGTTCCTTACTGCGATTTCTTCATTATTATAGTTAGTGTTGTTTGACTTGGCCGTTGAAGGGAACACAAGGGCACAGAACCAGGTGCTCTGTGTCAAAATTACACCAATCTGTCGCCAGAACCGCTACCCATTGACGCTAAAAATTGCCAATTTGACAACGTTGATTAAATAACAAGTGAAAATTAAGGCTTAATACTGGATTTGTACCCTTGAGTACCCTTCAACGGCCAAGTCAAACAACACTAACTATAATAATGAAGAAATCGCAGTAAGGAACCGTAGGCTTGGCACGATTTTTTCTAGATTTCATTACTTTTTTAGAGATGAGCAAGCAGCTCCATCGAGACTTGGCTAGATTTTTAACAGAATGTTTTTGATGGGATTTATTTTACAATGATATTTTTTCTGGAACTAGAGATGGTTATTATTACAATTACAATATAATATAAAATACACAATGCATGAGCACAAGTTATCTATACTAACATAATACAGCTGAATATAATAGAATAAAGCTGAAAATTTTGTTTGTGTGTTTGTTTGTTTGATTGCGCTAATCTCGGGAACTACTGGTTCGATTAGATTTTTTTTTTTGTGTTTAATAGGAAAACCACGCGAACGGATTTGTGGGTAGCCGGTATTGTAGACTAAACAGATAAAACAAGAAAAAAAAACTAAAAAGAAATATAATTCACCACTGTGAAAATAGACTTATATTTTATTGGAATGTCGAATTCGTTATCGCGCGTGATTTAATATTATTTTATCAGATGTCAAGTATGCCCAATCTCAATCACTTGCGAATTGTTGCATTACGCACGTCACAATCTTATCTTTACGTGACTCCTTAAACTTACGCGAGGATTTATGTATAATACTATTACATAAATCCTTGTTTATCATTCTGAGATTTTTTAATATTTGTAGCTGTAATCATGTGATTGGAAATTCTATCTTTGTTACTTATTTAGTAGTCTCAGTTCCATAGCATTCCGTTACGATGGTGATTTATTTACCATCGTAATTTGGGTTGTCATGAGAGAGATTTTGAAATACATATTATTGATACAATGCTTAGATAGATAGCAAGCTTGAAATGTGGCGACAGGAGCTTGCACGCGTGTGTCGGAGCTGTCAGACATTGCGGCGTGGGTCATGTCGCGATGTCTGATGCGCGACTGACGGGTAATATAGTGGGAATGGACTGTGCGCAGCATCAAGACACTGTACGACAACGTGGACGTGGTGACGATCCGCGAGAACACGGAGGGCGAGTACTCGGGCATCGAGCACGAGATCGTGGACGGCGTGGTGCAGTCCATCAAGCTGATCACGGAGGAGGCCAGCAAGCGCGTCGCCGAGTTCGCCTTCCAGTTCGCGCGCGACAACAAGCGCAAGAAGGTCACCGCCGTGCACAAGGCCAACATCATGTGAGTGCACCGCCATCCCACCACCTCGCAACCCCGCACCCACCATCACCAATGCGACAACTGATTACACCAAGTACACACAATATAAACATATATTCGATCTGTAACAACGGATCGTATGACACCTCATTACAAGCGCTAATTGAAGGTGTCAATTACGCTGCCATTCTTGTTACCGCCTGTGCGCGGCTCGAGCCACGCGCCGACAAAATGAACCTTATTGTAAGAGTGGAAATGCACAAATATGTATGTTAGTCGTATGGACTTATCTTTATGTATTATGCTTTTGAGCCGAGACCTTGGACCATATTCATGAGGTGCTTTAAAACAATAGACATGTTAAATTTGAATTTATTAACTTGCAAAACTTTTTGCATATTTAATTTAACAGTTTCAGTAGTTTGTTTATTTATTGTTATTGTTTATTTCGAGTCCCACTCGTAATGGATCTGACGCTAGTGCGGCGGGTGTTGCAGGCGCATGTCGGACGGGCTGTTCCTGCGCTGCTGCCGCGAGCTCGCCACCAAGTACCCCGACATCCGGTTCGAGGAGCGCTACCTCGACACCGTCTGCCTCAACATGGTGCAGGATCCCTCCAAGTTTGACGTCCTCGTGAGTACCGTCTTCCGCAGTAGCGACTACGCATTCAAAAGTTACCTTGATGAAACGGTTGATTCCGTAACCCGCTAGCAAAATGATTTTAATTCACTATTAAAAATAACATAAGAAAATATTGTTTTTGGATTATTTGGAGATTGTAATTTCCACTGCAGGGCGAATGTTTCCATCATAAAAGTACTCTCTTAATTATTTTTTTAATACACTCCTAGAATAAAACCTTGGAAGATGGGACCCTCCGTCCACTTGGATCCACCTCAGCCGGAGGCTTATTAGTTTAGTAGTTTTCGAGTCCCGCGGTGGTATTGCGAGGCCTGGCGGCGTCGTCACTGCTGTGCCGTCTCGGACCGCTCGTGACGCTGTGTGTGTTGGCAGGTTTTGACAGGCCCGTTGGTCGAGTGGCTAGAGACCCTGGCTACAAAACCAAGGGTCGCGGGTTCGAATCCCGCTAGGGGCAAATGTTTGTGTGATGAACATCGGCATTTGTACTCGAGTCATGGATGTTTATAAAAGTATTTTAGTATGTCTATCCGTTCCTTAGCTTCCATAGTACAAGCTTCGAGCTTAGTTTGGGGCTAGGCAATTGGTGTGTTAGTCCAGGGCATTTATTTATTTTATTTATTAGGTGATGCCGAACCTGTACGGCGACATCATGTCGGACATGTGCTCGGGGCTGGTGGGCGGGCTCGGCCTCACGCCGTCCGGCAACATCGGCAAGAACGGCGCGCTCTTCGAGTCCGTGAGTATCCCGCGCCGTCTAAGCGTCTCTTGAACTTCATTTTATAGTCGCAATGTTGAATAAATTTTGCTTAAAAATGCAATTGTACGATATGAGAAGTTAAATGCTATTTAAAGTGAGGTTGGCTGGAGCGGCAGCATGTGTCGTGCCTCCGACCCGACAGTGAACATTGGTTTCACTTGTGTTTAGTAAACGATCGCGGGCCGCGCGGCTCGCTCGCACTGATCGCAGGGCGCTTGTTACCGACATTTGGGGCTTCTTTTATTTATATTATATGTCTTAATTATTTACTCGTCTTACGCACATACTAAACGTTATTTTTATATAATTATATATTCCCGATTTTATATTCACAAAGATGTTTATTTATATTCGGTTAAAATAACTCCTATTTATTTCAAGTGTTTATACAGGGCTTATTTTTGAAATGGATGAATGGCAAGTACTTATCAGATTTAGTTACCAGATAACGCTGTTAAGTAACTATACACAACTTTTAAGATATTTTGATCAGAATTCATAGATTTTGGGGAAAAAACCAGTCTTTTTAAAAAATGCTTAAACGGAAAAAACTGTTTTCACGCCAATCGATCCTCTTTCATGTAAGGATCAAAGTACTATCAGACCGTTGAAGGTTTGAGTACTAGAAAAGTCAGAAATCACAAAAAACTTTTCCCCTTTTGTACCGAAGATTCCAAATTTCCCACTGGATCCTGTGTCGTGAATGGATCAAAAAGACTCAATGAGACCAATATAGGTTTGAGTACTAGAAATGTCAGATAAATTTTGTGCTGAAAATCTTCGGGTCCGATTTCAAAAGTCTATATTTTATACTGTTTGTTTTTTTTTGCTTTTCTGCATTAATTAACTTCACAATATGTGAATGCAGATCAAAAAAATCTTACAAAGTTGTATAGGTTACCTTACATTGTTTTCTTGTAACTACAACAGTTAATGTAACTATCTGCCCTTCAAAATCCATCCTGTATTTATAAACGTAATAAGTTATACCGTTAATAATTATTTATTACAGTCGTTTATCGTTATCGTTATACATTCATTTATATTTAACTGAAGAAAAGTGCATTAAAAGTGGTCAACGATTATATGCCAGCCAATGTAAGTCTACTTTAGAGGATTACTTGATACTAATCCCGGGCGCGCAGTAACCGCATGGCGCCGGCCTCGCTCTGTCACTCCGTCCAGAACGTCTCAGCCTGGTTCCGGTTCTAATATCTGTTCATTTGTAGAAACCTATTAACACGAGTTATCATGGATGGAAATCAATAACATTTTGTGTTACACTACATTTTAAAGTCTGTTTTCATCAACATTATTCGCCCGTTGCTTTTTATAGTGTTGTCTAATAACAATCAAGTAAAGGTTTTCGAAAATGAAAAATCCGCTTGATGGCAGTAGGTATGCGTAGGGTCTAACTGGTATGTGTTTAGTGAATTTTGACATTACATTGACAGATATGTCAAAGTTCACCAATGACATAGCAGTTACACCTCATGCCTACATATTACCATCAGCGGATTTTTCAATCGCAAACACCCTCATTAGACAACATTAAAACAGGACTTAACGTTTTTTTTTAGATACGTTATTGAGTACCTACTTACTGATGTTTGTGACCACGGCTTCAGCATCGTAGCCGAAACGTCAGGCAGAAAGTACTCAAATACTTATATAAAAATAATATTGCGTTTAGGCCCGTTATAATATTGTCTAATTATAATGCAACGCGAAAGTTAAAAGTTATAACAATTAAGTAGTTACATTCTGAATTAATCTATATTAATAGATACACTAAAGGATAAGCTAAAATGTCAGAACATGAGAATCATAGGCAAAATAACGGGCCTTCTAGATAATAACGCAACTGTGTCCCATATCATATACCCACCATATTTAACTTCAATGTGTGCTGTGATAATAAATCATAAATATTTGCATGAAATCCCACTCACATGAATAAAACAGGAGAAGAGCTTCGACCGATAAAATTGACACTCAGTCATCCATCACGGACGACTTCAAGTCGCGCCCCACTGGGAACTCCTCTCCTGTCCCATGTTTCTAACCTGTGTGTGTGCGTGTGTGTAACACGGGGCGTCCGCTTGGCGCAGGTGCACGGCACGGCGCCGAGCATCGCGGGGCAGGACCGCGCCAACCCCACGGCGCTGCTGCTGTCGGGCGTCATGATGCTGCGGCACATGCGCCTGGCCGAGCACGCGGCGCGCATCGAGGCGGCGTGCTTCCGCGTGCTCAAGGAGGGCCGCGTGCTCACCGACGACCTGGGCGGCGCCAGCTCCTGCTCCGCCTACACGCACGAGATCATCGCGCACCTCGACCACTAGGCGCCCGCGCCCACGTCGGGCGCCCGGCGTCCTAGGAAATATTCGTTCCGATTGATTTATTTTTTAAATATTCCAGTGATTCTATCGGTTCCCGGGGGTTTTGTTCCTCCGCGGTCGAGTACCCGTCTCTATCCTGTTCTTTCTTTGCAGTAATAAAGTCGATATAGGGATGTGATATGTAGTGTACGCGTACCGCTAGTAGTTATAAGGAATTAGACAAAAGTTAGGCAATCTTATAAATCCACGAAATGTTTCGACGATTTATTTCCAAACAAATATTACCTTAGTTAAATTAAATTTTCGTTTTGTAATTTTCACATTTTCATAATTATAGAATGCATTGTTTATACTGCATCAATATATACCAGTCGACTGTCACTCGCGACTAGTGTTTGCTCCGGCCTTAAGTGATGGCTTCGCGCTCGCCAGGGTGCTCAGGCGCAGGGTCGCATTGATTGAATATTATACTTTAGAACCTTGGAAGGTTACCATAATGTGATAACATGGATACAATTAGCCGTAGCTATTATTTTTATGTTCTTTATTTATTTTGTGATGTTGATGTTATCGTAGGCCTGGCTTGAACGCAGGACAATCCATTATTATCATCGTCATCGAACACCGATTGCGATCAACTGAGGATACTGATCCGCAAAGTCCGTGATCAGAACTCACGACATATGTTAAAAATTCTCTAACACAGTATTCCCCATTGTTGATAGGGGTGGGGACGTTCTCAATAAACATTTCACAGCTTCTCCCCTATTTGGCATCATCATTGATATCACCTTTTATTGTAACATTGATTAGCAACTGGACATATTTTAAAAGTATTCTAACGTGTGCTTAATAATATAGTTACCAGTAAGCAGTACCAGTATTGCCATTATCATCTACCTTTGGAAGCAGTATTTTATTATTACTTTGAATTAAATATTGTGTGATAGTAAGCTTGTGTTAGTTCCTTTATCGTTTTGTGATCATATTTTTATTCTGTAGGTTTGCCTTTTGCATCCTAGGACAGGAATAAGTTGACATTGTATTTAATCTTATTATTTAAGCATTATTCAATCAAATCAGATATAATCTGACAATAAATCATAGGGTAGTCGTCTTTATTCTACTTGGTAAGGCACACGATTTGCTGCAAAATACGATTTTAATTGTTAAACAATAAAGACGAGCCGAATAAAATGCATTTAAATTATAAACAGATACCATTGTTTTATTTCAAAAGGTGAGTATACTCCAACTATATTATAAATAATTTAGTATTTCGTTCGTGCAAAGTCGTATGGGATTAAATAAAAGGTAATATAAAATCATTTTCCTCTTCTACCATAATCATTCACACTCATGTAGCTGGTTGAATTATCACATAATTCTAAATATACGGTGTAATAAAATATACTGCAATTGTTATAATGGCGAATTGTTGTTTAGTGACATTATCATTATATTTTATTTTCGTCCTGTGAGCTTCGGCCACCCTCCACCACGTTGCTTATGGAGGTGGACGAGCGTAGGGATTGACAACATTTAATTTTTTTCATGTACTGTTTTTATTTACTAATACGAAAGATTTTCAAAAACTAAAACATACGTATTTTTTTCTTTTTTGTTAATTTTCTTTCCTTTTCGTAAAATAAATTAATCAAAAACTACTTATTCTAAAAGGGTGTAAGTCAATGTCGTCGGATGAACGAACATTTTATCTTTGCTAGTTTAAAAAATAAACTTGAATGACGGAAGTTCAAATCAATGTTGCCAGGAGACTCTAGGGGAAATTCATGAAAAAAAGTTGTCCAAGTAGCTTTAGTGCAACTTAGGTACCTTTTTTGTAAATGTGTTAGTAATACTTCATGAAGCTATAAAAAAACAGTTTGGTACATTAGGTGATTTTAATTTTTTTCGCAATATTCAAAAACATTAGTTTTTCCCCGATTGACCAGGAGTTTTGCCAATCCGGGAACACTGTATGATAAATTTACACACACGTGCACAGTTTTCTGTCAGTTTGACAAGAAACAGTGTCAAACTTACGTTAATTTTTTTTTAATTCATGATGGCCAAAGCGAGACCAAGACTGTCTGTTTGTGGATCCGACGAGCATTGAATTTGGAAACTTTTCAAAATATATTTTTAGTTACTGAATGAAAAAAATTAAAATTATTTTGTCTGTTTCAATTTAGCGAAAATCTCGAAATGGTTTTTTAATTATAGTACCAAAAATTAAAAGTTATCAATTGTATGTATTAGACTGATAAGACACGACCCAGCTGTCTCGCATACCTAAGACAAAATTTGTACTATCTTCAATTATCACTCAAATGATTTTGGTGATATTCTCGGAAACAAGCGAATTATCATTGATTTTTACTTACAACACAAGTTTTACATTTCCACTCAACAGTTCGCCCTTAAAATATTTGCAGTATATTTTGTTACACCTTTTAAATATACATACCGTTTTTTTAGGCGAGAAATATTCTATAATGCAATTTCTTTTCTAAATGTTGACACTTCTCGGCGTTTTAATTTAAAAATCACCTTATTTTCTAAAATGACCATGATTTCCCTATTTGGTCGTATATCAAATGACTAGAAAATAAATATAGCACTTTTATATTTTTTTCATGCATGACTCGAGTACAAATGCCGATGTTCATCACACAAACATTTGCCCCTAGCGGGATTCGAACCCGCGACCTTTGGTTTTGTAGCCAGGGTCTCTAGCCACTCGACCAACAGGCGCGTTTTTTTTTAAAACCTTAAAAATAAATAATGTAAGTAGGAGAATGACGTTTTTTTGGCTTGGATCATCGTAATATTATGATAATGTCGACTATGTTGGCTTGTCCGAATCAATAATGAAATGAAATGTTCTTAGGTGCACGGCACGGCCCCTGACCTGGCGGGCAAGGACATGGCGAACCCCACGGCGCTGCTGCTGTCCGCCATCATGATGCTGCGGCACCTGCAGCTAAACGAGCACGCCGACCGCGTGCAGAACGCCTGCTACACCGTGCTGCGCGAGGGCAAGAGCCTCACCGGCGACCTGGGCGGCACCGGCAAGTGCAGCGAGTACACCAACGCCATCATCTCCAAGCTCTAGACCTGGCATCGCCGCCGTGCACAATCACCGCCCACCCTACTAGTGTTGCCAACTATTCATATCGCAGAAACAACGACAATTGGCTCACAAGAAAGTTACGATTTCTGAAATGAAATTTGTTATTATTATAAATTAGCTTTAAAAAGGCTCCGTTGGCCATGCTTCCTCTCGTATCTCGAATAAAAAAAAACAACAGTATTTTTCACTTTAATCCAATGGCACCAAAAAGAGCATTACTTGATGTCCATTTCCGCACTTGTGATCCTATTAATCGTGCAATGAAATTGTGTAAAAAGAAATTAAGTAACTGGTTTACTGAAAGTAAACAGACAGTCGTGTGATGTTAACATTAGGTTTGCCAGAGTTTTTATTCTCTACTGTTGAGATTATTACCAAACTTTTTGTAAATAAATTAATACCAATATGTATTATTAACTAGACGTGACTCAGCAAAATAGGTGTAGATAATTCGCAATGCATAAATCGGTTCCACACTAATGTTAGTTTAGAAGCAATATTGTTTACATATAAAATAAAGACTTAATAAAATATTTATTTATTATAATGTGTATTTAATTAACTACTGCAAACCACCTATCTAAATTAAGCAAATATTAATCGTACAAAATGCATGAGTAAACAATATGAGACGTATCACAGTATCATTATACGATATATGTAAGTACTAAGTACCCATAGTTTATATACAAAAAATCATACTACAAATCACATTCACATAACTAATATTACGAATGAAAAAAACTTTCGAAAAATTAAAACATTATTAGTAGTATACATTTGACCGGTCTGTGCAAATCTGCCCCATAGCTACTTAGAAGGTAAAATGTCTTGAAGAAAAATTCAAATAACTGGCAAGCAAAAACTACAATGTGATACTGAAAACGAATACATAAATTATTGCACCATTTTGTGAAATAATAAGGTAGGTACTTGGAAACCTTTGCACACGTGATTGCAAAACCCCTTACAAATATTAGTTTTATAATAATAAAAAAATATAGGTAGGAACCTACATTTCAGAATAAATTAAATAGACCAGAATTTTAACAATATTGTCGATTGATATTAATTATTTATCGGTATAAAAACGACGAACAGCTTATTACTATGTATTTATAGCAGCTAAACACTCGCGCTTTCTGATTTGGCGTTTGTTACAGTTAGTATCTAATTCCAACATTTAAATGTAGTAACAGCACAGACACAGATTAAAATAAAGCTCTGTCCCTGTGCTAAGCTGCCCTACTCTCCACTATAATAGATTGAGGACTCATTGAGATAACTACGTATGTATGTAGGTATATTTAACTAGTACCTAAATAGGAGATCTTCGGTTGGAAGAGAATACCTCCCATATCGTTGAGCTATCATCATTATATAACAGCAACAACTGACCTTGTTGTAATAACTTACTTTATATCTATGTAGGTACTGATTGTGTGATCTTGTTTACTGGAATACTAAACTTGTTGTATAACAAACAGCAGTGCCTATGTACTCGTGGAAATGTTAATCTTATCTGATTCTTTGACGGGACCCTGTCTTGTCTGAACACTTGACACAATACCTACAATCCACCCAACTGCTATGTCATAAATACCTACACAGGCAGGATTTCAGAAGAGTACCTACTATATTATGTACGTAAAGTGTGAGCGTACTTAGCATGTTAAGTATCCTGTACAATACTGTACAGGATACAGACTGTAGGTACCTACATCTACTTACGTACAACTTAGTATTTAAAGATTAACGCATTTTGATCATTACGTGCGTCTACCTAGGTACCTACCCACCGATAAACAAATAAAAAGCTCTAACAAAATGTTTCACATTACAGAGGTACTTTATTATATATTTTTGTTCATTCCACTGACGCGTTCGGCCGGTAACGTCAAAAAAGCGTTAAACGTCCGCCCCGTATTTCCTTTGGGGGTTGATAATTTTTGGGTCGCACTACGCCGCTTTACAGCTAACTATCGAGTAAACTAATACGGTTAAAATATATATATGTGTGTATAGCTGATACCTACTGTAGACCATATTTTTTGATGAATATTATATGTACAATACCCACATTTTAATACCTAATAGGAAAATTTAATTCAAAATATTGGTAAAATTCACTTAAATAGTTTTGAAATTCGTTATGTTAATTGTCCGATAAGAATGAAGATTTCGTGCTTCGGAAGGGACGTTATGCCGTTGGTCCTGGCTATGATCCAAATAGTCTGGTTTCCTTTGTAAGGGTTACGGAGGTCAGACGACAGTCGCTCCATTGTTATTACTAGACTTGACAATTCAGGATCAAAGTCGCAACGTACCCTGGGCTCCGAAGCAACGGCCGAGAATGCAACCGGCAGAGGCGCTAGGATGATGATGATTATCTTTACTTATATATTAAAGCTGAAAAGTTTTGAACGCGCTAATCACAGGAACTAAAGGTTCCAATTGAAAAAATCGTTTTGTGTTGGAGAGTCCATTTAACGTGTGTGCTAAAACCGTATTCCACGCAGATGTAGTCGCGGGTGGCCGCTTGTCCTATCAATACATGTACTTATAAAACAAAGTCGCTTTCGCTGTATGTCCGTATGTATGCTTAGATCTTTAAAACTGCGCAATGGATTTTGACGCTGTTTTTTTTATAGATAGAGTGATTCTTAAGAAAGGTTTGTACTTATGTATTAATACATGTAAGTAAGTACCACGGGCGAAGCCGGGGCGGGCAGCTTGTGTATAATAAATAATACCGCCCGACCCACGAATCGTACCGCGGATTACGGATTTCTCATTTCACCGAGTTAAACCTTAAATTTTATCTGTCATTATCGATACGCGAGATACGTTATTTCTCGTCTTGAACCGACGATATAACTCCGATATAAATATGATAGATGAAGCCGAGGACTTTGCATTAGGAGTGAGCTGACGATATGAAGTGGTTTCTCCTTTTAGCAGGTAAGAGTTTTAGTTAAAAATATCAATTTTGATTTAAAAGTTAGAATGCCCAACAAACAAATTGGTTGTATAAAATTTGTCTATGCGACGTACGGTTATATAAATGTTGAATAGATGTTATTAGACAACAATAACGTTGTCTAACAGTAATTCCTACAACGATTTAGTCCTGTGACTAAAAGATCCTATTATATTAGTTGAGTAAACGATTTAACGACTACTGTATACAACATCGTATAATGGTACGAAAAAGTAGTTAAATAAACGTTTATACGACATTATTATGCAACATCGTATAATGGTACGAAAAAGTAGTTAAATAAACATTTATACGACCTAATATGCAACATCGTATAATGGTACGAAAAAGTAGTTAAATAAACGTTTATACGACATTATTATGCAACATCGTATAATGGTGCCGAGGAATAGGTAATATAAACGTTTTTATGAGACATTTATACAACGTCGAATAATGTTGTCAATGTAACGTGACAGAAACGTTTTTACGACTACTTTATACAACGTAGGTTGGGTAAACGTTCACTCAATTGAGTAATACGACGTTCTATAACAGTTGTATTAAAGAATTCTATTAACCAGTATTGGTGGTCTACGTAACCTTTACACGACTTTTATTGAATCAAATTGTCGCATAAAGATTATTTTTAGACTTGTACATAACAAGAGAATTTAGTGGTGAACTACGAATCATTATACAACATCAAATAAATTTTGCAACCCTTATAGAACTATAAGCAGACCTAAAGTTATATAAAGGCCCAACATGCACTTTTTTAAAACTATCTTACATTTTGTCAAATTAACAATTTTTCAATTAATTTCAATAAAATCAAGTAATTTAAATAAAATTAATTTCATTTGTAATGGAATCGTGGTTCTTTTTTCAGAATGTTTATTATCTCACGGTACTCGAAAATCATTTATAATGGCGGACCATCTTGGTCGCAAGAATCTGCTTATGCGACCTTTTCATCATATAGACGATGTATAGAAGTCGTTTCGTGACATAGGCAAGATGGCTGATATTTAAGTATCAAAACACACTTTAAATATAATTTTCAATAATTGAATTCAATGTAATTCGAAGGGGGCGAAAAAATTTAACGAAAACACACCTATATTTCATCATAAAAGTGAAGTTCCCATAGGAATAAGTGCACTGCACACATTATTTTTACTTTAGCTCTGGTCGCGCATAAAAATAGTAAAGAAGATGTTAATTTGGTTAGGAAAATTATAACATTTCTGTAAACTCATCTCTAGTAAAATTGAACGAATGAGAATGAATGAAATGGACTGAACATATACTCATTTCAGTCATCTTCTAATGTCTATATAACTGTTATGGCACTTCAGTGGTTCCATAACGGTTAGAAGATAACAATTTTGTAACCTAAAAGTCGGCTTAAAACTTTTATTTAACATTTAGGCGACGTTGAAATAGTTCTTGACTAACTTTTATTTAACTTCTAAATAACAATAATGTCGTGTAATTTGGGCCTATTTCGCGTTGAATAAACGTCTACAACCACGTTTATACGACCCATCTTATGGACCCAATAGTAATAGAAAAACGTTTACACAACTTTTAAAAAACATTAATTTGTTACTTGGGTGGTGGCTTCATCTTAACGGAAGAAATATGTGTCAATTGGCAATTTATACAATTACAATATATCATATAACTTTTACATAACTATAAAAAGCGTTTTACAATCATTACTATAATACTGCAAACATTATTATTAGTCACTTTCGTCTGGCACAATCGTACATAACATTATGTTGCAGGCGTGTCGGCGGCGCTGGGCGCGGCGCGCGGGCCCAGCCAGCGCGACTTCTACGTGGACCCGCACGAGAATGGCGGCCTCGACTTCATCGCCGTCACCAGCGGTAAATTCTACCTTACACTTACATACACCTAAATTGTATATTTATCTTAAGTAAAGTACCGGAAAAAACGGGGCGTCAAAACGGTTAAAACCTATGTTAGCTCGTGTACTTACTGTAACTAGTAGGTAGGTATTATTGAATTTTTTGCTGATTTACACAGATCATTTCAGATGCTAGACTTAGTGCATGAGAACAACGCAACATCAAACTTGTCTTCCTTTATGTATCTAATTATTTTATAAACAGATAAAGGTGCTATGACCCTGGGTCACCTGGGCCGCAAGGTCGCGCTGGACGACCCCGATGTGGCATTCAACATGGAGGCGGGCCTGGACGAAGCCAGCGGCGGATGGAAAGTCTCCATCTCGTGGGAAGGACCCAGTGACAAGGTCTTTGAGGATTGCTTTGGTTTCAGTAAGTTGTTAACAACGATTTGTTCAAGTTTTATTGCCTGAACAAATTAAACAAAACATTTGCTATTGTTTAATCTGCATTGTTGCGATATCTTTATCATGTCTAATATCACAGGGGGCAAGGAATGGTACGCTGGACCCGAACAGAAGAAGCAATACTGGCCGATCCAGCACGGCCGGCTCGAGAAGTATTCGGTGATCTCAAAGGAGGACGACAACGCGGCCGTGGCCGAGAGGTACTGGCTGAACTCGGCCGGGTACTACTTCTACGTGCACCCCGAGGCGCCGCTGTTCGTGGACTACCACAACGCGGCGGCGGACCACATCTGCTTCATCGCGGAGGTGACGGCGCCGTACTCCAGCCGGCGCGCGCGCAACGTGCTCCGGTACGACGTGTGGTTCTTCGACAACGCCAAGGTGGCGCACCAGCACGCCGTCGACACCTACCTGGGCAAGCCCACAGGCATCCCCGACTACAGGATGATCCAGTACCCGGTCTGGAACACCTGGGCGCGCTACTCGCGCGGAATCGACCAGGATCTCCTCTGGAGGTTCGCCAATGAGATCAAAGATAGTGGATTCCCTAACTCACATTTCGAAATCGATGACCAATGGGAGGTCTGCTACGGGTCCTTGACCGTTGACGAGGGAAAACTCCCTAACTTCAAACAGTTGATTCAGGACATCAAGGGGCTTGGCTTCCGAGTTGCCGCTTGGGTGCATCCGTTCATCAACCAGGACTGTGAACCTTGGTATTCTGAAGCTCTGGAAAAGGGGTCAGTATTCTTCCATTTAAAATTTCTATAACGTGATATATGTATTTGATAAATATGACACATAAATATGTAAGAACCGATCCCGATTAAAAATATCGCGAAAAAACATTCCAGGTACCTGGTCTTGAATGAAGAAGGCAGTCCAGAAACCAGTTGGTGGAACAACAACGGGTCCATTCCTGGCTACATTGATTTCACCAACCCTGAAGCCACAGCGTGGTACACTTCCCGCCTCCAGACCTTTAGGGACACCTACGACCTCGATACCCTGAAGTTTGACGCTGGTGAATCTAGCTGGTCCCCTCAGGTATGGCTAAATGTATTGTCTAAATACAGCTATACTTAACTATTTAATAAATAAATTAAGTAATACTATCTAGGGATGACAAAAAGTTCTTTGTTGAAATCACACTTAGGTATACATTTTTAATGTTAAAGGTACTTTGTTTGGATGTTTATCCCTCAATCACGCTGAAACTACTGAGTACTGAACGGATTTTGATGAAATTTGGTATACA
Organism: Nomophila noctuella; assembly: GCA_958496325.1. Lineage (NCBI taxonomy): Eukaryota > Metazoa > Arthropoda > Insecta > Lepidoptera > Crambidae > Nomophila > Nomophila noctuella. Next base: position 15,148,860 of record OY292495.1, on the reverse strand, counting down.
GATAGAATATGATAGGATTTTCATCCGATAAAACGGAAATCTTTAAATTCCGGGCAAGCCACGGGTACCTAAAAGCTAGTGAGTAATAAGTATTAGGTACTTACCTACTAACATTCAGTCAATACTTTTCACTTCAGATTCCAGTTCAGAACGGTGATATTGATCTCCACCCGAGCCACATCGTGTCGGCGTACGTGCGCGCCGTGGCTGAGTTCGGGCCCATGATTGAGGTCAGATCCGGGATGAGGTAAGACTCTTTGCTTGGTGATGATGTTTTCGGAGATCCTGCTAATGGATATGGGAACTGTCCTTTTGTAAACTGGGTGAATATTAAGCTCATACTCATATAATTAGGCCGCCACGAAGTGCTCTTTCATTTAATGTGGCTGACTGTTTTGGTACTTGCACCTATATCTATTACTTGTTAAATTAAAGCCCTTTAACCGTGTGGATAAGACATCAACCGTTGTTTCCTGGACCCAAGATCTGCCAGTGTTCATCCGCATGGTGGACAAGGACACGTACTGGGGCTTCAACAACGGGCTGGCGACGCTGCTGACCACGCTGCTGGCCATGAACCTGAACGGCTACACGCTGGTGCTGCCCGACATGATCGGCGGCAACGGCTACAACGATCGCCCCGGCAGGGAGCTCTTCATCCGCTGGCTGCAGGCCAACGTATTCATGCCTAGTTTGCAGTTCTCTTTCGTGCCATGGGATCACGACGACGAGGTAACTTACTTCCGATAATGCCGGGAATTCAGTAACTACTTTCTTCAAAACATTTAAATCATTCAAATAGATCTACTGATATCATATGTCATATATACTACTTTTCTTCGTTCTCAGACTGTGGAGATCTGCCGCAAGTACACGGCGCTGCACGCGGAGTACGCGGACGCGGTGGTGGCGGCCATGGAGGCGTCCGTGCGCGACGGCACGCCCGTCAACGCGCCCGTCTGGTGGCTCGACCCCACTGACGAGGACGCGCTCGGGATTTGGGACGGTGAGATAGTGCCTTACAATAAAATTATTATTCAAAATATTATGACTGAACATGCTATTTATAGGCTTCGGAGCCCCACGTGTCGCTCGCAATGTTTAACGATCGCTCGACGTTACGCGTATCAATCTGGAGATTAAGGGCAAGTTTTAACAATGGAGCTACTCAGGACTTGCCTTATGTGTAGTCTATACTTGCCTTTTCCTCGTAGAAGTTGTTGTAGACCGGTGTATGTCCCCCGCAGAGTTCCTGCTGGGCGAGCGCATCCTGGCGGCGCCGGTGGTGGAGGAGGGCGCGGTGTCGCGGCACATATACCTGCCGCGCGGCGCCTGGCGCGACGGCGTCACGGGCGAGCTGCTGCAGGGGCCCGTCTGGCTGCGCGACTACCCCGCGCCGCTCGACACGCTGCCATACTTCACGCTTGAGGACTAGGCGTGCGCACGCAGGATTGACGACTGCACGATGACTTTTCTTTTAATAAATTGAAATTGCCACTCGTACATATTTTTTAATTTATACCTTTATATTTACCTACCCTTTGATAATTCGTCTCTATTCTTCACGTGGTTCATTAAGTGAGGAGGAACTTACTTTCAGTGAGGTATAGAAGTACAACTAATTAGTGTAGGTACTCCCGATATAAGCTGCACATACTTACATATTAGGCACAGGATGAATACTTTCTGTTACTAAACAAAACTCTTTCAAGACTCGATGAAGTACCTAAACAGGAAAGTGCACAAGCACAGGTGAAATATTCCTCACGCGACGTTTCCACTGGTTATCTTCGAGTAATCAGACAGGACATAACAAATGTAAAACATAACATGACAAAGAGGTTCCAAATGTTATATGAGTATTAGACAAGTCAGTAGGTCTAGTGGTCAGACAACTTGGCTACAAAATCGAGGGTCGCGGGTTCAAGTCCCGCTAGTCAATTTTTTGTGTGATGAACATCAACATTTGTTCTCGAGTCATGGATGTTCATACTTAGAAGTATTTTGATGTGTTCCCGTTCCCTAGCATCCATAGTACCTACCTACAAGCTTCGAGCTTAGTTTGGGGCTAGACAATTGATGTTAGTGTTAGTCCAAGGCATTTATTTATGTATTTCATATATGTTTAATGTTTATATCTGGACACGTCAAGGGAAGCATTCGAAACCACTTTCAAGTGTTTAATCCAAGCACTTTTACGCGTAGATGGATCAGACGGCAATGAGACACTGCTACATATACTTATAATAAGACACTGCTAGAGCTGATAAAGCAACAATGCAAGTAAACTAAAGACATCACATCCCAACCACTGTCTTCACAAAGTACCTACTTACCTAGGTAGGTTAGGTTGGGGAGGAAACGGTTAGCCAGAGATCAGGAATGGTCGATGTAGTGACAAACAGTAAGTCAGCATGCAGAAGAAACCTAAGGCACTAACAACAGCTGAATCACGAACATTTATTACACACGATGAATGAAACATGAGCATTTCGAACATTCTTGGATCTCGCAGGCTTGATAATTAAAATCCCTTGATCACCAGAGTCGGGATTATCATATTCCCTAGTGTGACGTGAAAGGCATATTCAAAAACGTATCAGAACTTCACTACCAGCAATTTATTCAAGGAAGTATCACTTGCTTGGAGATAGTGTCACTTGTAGGGATTACTAAAAAAATACTTGTTTCCTTAAAATATAGTGGTTGTCAAGTGCATGAAAGTTTACGATATTAATATGGATTATTATCATTATAACATATTAGGAGGTTTCCGGCAACTGGGACCATAAAGAGCTGGACCACCTACGGTCCCAGTTGTCTGATAACATTTTTGAAGCGTTCGACTGGGCCTCTTCTCTAATTTGCTTTAATCTTTCAAGATAAAAAGAAAGTTATGTAACTAAGAATTATATTTTAATTAAATTTTAGTAGGTACCCACAAAATCTCCAAATAATGTATCCTCCTTACCTTTGTTTTATTGCGGACGCAATTACTCTGCTTAAACTGTACTAAATATGAAACTGAGACAATGGTTTTGTAGTTAACGGGAATTAACCCCACAAAATTACGGTTGGTCCCACTCTCTTTACGAGATAAATAAATAATTAAAAATTGGCCAAGTGCGAGTCGGACTCCCGCACTGAGGGTTCCGTACAAATTCTATTTTTGACGTATTATAAAAACTACTGAATAGATTTCGTTCGAAACAATTTTCGTTGGTAGTTTTTATGTTAATGTACATTATATATTTATTTCAGATTTATCATCCTCTTACTTTAGAAGTTAGAGGGGGGGGGACACACTTTTTTCCACTTTGGAAGAGTCTGTCACGCAAAGTATTCACATAAGAAAAAAATGAGCTTAGAAACCTCAATATAATTTTTAAAGACCTATCCATAGATACCCCACACGTATATGTTCAACGAAAAAAAATATTTTCGGTTTCAGTTCTAACTATGGGGACCCCCCATTTTTTATTTTTTTTTTTCTATTTTCGTGTGAAAACCTTGTTGCGGTTCACAGAATACATCTACTCACCAAGTTTCAATAGTATAGTACTTATAGTTTCGGAAAAAAGTGGCTGTGACAGACTGGCGGACAGACAGACAGACAGACAGACAGACAGACAGACAGACAGACAGACAGACATGACGAATCTATAAGGGTTCCGTTTTTTTGCCATTTTGGCTACGGAACCCTAAAAAGTAATCAGGCAACTGGGAAAGCGGTTCCAGTTATGTATTGGTCCCAGTCGCCTCAGTCCTCTTAATACACCTATAGAAGATATATATGTAGGTGCATATAATTTCTCTTCAGATTAATCATAGCAACAAATCATCATCTTTTTGAACGAATCACAATGATATAGCAATTGTTATTGACTGAAAACCTATGACAAATTTAGCTACTCAAGGATGACCTAACAAAATCTTATCCGAGTCTCGGTAAGAGGCAGATGCTACAAACCTTATCTGACACTATCATGTTTCCAATCGATATGGGATGAAATTTGAGATACCTACTTAATCCCATATTCGATTGAGATAACACTTCAACTTGTTCAGTTCAGGTAAATCTGTCGCATATGGCGGTATTGAGGTCATTATTGAGTAAGTATTTACTTTTGTGAATTTTGCTACTGTTTCTCAACCCATAAAAGAAAATGAGGGGTTTAGCTCTTTACAATATCACCAAGCCTCGTATTGTGGTTAACCACTGGTACCGGTACATCCGATTTGTACTGTTAATACATATGGTCAACGTTTGATAAAAGTTTTTAAAAAAGGGGTGTCTTCGAAGTACCAACGATTAGCATCTATACAATTAAAAATAAAATATTGTGATAATATGTTAAGAAAAATAAAGGAACACTCACATTTGCCGAGAGTCGGAATGGGCTGGGGCGGGGCGAAGGTTGTTTTCCCGCTGCCTGAGCTTCTTGCCGGGTCTTCTCAGATGGTGTCAAATCAATCTGGATCGTTGGCACGTGACGATTGTTAAATGGATCTCTGGAGCATATGTAGATGTTTACATTGTTTGGTGTGTCGCAGCGCTGCTGGCGCTGGCGGCGCGCGCGCAGGCGGCCCCGCGCGCCGAGCCCGCGCTCGCGCTCGACCCAGTCATCACCGGCGGCTTCCAGCTCATCTTAATCGAACAAGGTACGACATACCACCACACGACAATGCGATATTAAATGTTTACCTACTATGAAATAAAACTACTTTTAATCTCCTGTACCGCGATTATATCCGTTTAAAAGTAGTTTTATTCATGAGTAACAGTCGCGTAAACCTAAGAAAACATTATGTTTACCTACTATTCTGGATGTAATAAAAATATAAATAAAGACAGTATGTTATTCGAGCTCAGTAATAAAAACGCAGGATCTATTGAGGTACCTATAAATAGGTGTGTAGAAATTTAAAGTAGGTACAGCAAGATACAAACAAGTCCATCTCTAGGCATTGTCTACATTACCTGCATACGACTATAGACATAATACCTACTAGAAACTTATTAAATAATGTAACGAGTATTTTATTGATTGATGAAGATATGAAGTTATTAGCAGCCGCTTTTCTAAATGGGTAGAGGTACAAGTAAAATGAAATTAGGCATACAAAAATATGATTTCACATAAAAACCAATAAAATTAGATTTAAGAACTTATTATGATAACACGAGATGTGTGGGGGCCCGGGCCATACCGAATTAACTAACTTTTTCTAATCGTGTGGGTAAGGGTTTAGAAATTCTCTGATTGGTCCGCCAGAGACTTTTTTTTATACATTCTGGTGTGTTTATTTTCATTAAATAAAAACTAAATTGTATATCCTTTCAATAATCGCATGATCTGTGCTGTTAAAACACTTGAAGTGTATAGGTACGCAGGTAGTTGCTACATACCTTTTCTCAATCTGATTACCATAACAATTAACAGTACAACAATGAGCGACGATAACGCATGAAAACAAATCAAAGGAATTATTCAAATATGATGTAATCAATAAGTGGCTCATTGCAATTTATAGTGTCTAATCACTATAATAGAAATATCGAACTTCGTTCCAGAATTAAAACCTTCTCTAAATATTTAGTTTAGAGGACAGCTAATTTTGGTGGGCATGCAGAGCAGTAAAACCTTAAATTACAGATCTGTGGGGAAAACTTTGTTTATCTATACTACATCTATACTAACATATGTATAAAGCTGAAGACTCTTCAGCTTTATATAGCTGTCCTCTAAACTGAATATTTAAGTAGAAGGTTTTAATTCTGGATTCACTTCAACAGTTTGTTTGTTTGTTTGAACGCGCTAATCTCAGGAACTACTGGTCCGATATGAAAAATTATTTTGTTGTATTTGAATAATTATGTGTTGGATAGTGCATTTGACGAGGAAGGCTTTAGGCTTTTGGAAATCGTCGCGGGCGGCCGCTAGTAATATAATATAGCTGAAGAGTTTGTATTTTTTTTTACCGTCTAAAGCGAGTATAGGTTTTCTACGTTGAGATTGAATATCCTACTACTTATGATAGGGAGCACATTACAATACATGTAATGATATAAAAAAGACACCCTTTCATTTCAACACCAGGCAAAACTCGAAGTTACGTCGGAGTAACTTCAACTTCTTCCTAGGGATAGGGCATAGTTAGGGTATCTCTCCTAATTATTGGTAAGTAGATTGAAATGTATTAAAAGTAGGCAGTACTCAACTCGCAAAACTCAATAGCAGTTTCGGTTTACGTCTGATGCGAATATGGTCCGGAGTGGTCGTAGAACTGTTTGTATGGTGATGTGTACTCACTAGTGACGTAGGTATCGTTGTGTCGTGTACGTGCAGATGAGCGGCGCGTGCTGGGGCACATCGGGCGCACGGTGGCGGCGCCGTACTCCGTGGAGCAGGTGCCGGGCGGCGTGGACGTGCAGCTCGCCAGCGCCGGCAACCTCTCCGTGCGCGCGCTCTACGACGACGCCACCGGCGCGCGCGGCGTCAACATTGCCTGGGACTACCCCGGCTACACAAGATTCGAAGACTGCATTGATTTCGGTTAGCATCTCTCATTTCACATCGACTAACCTCTTCAAAACATTCAAACATAAAAATATACAACAGGAATGTTATTACATATAAGACCCATATAAAATTCAAATTCAAATTCTTACACCGGCAGGTACGAACCAGTGGTATGCGGGGCCTATGCAAATCGACCAGCTGTACCCGATCCAGAACGCGCCGCGCACGTACTCGGCCTACGTCTCCTCCGAGAGCGACAACGCCGCCATCGTGGAGAGATACTGGCTGAACTCGGCTGGGGAGTACATATACGTGCATCCAGAAGTGCCTCTCTTCGTGGATTACAACAATTTGTTGGCCAACCACATCTGCTTCGGCGCTCAGATAGACGGGCCGTACTCAACGAGGCGGCAGCATACTCCCTTAGCGTATGATATTTGGATGCTGTCCGACGTTAAATCTGCTCACCAACACGCAGTGGCCAACTACTTAGGAAAGCCGTCGGATGTTCCGGACTACAGGATGGTTCAGTATCCCATCTGGTCCACGTGGGCTCAGTACTCTCGGAACATCAATGAGACAAACCTGATCGAGTTCGCTGAAGAAATCCGCCAACACGGTTTCAATAATTCCCAATTTGAGGTGGACGATCACTGGGAGATATGCTACGGTTCGCTTACAGTAGACACGAATAAGTTCCCCAATTTCACTAATTTTGTGCAGCAGATCAAGTCCATGGGATATCGCGTTACCCTTTGGATACATCCGTTCATAAACAGCAACTGCAATCCGTGGTACTCAGAGGCATTAACTAACGAGTGAGTTTCATTTAGAATACTGGTAAATTGGTAGGTTTAGTACCTACAATCTACATATACCAAAATAATAATTCAGCTAATTAGCATGCCACCTGCTATTGCCATGAGTAGCAAAAAATATTTCTGGACTACTTTTTCAGGCGGCAACTAATGATGAAATAAATGCAGGCTGTCTGATGCAGCAGGTATCATATCTTGATCAAGGTCTCGGTGAATCTGGAGCCAGAATTTCCCAAACCGCGTTTGCTATAACAATGTTATTAACATTACCTCAGTTACTTGGCTGTGGACGAGTCGGGCAGCACCAACGTGACGTGGTGGAACGCCAACGGCACCGAGGCCGCTTACGTGGACTTCACCAACCCCGCGGCGGCGGAGTGGTGGTACCAGCGCGTGCGCAGCCTCGCCGACACCTACGGCATCGACAGCTTCAAGTTCGACGCGGGGGAGAGCAGCTTCGCTCCACAAGTACGTTCCTAACCTCTAAATAGGTCCCTTATAACGATGGCACATTCCCGATTTCCCCTCTCATTATTCAACATAGCGGCCCGTCACGCGGTTTCACCCACGTCCCGGGGGAACTACTTCCCGTACCGGGATAAAATATAGCCTATGTTACTCTGGGTGAATGTAGCTTTCCAACAGTGAAAGAATTTTTCAAATCTGCCAAGTAGTTTCGGAGCCTATTCAATTCATACAAACAAACAAACAAACAAAAAATCAAACCTTTCCTCTTTATAATATTTGTATAGATAACTGTTGAACCATATTAACTCTGAGTACACATATTCGCCACCTGCTTTCGTGACTTGGATATGTATTATTCACGTTAGTTAAGTTCTTTTACAAAATAAAAAGAAAAAACAGAAAATTTCCTAATAAATATGTTGATGATAGATTTCAGTGCAAACAGGCGATATTGACCTGCAGCCGCATCACATAGTAGATGCATACGTGAGAACTTGCGCAAGATTCGGTGACATGATTGAAGTCAGAGCTGGATTTAGGTGAGTTTGTTCAACGTAACGTTAGTCAACTGCGACATTACATTTTATCAGATTTTTCATGAAATAAAGTTATTAAGCGGAGGAGTATACTAACATTTATAGCCTGGTTTATAAACAGAACACAAGACCTCCCTGTTTGGGTGCGCATGGTGGACCGCGACTCGATCTGGGGCACGAACAACGGGCTGCCCACCATCATCACGACCACGCTGCAGATGAACCTGAACGGCTACCCGCTGGTGCTGCCCGACATGATCGGCGGCAACGGCTACAACCTCGACCACCCGCAGGCCGACCTGCCCACCAAGGAGCTCTTCATCCGCTGGGTCCAGGCAAACACTTTCTTGCCGGTCATGCAGTTCTCCTTTGCGCCGTGGAACTTCGATGAGGAAGTGCGTTCAGTTATAACAAAGTTTCATACCTCTTTTATTTAAAGGGTATCGCGCAAGACGGCCTGATGGATGCATGAATTGTTTATCGCTGCCCATGGGCATCTCCAAGTCAACCACATCATAGTGGTCGCACTTACAGTGCCTATAAAACCGTTGCTACTCCTTTGCAAATTGACTTCGGGAGACCTTACTCAACAGAAACATGCTACCACTTTTATGAAGTGCCTTTTTACTGTTACACTTTGACAAGTGAGAAATTTGCCCAGAAAGCGTATTCGATTGGAAGTTGGATTTTGCTTAACATACTTTAAATGTAGGGTAGCGGTTCACTTCACCTGCAGAATTTGGAGGTTATGATCGTGTTTGGTTACAGACGGTGCTGATCAGCCGACAGTACGCGGCGCTGCACGCGGAGTACGCGGAGCAGATCTACGCGGCGCTGGAGCAGGCCGTCAGCACCGGCGCGCCCGCCACCGCGCCCCTGTGGTGGCTCGCGCCCGACGACCCCACCACCTACGACATCTGGGACCGTCAGTATCACTCCGTCACTTGTGGCGTGATCGGGAAAGCTGAGCAATGAATCTGTCAGTGCAGCGATCAATGGTTCGGGTGTTGTTGCAGAGTTCGCGGTGGGCGAGGACATAATCGTGGCGCCGGTGCTGGAGGAGGGCGCGCGCGCGCGGGACGTGTACCTGCCGGCCGGGCGCTGGCTGGCGCGCGGCGACGCGGCGCAGGCGCTGGCGGGCCCGGCCTGGCTGCGCGCGCACGCGGCGCCGCTGGACGCGCTGCCGTACTTCGTGCGCGCGCCCGCGCCCGGCGCCGCGCCCCCCGCCCGCGCCGCGCCGCCCGCCGCGCTGCTGCTGCTGCCCGCGCTGCTGCTGCTTGCTGCCGCCGCTACAACGATACATTAGGCTCTGTGATAGCAAATTAGATTATTTCGGAGACAAAAATAAATTAAGATTCCTACTAAAAAGCTGTGGAGTTTATTTTAGCAACATGTTTATTTGAAACGGAGCAATGTCCCAAATCATAAGGCAGTGCACACTCTTGGTATGATCAATTATGTAAAACAATTGAGCGTTATAACAAAATGAGCAACACAATAATCTATAAGTTTATAAAGCCTATATAAGAGTTAAAAATAATGTAAACACTATGTATCATTACATCGTATCACATATTTAAGTGCCTTGTCAACACTTATCCTGTACCTACCTATTACAAACCAACGTTGGATTAAATCTACTAAGTACGAGAAGAAGATAGATAACAATCTTCCACTATTTTCGAATTTGTTTCCCTTTAGGCGTATCGATACCAACTTATGTATGTAACATTAATTGTTTTTTTCACGCCTAAAGTACTGCATCGAAACATGAGTCTTTTTTTCTTGTTCTTTACAAGCCCACTGTATTCGGCATCTAAAGACATTGAATTTGTCACTTCTAGCAATGGATAGGTTGTTTACAGCACGTTCTTAAGTGGGGAATACTGGGAAATAAAAACATTAACCTCCCCAGTGGGGAATATTGGGAAGTTGATATAAATGAAATCCCACTTGTCTTTCAAGCTTGGACAAGCTCTTTGGAGACAAGTGGGAATAACCCCAATAAACATAAGAATATCTACCGTGTCGCACCGTAACTTTATTTGCTTATCTAAGGAGAGCACTTGCATTACACAGTGGGAAACTTTGATAAAGGTGGTCAAATCGTAAACAAACAACAATGATTTTATTAATTAATTATATTGATTCAGATACTTGACAAAATGCTAGGCAATAAATAAGTATGTTGTTAGTAAGAATGTAGAGTTTTTAAAACTTCTCATTATGTCAATTAATTACAATTAAATAAATGTTGATGATTAGCAGATCCATGTCACATACAACAAATTTTCTCCTTTTGCGTGGGCAATTTCAGTCAGTGTTTGCAAAGTGGGCCCGCGGTTCTGTGTACCCTAACAGGCCAGCATAAAGGGGTCCACTTACTCAATTAATCCCAACGTTACATAAAAAATAAAGTCAGCCAAATGTGCAGAATACGAGTTTATCGTAGTGCACAAGCTATGCCTGACGGATAGGGAGTGACCCCTACCCCATCACTCTCATTGTTGGACAGGAATCTGTCTTGTCCTTAAAGAGACAAGGCATAGGACCTACGGTTTTTTTTTTTTTTTTTTTTTTTTATAGTAGCTCGGTACATTGGCTCCTCCCTGCCTGATGGTAAGCAAAAGAGGAGCCCTAACTGCTATGACAACGGATGCGGTACCAAAAAGGTATCCCATCAGTTGGCATCGCCATACCGGCCCGCAAGATATTTCTTCACGCTTCTCTTGAAGGAATCCATGTTATAGGAAGGAGGAAAAACGCATGCTGGCAACGCATTCCATTGCTTAATAGTTCGGCAGAGAAATGAATTGCCGAACTTCTGGGTTCGCGATGGAATAGTGACCACGGTAAAAGGATGGCAACGTTGACCAGCACGCGTAGTTCTTTGACGGTTTTAACATGGTTTCAAGCCTCGGGGACGTTATTACTTCGCCAACTTTTGAAGCTCATAGCTTATGCTAAGAGACATATTTTTCACTCTGTCCCAGGATTTGAACCCAGATTTGTAAATGTATTCTGTCTCTACGCGACTATCAATTTAAAGTGCGACCTAGTAGCCAGCCTAGGAGACAGTAACATATGTCAATTTAATCAAATAGAGCGACATAAAGGATTTATGTACTTATTAAATCAAGTGTATCCTTTATCAAATGATTAAATCAATTATCATGTGTGATAATGAGAGACGTCGATGGCATATATTATTAATAGCGGTGTCTCTGCAGCGCCCGTCACTCTCGACGTCTGCGACGCCGCCATGCATCTGCTGCTCGTCAGTGAGTACACTCACAAACTCTTTCGAACAGGCATAATAACTTTACTTATTGTGGCTCCACTCTGCCTGACGGTGAGCAAAAGCCCTAATTTCCATGACAGCGGATGCGGAAGCAAAGTGGCATCTTATCCGCTCGCATCGCCATACAGGCCCGTGAGATACTACTTCACGCTTTTTTTGAAGGAACCAAGGTTATATGAGGGCGGAAACACCCATTTCAGATAGTGGTCACGCTGCATGGATGACAACGTTGCCCAGCAAGCGTCGTGCTTCTTCAAGACGGTTAAGGAAAAAAAAATCTTCAGAACATACACCATGGAATAACCGGTAAAAGACACTCAGACACTCAGGGAACCTCTGTCCCTCAGCAACCGAAAAGGTTTAAGGTGCCTTGTGTTTTGAAACCTGAAGGTCATGGATGGGTAAGTCTAACTGATGGTAGGACTTACCAATCCCACATATGATTTGTGTTACATTCGTATGACAGTGCTGGTATAGGCACTGAAGGGCGATTCAACGAACTGAAAATGAAATAACAAGACATTTGACGTTGAAACTAAGTTTGTTGCGTCCATAAAATGAATGGATTCAAGAACAAACCTGTTGTTCTCCCCCAGCGAGTGTAGTGGTAGCGCTGGGTGCGGCCGGGCGCGCGCTGGACGTGAGCCTGCTGGACACGCCGGCGGCGCGCGCGCGCCTGCAGGACAACCCCAGCGGCGGCCTCAACATCCTGCTGCAGCGCAGTGAGTACCGGCGGGCGGTAGTACATAGTAACGGCGGGCGGCACCCCGGTAGAGCGGCACTAACCGTGTGTCATGTGCGCAGAGGGGCTGGCGGAGGTGATCGCGGTGGTGGGCCGGCACGCGGGCGCGGCCGTGGACGTGGTGCAGGACGGCGACGTGGTCATCCAGTTCGCCAACGACACGAGCGTGCGCATCGCCGCCGAGCAGGTGGCCGGCGCGCGTAACGGCAGCCTGCTCACGCTCACCTGGGAGGCGCCCCGCGCCGTCAAGCTCGAGGACTGCGTCAACTTGGGTAACTAGCTGACTAGTCAAACATCATATCTTGAAAACAACTATTGGCAATGTAAAGTAACGACAGCGAGGGTGTGTGGTCTGGTAGAGCAATTGCTCCATTACTGCACTTTAGCTGAACCTCGAAAAATAAAGTTTATTTATTGACACAATAAAATATTTATCTATACTTACTAATACTTATACTTACTAATATATTACTTATTACTTATTACTTATTACTTACTAATATATAAAGCTGAAGAGTTTGTTTGTATGTTTGTTTGTTTGTTTGTATGTTTGTTTGTTTGAACGCGCTAATCTCTGGAATTACTGGTCCGATTTGAAAAATTATTTTTGTGTTGGATAGTCCATTTGACGAGGAAGGCTTTAGGCTCCTTTAGGAGTCGCGGGCGGCTGCTAGTATTTAATAACTGTCAATCTGCAAGCTCCAGCACCACCGTTTACTCCATAAAGATTTCGTCCTAGGCTCGCATCACTGGTACGGCGGGCCGCAGCAGAAGCGGCAGTACTGGCCCATCGAGCGGCTGGTGCTGCCGGACTACGCGTACGTCACCAAGGAGGCGGACAACTGCGGCGTGGCCGAGCCCTACTGGCTCAGCTCCGCCGGCGTCTTCTACTACTTCGACAAGAAGGTGCCGCTGTTCGTCGACCAGAACAACCGCGATAAGAACACCACTTGCTTCCAAGCAGAAGTCAAAGCTCCTTACTCTGAGAAGCGAGAAAGCAATGACCTTGTATATGCTATCGGTACGGTATTTTGTAACTCTGCACTTGTGTTTAAACTAACTTAATCATGCATTCGTAAGCTACGAGTATTTATGACGTTCCCTACAGGTATATTCAATGATGTCCGAGTAGCTCATGAGTATGCTGTTGAGAGGTATCTTGGGAAACCTGTCGGAATCCCCGATGAGAAAATGATCAAGTACCCGATTTGGTCGACCTGGGCGAGATACAAGCGGGACGTGAGTCACGATGTGGTTTTGGAATTTGCAGACGAAATTACTAAGTACGGATTTCCCAACAGCCAGTTGGAGATTGATGACCTCTGGGAAACCTGCTACGGTTCCCAGACCATTGACGAGGCAAGATTTCCAAATATGAGTAACACTGTAGATAAGCTCAAAGAGAAAGGATTCAGAGTAACCATCTGGACGCACCCCTTTATAAACAAAGGCTGCGAGCCGTGGTATTCTGAAGCAAAAGGAAGGGGGTAAGCGCAAATTATTTTATTAGCTATTTCCGGTGATCAACAATAATGCATGTGATTAGCTCATCCTCACCGCACTGGTGTTGCGACATTTGTAGGTACCTAGTTTCCTCGGAGAGCGAGTCGGTGGAGACAAGCTGGTGGAACGACAACGGCACGACGTCCGCGTACATCGACTTCACCAAGTCTGAGGCGCGCGCGTGGTACATCGAGCGTTTGCAGGCTCTCAAGACAGCCACCGGGTTCGACAGTTACAAATTTGACGCAGGGGAGTCAAGCTGGTCACCCCAGGTAAGATGTTAAAGAAATATAAAAATTTTACACAAATGTTGAATTATTCCAGGTTACTACTTAACTTTAACCAGCAGCTGATCAAGCAGCATTCTGAACATACCTTACCCCCAGATACCAGTTCTGCAAGGTGACATCAAGGCCCAACCGGGAGTGATAACGACGGACTACGTGAGAGCGGTCGCGCAGTTTGGCTCGCTGGTGGAAGTCCGCGCCGGTTACAGGTTAATTATTGTATCTGCAATAAATGTGTAAATGTAGTGATGAGCAATACCACATTTTCCGTTGGGTTTACTGACACAGTTTGTAAGCACAGCTATTGGTCTGTAATCGTCTGTCGAAACCGCAGAACACAAGACCTGCCGGTGTTCGTACGAATGATCGACAAGGACACGTACTGGACATTCGAGAACGGGCTGCCGACGCTGGTGACGACGCTGCTGCAGATGAACGTGGCCGGCTACCCGCTGGTGCTGCCCGACATGATCGGCGGCAACGGCTACAACGAGCCGCCCGGCAAGGAGCTCTTCATCCGCTGGCTGCAGGCCAACGTCTTCATGCCGAGCATGCAGTTCTCCTACGTGCCGTGGGACTTTGACAACGAGGTGAGTCACGCGGCAAGGAGGATACATCTGCGTGAGAGTCAACAGAGTTGACGTACTCAAGCGACCCCCGTCTCTGTCGCAGACGATCGCGCTGAGCAAGAAATTCGTGGAGCTGCACGCGCAGTACGCGCCGCAGCTGGTGGCAGCGTGCGAGCGCGCGGTGGCGACCGGCGCGCCCGTCAACGCGCCGCTGTGGTGGCTCGCGCCCGACGACCCCACCACCTACGACATCTGGGACCGTCAGTATCACTCCGTCACTTGTGGCGTGATCGGGAAAGCTGAGCAAGAATCTGTCAGTGCAGCGATCAATGGTTCGGGTGTTGTTGCAGAGTTCGCGGTGGGCGAGGACATAATCGTGGCGCCGGTGCTGGAGGAGGGCGCGCGCGCGCGGGACGTGTACCTGCCGGCCGGGCGCTGGCTGGCGCGCGGCGACGCGGCGCAGGCGCTGGCGGGCCCGGCCTGGCTGCGCGCGCACGCGGCGCCGCTGGACGCGCTGCCGTACTTCGTGCGCGCGCCCGCGCCCGGCGCCGCGCCCCCCGCCCGCGCCGCGCCGCCCGCCGCGCTGCTGCTGCTGCCCGCGCTGCTGCTGCTCGCTGCCGCCGCTACCGCGATACATTAGGCCCGATTACTTATCATATCATTCAATAAAGTGGTTTTAACTCTAATTATATTTTTATTTAATTTTACATTACCTACTCCAATGCGGTGATGGCATTGTCGAATATTTTATTTTTGAAACAAATAATTGTTGGACTTGTAGGTAAGTATATTCTTGGTAATACCAATTTGTCAAAGAATACCTTGGAACAGATTAAGGGCCGAACGTAACGTAAGAGCAAGAGATATGGAGTAGCACTTGATTTCACAAATATGTACTTACCTCCTACATATAAATCTGTGCATACAAACAAACAATCACCACCGATTACAATTAACATAAACACTTTGTTTAGTGTACGACAAAACACACATCCGGCTGTAAAATGGTACAGATACGTTATACAAGACACTTTGTATGGTAATACATTTCCGCCTTAATAATTAATTATCTTAACAATTATCATAACAATAATGTCGTTGGTGGTCGCAGTGACGAACAGATTAAGAGCTTAATAAGGCATGCATTTTACATAGGGAATTTATGTTAGCTGCATGACCAAAAAGTAAAATTCCTATTCATGAAAAAGCTAAAAAAGAAACAATATTCTAGGAAATGTGATCATCACGTGCTTAAAAGTTACTCGGTAGAAGTTTCTGGTTCATTTGTTTTTTATAACGAGGTTTGCATTTTCTACACAGGGTAATAATATGTGTTTGTATCTATCTAACAATTGATAAAATATGTAGGTACATTTAAACAGACAAAATGTAGCGACTGTTACTACAGTCGCTTCAGATGACTAGATGATAATCACATAGCACAATGATTGATGTACGAAATCTGCCTTGATAACGGCCTGGGAATCAAGATCTCGACATTGCAGACAATCGCTAGAAAACAAGTGGTGCACGTCAATCAATTAATAAAATTGCAAAACATTGAGACGTTGACGCGCTGCGGGTTCGCCAGCGCCACCCGAGGCAAGTTGATTGCGCGAAGGATGCAGGAGTCGATAGCGGCGAGTTTTTGCCGCTATTGTCTTACAGTGACTAACGATGACGTAGACAAATAAAGACCTGAATTCACTTTCAAAAGAATCCAATCTAGAAATTTCTAGGGCATGTAAAGGATAATGTAGGTAGATACCGGTAAGCCATTGCAACTTTGTAATTACTACAAAATAATAGAGCAGACTGTTATTCTTATAAATTGTGAGGTTTTAAGTAGGTACTCATTGTAAATTACTAACATTATTCAAAGAATAAGCTCTAAGCCCAACAATACCTTTAAAGTAATAACCTCATGAGCACCTACACTCTACAAAGCGCAGTTATCATGTGTTCAACCATCAGGTGTTACCGGGATTATGTACTTAATCCAGTAAAGCACCATATTCTGGGAAGTTAGTCTCAATGAGGAAGCGACTAATTTCTTAGGCGGTGTTGGTATACACCTACATACGAAACATGTGGCGTCTTATTTATCAAGCGGGTCCACGGTTGTGGTCCGCCTGATCTCAGACCAGCATAATGGAGCATCAAACAGTTGCACAAAAACTAGTTTTGAATCTTTAGTGCGTATTTATTAGATCAAGTGCATGGGTATTCTCCTTTATCTATTGGTCAATTACCAGGTGTGATAATGAGCGACGGCGGGCGGCATTAATAGCGGATTCTCCGCGGCGCGGGTCATTCTCGTGCGGACACAGCCATGCGCCTGCTCCTCCTCAGTGAGTACTCACACATATAGTTATGCACGCACACGGATCTGAAAGATCACATAGGCCACGAGTTCTATTCCCGAGTTAGGTTTAGGTCTGGTTGTTGGTACACAGTACAACATCCGAATGTCACCATTGCTCCTCTGAAATAGAAGTTTTATTTGCAAATAGATTTTTATAAAATTCTTTTGCACGTCATCATTGACATCATAGGTACCATACATTTTCTGACAGCTGAAATATTAATGTGGATGAGTGAGAGTTAAACATGAAATAAAAACGCAAATATTGGCGTCCTGATATTAAGTGACAACGAGTACCTAATGATTCTTTACTTCGTGCACGAGTTACAAAACAGCGCTCATCGGTAGGTAAGTACCTAGTAGGTACTTATTGTGTTTTATAAATTTTTGCGAAGATTTAATGGGTAGAACAAAAATAAATAGGTCCCCTTTTATTTAAATCAAAGATTGGATTTTATAAATATTCCCGTGAAAGCTGTTCCGTTAAAAAAAGTTTTCATTATTACCATAATTAAATAGATACCTAATTTATTCGATTCAATATTTTTCCTTTTCTTCCCGCGATTAGTGCCACAAAAAAAGGGATGCATTAGAAGTTTTCATAATCTTATGTTTTCACAAATCTAGATACTAATATATAAAGCCGAAGAGTTTGTTTGTATGTTTGTTTGAACGCGCTAATCTCAGGAAATACTGGACCGATTTGAATTTTTTTTTTCTGTTGGATAGTCCATTTGACGAGAAAGGCTTTAGGCTATTGGGAATCGAAATCCACGCGGACGGAGTCACGGGCGGCCGCTAGTAAGTATAATAAAGAGCCATACATCATGGCCTAAATTTTAATTAGGTTTTTGTTTAGACCTATCAAACTTGCCTAAACAGTGGCATATTTCGTCATTATATACCTACAAATGTAAATATAAAAAACGTGATAAATCGATTTCATAATGTGACAGTTATAATTATAATATTGGAGTTGATAGAACTAGTGATTCGCAATTGTTTACTTAAATGTCATTCTCCGTAATTGTAAAGTTAATGACCAAGTAATGAAAGCAACATCACAACAATCAAGCGCAGGCTATCATTACACGCTATCACGCGTAGCCTGTTCTCATGAACTAATAGAGCGGAAAAAACTCCACCGTCATAGTGATTACACGAAAGACATAACAGATCTGATACTCAATTAAAACATTCTCTAATCGCGATGTTTAAAATGACTTCCCGTTTTCAGTTCGCACTTGTTTCTCAAAAGATTGCTGCAATTGTTTTTTTTAGCATTCCTACCTAACATAATGCAAGGTTCTATCGGAAAGCCTATCTGTGACGTTTGTCATACCAGAATGAATTAAGTGTTTGTACCGAACAATAGGTATTCATTCGAAAACGCTATCTATAACATCCTGCGGATGCCGGGGCCCTCTATCGGTATAGTTAGGTAGGTACTACCTAAATTCCGAGACTTTTCAACGTGAAACTAAGTTTGGTGCAATCATAAAATGAATGGATTCAAGAACAAACCGGATGTTTTCCCTCAGCGAGTGTAGTGGTGGCGCTGGGTGCGGCCGGGCGCGCGCTGGACGTGAGCCTGCTGGACACGCCGGCGGCGCGCGCGCGCCTGCAGGACAACCCCGGCGGCGGCCTCAACATCCTGCTGCAGCGCAGTGAGTACCGGCGGGCGGTAGTAGTAGCGGCGGCGGCCCGGCAGAGCGGCGCTAACCGTGTGTCATGTGCGCAGAGGGGCTGGCGGAGGTGATCGCGGTGGTGGGCCGGCACGCGGGCGCGGCCGTGGACGTGGTGCAGGACGGCGACGTGGTCATCCAGTTCGCCAACGACACGAGCGTGCGCATCGCCGCCGAGCAGGTGGCCGGCGCGCGTAACGGCAGCCTGCTCACGCTCACCTGGGAGGCGCCCCGCGCCGTCAAGCTCGAGGACTGCGTCAACTTGGGTAACTAGCTGACTAGTCAAACATCATATCTTGAAAACAACTATTGGCAATGTTAAGTTACGACAGCGAGGGTGTGGGGTCTGGTAGAGCAATTGCTCCATTACAGCACTTTAGCTGAACCTCGAAAAATAAAGTTAATTTATTTACACAATGACATATTAAATAACTGTCAATCTGCGAGCTCCAGCACCACCGTTAACTCCATAAAGATTTCGTCCTAGGCTCGCACCACTGGTACGGCGGGCCGCAGCAGAAGCGGCAGTACTGGCCCATCGAGCGGCTGGTGCTGCCGGACTACGCGTACGTCACCAAGGAGGCGGACAACTGCGGCGTGGCCGAGCCCTACTGGCTCAGCTCCGCTGGCGTCTTCTACTACTTCGACAAGAAAGTGCCGCTGTTCGTCGACCAGAACAACCGCGATAAGAACGCCGCCTGCTTCAAAGCTCAAGTCAAACCGCCATACTCTAAGAAACGAGATCGCAATGACCTCATTTATGCTATCGGTATGTAATAAACTGAAAAATTATATATAACTCATATAATTACTTACAGTTATTTGTTGTCTTTTGCTTACGAACTAAGTTTGCATTTTACAAATTTTCTGCAGGTATATTCGATGACGTCCGAAAAGCTCATGAGTTTGCTGTTGAGAGGTATCTTGAGAAACCTGTCGGAATCCCCGACGAGAGAATGATAAAATACCCGATTTGGTCGACCTGGGCGAGATACAAGCGGGACGTGAGCCACGACGTTGTTTTAAATTTTGCAGACGAAATAACTAAATACGGATTTCCCAACAGTCAGCTGGAGATCGATGACCTCTGGGAAACCTGCTACGGTTCCCAGACCATCGACAAGGAAAGATTCCCGAATATGAAAGACACAGTGGAAAAGTTAAAAGAGAAAGGATTTAGAGTTACCATCTGGACGCACCCGTTTATAAACAAAGGCTGCGAGCCGTGGTATTCTGAAGCCAAAGAAAAGGGGTAAGCAAAATGAAATCATTATTATTTATTACACATTGTTACTCACCGTTATTGAAGTTCAATTGACTTGTACCACTTCATAAGGGACATTCTAGCAGCATTTCCTTGTGTTTTATCGTCGAACATAATGTGCAGGCGCCCAGCATGGTGACTATTGGTATAATTCCGGTCTCACAGCTCACGTTAAGATGTTGACTGCAATAGGCTGATGATGACTGTAATAACTACACAGGTACCTGGTGTCGTCGGAGTACGGGTCGGTGGAGACGAGCTGGTGGAACGACAACGACACGACGACGGCGTACATCGACTTCACCAAGCCCGAGGCGCGCGCGTGGTATACAGACCGCTTGCAGGCCCTCAAATCAGCCACCGGGATCGACAGTTTTAAATTCGACGCAGGGGAGTCGAGCTGGTCACCTCAGGTGAGTTATTAAACAAGCAACAAGTTCCTTTTGTTTTCCAGCTTCCTTCTAAGCTTCATGTTAGCAGCTTACCATTATGTCTTCTGCATCATGAACATAATTTCTTATCCCAGATACCAGTTCTGCAAGGCGACATCAGAGACCAGCCGGGAGTGATAACGGCGGACTACGTGCGAGCGGTGGCGACATTCGGTCCGATGGTGGAAGTCCGCGCCGGTTACAGGTTTGACAATATCACGAAGCTAAGCTCTTGGAATAAAAAATGAAGACATTTTTTTTAATCTGTGAACTAGCTACAAAAATTTGACAGTTTTGAAAAGTTATAAATGCATAATCGTCTTTGCCTGCAGAACACAAGACCTGCCGGTGTTCGTACGAATGATCGACAAGGACACGTACTGGACATTCGAGAACGGGCTGCCGACGCTGGTGACGACGCTGCTGCAGATGAACGTGGCCGGCTACCCGCTGGTGCTGCCCGACATGATCGGCGGCAACGGCTACAACGAGCCGCCCGGCAAGGAGCTCTTCATCCGCTGGCTGCAGGCCAACGTCTTCATGCCGAGCATGCAGTTCTCCTACGTGCCGTGGGACTTTGACAACGAGGTGCGTCACGCGGCAGGTAGGATACATCTGCGTGAGAGCCAGCAGTGTTGACGTACTCAAGCGACCCCCGTCTCTGTCGCAGACGATCGCGCTGAGCAAGAAATTCGTGGAGCTGCACGCGCAGTACGCGCCGCAGCTGGTGGCAGCGTGCGAGCGTGCGGTGGCGACCGGCGCGCCCGTCAACGCGCCGCTGTGGTGGCTCGCGCCCGACGACCCCACCACCTACGACATCTGGGACCGTCAGTATCATGTCACCTTATATAATGTAGACGTATCTTCAGCTGTGTAACATCTTAACACAAGCTTCGGTAACCTCGGCAGAGTACCTGGTGGGCGAGTCGATCGTGGTGGCGCCGGTGCTGGAGCGCGGCGCGCGGGCTCGCGACGTGTACGTGCCGGCGGGGCGCTGGCTGGCGCAGGGCGACGCGGCGCGCGAGGTGGCCGGGCCCACCTGGCTGCGGGACGAGCCGGCGCCGCTCGACACGCTGCTCTATTACGTCAAGGCTCCCGAGTAGCTCCTCCATCCTCTGCCTTACCTTCGAGTATCGCACCCTCCTCTGAATACCTCATATCTTACGTGTCCGAATGTAGCATTTGTCGGCATGGCTGGTCTGCTGAAGAATATTGGAAAACGGCTCGCTCGCTTACTACTCTCCTTGTCACAACACAAAAGTGTATGTAGCATGTCCGTTATAAACCTATTACAACCTAGGTAGTATCTTGTAGTAAGTATGTATACCTACTACAAGATAGTATAAAAAGTTTCCAGTAAGAGAATAAATTAACGCACATTAAATGATTTAGGAATCTATTTGCAAAAAATATCTATAGGTACCAGAGGAAATGCTGAACGCAAGAAAAGTCCTGAGTGGACATCAATTAAGTATTTATTTAGTTTAACCATACTGTAACTGTACCATTGTAAAGCAACATAGTTAATGCACACTTTTAATTCTAAGGTAGTTTAGACCTTTGTTTAGGCATAGTGACAAGCATTGAATAAAGAAGTAAAACATATAAATTAATTCTGACTAGCCTTTTGTACTAACCTGAGACAGTGAGATCCTTATTTATAATTAAACACAGACCCGCCCCGCCGACGCAATGGTGCATTGCATTATATTATGCATTTATGTACCTACTATACGCATATTTGTTTCACTTGAATCACTTTACTAGATTTTTAAAAAAAACACAAGAAAATCGGTTCCGTAGTTTTTAAGAAGGGACAGACACATCGCGTCGTCTTTGTTTTTATTATTGCATGATGTTGTTAAAGAGATAAAATGTTGTTGTTCATTCCCAATTCAATTATCTATCACAGTTAATAAGATATTATCAACACATAGAATCAAAAAAATAATAATAATATGAAACTACCTACTTATTCAATCTACTTACCGGTCACGGGATTTCCTTAAAACACACAGTCTGTAAAATTACTAATGCACAAAACCAAAACATCACTTTAATATCACACGTGATAAATAGTCGCGTAGTCGTTATTTAACAACATCTCTTGATATCTTTAAATTATAAAATTAGCAAAAGTACATAATTACCGATCCGAAATAGGCGCGGAATCTTATCTTAACTGTCAAACTGTTTTTTTTATTAGCATTTTCTTGGCACCTTTCGTTCCGAAACAAAGATTTTTTTCCAAAATCTTTGTTCCGAAACGTACCACAGATAACATAAGCTTTACGTTGTTCGGATCCAAGAAAGTCTAGAAACAGACTAGAAAGTTCTAAAACAATTTTATTTAAGTTTCTAGATTTTTTTAAGAATAAGAATATATTTATTTTTCAAAACACGGGTTTACATTACATATTTTAGCTTGTAAAGTATGGTGTTAAATAAATTACAAAAGGTACCTTGCATGTTTTTCCAATAAAAATGGCGTACAAATTTTAATTTAGTTATTATTTCTAAAAAAAAATTAAACAAGAGTAACTAACACCCTACATAAATTAAGATAATATTTATTATTGAAATATTATAATAACATTATAAGTGCTGTAGGAATTTTAAAAATAAATTGTATAGTTTTACGGAATGTCAGAAAACTGCATACGAAACAAATACGAAACATAGAGTAAAGTAATATAAATGATACGAAATAAATTATGATAATCTAACCCTAAAGATGAACAAAATTGAGCACAAATTTTATCCCACAGTTAATATAGAGCTTTTAACAAATTACAAATTATATACAAGGTTTTAGTGTCCGACCGAAGCTTCGGCTTCGGCTTCGGCTTCGGCCACCTTCGTCCAAAAAATCCACCTTCGGCGAAACCTTCGGCTTCGGCCGGATTTTGGGCCGAAGCCGAATGTTCCGCCGAAGGTCCGAGCGACCGACGAGATTGATCAAACTGTGACGAAAGTCATGAAGCGGCGGGTAGTCACTGTCAAAATATCACATTGCATGCATCAAAACAAGTTCGTACGTGCATTTAAACGAGAGTTTTGTTTGCAATTTGTGCTTATCAATTAAATTGTGATACATTATAGTCTAAGATCCCGCTATACAAGGACCTTCATCGAGATGCTTAATGGATGAAACATATTTTATACATAATTTGACATGTAATTGTTATATTTATTTTGAATATTCTAATAGTTTCTAAACTGTGCATTTAATTGACCAACCTTTAATTATTTACTGAGAAGTGTTTGTTTTTTTTTTATTAGTTTAGTTTTGGCCCAGTCGAGTAAAACAAAGACATAAAGAAATTATTATTTTTTACTAGTAGGCAAATCACAAAATATATCATCAACTTCTTTATGAGACAGTCAATGTAAACCTTCAATATTGAGATTTTGAAATAATTTTTAATATAATTGTAGCTTGTAGACCATATTGAGCAAAATTAATTACAGAGTCCTGAGAAAAATAAACCTTCGGCTTCGGCTTCGGCTTCGGCCGAAGGTCGTGGCAATAGCCGATTATTCGGCTTCGGCTTCGGCTTCGGCCAAAAATAGACCTTCGGTCGGACACTACAAGGTTTATATTTCGACATTTAACAAAAGTAGGTGATTTGACCTGTCAGTCAATATTTTGTACCTGACGAACAAAATGGTAAAAAAATGTGGTTTGCTTAACACTAACGGTTTTACATACATATTATGTAGATACCTACGTTCATATTCTGGGCTCGCAATTATAAATCTCATGAAAGAAGGTAACGAATCGCGCATTTGAAGAATAAAATGTTTTAAATGAAAACCAAGAACGAAGGGTATTTACAGTATTTAATTACAACATTTAGAATATAAGTGTTATTTGTTGACTTGGATGGTCTCGACGAGGCCGGCGCCCATGAGGCGGAAGTCCTCGACGAGCGCGTCGGTGTCCACGCGGCACTGCGCCGCGCCCGCCGCCGGCGCCACGCCGCGCGCCGTCAGCGGCTGGGACATACAGCAATCTCAATATATAACAATCCTCTCTTTTACATGCGAATAACACGTAGAAATAAAATTGTAATTTTTTAGCATAGTGAATTATTTGGAATTCCCGTCTGCAAATGGGAAGAACCACATTGCAGAAGACCACGCAACATGTGGTTAACTGGTTTTTTAGAGCATTTAAGAGTCTATAAATACAGAAGTAGTATAAACATATATAAAAGTATGAGAATTATTCGAACCTGGAATTCTTTAATTTCCTTGATGTCAGGTTTCCACAGCACGGCGATGACGTCCCCGCCGTAGATGTCGTGGAAGAACAACGCGAAGTCGTCGAAAGCGCTCTGCGAGTGTTACAGAAATGTATAAGGATTTTATTTGTCAACTGCTTTTTTTTGATACATTACATATATTTTTTTTTTTACTAGGGTAATAAGTGTCACACGAGAATTAATATACAAATATCAATGCACACAAGGAAAAAAAATATTGACACAATTTTAAGAATTACTTTTTTTGACAACTCAAATTTTTATTTCAACTGTGCCGTGAACTTTAGCAAACTTTTATTTTTTGCTATCGACTTACTAGTAGGATTGCTTTAAAATTATCTTCACAGGAAATAAAAATCAATAGTTGTATTAACTACTATTTTTGTGGCTACGTTTTTCGGACGCATTCCATATAAATTCAATCAGTCGACCACACACGCGCCGGGGTGACGCGGATCACCTTCAAATTTCAATGAAAAAGCGAGGACTTACCCTCAGGTCCGCCAGGTAGTCGCGCACGGGGTTGAAGTCGACGACGGGCAGCACGTCGCCGTCGGTGCCGTCGGTGCCGTCGTCGCCGTCGTCGCGCGGCGGCGGGCGCGGGCAGGCGCGCGGGCGCAGGGCGAGGCTCTCGCGCGCGCGCGGCACCAGCGCCCGGCGCAGGCGGATCACCACGTCGTACCCCGCCAGCGACGGCACGAACGCGCCCTGGGGGCACACAATTTCAATCAATCCACCCTTTGGGCGAACGTACTTAGTACGTAAAATAAACATTTTAGTAGCACAGCGATAGCGATCCTGTCCGGGCAACTTTGACATCAAATACCCAGGAATACCTACTGATTTTGGTTGCTTTTATGTAAAATATCACAATGTCTGGAATAAACCAAATCAAAGTAAAAAAAAAACAAATCTTAAAACGTGATTTCAACTACAAATACTTCACCCTTCGTTTGAATATATACCTACCTCCTTATATTGAATAGAAAAGCACATAACGGTCGTAAGACCACCGACCTGTATATCATCGGTGTAGTTAGTCATGAGCGCGGCGGTGCAGTAGCGCAGCGTGGCGGCGGCGAGCGCCTGCAGCCGCGCGAGCACCGCGGGGGAGGGCGCGGCGGCCGTCCACGCGCCCGGCGCCGCGCCGTCCAGCGACGTCACCACGTGCAGCCGGCACGACTGCGGCGACCGCGACACAAACTGCGCCTCCAGCTCCGCCACCTCCTCCCCTGTGGAGAAATACGTTTTATTTCTTTTATCATATAGATTGTTTTTTTACGATATAGACGGCAAAAGAGCTTGCGGGTTGCTTATTGGTAAGCACGTTCGGGACTTGTAGCACCTAAACGAGCATACAATTATTTTGCGGCAAAACTTGTCAGTTGGTGTAATAAATGTTCCATTTCATCAATGAAACCATCATTGATGGAATGGAACATTTATTACAATTCATTTAATTAAAATTTTATTTAGTGATAATAAAAATAAAATAAAAAATGGTACTTGGTCAATGATGCGCACTCATTTCTCACGTTAAAAACTACAGACCCGGACTGAATATCCTCCTCCCTCTCCGAGTCCCGTACTCGGCCGAGAGGCTCACGCTACGGTACTCACGGCTCATATCGTCGTTGAAGTCGAGCACCAGCAGCTCGGTGCGCCAGTCGGTGTTGGCTATCAGACTCAGTACTCGCAGTAAGCCGGGCAGCGGCGCGGCGGGCGGCGCGAGCGGGCGCGCGCGCAGGAAGGCGGCGGCGGCCAGCAGGTCGGCCGCGGCGCCCGGCAGCAGCGGCGGGCCCAGCAGCATGGCGCTCGCCCAGCGCCGCACCAGCCGCGCCGTCGCGCCGAACGCGGGGAAGCGCGCTGCTAGTCTAAACCACAATATTATATGAAAATTTGTTATTATTATTAATACAATTCACACTAAAAAAATATTATGCAGCAGGGCGTTTATCTCTGCTACGAGCGGAGGTTATTAGAGGATAATTTTACATTAAATAAATATTTCGAGTTAGATCAACAATCATTCAAAAAACGATCAAAGATCAATCTAGATTTTGATAATCCCTATCCTGATTATTTTTTTAACTAAACGATCGACTGCTTCGACTAGAATCTGATGCGAGGACATCAAACAATATCTACTACATTCAGGAACGATAAAAATAACAATAAAATAAGACTTTACGGACTTTTTAAAAAAAATATACGAATAAAATCAACACTGACCCGTTGAGCGCGCCGCGCAGCCGGGGCGCGAGCACTGTGTCCCGCAGCAGCGCGAGGCTCTCGTCGGTGTCGGCGATGCGCGCCACGCCGCCGGCCACGCGCCGCCGCAGCAGCGTCACCTCCTTGGCGTGCGCGAGTCGCAGGCGCAGCACGACGCCGCGCGCGAGCACGTCCAGGTGCGCGGGCGCCGCCGCAGCAGGCACCCCCCGCCGCCGCAGCCGCTCCGCCAGCTGCAGGTAGAAGCCCGCCTTCAGGCAGCGGAACGCCTCCACGTCGCCCGGCCACTTGCCGCTGTGACCTGGGGAATAACACCATTCGTAATGTTCGAGACACATAATTTTCTTAAGGAGTATTAAATCCTTACGAACGACGACGAACTCGGGCTGTTTTATAAAAATCCAACACTAAGTTCATATTTAATTTGACTTTTAGCAAGCAAACTGCTCTCGAGTGACATCGCCGGTTTGGCAAATAAAAATGTCTACAAATGCAATAATATTATTTATTTGTATCAATATGTAACTGACACAACGACCGCCATCTTGTTTTTGTGTCAATATGTAACGAAAACAACGAGCGCCATCTAGTTCAATAGTGCGATAACATAAGACTATCAGAAAATCATTTTAAAAATAAATTCAATTTGTATAATGTTTCGAGGTGGTACCAAGGGAAAAACCATATCAAGTAAACCGCATAACTAAGTAACGTACGTACCCAGTTCGATGACGGCCTCGTACGCGGGCACGTAGTCGGGCAGGACGTCGTCGCCGGCGACGGTCTTGACGAGCGAGGCGGCGCCGCGGCGCCAGGGCGCGCCCCGCGGCGGCTGCGCGCGCGCCGGCAGCGGCTCGCAGTAGCTGAACACCGGCGACACGCCTGGCCACACCGACCTCATGTTATTTTACAACTTATAAGCATTGAGTATAAAAGGGACACAATATAAAACTAATAAAACGCTCTAGAACTAAAAATGGAGACTTTAATACTACTACAACGGCTAGTAGTATTAAAGTCGACTATAGGACAACGACTAAAACGGTACAAGTACCAGGTAAGATCGGTTGACCGGTAGAAATTACTATGGGACATTAAGTCCGCATCTGTACAATTTTATCTTGCAATAGTTTAATTAAATAAATATGATGAGTTTTTACCGGCGAGCCCGCTGACGTCGAGCGGCAGGTTGATGTCGCGCAGATGCTTGCGCAGGTCGTCGAGCGCGGCGTGCGCGCGTCGGGCGCCCGCGTCCGGACACACCTCGCGCGCCGTCGCCGCCGCCTCGCCCTGCCCGCCCACGTGGAACACCCACGCCGGCTCCACGCCTGCACCCGCACACAAACGTTACTCAGGACTCATAGGAGAGATCCTCCTTGCAGGGCAATTTGTGTGGAGGTACACGTTGACCAGTAATATAATAAGGATGTTGACGTTGACACATATCACTATTAATTTAACCACACTTTTCTACAGAAAGAAACCGATCAGTAGTATCTATTAATTCAGTTGACTTAAAAAAAATGACGTCATAGTGTGCTATTCCCAAACAAAATCTATTGTTTGGAATCGTTTTGACAGTAAATAAAAGAAAGTCAAATAATTGAAATATTCAAAAAATTACGATAGTCAACTTGACATTGAGTTAGGATGATGAAACAAATTGTAGAGGTAGAATGTGACCGAGAAGATCTGAATATGTGGCAAAGCCAATTTTATTTTTCAGCCCACGGGAATCTTAGTACTCACCATACTTAGTGTGCAGCAGGTAGTCGATGATCTGGCCGGTGAGGCCGCGTCGCTCCGCGGGCGAGTCCGCCGCCCACACGCACGTCTCCGTGATGGACCCGTCCTGGAAGCGACGCAGCTCCGACTTCGCGCCCCAGAACGCTCTGTGCAATGGATTTTTTACAATAAAAATACATATTTAATTCATAGATCTGGCAACGTTACCTTCAATATTCCGCATCACATTCACTTATGGTCCAACGACTGATCGCAAATAGATAAAAAAACCCTTCATTATTTGCATAGTACAACACTCACTGTTTAAGAGGGGGTGTAAAAAATATCGCGTATTTTCAAACACATTTTAAACCTTGAAAATGAACTTCAAATGACCCGAAAAAAAAATAGTAGATATTCAAGCATCGTTCCTAAATAGTTATCACAGAAAATAAAGAAAAAATTGCAATTTTCATTGATAAAAAAAATCTTGAAGTTGCGTCTGACTTGATTTTTGGTTACATTTATTTCCGAGACGATGCATTTTGGTGAACCAATATTTTGGCATATAATATCAAATTATATTATCTAAATATTTATCACAGAACATTTTGAAAAAATATCATATTTTACGAGTAATTCAAAGAAAACTAGTTTGGCGCTTACTACGTTCATATTCCGCGCAGTAAGCTATCGTCTGTCGCACCTGGCGCGTGCTCACAGGCATGTTTTGTTTCATCGGTTAGTCGCAACCTCTCCGTTGAGACGAGAAGACTATGATTCAGTGTTCTCCCGGCTCGAAAAAATATTTCGTTAAATTATTACAAGGGCTGACGTGAATGACGCAGCGGCCGTGGGTAGTATATGCAAGAAATAATTATGCTTTTGCTTGTTAGTAGACTTGGTAGCAGTTTATAAATTTAATGAAAATACAATATACATAATTACAAGTCCAACCTGAACTTATATTCTATTGCCCTTGAATTCTTTTACTGAGTACCATAAATGGAGAAATAAATTAGGTGTTGCGGCAATAGACTACTTAAAATATCTTTTGCATAAATAAGTAGATGGAAAATGTATGGTTTAGAAGTTTTCTTTCATTTTTCAATCTAAATGCATACTTCAAAGTCAAGCAAGTCCTATTAAAATGGGGAACAAGCAGAACCAACGTAAAAAATCCAAAAAAACGGCAAACAAGAGGTTAAAAGTTCAGGTCATGGTTAAAAATCGAAGGTATGTATGTGTACATAATAACTTTAGGTAATTCATGAGATTTTAGTACCTAAAAGCATTTATAAATTATACTAATTCCGTTAGCTAGTATCTTTTAATATGTAAATGTTGTTATTCAATCAAGGAATAAGTGGAATCCAGTTTCCTGCCGTTTCTTCTCGATAGATTACTGCGTGGGAATCGTACACCGCCTAGTTAGTGATATTATAGGTAAGGAGAAGTTATTTTAACCGAATTGAGGTGCATGCTTATGACAAAATGAAACATGACACTGTATTTTGAAATCTAAATTGTGATTGCATTGCGTAAATATGATAACGTATTTGTTTAAGTATATCAATTTATAGGAATTGATAATTTAGGGATATCGCCCGGATGGGGTCTTATTTAAAGATACGTTAAAATTATCTAGGCCGTAAGTCTCTTGTATCATTACTAATTGTCGAGATAATTAAAAAAATCTTGTTTCTTATAAAATGTTTTTTTATTAAGCAATTCTTTATTTTAACGTTGAATAGATGTAGGTTAAGGCAAATCACCAAGATTGTGTAGTACTCTGTGTGATAAGAAACATTTTATAGAATTAATAATTATATTACTTCCCTTATGTAATGGTACTTTTGCGTTACAACTCATTTAAAGCATTCATAAAATAATTTATTATAATTTTTGCTATAATTATACCCTCACTTAGACTATTTTTATCTGATTTACTTTGCATACTGTGCGGAATCGCCCGAAACAAAATGAAGTGGCGACCTTTGTCTCATTGCGTTGGAGTCATAGGACGAGAGGGGGCCGAGGAAGCGCGCGGGTGCAATCCGATTGGTGTCATAATTGATGCGCCCTCTTAATGTGGGCTAAGGTGAGAGACGAACTTCTTAGCTATCCATGGATTCTCCGTGCGGGTGCCGGGTCCATCGCGTGGAACAGAGAAGAATGTCAAATAACCAAACAAACTTACCGAAACTCTTCCGCTTCCGGCAAATTGGCTGGTGGTCCCTTTTCAACATTGTTCATGTAGTTTTCAGGGTTTAACACGAAGCCAAATGACAAGTCTTGCTTATATCTAGAAAACAAATGATTGAATTATTATTAATTATAATAAATTCAAGAGACACTTTCAGTAGAGTTTATACATAATGAACACGATTTATATTAAAATATAATTGTACATAAACTTACCCTTCTTTTCGTGCTTTATCAAGACTTTTTGTCACCGACCAAGAGAACTTTGCCTCCACCATCTCAAGTATCAGATCCACTCGGTTTCCCAGGCCTTTAGCCAAAAGTGTATACAGAGTATCCGTGACAAGGGCCAGGTCATCCAGGCCATAATTTAACTGGGCTGCTTTGGAAACTTTTGATATCACTGATTCTTTCAGTTTGGGGATGTTCTTAAACCTGTAAATTATCAGATTATTTTATGAGTAAGTATATCAAAATTCAAGCTGACTGAATTTTAGAAGAGTCTTGATAATTGGATTGGAAGGGGCAAAGAAGCTCAAAAAAGCATACTTAGCTATATTTGACATCCATCAGGTGTATTTATTAGATATAATTGACAAATTATATCTAAAAAATAATAAACATTTATACACATACCTCAGTATGTGATCAAACTGCAGCAGTGGCAAGACAGGCGTCATGAATAGAGGCAGAAAGCTGTTCAGTTTGCCGTCGTCCAGCATCTCCACAGCCAGGGCGGACTCTCTCCTGAGAGCACAGTAGGTTCCCTGACAAGTAAGCAAATCAGTCTATTATAACTAGTGTAAAACATTTAAACATCTATTTAAACTAAAACTAAAAATAATTAGAGTTCCAAAAGATTTAACTGATTTTTAAATTGAACTATGAAAGAAGTTCATAGTTTTTATACTGTAATGTTAAACTTAAAAGAAATAAGTGGGTTTTTTTTATGTACATTTGAGAAAAAATTATAGATCACAAAAAAAAAATACGAAGCTTACCTTACACATCTGCCAGCAAAGGTTGTAGTAGCCAGTTCTGTCCAGAAATACAACTGGAAACTGCTGGTGGAACTCCTCAAGACTTGGAGTGTTGTCACCTTTGTACAAGGATATGCCTTTCACATCCCATTCTGAAGACTCTGTAAAGGAATATAAGATTATCAATAGTTCCTGGCTAACTAAACCCTAGCCAACGGTGAATCAAGAGGGGGGGGGGGACTTGACCAAAATTATGTGGGGCCAAAGCTGGATCTGCCCTTGACTTGTGCTGTGTTGGTCTTATGTCTAACTGCCTAGTGGTGAAAGAACTAAGATTTAAAAAAGTTGAGCCCTAATAATTAAGACAAATAAATTACACACACATAAAGGATTTAGCTGCTACTACTACAGTTGAAACAAACTGAAAAAATTCACTTACTCAATGCTATCCAAACATTCCGCACAATCTGGTAGCTACTCATAATATTGTTAACTCTTTTTGTCTGTACTAAGTGAGCAACAATCAAGCTGACTATAAATCCAGACACTCGTAGATTCCTTTGTCTAATCCAAATCTTTAATAACACTACAGCTTGTTTTAAATTCTCACATTTAGACAATATTTCTCTTAAGAACTCTTCATTAGCAGAAGCTGTTAGATCCTGTAAAATGCTGCTATTGTAGTATGGAGTGGGTGGCCCCACATCATTGCTATCTGTGGCTTCTGCAAACATCCATGCTTCTCTTAGGTTGTTACGCGTGGGACTAAATCTGTGCAGTTTGTAAGCTTCAGGTTCACATGACAGCTGAACTCGGACTGTTAGGTGTTTGCCCAGTTTGCCTGATGGAGTGATGTCTAGGACGGGTTTTGTTTCGCTGCCATCCAGGGAGTAATTAATCTCAGCCACAGTCTCATGATCTCTTACGTGAGAGGCTATTACTGCCAAGTATGCAGCCCTTTTTTTGTGATATCTGTAATTAATTGAGTCATTTTTTGTATATGTATCAGCTGGTACTGTGATTTGGATGTTGACATTCAGTTTTGAGTTAATTGAACTTCCAAGAGCATAAGACCCAACTATTTCGATGTTTGTAAACTTAAGAAACTTGAAGGTGCATTTTGTTTTTGCCAGCCTGTTACTATATGGCAGTTTCACTTTAAGCTTCTTTGCAAGTGTTGGTTCCGTAAGGTCATACTCTACATCGTCTTCAGGAATAGAGAGAAGGTGATTTTTAAACCCTGAGTACCACAGCTGGAATTTCTTATCGGTTTTCTCCTTGACCTTGACTTCTTCAAGAATTTCTTCAACTTGAAGGCGGAACAAGTTGGAGTTAAATAAATTAGCCGTCTCTTGAAGGCGGTTCAGTTCGTTTGCGGTTGGCTGACGATATAAACTTTTAGTTTTCAATCGTTTTTTCGGTTCTTTATCAGGAACTTCTGCCAATCGTTTACCGTTTTCATTAACAGTTTGATTATCCTCATCCTCTCCAGAAATTGAGCTTCTAGCAACCTGAAAGTAATCAAACAAACAAAAAATATCTAAAACAATAAACAAATAAGGGTATATTTATGTGTTGATAAGACAATAGAAAAAATAGGTTCTTACTCTAGTGACCATTGTTGCAACAAAATGTTATTTCCAGTGCATTTACATAGCACTCAGAAACTTTGGTTATAAAAATGTAAACAATGTGCTGCACCAACCAAAAACACACGTGAAAAATTTGACAATGACATTGACATAACGATTTCGATTTTTTATTCGTTCATCTCTGTAGCTGTCTTTGGTAGCTGTAGCACAGATAACCTTCCTCATGCTTCCACATGACAAACAGTCAAAAACGTTTAATGATTGTGTAACTACACCAAAAGTAAATTCGTTTAGTCAAACTATGTAACTGTGAATAATTGAGATCAATCAACTATTTACCATTATACATAATGCATTGCTGTTGAAAAAAGTTCCAAAAACAAAAAAAAACAAAATATATTGTCATTGTCAACTTGTCATGACAATCGTCAAACGGCCTTTGATAAAAAAAAAAAACAAAAGATTCTGAACGCGAAACGCGACTTTCCTCGACTTTTACCGATTTTTGTTATTGTGAATTTGCGATGGCAGATCCCAGAATTCGTCAAATTAAAATAAAGACTGGCGTTGTCAAACGCATAGCGAAGGAGAAAGTTGTTTACGAAAAAGAAGCCGAACAACAGAAGAACAGAATACAAAGATTGAAAGACGAAGGTCAAGATGAACACAACATTCGAAAGCAGGAGGAAGTTCTGCAAGAGTCTTTGATGATGGTACCAGACTGTCAGAGACGGTAATTGTCTTATTTTGTTATTTACTAGCCGGGTATTCGAATGTGTATTGGTTAAACGGTTCAAGTTTTGTAATTCTCTCAGATTTTTCATATTAAAATGCATCTGCCACTTTGAGGTTATGTCATAACTGACTGACAATTGATTTTAAATATTTTCTATTTCAGATTAGTAAAAGCGTATGCTGATTTGAAAACAACATTAGAAACAGAACAAGATCTTAAAGAAAGCGAAGATTATATCGCTGCAGAGCAAGTTCTAAAAGACGCAGAGAGTCAGCTGCCGGACCCATCAGCGTCATAATCATAAACATTTTATCATTTTTACTGCTATTTTACATATATCTATGCAATCATGTCTAACAACTACTTTTATAGGAATTTTCATGGAAACACATTCCAAAATGATTTTACATCACAAAATTTTGTGCCCCCACCCCCTCTGCCGCCGCCACAACTGTTTGCGCTGCCCGCACCTGCACCCGCACTCGCCGTGAGCACTTCGGACCAGGATTTTGTAAAAGAATTTGAGATAAAAGCATTTAATGTACCATCAATAACAAAACCGAAACCAATTTCAATATCACAAGTTCGTGATAAACTGCGGAACTTGGTGTTTTCGCTAAATGAATTGAAGCAAAAAGAAAAAGAATTATCAGAAAAGGCCAATACTTGCTTAGACAATGACTGGAATGATGCAATTGAAGAAGTCAATCATAAAAAAAATGTTATTTCCAATTTGGTGTCAAATATAAATGCTTCCCACTTGGACACATTAAAAAAGCTAATTGCGAAAAGAGCTGCCAAGAGATTGCGTTTGAAGAAGCTTAATAAAGAAAAGAAGAGAGCAAAAGAAGACAGAATTAAAGAGCTTGAAGAAAGGTCTAGAAAAATTGATGAGAACCTGCAGAAGATTAAAGATGCTATCAATAAAGTCAAACAGGTAGGGCTTTCATAAAATTAAATATAAGTAATTCTGTTTCATACTCTTATGCAATGCTGAAATATGTGCTTCTAAGATAAACATAGAAGTCTGAACATATTTTATGGCTAACAAAATTATTTTATCACATTTCACCAGGAGGAAGAATTAAAGCTTCAAGCAGATATTGTCCTCAAGGAAGTTCAGCGCAAGAAGAACAACGCTAAGAAGTTCATATCCAAGCTGGATGCTCTGAAGAAACTCCGCAACGCCAGGCTGAACACAGCCAAGGGTAGAGGAGAAAACATCTCCTCAACAGAATCAGAAGACTTTGATGTGAAGATTGGTAAGTACAATTATAACTTCGTCTTTGAGCACTGGAGCTGGTATGCTTCAAATCTTAAGTGGTTCTTTTTGTCCTCACTACTGTAGTATGACATGACTCATGGACAGCTGCATTATATTCAATGTCTATCACTTTTTATTCCAAACAAATGGTTATTATACAGATAAATTGAAACTGCTCTGGAAGCAAAAGCTGGTTGACTACGAGAAGGAGGAGGCCTCCCTGCGCGCGACGCTGGCGCCGGGCCCGACGCACGCGCGCGGGGACGACGCGGAGGCGCGCGCCGCGGCCGGGCTCCAGCGCTGGGCGCAGCTGCTGTTCGGCGGCGAGGCTGCCAGGCCTCAAGTCGACTTCCATGGGGATGTTGCGAAATTCGTTGCTGTCAGGTAACAACTTATTAAAATTATTGGATGAAAAAACACTTATCATATGTAGTACATTAACTGGTATTAAAATATTCAGTTCTTAAGTTTTTTAAAAGCATTTATTAAGCGGAGATTGTCTCTTTACAGACACCAGTGGGACCAGTACGCAAGTGCGGACGGATCAACGTTACCGATTGGCTGGGTTACTCCTTCTTTGCCTTCTCAATGACAAATACAAAATGATAGATCCTATAAAGTCATACCGTTTCAAGTATTGGTTTTTAGCATTGTGCACTTATAATATGGCAATTATTCCAACTTTGTAAATATTGCGTTTGCTTTCTTCTTTAACATAACGAATATTCCTTATCTATAAAGATAAAATTAACGATATAAGACATAGAAATATCCTTACTATTCTCTATTGAGTTTTGTGATTTAATAATTTTGTCAGGCCATGCTCTATATCTTTGATAAAAAGCTATGAAATTAAAAGAAAGTATTATTTATGATAGTAAACATTTTGTTACATAGCGATTTTTGTAACTGCGGCCTTTTGTAATATTGATGTGATTGAATTTGCATTTATAATGCTTGATTAAATTTTTTTTACATACCTTGGTTTATAATTTTTTACTCTCTAAAAGTATATTCGATCTTGTCGACCTAAACTTTCAGTCGACGCCATTACCTTAGCAGATGCATTCAATTCAGAAAACGTTTTAGGTTTGCAGTTATATGATAAAATATTAAAAACAAGAGCGTGTCGGACACGCCAAAGGGTTCCGTAGCTAAAAGATGGCCCGACCGCTTAAGACACCATTTAGTAAGGGCAACTGCACGTCATAAGTTAGTCGAGTTGTATAAAAATAACTATGTATGATACAGAGTTCGCTATAGTTTTCGTTGAAAGTACTCACTTGGTGGTATACAGGACATTTTTTTCAGAATTATTGTAATAGTATTTCAAAATTTAAGGGGGGGGGGGACGCTCTAATTTTAACTTTGTATTAATATATCTCGAGACTGGGGTGTTTGATCCACATGGTTTCAAAGCAAGTTTTATTGTATTTAAAAATACCTTTTTAACGATACCCCACACGATGGGGTGAGTCGAATTTTTTTTTTTCGAATTTTCTTTTCGCTGTATGGGAGGGGGGGTAAAAATAATTATTTTTAGATTATTTTAAAAACCAATTCTTGAATTATCACTATACATCTCTCCACCAATTTTCGTGGCAATCGGTTCAGAAACGGCGGAGAACGAGCCAGGACAGACAGACAGACAGACATGACGAAACTATAAGGGTTCCGTTTTTGCCATTTGGCTACGGAACCCTAAAAACAGTCATGATGAACACTAATGACAATTAATAGACGACCCGTTTGGTGTAATGGTCAGAATGTTGCCTATTACGCAAGAGGTCGCGGGTTCGATCCCCGCACAGGACAAATACTTGTGTGCATGAACATGTCTGTTTGTCCTGGTCTGGGTGTTATATGTATCTATTTAAGTATATTTGTAATACCACTGTTGGTTCTGATGTCTGTAACACAAGTGCTTAAGCTACTTAACACGGGGTCAGATCAATGTATGTGATGTTGTGAAATATTAAAAAAAAAAAAATATTAGGGTGCTGTTCAAATGAAACGAAAATGTCAGCATAGTTCAAGTCTTTTTATTCGTCACCTCCAACTTGTAGGTATCAATCAGTATGAAATTACACGTAAAAATACACCCGCACGCCACGAGCTATCCTAGGTTAGCGTTTACTACTATACTAGGTCACGGCTAATTACCTATAAAATGGTTTCACATTATCACTAAATCTTTGTCGGAGAATGATCTTCGCGGGAGCACTGAGGTCATTCTACGACAAAAGGTACAGCCGGCGGAGCGAGGGAGCATGCTTCCCGTCTTCTTCTCACAGTTACAAACCAGCGAGGCTTCTGTTAAGGCCAGCGACAAAGCTTCGGCCGCTCGGGCCAGGCCAGTGTTCTGAGATCAACCGGTGAACCGTGAGCGAAGCAGCGCCGCTCGCTCCGTGCGCACTTGAGGTAGTACGGCATCGACACGCAATTTCACATTTTATTGCACATGGCAAAGCGCCGGACTCACCGGTTACCAGGGTGGATCAACTTTTTAACCGACAAAACGAGCGTAAAATTTCGGCATGTTTCAAAAAAATTTTTTTGCTTATTTATCCATTTTATTTAGTCAGAAGTGTGTCAAATATATCTGAGATACGGCTTCCTAATCGAGCAGCGAACTTTTTAAACTACTTCTTATTGAAAAACTCAAATGTTTAAATCTTGACCCATAGTTTTGTCACCGGAGTTACCCAATGTTATAACGCTGCAATTCTTGAATAAATAGACACTTCAATATTTATTTAAGTGGATTTATTCTGTCATGCGAAATCAAATAGTTTGGTATACAGCATTTGTATATATTTTTAGTATATGGGCACTAAAATATGATATATATGTATGCTGAGTTACTAACGAGTCATACATGTTGTAAATTTTCTCTGTTATTCTTTAAAAACTTAAAATAAAATCACAATTTTCTCTGAAATTAAAGTAAATAACCTTATTTTACGGTAAACCTAAAATAATCATACAAATGAAATCAAACACACATTGTTACCTTCCAAAAACGGCTTACAAATTTAGGGACAAATAGTAACTCCTGAGACATTTTTGGTAACTCAAGAGACAAGAGACAAGAACAATCTATATACTTCTGAACATAACTACACTCGCAAGCAACCTAATCGACTCAAGCCCAACCTCTGCATTCAAACATAGTTCTAAGTAAAAGTATGCAACATTTGAATAGAAAGGATATGTCATTTAATAGCTTAAAACTTCAGTTTACCTCACTTTTTTGATATCGGTGTCTGAACTTGAATTAGGGAAAATGGGATTTTGGGTAAAGGTGTTGACTTCAGGATTGACACAACTAGAACATGTGTTTTTCTTAGGGATTATAAAAATTATTGGTCCAGTATTTAATACAGACTAGCCCTAAGTACAGCCCGTAATCGGTTCTTCATCGACCTTGTTTATTTATTGAAGGTGTCTTGACGGTACCTCCCCAATCCTCTAATAAAACTGCCTTCAACTCTTCTAGACTAGATTGGGCTGAATTTCTTTTTCGTACCCTGCGTTTGAGCTCGTCCCATAAATTCTCGATGAGATTTAGGTCTGGACCTAGCGCATGCCAGTCTATGGTGTGCAAATCGACTTTTTGAAGGAACTGCTGCGGAATGCACGTTGTATGGCATAGAGCTTTGTCTTGCATTAGGAGAGGCCTATGGCCAGCAGTTGACTGCGACAGGCTGATGATAATGATGATGTAAGGATGAAGTCTTCGCCAGCAAATCCTGCGTAGGGCACAACATGTTCCTGGAAAATATTTGTGATGTGCCCCTCAGCTTCTTGTCCTCCTCGGCCTCCTCCAGGCATGAAAACGAGCTCGGTTTTATCCTCCAACGGGATACTAACCCACATCATGCCAGAACCGCCACCAAAGGGAATGGTTTCTGCGAAACAGCATTGGGAAATTCACTCTCCCGGACGCCTGTAGTCCTGGCCTCTCCTTTCACTGCCATGCAGACACACCCTGCACTCTTTTGTGAACAGGATCGACCGCCATTGTCCAAAACTCGAGTTGAGATGCTCTCGACCAAACTGTAACCGAGTTTGTCGGTGGCCTGAAGTCGATTTGTGGCCTGTTGCTGGCCTTTTTGGAGTCAGGTTGGCTTCCTTTAGACGTCTTCTTACCGTCTACTCGCTGACAGCTACATCTTGAACATGTCTCAGATCACCTGCACGTCCACACCCGTAAGGTGCCGATTTCGCAGGGTGGTAGAAACAATGAACCGGTCGTCTCGTTCAGCAGTACCCCGGTGGCGGCTGGTTCTTAGCCTCAAAATAATGATCCAGTCTCTTTATATTGCTTGTATACTCGGGATACAGTAGACTGACTAAAGAGAAGCTGTGAAGCGAATACTCGCTGTCTGAGTCCTTGTTGCAAAAAGGTAACAACTTGAGCGGCTTATTGAGGTGTGTTATGCATGTTCTCCACCATGGATACCGCCATTAGCAAGTTTACAATCTGAAAGTAGTTTTGATTATGACAGTATGTCTATGAAAATCGCATAATGTCTAAAGCGTTACCTAAATTGTCTTTGGAGTTACCACTTTGGTAACACAGTATACTGGCAACTCAGCAGACATTTTTTACGTAATGGATTGTAAATTAAAATTTACTAATATGGCGAACGTTTTGAATTGACCCATAGCAAATCAGCCTTAAGGACCTTCAAAATCTGATGAAGAAATTAAAAAACATTTACCCGCTCATCGAAATAATCCGGTAACTCTGCCGACACTGAATAAATACACGCGCACCTCTCTAGAGTTTGCTGCGGACTGGCAGCGCAACGGCAGGAATCAAAGGCTCGCCGCGCGTGCAAGGAAT
Organism: Nomophila noctuella; assembly: GCA_958496325.1. Taxonomy (NCBI): domain Eukaryota; kingdom Metazoa; phylum Arthropoda; class Insecta; order Lepidoptera; family Crambidae; genus Nomophila; species Nomophila noctuella. The sequence goes on along the minus strand of OY292495.1, from coordinate 15,108,516 downwards.
AACATCGTATCCCCGTTCTTTACTACAAATTTGTGACGTATTGCATAATTTTGTTTACGTTTTTTCGCGGTCACTCAGTATACACCACAAAATGAGATGAATTAGGGACAGAGCTTTAAAGCCTATATTTCTATAAAATTAAAACCTATTTTTATATTTAACTTAGTAAGAACTAAACCTTGTTTCATTTATAAGCAATATATAAGCAGACATAAGAATGTTCCAAGGAAAAAAACTCTTAAATTAGCAATTACATATAGCCACCTCGATCAAGGGACAGCTAAAATTTGTATGGAAAGCTATGTCTTATGCAAAGTCGTATACTGAGTTACCATAGTTTTTACTCTTACTTCTTCGTTTTATCTAGATATCATATGTTTTTTATTAAGGTTAATGAGCTGTTAATTGAATAAAACATAGAAATAATTTCTATATTGTCTGAATTTAGTCGTTTTCGAATGCGATGTCGTCGGGACAAACTTGTGTCGGTTAAAAAGTTGATCCACCCACCAACACTTTTTTACAATACGCATCATTTACTTTAGTTTATTTCGATCGACGACGAATTCACACAGATGAGACAGTTTCGGTATTAATGAGACATTTAATTTGTTCCCGTTCTGCACCTATAAATGTACTTTTGATTGCAATGATATTCCGGATTAATCATTTGAGGCACAATATAAAGATTTTTTTTGAAACTTGTTTAAAAAAACACAAGCGTTAATTTATTTATGTTTTAAATATTTTAGGTTTAAATCATCGTGTGATAAAATAACTGCTTTATTGGCCACTAAAGTTCTAGTCCAAGAGCTGGTGAACCTTCGAGTAACGGTCTTCTTGTACGCGACGCTGCGTCACATTCACGCCTGAACAATTTTCATCAACTGTGCTCTTTTAATTTAAATTCACATGTCATGTCACATACTTGTGCTCATTGAAACCGCCTGTTTGTTTTATGAACGATAACACATTCTTTTTAAAAATGTTTGCATACAGAAATAAGTATACTTTTTATTTGTTTAACTGTTTGACTAGGATGGGGCTTATGATGTGCAGGGCTGATGCCTGCCAGGTCGCAGCTATTGCCTTTAGTATGTTAAAACTAATGATAACATTCTAGTCACACAGGAAGACCGTTACTCGCAGGGTTCACTAGCTCTCCAGCCAAGCGCTGGTTCGGCGCAACTTAAACACTGTACACAAGTTCCTTTTGCTTATGACTATGTAAATCAGTTTTTATAAAAATAACTTGCCGATTTAGAAGATCGAGCTTTATCTGTTTACCTATTTTAAAATATTCAGGCACCACTTTACTAAACTAAAAATTTAATGTAGTATTACATATCAAGCTAAATCTTGCTAGATAAACCGCAATGATTGTGGATTTTTGGTGCTTTATGAGCAAATAAGTCATATTTTGTGACATAGCGAAAACTTCAGTTCTTACAAAAAAAAGAAGAGCATATTGGTTATGTACTTAATCACACATTTAAATGGTAGTTTCTATTTATATTATAGTAACCGCGCCGTGACGATGTTCCGCGAGAGGCGGAGGTCCACTTTGATTGACGCGAGCGTCCGGGAGCTCTGTGATGATCCGTTTCGTCGCCATCGTTCATAATTTTTATACAATAGGTATATTTACAGAGTTCAATAAATCTGTGCGCATAGGCATTAATTTCATGTAAGACACTAATTACAAGAATCTGCTGTATTATTTATCAAAATTCACTATACAAACGCACATTTTGTAATTATACATACTTAATCTCGGAGTCATCCGTAAATTACGTCAATATACTTAAACTTTTATCAGATACATTTTAACGTTCTGCTTCTATTGAGGTCAATGTTACAAAAATAAAACAAAATTGGCGCGTGTTACATTAGCAGTGTAATGTAACATGCGCTGGCCGGACCTAAGTTACAGATGACTACGTTTATCACATAACATTAGTTATACATAGACCCATATAAAAAAATAGATTCGCGCTAAATGCATGCGAACATGACATGTGTTCTTTCAGGATCATTCAGCAAACGTATTTACTGTGTATCGGTACTTGCCTAACCAAAGAGTAGCTTCAAAGGAAAGGGGAACATGACAAACAGTTAATTAACTGTTACTTTATTTCATTGACAAAAGTAGCATTTTCCCTAACATTACATTTAAATAAAGTTTACTATATTTTCTAGTGCTTTAAACCATAATGTAATCTGTCATTTCAATCTATGAAATAAAGTTAATGGGGCAATAGTTGCGTGTAGCCTAGACCAGACCTACCCGGTGTCATTGTATGAAGGGATAACAAACAGGATACTCGTATTATCATCATGAAATGATAAATAATAAAAATGTTTTGATGATCTCACCACGAAGTAGATGTGACAATGGGCGACGCCCTCTACCTCTGTTAGAGAGCCCCGAGGCGTTGGCTTAACACACTTCATATTAAATCTAGTGTTTCAGTTATATTTCTCGATTCGTCTTTTGACTAACACGTATTCTAGCGGGTCCTATTAAATTGCAGATTTATAAAAAAATGTTGTGCACTCTTTATTTTAAGGACATTTTACGATCACGTTTAGTCCATTCACCGGCAGAACACGAGCACAGAATCTTGACATATCGACAAAAAATAAAATCCCATATTATAATCTCACAATACCTCAAATAGTATATTATTTAATTATCTAATAGCGTACAAGCAGCAGCCGTACTTTTTCGTTGACATGTCAAGACAAGGTCCATTCACTGTGTCCATTCACAACTGATAATGTCAAGTAGTCTGTTGCGGCTGCCACTCGCTACAGCATACGGCATCGCCCAGCTTGAATACCTTGAAAATATGAAAAGAGACATAAGCTGGTGTCAACATACCTGCTACTGCCACTTATTATTATTATTTGTCGTGGCAGTGTGCAGTGTACCTGTGTCGTAGGGCTTCTGTCAGAGGCCGGCGTAGTCGCTACGAGCGCGCATAGCTGCGGCAGTGCAGTGTTATTTTGTCGTAGCGTTTCTGCCAGAGGCCGGCGTAGTTGCAACGAGCGCGCGTAGGTGCGGCAGTGCAGTGTTATTTTGTCGTAGCGTTTCTGTCAGAGGCCGGCGTAGTTGCTACGAGCGCGCGTAGCTGCGGCAGTGCAGTGTTATTTTGTCGTAGCGTTTAAGCCAGAGACCGGCGTGGTCGCTACGAGCGTGCGTAGCTGCGGCAGTGCAGTGTAATTGTGTCGTAGCGGTTCTGCCACTGGCCGGCGTAGCCGTTACGAGCGCGCGTAGCTTCGGCAGTGTAGTGTTATTGTGACGTAGCGGTTCAGCCGCAGGCCGGCGTAGTAGCTACGAGTGCGCGTAGCTGCGGTAGTGTACCTGTGTCGCAGTCGCAGGTGGCGGCGCTACTGCCAGAGGCCGGCGTAGTTCCCGACGAGCGGCGCCGGCAGCGGCCCGCCGGCGGTGAAGATGCGCGTGCCGGAGTGGTCGTAGCAGTGCGTGTAGATGGCCGGCACGTACTTCACCTGGTTGAACCCGTCCGCCTCCTCGTCCGGGAACTGCGGGTACAGTGGGGCCGTGACAAAACACTACACTACTTTTCCTTTTCATCGAAAAGAACAATAATTGTGAACGAAATTTATTATTTTTACAAAAAATAAGTTTACTTATTATAAAAGACACAGATATTTATGGTTATCGACTTTTATTATTGGTATACTAAAGGTCTTATTTTCGAACAATTAATTTTACCTATCAAGTAATGTAAAATACTTTATGATTGTTATGACTTGGTTAATTCAAAAAACAGCGTGTTAACATGTGCAACTTACTACATAGCCTCTGGAAGCCCTCAAGGTCACTGTCTTGGAGGAGTGGATGTTGCTCTCCAGGTACTTTCCCGCCCGTAAGTCGTAGAACATGAGTAATCCTAGAAGAGACAATATTTACATACTACATTTACATTTTATCAATTTTAACTTGTCTGGTTTTCAAGCGTATCGTTTTCAGCGTAAAGGTACGTATTTCTACTGGTCTCAGTTAAATTACCCATGAGTGGTTTACGCCTAAAGTGGCTTCGTCCCCTTCCTTGATAGGGCGCTAAGAACACCGCAGGAGTTTAATAGGTAGTGAGACGAGCGTCTCTAGTTCCAAGTCCCCCCCCCCCCCAAAGCTGCAGGCCTAGCTAAGCCCGTACGCTATGACGCATTCTCCTGCGATAATCTATAATATAAAAATGAATCGCAAAATGTGTTGGTAATCGCATATCTCAACAACGCCTGGACCAATTTGGCCAATTCTTTTTTTTAAATGTTCGTTGAAGTCGAAGGACTGTTCTTTTGGCGAGAAAAAAACGAATAATTGCCGGGAAAACCCTAAAAACAGCCCTGCCAGATCACAATTTTTTTTTGACAGGACGAAGTCTGTCGGGTCAGCTTGTCATAAAATAAGAAGTTTAGTTACCGAGCCCTGTGCCGATGGTGAGCATGTTCCCGCGGAAGCTGGCGGAGCGGATGCCGCAGCCGTTGTAGCGCGACGTGATCTTCTTCACCGACTGCAGCGTGCGGCAGTCCAGCAGCAGCGTGTACGACTTGCACCCGATCGCGTACACGCCGTTCTCCTGGACGGGGACATGATGTTACTTCACGGTTTAATCGCTACATGACTTGACAGGCGATGGATTTCTGAATTTATACATTTTAATTTTTTTATATTTGTTGCGGCACACGCCTGTCGGCGTTCTTTATCGGATGTCGGAGTTCGCGTCGAAAGTAGTCCCGCACCTTTTTTAATAGCTGTAAATTACATCGCCACATGGAATGGGCTGTTCGGTCGGCTGGGAAAATCAATAAAAGAAACTATAATTGAAAAACAACAAAAATGTTAACTGTACGGGGCTAGGATATAAATGGAATAATAACAAAATCAGTGAAAAACTATTATTTTTTTAATAATTTTACGGCGCCCTGCACGCGGCTTGCAAAGAGGTTTTATAAACGAATTTAAATAATTATTTTTTATTAATATTTTTATTTAATATTTTATTCTGTCGTTGACAATTAGTGAGCTTAGCATCGGAAGACACCATAGCAACATATAATTTGATATGACGGCGGGTACCTGCGTGGCGAGGCAGACGAGGTCCTGGCAGGAGGGCAGCTTGCGCGACAGCTTCTGGCGGAAGGTCTCGGCGCTGAACACGTGGATGAACCCGTTCAGCGTCAGCGCCGCGATCTCGCGCCAGCGCGGGTTGAACGTCAGCGCGCGCACCTTCTGACCTGAGGCCGATACGTACACGTCAAACAATGTGATAATTATCTTTGGGTTAGTCGACTTGCTTGAATTAGAGGTACGCAAATTAGGTTAATAATTTACATAAAACGCGCCTCCTCCGGCGCCACCGGGAGCTGTGTGTACTAACCGGCGCGGCAGTCGCGGAGCGCGAGCGGCGCCACGTAGCGGTGCGCGGGCGCTGTGGCGTCGGGCGCCGCCTCCTCCGGCGCGCGCCACACGAGTCGCGCGACCCCGTCACCGGGAGCTGTGTGTACTAACCGGCGCGGCAGTCGCGGAGCGCGAGCGGCGCCACGTAGCGGTGCGCGGGCGCTGTGGCGTCGGGCGCCGCCTCCTCCGGCGCGCGCCACACGAGTCGCGCGACCCCGTCACCGGGAGCTGTGTGTACTAACCGGCGCGGCAGTCGCGGAGCGCGAGCGGCGCCACGTAGCGGTGCGCGGGCGCTGTGGCGTCGGGCGCCGCCTCCTCCGGCGCGCGCCACACGAGTCGCGCGACCCCGTCACCGGGAGCTGTGTGTACTAACCGGCGCGGCAGTCGCGGAGCGCGAGCGGCGCCACGTAGCGGTGCGCGGGCGCTGTGGCGTCGGGCGCCGCCTCCTCCGGCGCGCGCCACACGAGTCGCGCGACCCCGTCACCGGGAGCTGTGTGTACTAACCGGCGCGGCAGTCGCGGAGCGCGAGCGGCGCCACGTAGCGGTGCGCGGGCGCTGTGGCGTCGGGCGCCGCCTCCTCCGGCGCGCGCCACACGAGTCGCGCGACCCCGTCACCGGGAGCTGTGTGTACTAACCGGCGCGGCAGTCGCGGAGCGCGAGCGGCGCCACGTAGCGGTGCGCGGGCGCTGTGGCGTCGGGCGCCGCCTCCTCCGGCGCGCGCCACACGAGTCGCGCGACCCCGTCACCGGGAGCTGTGTGTACTAACCGGCGCGGCAGTCGCGGAGCGCGAGCGGCGCCACGTAGCGGTGCGCGGGCGCTGTGGCGTCGGGCGCCGCCTCCTCCGGCGCGCGCCACACGAGTCGCGCGACCCCGTCACCGGGAGCTGTGTGTACTAACCGGCGCGGCAGTCGCGGAGCGCGAGCGGCGCCACGTAGCGGTGCGCGGGCGCTGTGGCGTCGGGCGCCGCCTCCTCCGGCGCGCGCCACACGAGTCGCGCGACCCCGTCACCGGGAGCTGTGTGTACTAACCGGCGCGGCAGTCGCGGAGCGCGAGCGGCGCCACGTAGCGGTGCGCGGGCGCTGTGGCGTCGGGCGCCGCCTCCTCCGGCGCGCGCCACACGAGTCGCGCGACCCCGTCACCGGGAGCTGTGTGTACTAACCGGCGCGGCAGTCGCGGAGCGCGAGCGGCGCCACGTAGCGGTGCGCGGGCGCTGTGGCGTCGGGCGCCGCCTCCTCCGGCGCGCGCCACACGAGTCGCGCGACCCCGTCACCGGGAGCTGTGTGTACTAACCGGCGCGGCAGTCGCGGAGCGCGAGCGGCGCCACGTAGCGGTGCGCGGGCGCTGTGGCGTCGGGCGCCGCCTCCTCCGGCGCGCGCCACACGAGTCGCGCGACCCCGTCACCGGGAGCTGTGTGTACTAACCGGCGCGGCAGTCGCGGAGCGCGAGCGGCGCCACGTAGCGGTGCGCGGGCGCTGTGGCGTCGGGCGCCGCCTCCTCCGGCGCGCGCCACACGAGTCGCGCGACCCCGTCACCGGGAGCTGTGTGTACTAACCGGCGCGGCAGTCGCGGAGCGCGAGCGGCGCCACGTAGCGGTGCGCGGGCGCTGTGGCGTCGGGCGCCGCCTCCTCCGGCGCGCGCCACACGAGTCGCGCGACCCCGTCACCGGGAGCTGTGTGTACTAACCGGCGCGGCAGTCGCGGAGCGCGAGCGGCGCCACGTAGCGGTGCGCGGGCGCTGTGGCGTCGGGCGCCGCCTCCTCCGGCGCGCGCCACACGAGTCGCGCGACCCCGTCACCGGGAGCTGTGTGTACTAACCGGCGCGGCAGTCGCGGAGCGCGAGCGGCGCCACGTAGCGGTGCGCGGGCGCTGTGGCGTCGGGCGCCGCCTCCTCCGGCGCGCGCCACACGAGTCGCGCGACCCCGTCACCGGGAGCTGTGTGTACTAACCGGCGCGGCAGTCGCGGAGCGCGAGCGGCGCCACGTAGCGGTGCGCGGGCGCTGTGGCGTCGGGCGCCGCCTCCTCCGGCGCGCGCCACACGAGTCGCGCGACCCCGTCACCGGGAGCTGTGTGTACTAACCGGCGCGGCAGTCGCGGAGCGCGAGCGGCGCCACGTAGCGGTGCGCGGGCGCTGTGGCGTCGGGCGCCGCCTCCTCCGGCGCGCGCCACACGAGTCGCGCGACCCCGTCACCGGGAGCTGTGTGTACTAACCGGCGCGGCAGTCGCGGAGCGCGAGCGGCGCCACGTAGCGGTGCGCGGGCGCTGTGGCGTCGGGCGCCGCCTCCTCCGGCGCGCGCCACACGAGTCGCGCGACCCCGTCACCGGGAGCTGTGTGTACTAACCGGCGCGGCAGTCGCGGAGCGCGAGCGGCGCCACGTAGCGGTGCGCGGGCGCTGTGGCGTCGGGCGCCGCCTCCTCCGGCGCGCGCCACACGAGTCGCGCGACCCCGTCACCGGGAGCTGTGTGTACTAACCGGCGCGGCAGTCGCGGAGCGCGAGCGGCGCCACGTAGCGGTGCGCGGGCGCTGTGGCGTCGGGCGCCGCCTCCTCCGGCGCGCGCCACACGAGTCGCGCGACCCCGTCACCGGGAGCTGTGTGTACTAACCGGCGCGGCAGTCGCGGAGCGCGAGCGGCGCCACGTAGCGGTGCGCGGGCGCTGTGGCGTCGGGCGCCGCCTCCTCCGGCGCGCGCCACACGAGTCGCGCGACCCCGTCACCGGGAGCTGTGTGTACTAACCGGCGCGGCAGTCGCGGAGCGCGAGCGGCGCCACGTAGCGGTGCGCGGGCGCTGTGGCGTCGGGCGCCGCCTCCTCCGGCGCGCGCCACACGAGTCGCGCGACCCCGTCACCGGGAGCTGTGTGTACTAACCGGCGCGGCAGTCGCGGAGCGCGAGCGGCGCCACGTAGCGGTGCGCGGGCGCTGTGGCGTCGGGCGCCGCCTCCTCCGGCGCGCGCCACACGAGTCGCGCGACCCCGTCACCGGGAGCTGTGTGTACTAACCGGCGCGGCAGTCGCGGAGCGCGAGCGGCGCCACGTAGCGGTGCGCGGGCGCTGTGGCGTCGGGCGCCGCCTCCTCCGGCGCGCGCCACACGAGTCGCGCGACCCCGTCACCGGGAGCTGTGTGTACTAACCGGCGCGGCAGTCGCGGAGCGCGAGCGGCGCCACGTAGCGGTGCGCGGGCGCTGTGGCGTCGGGCGCCGCCTCCTCCGGCGCGCGCCACACGAGTCGCGCGACCCCGTCACCGGGAGCTGTGTGTACTAACCGGCGCGGCAGTCGCGGAGCGCGAGCGGCGCCACGTAGCGGTGCGCGGGCGCTGTGGCGTCGGGCGCCGCCTCCTCCGGCGCGCGCCACACGAGTCGCGCGACCCCGTCACCGGGAGCTGTGTGTACTAACCGGCGCGGCAGTCGCGGAGCGCGAGCGGCGCCACGTAGCGGTGCGCGGGCGCTGTGGCGTCGGGCGCCGCCTCCTCCGGCGCGCGCCACACGAGTCGCGCGACCCCGTCACCGGGAGCTGTGTGTACTAACCGGCGCGGCAGTCGCGGAGCGCGAGCGGCGCCACGTAGCGGTGCGCGGGCGCTGTGGCGTCGGGCGCCGCCTCCTCCGGCGCGCGCCACACGAGTCGCGCGACCCCGTCACCGGGAGCTGTGTGTACTAACCGGCGCGGCAGTCGCGGAGCGCGAGCGGCGCCACGTAGCGGTGCGCGGGCGCTGTGGCGTCGGGCGCCGCCTCCTCCGGCGCGCGCCACACGAGTCGCGCGACCCCGTCACCGGGAGCTGTGTGTACTAACCGGCGCGGCAGTCGCGGAGCGCGAGCGGCGCCACGTAGCGGTGCGCGGGCGCTGTGGCGTCGGGCGCCGCCTCCTCCGGCGCGCGCCACACGAGTCGCGCGACCCCGTCACCGGGAGCTGTGTGTACTAACCGGCGCGGCAGTCGCGGAGCGCGAGCGGCGCCACGTAGCGGTGCGCGGGCGCTGTGGCGTCGGGCGCCGCCTCCTCCGGCGCGCGCCACACGAGTCGCGCGACCCCGTCACCGGGAGCTGTGTGTACTAACCGGCGCGGCAGTCGCGGAGCGCGAGCGGCGCCACGTAGCGGTGCGCGGGCGCTGTGGCGTCGGGCGCCGCCTCCTCCGGCGCGCGCCACACGAGTCGCGCGACCCCGTCACCGGGAGCTGTGTGTACTAACCGGCGCGGCAGTCGCGGAGCGCGAGCGGCGCCACGTAGCGGTGCGCGGGCGCTGTGGCGTCGGGCGCCGCCTCCTCCGGCGCGCGCCACACGAGTCGCGCGACCCCGTCACCGGGAGCTGTGTGTACTAACCGGCGCGGCAGTCGCGGAGCGCGAGCGGCGCCACGTAGCGGTGCGCGGGCGCTGTGGCGTCGGGCGCCGCCTCCTCCGGCGCGCGCCACACGAGTCGCGCGACCCCGTCACCGGGAGCTGTGTGTACTAACCGGCGCGGCAGTCGCGGAGCGCGAGCGGCGCCACGTAGCGGTGCGCGGGCGCTGTGGCGTCGGGCGCCGCCTCCTCCGGCGCGCGCCACACGAGTCGCGCGACCCCGTCACCGGGAGCTGTGTGTACTAACCGGCGCGGCAGTCGCGGAGCGCGAGCGGCGCCACGTAGCGGTGCGCGGGCGCTGTGGCGTCGGGCGCCGCCTCCTCCGGCGCGCGCCACAGAGCCAGCTTCGAGTCGCGCGATCCCGTCACCAGGAACTCGTCGTCCAGCCAGCACATGTCCAGGATCTGTATAAAACACATCGTCAACATCATAAGCATCCTGTTCCAGTACATTTACAAGATAATAAACAGTACATTTTAACAATATAATCATAATATCATTTTAGTCCAGTAATTTTAGCAATTTTGATCCACGATCTGCGGAATAATTCCTAGTGAGCTGAATTTTTGTATACACCTTCATTATGATATTGTAATGATGATGTGAAAAATCGACATTGATATCGTGCCGGCTAAAAAAGTTATAGGGGTCCAAACGTCACGAAAATCAGTTTTTCGCAAATATCTCGCGATCTATTGCTCAGAGGTCAATAATGGTTTAATAAAAGTTGTTTGTCATAAAATTGTCTACAAAAAAGGTCTCTTGCAATTTTCTGTAGAATTAACCGTTTTTGAGATAGTGACTAGAATGCACTCACATTTGGTATTGTATACCGTACGCCGCATACCAAGGCATAAACCCTATTGTTTGTTTTTTTCCCTTTTTTGTTTTTGTGTTTTTTGTTACTATGATGTTCAACATATAGAAATATAAAGGACTTGTAATACTACTACAGTAAGGAAAACAGGAATATGAACTATAAAAAACTAAGTGGCAATTTTTTTTGTCACTTTATAACTCAAGAACGGGCTCACTGATCCAAACCAAATTTTCAGGGTTTGTACAGACCATTTAGTAGATGTTTTATGTGAAGTTTGAACAAAATCGGTCGTTCACTTTATACGTAGCGAAGCACGTACCGGGCCGCTAGTAATGATATAGATATGCTATGTCCAGTGACGTTTGGACCCCTATAACTTTTTTAGCCGGCACGATATCAATGTCGATTTTTCACATCTTCATCACAATATCATAATAAAGGCGTATACAAAAATTCAGCCCACTAGGATTTTTTCGCAGATCGTGGATCAAAATTGCTAAAATTCACAATGCATATCATATCATTACTAGCGGCCCGGTACGCGCTTCGCTACGTATGAAGTGAAGCGACCGATTTTGTTCAAACTTCACATAAAACATATACGAAATAGTTTGTACAAACCCTGAAAATTTCGTTTGGATCGATGAGCCCGTTCTTGAGTTATAAAGTGACAAAAAAAATTGCCACTTAGTTTTTTATAGTTGATATTCCTATTTTCCTGACTGTACTAGTATTACAAGTCCTTTATACTTCTATATGTAGATCATCATACTAACAAAAAACACAAAAACAAAAAAGGGAAAAAAACAAACAATAGGGTTTATGCCTCGGTATGCGCCGTACGGTATACAATACCATATGTGAGTGCGTTCTAGTCTCTATTTCAAAAACTGTTAATTCTACAGAAAAATGCAAGAGACCTTTTTTGTAGACAATTTTACGACGAACAACTTTTATGAAACCATTATTGACCTCTGAGCAATAGATCGCGAGATATTTGCGAAAAACTGATTTTCGTGACGTTTGGACCCCTATAACTTTTTTAGCCGGCACGATATCAATGTCGATTTTTCACATCATCATTACAATATCATAATAAAGGTGTATACAAAAATTCAGCTCACTAGGAATTATTCCGCAGATAAAATCTAAAATTCCTGGACTATTTGGTCCTTCGAGCCAGATTTATAAATAAAAAAATATATTACAAAACTCTATGACTAACCCCTTAAATGAATTATTCATTGATACAAATAAAAAGTTTAGTTACCCAGTCCTTATGCGCCTCACCGACGCAGACGGGGTCGAGCGTGGGCAGCCGGTAGATGGCCAGCTCGCACGAGTTGCGCGCGCCTGTCGCCAGCAGAGTCCTGCAACATTGTTATAGCATTCATTTTCCCATGGTGTTTTCTCAAAAAAAAAAAAACCTCAGAGAACCTGCTGGTCGACGGCCGGTCGGTCTCACACGGTACTCGCTGACGCAATATATGCGAACATCCAAGAGCTTGTTTCGGGAGACTGGCTCAAGACCGCAGGGAACCGAGAAATGTGGCGTTATCTTCTATTGGAGGTTAAGACACACTTTGGGCCGCTGAGCCACAGAAATAGGTAAGGTAAGTAATTAAGCACAGTTTATGCCTTGTGAGGGGCGCTATTACATACCTGGAGGGGTTGATCTGCAGCGCGTGGATGCCGGTCTGGTGGTCGGGGCCGGCCCACGGCGCGCGCGGCCGCAGCGTCGGGATCGCGTCCAGCGACCGCGTGCGCACGTCGTACACCATCAGCTAAACACACGCATACATACAGGCGCTCATCAAGGGAATGTTAAGAAAATTACAGAAGGACTCTACCACCGGCCTTGGGAAGCAATTACCTCGAGAAAATAAATAAATTGGTATTTTAAATCTGACTTCGCTTGTGACCACGGCTGCAGCATCGCAGCCCGAAACGTCAAGCAGTAAGTACTCAAGTTATTTATTGAATGGATTTCTTCTTAGTTGACAATTCCGCAAGTTATAATGAATGTATGTCTGACCTTATTGCACTTGGTGCCGAAGACGACCTGCCTGTCGGAGAGCCACTGCGAGCAGAACACCTTGTTCATGTTGCCGAGGTTGATGGGCGTCTCGCGGAACATGTCGTGCGTCAGCATGTGCCGCGTCGCGTACGACGGGTCCACCGACCGCGGCTGCGAACAACGACGTCGTCATCATCATCATCATCTTCACCATCATCCTGTGCCTGTCGCCGTCCAATGCTGACGTGGGCCTCCCATAGATTTAGCTCCCAACCCGCTCATTGCACACGGTCACCCGAATCATGTCTGGGAACACATAGTTTCTGAGTTTCTCGGGTGGTCCTTCTTAGGCGCCGCCCCGGCCTACCGCATCAGAGTTGCGATTCACTAAGAAAAAATGTCATAAAAGCCTTGGTCGCAGCGGCGATGTAATCGGTGACACTAGTAAATTTTTGTGATGGAATGAACCTTCGACAAACCCACAAGAAACAAAATACTTCTTTTATATTATCTGTTTTTGTGCTGTTGTTTTTTCCAATGCTTAAATTTAAAAAAAAAAAATTGTCGTTGTCATGTCATTAAACAAGCCTACAATATCATAAATAAATTACCTACCATAGAACAATAAAATTAACACATAGCTTTACATTTAATTGCTGTTCTAAACAATTGTTAGCATGGGCGTGGGTTTGGCATTAATGTATAAGCCAACTATTTACAGTTGAATAAAAAATAAAATCGTATGACGTAGTTTATGCTGGTAGAGGTCAGTGAACCGCAGCTGGCGCGATGGCGCGATCAACACACCACGCGTTGCGTCTGTGTGAAGGTACGCGAGCGTGTGACGTCACCAGACTTCTTTTTTGAGAGACATTTTTTTTAATGCAGCACTTGATGTCAATTGACATTTGTTATTTGTGTTACTTTTATATATATTATAAATTTATTTATTGTAAAATTGCATAAGTGTAGTTATTGCCGCTAAATTGTGTGTTCCGCAAATCTCATGATTAGGTAGAAAATTAGCGGTGTGTAAATTACATACTTGCATAATTTTGTATTTTAAAAAAGGCATCACTCAAGTATCAAATTTCCAATAATGGAGGTATTATAAGAGTTTGGCAATATAATTCTGAACCTATGCATTTATTCTTTTATTTGTATGGCCAATGATTAAACATTTCATAATGAGTCATAAGTGCAATAGCTGCAAGTCACAGTAACCTTCCTCACTTTCGGCGAGCTATCTCTGTGTCAAAGTAAGGGCAATGTAAACTAATTCAAGATAAGATATGCCTTGCAACATTGTATGCACGTCCTTGCTTATAGCAACTGCAAATGGTTGCTATTTATAAATTGCTACACATACTGTCTGGTATATTAAACAAAAAGAATCATCATTGTGTGCATTTAGCATAATACACTAATCAGAGATAAAGGGAGCATTCACTCATGTCTAATCTTATAATGTAACATATTTACTTTCTGAAATATATTGTTTTATCACACTCTGATAATAATGATGTCCTCCCAGAAAAGTTCTTTTTTTTTATGTCAGAGGCGGCAAACGAGGTATCGGGTCACCTGATGGTAAGCAATCACCGCCGCCCATAGACATCCGCGACACCAGAGGTATCGTTGATGTTGCCAGCCTTAACCCCATACCCTACCCAACTGAGCTCTGGCAACCTTACTCACCCCCAGAAACATAGCACAACAGTTACGAAATGCTACTTCACTGCGGTCTTCTGTAAGGTGTGGTCTTACTTTGGTGTCCAGTCAAGGCCTATGTGTTTATATAGCAGCAGTGCCGTAAATAGGGCGGTGCCAGCGGTGCCCAGGCACAGGGCGCAGACCCTGGAGGGGCGCAGAAATGACCGACTTTCAAGTAAAAAAAAAAAAAAAAGGTCGCAGTTTTGTGAGCTCGCACCCTGGAGGGACGCAGAAATGACCGACTTTCAAGTAAAAAAAAAAGGGGCGCAGTTTTGTGAGCTCGCACCGGACGCATATTAGGCTATTTACGGCACTGTATAGCAGATCCAATTTTAATTCTAAATACTTGGTAGGACAACAGTTGGAATACAATCGTAGAAATTAAATACAGGAAATGGCTTAAGATGCTTTCCCCATTACTGACATAATTAGTTAATAAGGCTCATTAATAATGATGACCACTGATTGTGATGATACCATCAATAATGATCAATACATATTATATTTTGTCTAAAATACCATTAAAATATAAGATATGTAAGTCTAGGTTTTTACCTCTGGTGCAAGTATTTCTCTGGATCGGACATAGTCTACAAAGTTGTATGAGGTGCACAAGGTGCGATGTTGCTGCGCCGGTGTTTCTTCCTCACTGTCACTGTCTGAATAGCAAACAAAGTCCTCCGGCTTATCTGGTTTCCTCTGTTGTTCTAATCTATAAAACACACAAAACCATATCATTCAAAACAGGATCAATTACTTACCTACCTAAGTTGGCTTAAAGTCATGTTCTGCAGCACATCATACTGCATAGATTGTAGCAAATGACGTTTGAATGCTCACTGATCAAACTAACCAGAATCTTTGTTTATTTCAATGTTTATAACTTCTCAACTATTGACACAGCTAGTATTGATAGAAAGAAACTTGAGTAACTCACAATGGAAAATAAATTTAAAGAAATCTCCACCCAATTTTTGACCAGTATAGTTCTTTTTTTGCATGCTATGCCCCAGATAAACAAAACATAAGCATTTAATGCCAAGTATCAGTGACCTACTTACAAATTAAAATGTGAGTTGCTCAAGAACCAAAAAATACTTTACAATAGTTTACAGAACTAATAAAATTGCATCCAGTTTTTAAATCAAGTATCTAATCACTATGCTTGAATTTTTAAGTTATTGTACACGCATTCAAATCTAGGTCTGAGAATATGTAAATTCTCAAGGAGAGTGATGCTTATTGAGATTGTGACACAGATTCAATAATTTAATACTGCAAAGATTAATAATTGCAGCAGTAAAAGTATCCATACGCATTTGCGTGATGAAATCACCACGGTAATCGGATTACGGTGTAATTTATACGCACCTCAATGCCCTGGCTTTAGCTCGTCTTTCCTTCAATCTGCTCGGTATATAACACGATGGGTATCTGCCCTCAATGGCACGCCTCACAGTCTGCGCCATTTTAAGCTGAATTCAGGTCCAGCAACGAGAATAATCACCCAGTAACACTCGGTCAACTAGTCACTTTCGTTTTGTTCTGTTGTAAGTAGCTCCGTATAGAGACGACATCTTTCATTACAATAATGGTGTCCAAACAATAGCACGACTTCCCTGTCCACTTCATTAACTGATCACACGTAATTATCACTTTAGAACAACAAGTTTGGTCATTAATAAAGTTAATTTTATCTAAAATAACGAATAATCGAAATTTTTACATAAAAATACTATGCTGACGGCGAGCTGGCTGTCAATAATGTTGTTGCATTGCCAGCATAAAAAACCCTGGCTTATTAATTAATTTCCTATAACCGATAATATCCGGAAATACCGATAAATACGCGTTTCTCTTCGATTAATTTCTATAGCTGTTAAATAAATTCCTGTGGTTTTGATAAAATCATAATCTTTAGTAAAATTGATTACCTACTTTTCTTGTGAAAGAATATTTTGATTTACTAACGCCATCTAGTAACAACATAAACTGGTTCGTGCTCAGTTAATTCAGTTTGTGCTATGGTCCAGTAAAGTATCATTTAATTTCTGGAGCATTGTGGCGATGAACAACATGGGTTGATTTTATCATTGTGTGTTTAAGTCTTACAGATTGGTATTATGTACCTGCAAAGTAAAGGGTCTGTTCAACGAAAGATGTCTCTTAAAGCGAGACGCGGCGATACAGTCACAGAACAAGCCAAGCATTTTTTTAAAAATAATTATTCGAGAGTACGTTTTGATATTTTGTTCGAATACTAATTTTTAATAATAATTAACCCATTAGAAAAGGAGATTTTCATTTGTTGAACGGATTCTTAAATACTAAAGTTTGACAGGCATTGTTCTTCTGTTTTTTTTTTTTACATAAGTTTTACATGTAGGTATGTAGGTACCTTCTTTGTTTGCGAATGATTTTAAAAAGGAAATAATGGAAATGTTTCCTTCGCATTATGTTTTGTTAGAACTAGGTAGGTATATCGGATTGGTTCTTTTTTACCACACAGCTTTTTTGTTATCGTATGTGGTCAGTGGGTGTCATGAGCCTCATTTGGGTGAACGCTTGGTAATACTGGTCTTCCTTTCTGCAAATAAATATTAACAGTTGGTGTACAATAATGGAAAAGAGAATTTTTTTTTTAATTTTTATTTTAGCTTCGCAAGAGAAAAACTAGGTATATAGGTATGAGCCACTATGGCATATCACACAACATAACAAGCTTGTTAGTTCAAGGGAGTTGGCTCCTTCCCAAATTGCCTTTATTGAATGCGACGTTCAGCGCCCCTGATCTCATCCATACCTAATATAACAAAAAAATTGCCGTAGGTATAATAATTCATTTAAAAATTATCAAAACAGTGGTCGCAATATCTTTCTTTGTGCAGGTATTGGCAAAAATAAAGTATTACTTTTGCAAATAGTATTTCATATACCTAACTTCTGTTATGAATGAGATTGCTAGACAAGAGCTTGTAGTTACTACGTTTTATTTTCGACTCAGTAAGCTTGCATAACGCTAGCTAAAATTAATAAAATTGCATCCATTTTGTGTCAACAACCCTGCGGCCACTGCGGTTACTAAATTAGTGATAAAATTGCCGATTTAAAAAGTCTTGAATGTAGAGCAGCGCGCAGTAGTACTGGCAGGCTCGTAAACCGCAAAGAGTGCCAGAGTGAGATAGCGCACCAAATGCGACTAGGAATTCTTTTTATAAATAAAAATCTGGCCAAATGAATCGCTTTTACCTAGCCGAATTATACATTACATTCAAATAAAAGTAATTTACACAAAAATTGCCCATTTAATAAAAATCTAAATACCTAACTGTAGGTATTGCTATGGTTTCTTCTTGAATAAAACTAACTGCATAATATTATAGTTTGGTAAAAATTGATTTTTAAAATAAATAAACCAATCTTTTACAAAGGGTACACAAATTCCTAATGTTACAAACAGATGTCGCTAGTAATATCATAATGAGAAAAATTATGGAGCCAATTTTGATTTGATTTAATTTAATTAAAATGAAAACTTAATTGAACATTATGCAGCGTGGCTATCTCTTCCTATGCAGTCTCTTGCTAAAATGGGCGTTTGATTTGTGTATTATATAACAGCGGCTAGTGTACCAAAGAGTCTGCTAAATCTTGGAACACTTTAAAGTTCAACTTCTATTTGCCACCCCCTAAGCGCACTGCTGGAACAGTACCACAAGTGTCTCTCGCAGCCTTCTTTTAATACGTATTCAAGCATAATGAATGCGTTGCATGTTTGAAGTCGGTCAGTAAGCTGGCGCTGCCAAGAGCGCTGCTGCAGCGCTGCAAGCCGGGGTCATTGCCGCGACTGCAGTGCGCGGCCGTTGACTCGCGCTGCGGCCCGACTGTTATCCACCGCCAGGCAGCCAAAACCCAACCACTTATAGATACAGAAATAGGGTTTTTTATGTCTTTGGTAATTTTCAATGTAATAGGTAAATTGTAGAAAGCAAACGAACAATTGGCTCACCTGATGGTAAGTTATCACTGCTTCCGATGGACATCATTATCCAGATAGACGGTCCTGGATGCGTTGCCAGCCTTTAAGATTTACTTCCAAATACGAGCGGCTCATTCGAGTGGAATGTCCACTAAGCTGTACCTTCCTTAGTGGTAGTTAGTAAGAAGATTTTATTACCTATTAATAACGACAGATATTTCGATGCATAATGTTTTGACGACGCACCTAATAGCAGCAGGGGAACGCCGTGAACATGCTAAGTGTATGGATTATGCATTCCGAATGCATTAGGGTTGCTCAGCTTGTTATTAGCTCAGCCCTGCAATAGCAGGATTGAGCTAACAATTGGGATGATAATTTTAGCATTCATACCTGCTGTAGGTATTATTTGACAAACTTTGTGTAATACTATAAAATACAGTAATGACGATATGAATTGGTGAGCAAAACTTTCTTGAATAAAGCACCGGAAATTATTATATAATATATTTATATAATATAAAAATTATATTATATAAATATAGTAATATTTACTTAGGTAAAATTGTTATGTTTGAGGGCACTTCGTGATATTCTCTGGTAAACATTATAATAACATTCGATTAAACAGTAAAATGAAAAGCGCCTGCATTCGGCAGCTGATTGGGGCCGGCACGCGACTTCATTCCTCGGAAATTACTATTCCGTGAAATAACACAAGTTGGAGTACCTATTGACAAACGTTAATTCAAAATTGTTATAAATGACTCGATTTTAAAAATATGAGCCTTTCAATCAATAACTCCGGCTTCTTGTGAGACTGAAGTGTCTCTCCAGGTGACCTAGTCAACAGCAGCTAAAATGGATCAATGGATGATGGTGAAATTCCCATTCGTCGAGAGACTATTAATAATAGGTATTGTTACATAATTGAAAAGCAAATAAAACTAAGGTAAGAAAAGGGTCATCAATCCCACAAAATTCCTGGAAGTAGTCATGCATAACGAATTCGTCAATTAGACGAATGGATGTCACCTTACAGCCAGGAATCACTTGACCAAACGTCACGGCACGAGTCGGACATGCGCACTGGGCACATTCAATAAAGTTTTAGTTTTACCATTGGATCGGTTCCGCCGGCCGGTGACTGGGCTGATTGCTAACAACACCATGAGCTACGACATGCTGTTATGAAGAACATGGAACTTTTGAGCACTTTGCCAGGAAATTAAAATATTGCCTAGAGTCCTCCTCCCAGCCAATATTGAAAAAGGGACTGCTTTCAAAAAACTGTCGCTTAAAGAACCGTTTTAAATATTTTATTAAAACTAGAAATAAAAATTAAGTCCAATGACTTCTTCTAGAATATAAGTAAATGATTTGGTTTATAAGAAAGTAAAAAATATTTTACACATGGTAAGTAAGCACTAAAGTTCCTAAAGCTACCAACAGATGACGCTAGTTGTATCTAAATGAGAAACGTTTGAGAGCGGGTGAGCTAATTCTCTGAAACCAATGAATATTTATTAATGAAACATATATCAGGGAAGGGGAACAAAAATAAAATTAGACGTGAGTGGCCTAAATTGGCTGAAATAAAACGTTTTCCGAGATTAACGAACGAGGTAGCAAGCCAATACCATTTTCTGGCTTTTCTTAGAACGAATATACTCATGGTAATATTGATTAACTAGGAGATAAAGGTTTTCACTCAACTAGAATAATAAATATAAGTTACTTATGTAATTTTAATCGACTACCTAACTGCCTACCATTGAGGTATTACTTTACGTTTAACATCGTTTTCTATCCTATTCTCATATCTTTCGAGCCAGAAAGATCGAATGAAATGGCAGCGTTCGAGTCTTCCGTCCCCGGAGTGGAAACTTGAACCAATGGCAGAGCGTTCTGACAGCGCTCAAACGTCCCGTCCAATCACTGGCTTTTTAGGCCGCGCTTCCCGCGCCCTCAAGCGGCGTGGTGTGTGTAAGATCCGCCGGCGCACATGAAACGTGCGATCGTAACAAAAAAATCGAATTTATGGAACTTTCTCAGTATTTGTGTGTGTAAACGTGTTCTGAACAATATTTGTGATCATCAAGTCCCAGGACAAGAACTATTTCCAAACTAACGCGCGACCTAACGCCAAACGAGACGCAGTGTGGGAGCTCCCAGCTAGGTACATCAGCAAAGTACCTCTGGACAAGACGTTCGTGGCTAGAGGTAAGAGTTTCTTTCTTTGGTGGCGGACTTCTTGAGCGTTGCGGCCCATTCGATCTTTAGCCAGGCTGCACCCAAATGGGCAGGTAACGTCTTCCTGCCGCACCTGTAAATGAAATAAGATAGAATCTAATACTTACCTACGCGCAGAAGGACCTGGCAGCAGAGCCCAATTCTTTAAACGTGAACTCGGGGCTGGCACGCTTCCGATGCAGACGCGACGTAGGCAACATTCACCTTGTTAAAAGTATTGTGCCAGAGAGTTTTAGATTTCAAGTAGGTATGTCTGATTTTTCACAAAATAAATGATTACCTACTATTCTTCATCTTTTCCTTCATGAAATAATATTAAATGGTTATTGTTATCGCATGGTTATGCGATTGCATAATTATGAAATTACATTTAGGTATACATAGTTTAGTTCTGTTACTGTACTCAATATAGACCTCAAACACAGAATCAGCAACCCATAAAGAAACTTATTCAATGAGAAACCCACGCAAGTTGGTGATGGCGGTGAGCAAAGTTAGTCGAGTTTGAAAACGAATTAGGGTCAAAATCAGAGAGGTGAGCATTACGCTTCCGACAAAAAATTTCTTAAAAAAATGTTTAAAAATTGCTACAATATTTATTTAAAAATAAAGTTACTAAGCGTGTTTACATGGCACTTAACATATTTCATTTTCTACTAAACTTATTACCAGAAAATTAATAAAAATATGCCTAAAAAATCATTCCGAGAACGCGTCTTTATACCATGTTCCATAGTTTAGACTCTTAAAAAATATATACAAAGAACGAAATATAAATTTCAAGTTTTCGTGTAATCATTAAAAACCTTAGATTAAAAATGTATCCTGCGAATAAAAAAAAATTAAATTATTTTCTTTATATTTCATCAATTCAAATGCAGTCTGTCGTTTTTCTTATCATTTCGTGAACGCGTCGTGTAAACTACGATGTAATATAAGCAAGACATACTAGTTGGCGTTAAGAAGCATCAGTGTAAAGTTCGTAGGTCAAAGTAAGCGGCCGCGTTCTGTGTTTACGAAAAACAATAAGTGATTTTGGTGATACGTAGAGTTTAATTTGATATGTGTGAAGCGTACTTTAATACCATGTCACTACGGGAACGCTATTCAGTGATTTGTTTTTCAAGTAAATGCATACTTTTTACAAAATTGTCATATATAATTCAACTCACTTGTTCATAACCTCAAAAACCAATATTAAACATGGCTGTATCATGCGTAACCTCAAAATAATTCACGAAAAATCATTTTGGGAACGGTCACTTCGGGAACGTTCTCGGATGGAATCGTTCCCGAAATGATATTCCATGAACAAAATTATACTGCACTACTTCAAAAAAGCTCAACCATGTAATAATTTGGTATTAAGTATCCGCGTATCATGGAGAATAAAAAAACTAAAGAAAGAAAGAAGTCGAAAAAACAATCGAAGCAGGATAGTTTAACTTACAATAACACCGTGAAAAGGTTAATGCAAGAAAACGCAGGTTTTAAGATAAAATGACTCCTAAACAAAAAAAGAAGAAAAGACTAAAAGATAGGGAATATTACCAAAGAAAGAAAGCTGAAAATAAAGTAAAGACTGTTAATAATATGCCTGAAAGAGAGAAGAGAAAACAGAGAAAGGCGTGGAGAAAAAAATCGCAAAAGAATAGACAGAAGAAAAAGATGCTGGCAAATATTTTAGTTGACAGTCCTCCTTGGTCTGAAAATGAGATGGAAAACGAAGTTCTCTGAGACTGGTATTCGAGTATCTTATTCAACACTTTTAAGAGCGGAACCTTGTTGGGTAGTGCATCCTACAAAAAGAGATGGATACTGACTTACTTTAAATGTCTTTTATTTTAATAAACAACTGAAATCAAGTATTATGTGGTGTTAGAAAACGTTACCGTCATTTTGGCTGTCATTTTGGGAACACTCCCATCATTTCCGGGAACATCACATAAAAGCAAATAAGTCACTTAATTATCACTGAAAGCGTTAAATTCTGCATACATAAGATAAAATGATATTAAAACTTGGTATTTATTTGATTAATTTACAATAAAATTCTAGAATATTTATAATAACTAAAAGTACCGTAGTAAAAATTACGCCATTATGACATTTGATGTGGAATAGTGTAAAAACAATTGTTTTTAGTAAAAATAATAGTAATTTAACAATGTTTTCATATACAGCAAGGAATGAATTCCAAATTATTGAAGAACATTATTAGATATGTTGGTTAATATTTATTATAAAAAATATTATAAAGTGTTCCCGAAATGACTCACGACTCTGGCTTTATTCTTATTAACGGTTATAATTCCGAAAATAAGTAATTTTGTTAACCAGACCGATGAGGAGGGCTTTATCAAAGTCGAAAGAAAGAGGAGGAGGCCCTCATCTCGCAACATCTGTGGCACTGCTCCGGCCGAGCCGACACATCCGCTGCGTCCTGAGATACCATCGACGCCGCTGTACGTGTCCCGCCTCCACTGGTCTACGAAGGTCGAGGAGGTCGTAGACTACGTCCAGAAGAAGTCTAACTTCAGACTGAGGGTTGAGCGGTTGGTGCCTCGCCATAAGACGAGTTTTAATTCGTTTGTGGTGAGAGTGCCGACTCATCTTCTCGCAAGATTCATGAAGGAGGACTTCTGGCCGCAGGGCGTCGTGTTTCGGAGATTCCGAGGTCGGCTGCCCGCTGAGACTGCACACCCGGTGCTACGTGTGCAATAGTTGTAAATTTAATTTAATAAAATTGTTATAAATATGTATGTTAGACTGTAAGGTATTTATGATATGGGCCTCTGTTTACATATATTTAACATCTTTTTATGTAAATATTGCCTGAAATAAATGATTATTATTATTATTATTATTTGTGCGTGCCTATTTACAAAAAAGTTTCATGATAAGTAATACAAGAGACTCCTTATGTTAGTTTTCTTTAAAAGAAAACTTAATTTTACAGATATTTCAAAACCTAAAATGCTCACCTCTCTGATTTTGACCCATTAACGTTCTGAATAGGGAATAAGTTATCAGAGTGGATTTTGACATAGTGGCCATTCACCTACCTACTTCCCATTGAATTAGACAATTAGCTAATGCCTTAGTGGGCTAGTTATTTACCCACTTTTCATGACTATTAAATTAATCTATTAGAATACCAATGAGGTCAGTGTTTGTTTTATATCCAATAATGACTAACAATACGAATCATAATTTCATGTTTTTCAAGAACGTATGTACCTATGTACAATGAAGTGCACCTACTGTTTATTGTCATTTAGTTAAGTATTATGCGAGACTTGTATTTTTATTTTTTCAAATTAAATCTGCTCCATGATGGATGACTCCAAAAAATCTATCAATACATATGAAACCGTTAAGTGCGCCTGCACTTAGCGCTTCAAATGGGCTACATTCAAGCGACATCAATTAGTCGTGTTGACCTGGCCGCCGCAGCGCGTCCCACATCCGAGGCGATGGCGGCCAGGCGCGGGACAACAGAGCAAAACAAGAGTTAAGCGTGACTCGCCTGCGCTGCTCATTGGCTGAGCGCCAGGTCTCCAAGTGTATAACTCTGCTGACCGGCTCCGTAAGGCTGCCGTCAGATCACGAGGCAATGGTCAGATCTGGAGCTGCACTGTAAATAAATTTTATATTTTACTCAACAACCTTACAGTGCCATTCGGACTGTTATAAGCACTCCACAACAACCGTTAGAGAGACAGAAAATTTTATATTGAAGAAAATGTACAGAAGAAATTAAATTATACAAAATATTGCAATAATGCACGCCGTGTCGAGGACAACTTGCAGAACCGTAGGAAATGTTCAGGTTTATTTAATAAGGTGCAGCCAGTGGAAAACTGCGTTTCTTTTCTCGTTTTAGCAATTGTTTTATTTTACATCATTATCCTCTGAAAGTACTTTTTTATCTCAAAACAATTATTAAAGTAATATGAGTAAGAGCGTCTCAATTTATACATCAAATCTGCTTAGTCAACAACATTTTAAAGCAAAGCAAACATCTTCCTTTTCGTTTTAATACAATTTTAGCAACGCCAAGAAATAAACCGAATTTGCAAAGTGCGGCAGATAAAAACCAACTGCTAAGTAATACAGTAAGTTAACCAAGAAAATATAACAAAAGTTCCTATTTTTAAAAGGGCCACATAAAAACAAATTTCTGCCTTATGATAATATTATCGGAAGATATTTGTGCTGCGGGAATAAGCGAAAACGCGTAACACCTTGAAACTTTTAAAAAATCACTACAGAAAGAAAAGTTGCGAGGTTAAGCGAAGCTGCGAAAGACAAACCCATCCCCGGAGTGACGCATAAATATGCATAAACCATCGCTCTCTTTTTGCGAGCACAATCGCGTAAAAAGGTCAGTCGTTTTGTTCCAAAGTGACTGGACCATTATTTACACGTGGGGTCCATGTTTCCTAACGAGATACCTCGGACTGTCAAGTACTTATATGGTATTTTGCTTATACTTGCATGCTCTTCAGCTTACTTGATTCGCCTGAACTACACTGATCCTTAATATTTTTTAATAACATTTCAACTGAAACTGACATTTATCTAAAATGGCTTTTACAAACTTTGCCTTTTTTACCCCTAAGATTTTGAATTTCCAGATAGAACACTTTTATTCGACTTCGACTCATAACTGTCGGACTTCATTACGAACTTTCAATCCACATTAACGTTTCTTATCATAGTAGTTTAAGCTGAAGCTAAAACGATAGCTCAATCAATAATTGAAGATTCCTTTTTATATTACTATCAAAGTTGAAATGAGGACTTTCTGTCACAATTTACACCTCAGTAACATGGAAGTCGTAAAACACAGGAGAGCCTGAATTGTTGAATGATAATGACACAGCTCTTACAAAGTTGCCTTGGTTCTGCAGAAGTCTAATTAGTCGGAGCTCTTGGGTCTTATGCAGTTGATGTGTTACTTGGCACTTCGACAGTCACATAATTTCGTTTTAAATTATTGTTATTAACTTTTTATCTCTAATTTCCGAAAAACCTGTCCTACGTAATGATTTTATTGAAGAAGGAGAGGCAGGAAGAACATTTGTGTACTTTTAACTGTGATGTTCTTCTACTTCTAAGATTTCAGTAAAATTTTCACTATGCTTCTACCACAAATCTCATAACATTGTTTTATTAATTTGAAAGAGTTTAAATATATAGAAACTCTGCTGTATAAAACTTTGTCCTGGCTGAGTTATTAACATGGAGTCATAAACCACAGACGTTGTTCGAGTAATAACATGAAATTTCGTGGGTTACTTGCTTTTTTACGACCAAGGTTGCTTTTTGTAAGTATTAGGAAATTAAAGGGCGATTGCTTCTATTCAATGGATATTAGCTGTTGCCGTTGGCATATATACCGTAAAAAAACACAACATTTCTAGTAAACAAGTTGAAATTGAAATACCTTGTCTTGAAATACTATGTCTCAACAAAATGTAAAAAATTTAAGAAAATTAAGTTTGCATGAACAACATGTTTCCTGTTCCATTTAGGTATTCAATTTGTACGCACTAGGGTTGCTATTACTTGACTACTGTGCGTAACTTGACTCTCAGAAGGTGCAGATAAATAAAAGTCCGAAGGTCACTAATGATTGTATTTGCCAAATATTCATTACACGAATTTAGATACGAATTAATACAATCATAATGAGTTGAGATGGGAATGCGAGTTAGCTAGGAGCGCGACGGGGAACGACTGGCGATGATGCCGTCCTGAGTCTCGCTCGCGGTCTTATACGCTAAGTCAGCGAAATACAATGTTGTGTCCCTACATAACATCCCTTCCCAAAAATTTTATTACATCCAAAAAAAAATTTTTAAATAATAAAAGTAGCTACTCTATAATTTTGATAAGTTAATTTTGACAACCCTAACGCAATCAGTATAAAGTACAACTTGTTTACTAAGTACGTTTCAGTGAATGAAATTTGAGACCTAAAGAATGCGGTTGCTTATCGCGTTAGCTATGTTCTTTGTACTGATTGTTACAATTGACCTGTTCTAAAAATAGATTTACAAACAATACTCAGAGTAAACATCACAAAGAATTAAATTTGAAGTTATATAATTTTACAAAAACCTTTTGATCAATTAGTGACAAAAAATAATCTAACACACACACATATCAATCACACAAGATTTGTCAGTCTGTACGAAAAATCACGTTTAAAAATGCAAACAAACATAAAATTTCACAAAATGCTCACTCTCAATACACTGTAGGCTGTTGCACTGTTCCAACTGGTGCAGTCTGTACCCTGATGCTGGGTGCTTCCAGACCACCATTGGTAACAATTACCTGTCTTCTTAACCAGGTTTTAGTAGACTTCAAACACTGCTGTCTTAAAAAGCAGTAAGCCATAAACACCATTAAAATGACTGCAATCAAAACTATAATTATCAAATACTGAATCTTATCCTCCACTTGAGTCGTATTGGTAACAACTTGGGCCTGGGCAATGGCCATTTCTTCTTTACTTTTTCCAATACCCATGTTTACAGATTGACTAAATATCTCAGAATGAATTTACCAATGAAATTAATTTAAAATTACATCTCTCCGTGATCTACAAAAATAGTAACAATAGCATTTTTCGTACATACTGACTATCTGACCTACAAATTAGGAGTCGTGCCTTTCGCACACTCAACATAACTGCAATACATGCGTAACCTCAATGTTCTAACGCATAGTAACACATCACAAAAATAACATTTTATTTCCAATTAATTAACGACTAAGTATCTTATTACCTATCATCCATTTTGGAAAGGAAAATAATAACTTAGTAAAATTTCATCTTTACTCAAAATACAATTTTACAATGACAAATCAATAACAATTTCGAAATACCAATTCATTGCCAAATTACAAATTAAATCTTACTGGTGGTTTGACTACACGACCACTCCTTGTCTTTAATATGGGCTTTATCTCATTGCTGTTACGGTTCACAATTATATCCGCTGGTTCTACCGTCTGTTCTACGATGGGCGTACAAACATCACTATCATTATCGCTCAACAAATAGGCTGGCTTCAGACGATCAATCGAAATAGATACTTTACGGTCTGGCAACTGGATCAAAAATACTTTACTATTACGCCTCAAAACAGGGTATGGACCATCGTACGGAGACTTAAGGGGTCGTCTGACTGTATCGTCCCTAACAAAAACGTGACTACATGATTTTAAATCTGGATGAACAAAGAAAGAACGACTAATATGAGATTTTGCGGTCGGCCTAAACTTGTTAATTGCACTACGTATTTTATCTACTAGATTGCTATCCAAACTATCCTCTACTTGGGTGACGTCGTAAAAATCACTAGGCAACCTCAAAGTGCGTCCAAAAGTCATCTCGGCCGCGCTAATGCTGTTGTCGCTCCTTAGCGCTGACCTAAGACCTAACATAACTAACGGTAACTCGTCAACCCATGAAGAATTATTTAACTTCGCCGATAGTGCGGCTTTCAACGACCGGTGCCAACGTTCTACCATACCATTACTCTGTGGGTGGTATGCAGTAGTACGTATTCTTCTTATTCCCAATAATCTCATTAAACTATTAAACAAATTACTCTCAAACTGTCTACCTTGATCAGTTGATATCTTTACAGGGCAACCGTAACGTGCAATCCATCCTTCAAATACAACTTTAGCTACACATTCTGCTGTAATTTCTTGCACTGGAAATGCTTCTGGCCATCGAGTTCTACGGTCAATTAGAGTAACACAATATCTATAACCTTGCATTGTCGTGGGCAAAGGACCAATAATATCTACATGAACATGCTCAAAACGGTTAACCGGTGGAAACTCATTAAATTCTGATAAAGTATGCCTATTTACTTTAGACTTCTGACATGATATACAACATTTTGCCCATTTACCTACATCTTTGTTCATACCGGGCCAAAAGAATTTTTGTTTAATTAATTTCCTGGTTGTGCGAATTCCCGGATGGCTTAAATTATGAAATGAATCGAAAACTATTTTCCTAAATTCCTGCGGTAGGTAAGGTCTGGCACAATTCGTAGAAGTTTCGCAATACACGGTGTCATTACTAGTAGGCAGAATAATACCTTTAATGCTTACCTTGCTGTTGGTGTTCGCAGCTGCAGTTGTTTGTGCAATGTACTCGTCATGTTTCTGCGACTCTGCAAGTTTGCTGTAATCGACTACTGTGGGACAGGAAATTGTCGCGACACGGGATAACGAGTCCGCAACAATGTTATCATTACCTTTAATGTATCGGATGTCTGTGCAAAATTCACTGATGAATAACAACTGCCTGGTTCGCCGTGGAGTTTCTTTATCGCTATTTAACTTTTTGAATGCAAATGTCAAGGGCTTATGGTCTGTAAAAACAATTAACTGCTGTCCTTCAAACAATTTCCTAAAATATCTAATCGCCAAATAGATTGCTAATAATTCTCTATCATACGTACTATACTTTAACTGTGACTCTGATAACTTCTTAGAAAAATAACCTAACGGTTCCCAAACTTTTCCGTTATGCTGCTGTAACACTGCGCCTACGCAAGTGTCTGACGCGTCAGTCATAAGTGCTATAGGATAATTTACATTAGGATGAGACAGCGTAGCGGCGTTCTCTAAGCTCGACTTACACTGCTCAAAAGCTTCTAAAGATTTATTATTCCATACGATTGGCGTCTTATCGCGTTTTTTACTATTATGGAGATATTTACTTAACTCAGACTGGTGTTTTACTGCGCTGGGAATATGCGAACGATAGAAATTGACCATACCCAAAAATCGACGAAGATCTTTAACTGTCTGCGGTCTCGGAAAATCCTTAATTGCCTGAACTTTATCTGTCAGTGGCCTAATACCCTCTGTTGAAACTTCGTAGCCTAAGAAATCTAATTTACTCTGTCCAAAACAACATTTAGAAATATTTATTGTAATACCATATTTGTCTAACCTTTCGAAAACTGCTTCTAAATGCGCCTGATGCTGCTCCATAGTATCACTGGCAATCAGGGCATCGTCGATAAAACTGGAAACAAAGTCTAATCCTTGAAATACCGTACTATTCATAAATCTTTGGAAAGTCTGCGCGGCATTACGTAAACCAAAAGTCATTCTAGGGAATTCAAATAAGCCAAAAGGTGTAATTATCGCTGTTTTCTCTATATCTTCCTCAGCTACGGGTATAAAATGATAAGCTCTATTTACATCTATCCTTGAAAAAAATTTCTTGCCTGACAATAAATATGTAAAATCTTGTAATCTCGGAATCGGATATCTATCGGGTTTTGTAACTGAATTTAATCGTCTATAATCACCACACGGTCTAATTTCGCCATTCTTTTTCGGCACAATATGTAAAGGACTGGCCCAAGGACTTTTTGAAGGTCGACAAATTCCTAATTCCTGCATAATTCTAAATTCTTCCTTGGCCTTTTTGTATCTATCCGGTGGTAATGGCCTAGCTCTGGTAAAAATAGGTGGACCTTTTGTCTCGATATGATGGCACACATCATGCTTCGGCGGCTCCTTAAAGTTGATCGGTTTCGTGAGGTCTGGGTACTTGGTCAGCAGAGAATGATAGGGATGTCCGTCTTCCAAAGTTTTCACAGCGGGTTCTCTGTAATCAACAACGAATGCATGAATGTTTAAATTTGTAACGCTATCTACTAATTTCCTCGCTTTCAAATCTACTAATAAACCGAATTTACTTAAAAAATCTGCGCCTAAAATTGGTTGTTTAATATCTGCTATTACAAAAGTCCAACGAAAAGTTCGTCGCAGCCCTAAATTTAATTCTAAAGTTTTAATACCGTAGGTTTTGATTTCACTACCATTTGCTGCATATAATTTATAATCTAAATTTTCATCCCTATTTAATTTATTACTAACGGGTAAAACTGAAATGTTAGCACCTGTATCAATGAGGAATCGAAGTCTGGAGTTGTAGTCGATGACACATAGGCGGTGACAAGGCTGAATAGCACAAACTTCCGCCGCAGCTTGCGCTTCCGCTAGT
Organism: Nomophila noctuella; assembly: GCA_958496325.1. Classification (NCBI taxonomy): domain Eukaryota; kingdom Metazoa; phylum Arthropoda; class Insecta; order Lepidoptera; family Crambidae; genus Nomophila; species Nomophila noctuella. Next base: position 15,077,925 of record OY292495.1, on the reverse strand, counting down.
TTCCCTGGGTCTGATTCTTCCATGCGCACGGCGGGATACATCGCTGAGCTTTTTCTCTGTAGCGGAAATGATAGGAACAGAGCCAATTTGGACTATCTGGTGTGCGCCTGCTGTTCCCCCGAGATGCTGAACGTCGCCGATAATTCATTGAGCGGTTCCTTGATGAACTTCTACTTCTTCTTCCGCACTGACATTGCCTGTGTGTTTGTGAACTGCTACTACCGGCCTCTAAATTGGCTAGGCGTGTACTAATTTTTGCTATTTCTGCCAAAACTGCTGAATCGCCAGTTGATTTTGATTCGATATCCGAAATTTGTAAAGGTTTCGTGGCTTCCATTACCGTGTCTGCTGTGTTCGCTAATGTGTCTAAATTTTTACTGTCTGATACTGCCAAAACTGCTCTCGTCGATGCTGGTAATCTATTTTGCCAAAGTATGCAGAGAGTGGGATCCGGAATTTTACCTCGTGCTAACTCTCTCATTCGCCGTAATAACTGTGAGGGTTTCTGATCTCCTAATTCCATCTCGCTTAGTAATTTCTGTATCTGTCTTGTAGCCGATTCTTCATAAACATGTAATAATTTTTCCTTTAAAGCTGTGTATTTTCCTGTCTCTGGAGGTTGCATTAATAAATCTGTAATTTGTCCAATCGCTTCCTTACTTAATTTTCCAATAACAAGGTCGTATTTAGTCTGGTCGCTGAGATGCTGAGGATTTAAAATTGCTTCAACTTGAATAAACCAATGACGCGGTTGATCTGTCCAAAATTCTGGTAGTCTTGAGAAAACTGATACTCCTGCCAATTCGGTTCTTGGTGTTTCGATGCTTTTTGAAGGTTGAGCCATCTTGAAATTTTGATCACTATCTATTATTTTCTTCTCCACTGGGCACTACACTTATTTCTTCGTTACTGCGAACGGTCCGTGAAGTTGTTTGCTCCTAGCTATAATGCTCGCACCCCACTAACTATTGAGCCGTTCCCAAAAAATGTTCGTCGGGGTCACCACTGTACGCACTAGGGTTGCTATTACTTGACTACTGTGCGTAACTTGACTCTCAGAAGGTGCAGATAAATAAAAGTCCGAAGGTCACTAATGATTGTATTTGCCAAATATTCATTACACGAATTTAGATACGAATTAATACAATCATAATGAGTTGAGATGGGAATGCGAGTTAGCTAGGAGCGCGACGGGGAACGACTGGCGATGATGCCGTCCTGAGTCTCGCTCGCGGTCTTATACGCTAAGTCAGCGAAATACAATGTTGTGTCCCTACAAATTTATTGTCATCTTCCATTTGCGATGTTGTTCTAGCTAGAATCTAATGAAATATTCTTATCTCTGGTAATATTTCTAATATCTCGAACATAAGATAATGTATGTTGGTTTTGTGATCACAGTATGAAATAAATATGTACTCTTATTTATTTATCAAAGGTCTCATACATTTTATATCAGGCAATATGGAAGAATTTTATGGTTGCTTACGTTCTATTTAACAATTTGTGCTCATGTACGTAATATGTGTTTTATCTAGAGCTTTGGTTGGTTATTCTCGTCACACATGAATCGTAATTCGATTACATGTCCGGAAAGCCACGAGTAGTCTTGTTTCTTGAATATTGTGATGTCGTTTAATCCCGGGAATACCAACGCAGTGTACTTTAAAGAAGGTACATAAATCATGAAAATCTGTCACACTAGTGAGCCAATGCTAGTGTACACTAGTGTATCTTGCAGTCTGATGATCTATACTATTTTTCTAATATTTTTCTAATATAGCTATATATACATAGCTATATATAGCATAAGCTGAAGAGTTTGTTTGTTTGTTTGAACGCGTTGATGTCAGGAACTACTGGACCGATTTGAAAAAATATTTTTGTGGTGGATAGTCCATTTGACGAGGAAGGCTTTAGGCTATTGGAAATCGAAATCCACGCGGACGGAGGCGCAGGCGGCCGCTAGTAACTGAATAATTTTATCATTTAACTAGCGGCAGTCCGCGACTCCGTCTGCGTGAAATTCGGTTTTCGTACACATAGTGTAATAATATAATAGCTTAAAGCCTCCTCGACTAAATAACTATCAAACGCAAAAAGAACCCTACTAGTTCCTGACGTTAGCTCGTTCAACAAAAACAAACAAGAATACAAAAAACAAACTGTTTAGCTTTATTATATTGGTATAGATAAACTTTACACAATAATCCGATCCCATCCAAAAGTCCAGGAGTGACCCAGAAAGTCATATTTTTCGATAGTCTAGCGATTGTCGACAAGACATCAGAAAGTATGTGAAATATGAGCAGAGCGATCCTGTCTGCTTTGGCTACGGGGCTGCCGTCCCCTGGCGGGCGCCCAACTCCTCATCCTCCAGGACCCAGATGAGAACGGACGAATAATGCGAATGAAATTTGTCGCATTAGTCGCTACACTGTTTATTGGATTAAGTACGATTCATTTGAAGTACCATTAATTTGGCAGAGAAGGGTGGGGGCAGCGATTTAGCTGTAATAGTCCACTGTTGATTAGATACATGATGATATGTATGTATGTATGTATACGTACGTACGTGCGATTGACTTGACGGCACTGCGATGAGTTTTTATGATTGGGCTTTTACATTGCTGGGAATAGAAAGTTCTTATACCTATATCTGAAGCGCAATCACCAACTAATTTAGCAAAAACATTTTACAACCCTCCGTATAAATAATGCTTAGCGAAATACAGAAGCCTCCAGCAATGTTTCAATGTTGCCTAATTTAATTTCCACTCCACACAGAGTTAGTCGTAAAATTTTAGATGTTCTCTCAAACATCGAAAGATACGGAAGGGAAAGTTTCCTTTCTTGTAAGTATTCTTAGCTTTCTTATTATATGGAAGTTGTGATGGTGCAGACAACACCCTTCTGGCTTAAGGAATAGAGTTCAAAATGCAAGCAAATGATTTGAAGATGAGCGTAATTTCAGAAGAATACAAACAGCGGTGTAATGTGTGGACTAAACGGTAAATAACGGTTTTTATCGATATTGGACCGCTATTACATGCGTAAAGATGTTTATATAGGCTCGATTTATTATTATCGACGTCAATTATTGTTTAATACAATAACTCAATATTTTACGAGGTTTCTTAAACTTTGTCCTAGCAGATAATTTTTCGAGCTGGAACAACAGCAGTTAAGATATCGCCTGCCTTAAATTACAGGGCTTTTCGGCTTCCACTGCGGCAACATCAGTATTTCATTGTTATTTACTTCTACCTAATTTTGTTGATCGCTCTGTCTTTTATTAAATATGTTATGAGTGTTACACTTTATATAAAAGTTAACACATATAAAGCCCTTCTTTCACATGGTGGCGTACATCCCATATAGGCATTAAGGCAGTGCCTACCTTAATAAAAATAACAAATATTCATAACATTCACAAACAAAACGTTAGAAAATTTTTATGTATTAAATAGTTTAATTCCCTAAAACACCCAAAATAAATCAGAAGACAACTAATTTACAGTCATCATTTCAAAATTTCCACTTTAGCGCGGCAAAAAATTAATAAGTCACACTGCGTGACGCACATTATCACCAAAGTGGTGTCATATTTTAAAATAACATTATTTTACTTCCTAAAGTAGTCAGGCATGCTTATCTCCAGCGAGAATTCATCTAAAAAGTGTTAAAGAGAAAATAACGGATACAAGAATAATAAATAATTATTAAAAAAGTATTTCTAAGCCATCTTTCGTGGTAGTATTATTATAAAGAAATGAAAAGACGCGAATTTGTCTCGGAATCTTAGTGTTATGATAGTCAGTCTGCTCGTCAAAAGATGGCGCTAAAAGCCAATCAATATTTTTAAACGCACGGCGTTCTCAAGTTTTCATTATTTTTTTATCTAATAAATGATAAAATTGTCTTTATAGAAGTTGAAACGATGTTTTTGATATAAAATGTAATAAATTACTTTAAATTTTTATTTCGCGTTCAGAATTCAAAAGACTAAGAATTGTGCAAAATTACTTGATAGTTTATTTGCACGTCAATAGATGGCGCTAAAAACAATCAATTTCAGCGTTCTCATGTTTCATACTAATAATTTTAAACCTTTAAAATCATATCAATAAGTGTCTCTTTACAAGTAATTGGGTAGTTGAATTTCGAATAAAGAAATTAATGGTGTAAACTTTTATTTTTTATTCCAATTTGAGCCTATTTCCGTTTTAGGCATTAAAAAGTAGTTAAATTGTTTTCTATTACACAAACTACGTCAGCCATGTTTTTTCTTCTGTTTATTTAGAGAACTAAATGCGAGTAAATCTTTAAAAATGTATAATTTAAACTTGGTTTTTTAAATTTAGCCTGTGATGAACATAACTAAAGTGGTGTTGTGTTATTGTTTTGTGCTGTGCGTGAATATACAACAATTAATAAATTGCAGTGATTGGTATGTCTTTAGAATTTTGTTTGTGTACAATAGCTGATATTGACAAGACAACGATACTTATGGATATCAATACTTAATTGGTTTTTAGCATCATTTTCAATTGCCTTCAAAGTCAGTTAGTAAATGCATAAGTAATAGTTTTAGTGCCTACCAAGTGAAAAACTTAAGCACGCGGCAATTCACATTATGTATAAAAGTAATAAGTATAAAGTGTTACATAATAAGTGTTATAAATAAAAGCAGCGCGGCGATCACTTGGCTGACGTCATGTCGAAGAGCGAACCATTGCGGGTAAGGAGTGCCGTGTGTTGTAGCATGTCTAGATTACATTTAGAGTCACTATATGGACATCGGTCACTTTTCCAAAGTAGAACAGAAATGTATTTTGCTTTCATAAATTTTTCTGCAGCATTTGATATTACGATTTGGTAAGAATTACCTACATAATAATATAATGTTTTTTCCGTGGACTAACACACTAATCACCTAGCTCAAAACTAAGGTTATTGTTAATCCTATGATGACTATAAAGGAAGTCGTTATAAATACTTTTGTATAAAATTTAGTACATAAGATGTGGAACTTCACCAGACAAAAATCCTTGTGGTATTCGAATCCGCGGCTCGGGCCTCTAAAAACAAGACCAACGGGCTTTACTCAGCTACTATCAATTGTTTACATTGCGGACTTAATTATAACATACGAAAGACAAAGCTTGCACAGCTGACACAACGCAACGATTCCGCATCATCTGACATCGATCGCTGACGCTGACAGCTGACGACTGACAGCTGACTGCTGACGGCATCGATCAGCCGCGACCTTGCGGTCAGTGACCCCTGCGAGGTCGCGGGTGCTAGCGCGAGGGTTAAGGTGCTCCCTCCCTACACGGTAGTCTCGCTGATTGCTGCGGGAAAATAAATTGTCTATTTTCTATCGACTGTACTGCCGCTTCTCTGTAACTGCAAATAAAATATGTCGCTGCCCCAGCTCGCTCTTTCTCTATATGTGTGGAATATGTTTGATCAGATCTTTGAAAATACGCATCTTTTTTTTAAATAAATGAATAGTAAAAAACATATTGATCAACAAATTGTAATCTATCCTTATTTTTGAGGTACAGGTATAGCGAATCATTATTTTGAATAACCAACTTAGAAGATATTATATTACATCGGCACGCTTATCCTTCGTACCTCTAAAACAATCCAGTATCTAAGCAAATCGATAAGGAAAAATGTTAAAGGAGAACAAAAGTTTTTCAAATTGAGAAGAAATAAGTTCAATATCGTTATTGATTGGTAGGCCCCCGCGTATAAACAGCGCTTCTTGTGTGCAGAGACACTCTTGTGTTATTATTAAGGACCTCAGCTAAGATATTTAGAGTCGACCTCATTCCTTCACTTCTATTACTTAATGCTAGTTTTCACACGGTGCTGGTGGGTGTACAGCGACGTTTTTGAAGGACGTAGAATAGAAATGTATTCGTGATTATCAGGATAATTATTCGAAATCTAAATCGAACATAAAGAGATACCAATCACATTGTAATGCTGGTTATGTTTAAATTACGAAACCATTCAATCATTGCTGAGGTACATGAAATATTGATAATTCGCCTCAGTCTAATTTGTTATGACTAACACTTAGGTTTTAAGCAATTTGTACTAACCCATAGATCGTGTTGTCCAAAATAACTTTTGAATTTGAATTGCCACCTAAACTTTGCGTTATTCTTTTCCAATTGTGAAAACTGATTGAATTTTTTAGAGATGTTAGGTAGAATAAAATAATGTTTGTATGTATATTAGGAACGCTCCCTTCCACACAGGTACCTGAACGTTTATGTACGAATGTCAAGCCAAGGCAACTTTTGGAGCTAGGTAATACCCATGTCATTGCGAATTACGTGAGATGAAATATGCAACAACTCATTTGCTTATTAATGGAAGGGTTCGCTATCGCCGTATACATTTCTTTTGGTTAGTATGTAAATTGCTGTTTTCTCTAAATGTCGCAAAATCGTCGTAGGGCAAAGTTCACATTTCCATTTAGTTAATTTGGAATAGACCCTTCGTTGGTCTAATCATTAGACCAACTTTATTATTAGACTTACTAACTTACTATTAGACTCTAATGGTTTAAAATGAATTATGAATATCCAATCTCGAACCCTGACTTGAAGCCTGAGACTTCTCACTGTTTTACAGAAAAATAAAAACACTTTGGATTTGACTCACACGAGCAATTTTTCAAGCTTAACATATTATTATCTAAGGTCACAAAGTTCAGGTTTCTCGTTCAAGAGGTGTATTCCCGCCCGTTCCAGAGCCCGCGAGAATTGATGCGGTCGCGTCGGGCGGTATCAAGCGCTCCGTATTACCTGGCTCTAGGTGAAGCTGCTCCCAGTAGATATATTACGTGCACTTTCTGAGAAAGAGTTACATATTCCACTCGATTTATTTGTATCATGTTTGTGGCAAGTAACCTGAGTTGAGATAAGTTGGATCTTCGATACGTTTTTCGCGAGAATAGATTCCTCTGTCCTTTCTGAAGGTCAAGTATATCTCTTATCTAAGTAGAATAGGTTGAATAAGCGCTTTAGTGTATATTATTATACATAATATTATGGGTCAAAATTATAAAGGAAGTTGCTTACACGTAAATAAAGAAAAAACATTTTTGAATTTAAATAGATCTTCCATTTTTATGTTGTACCTGTTTTTAAAAAAAGGTTATCGAGAGATGTTCTAAGTTCTAAGCATTATGTAACGTTTATTTTTCTCATAAATTGTGCGTGTTTGTCGGCGGTATGATCGATACGCGGCTGTCAGCGCGGGCACGGAAAGTTACGTAAAGTGGCCACAGCCTACGCCATGACGTCTCGGCGCCTCCCATTAACCGCATAGACTATGTTAAACTAGTGCGTCTTCTCACATATCGCCGGTTTATGGACCAATCGCTAATTTGATCAGTTGCACCTAAAAACTAAGATATTATTGATCATACTCGTTTACTAAAGCTCGATGCTGTTGTTCGTGTCTGCGTTATGGTATGTCACAATAAATACTATAGGCGTGAAAACACAGATTTCTATAACTCTCATGGGTTGTATGGCAATAAGACGTAAAGCACAAGTCACTGCGTCGCGGTAGGAAGAAACGGCCACCTTGAGTAACGGTGCTAAGTCTACTAAATATTATTCTACGTTCATTTTAATTTATTTATACTCGTATTTATGTATATTCCTTACTGCACCTATATCTCACCATTTATAATACCTTCCTGCCACTATATCTCACCATTTCACAGCAAGGGTGGCCCCTCTTCCCAATGTTCGTGTGTTTTGTTACGATGTCGTCACGTCGCCGCGTGTCACGTCTTCCATCGGCTTTTGCCGAATGGAGGGACCCGCTGCCCTTTACTTTATGAAGGCGGAAAATGAAATGGTTTGGAGCACGTGTTTATGACAAAAACGAATAGATGAAACAAACAAATTGTCGTCCTCTTTTAATTATTTTTTTTCGCCCATTGTTTCTTTTTTCATTTATGTTCATAAAATACAAGGATCATAAAAGCTAAACATAAATCTATACTTACTAATATATAAAGCTAAAGAGTTTGTTTGTATGTTTGTTTGTTTGTTTGTTTGAACGCGCTAATCTCAGGAACTACTGGTCCGATTTGAAAAAATATTTTTGTGTTGGATAGTCTATTTGACGAGGAAGGCTTTAGGCTATTGAAAATCGAAATCCACGCGGACGGAGTCGCGGGCGACCGCTAGTAGCTACATAAAAATCTGGCACATACGAATTCTCTACTTACTTACTACTTCCTATAGTAGCGCAGCGACCCAAAATGAGTCTTGGCAGAACAATATTTTTTTACCACAAGAATGTTCGCTCTGTCAAGCCATTAAAACTGTCGATCAAGTATGCAATAAATGAGCATGACAAATCGCCGCGGTTTTAGGTTTAGTAGAATATGTCAGTCCAGAGTTCCATTACCACATCAATCAGATATGTAATTAAATCAGGCAATTTCTTATATTTAATGTGAATCGTTCGCCGTCGGAGCGATGGGAGCGTTCAGGCCGCCTGTTTGATGGCCGGGAGACAAACTGACGCTTTTACTGTTTCATCACTGAAATGCGATTGTGATAGCACACGTGGTATCACAATCGCATTTCAGTGTTAATGAATCAGTTTGGGAGGGCACGGGGTTTTCAAAACTAAGCAGCGCATTCACGACTCTTGCGAGGTTCATTGATATCCATTGGCATCAGATGAAACTTTCCTCGTTTTCAAAAACAGGACAAACAGAACATGAACATGAACAGATTATGCGAAATAGTTGTTAATTGAAATTTTCAGGACAGTTACTATTTTTTGAAGGGTTTGAAATCATAAACCTATTTCTATTATTCATTGCCCTCAAAATAACGCAATACTGGAATGTCGATGAAGGCTGAAATGGAGATAAAACTTTACTGTCTTCCGAAGGTTGTGTCTGGCGCAAATCGGTTGCCAAATCTGCCAAGTCAATTTATGAGCTGCATGAAAAGAGCTATAATAAAAAATAATATATTTAGTGGAGAGTAGATTATTATTATTATTTTTATTTTAGAAGGTACATGTACTCGTACCTAGATAATAGTCATTTTATATAAATATTAATTTTAGTATTAATTAAATCTATTCAGTACACGTTTAAATACATTTCCATAAATTAAATTAAATTAAACAAATCCATTAACTACATTTAGAAATCAAATTATACAAATTTTACATGAAATTAACAAACACAGAAAATACAATTTTAAATAATAATTACAGTAATAAAATTATTTCATAAAAAATATAAAAATAATCAATTCAATTACATTATTATAATTATTATAACAAGGTACCTACGTACTTCATTCTACATCAAAGTCTTCGGATTATAGCGGCCGGACGTGTCCATGTGTAGGAAGAAGAAACGTGTAAACGAAAGACGAACGTTCTATTTGGATTTGGTTATAAGGATTTGTATCCTCGTGATATAATTTTTTTTAAATTACTTAAAGTGGATGGTAAGAACATCACAAAATTCTTTCGCTATGTCAGCCACACAGTAAAAATATGTTTCAAAATTATTACTGCAATGCACCTACCTCTCCTGCAGATTGGCTACAAACTTTAAGAAAACGCCAAATTAAAGTTTAATCCCGGCCAAAACGTGCATTACCATTTTTCCGCAGCGTCTTGGAACGAGAAAGAATTTTTTGATGCTCCGTCCGAAGTAGGTAAAGTGCCTGCTTCAGTGGCACTCGGATTAGTTCTTAAGACGGGCCGATGATAATAAAGAGTGCAGTTCAGTGCCTGCGCAGTAGGCCAAGGCTGCGGCCTGCTGGCATGCAGCTTACGAGCTTAGCTCCGAGGTGGGCTAATTCTCCCAATTAATTAGCTGAAGCATTACATTGCCTCGATATTTTAGAACTTTAGGTTCTGAGCTGTTATCACGAAGTTCTTGGTTGATTTCCTTCATTCGATCAAATCTTGGTTAAATCTAAGTTTAATGAGGGGTAATGATTTAGTGATCACTGATCATCACTATTGTGAATCCTAAAGTAGCTTACGCAATCTGCGCACGTAGAAGCAATGAATTCAAAGGCAAAATTCTATCATAAGTTTTATTGATACATACAGCAGAGCTAAGTGATCGATTGTTAAACCGCAGGCTCTCATTTTTGCGTCATAAACGAATCGCACTGGAAATCGAAATAATAAGACACAAATGTTTGTGATCGATAACACACCATTAATTACGTTATCAATCAGTTTAAACAAGCTTAATTGATAAATAGATACCGTGTTTAATTAAATGTAATGTAATCCCGTCAATTTTTATATGAACTTTGTGTTCCTTCCTACTTCGGGACAAGAATAAATAATGTAAATTTGTTGACTATTATTTGTCAATAGCAGCCGCCCGCGACTCCGTCCGCGTGGAATTCAGTTATACTTTAGCTTTAAACCTCCCTCGACTAATGGTCTAGTCAACCCAAACATATTGTTTTCAATTTTGACCTGAGATTAGCGCGTTCAAACAAACCCCTCACCTTTATTTTATGAGTGTAGATTAATTTCGCCGGTACCTCTAGTTCGTCAATACAGCTAAGTTGTAACATCATGCAAGGCGCAGTCGTGCCCGCACTCCGCACTATAAAACTCGTCCCCTGAAGTTGCTCCGCTAACAGCGCTCAAATTTGTTCCCGATCCAGACTGAAAGCTCGAATCTTACGCACACTGCGACCACCTGCAGTGAAGACATATGCGATAAGCTTCATTAATTTTTAAAGCTGATTTTATGAATTTCTTAGAAGTAACTATGTCAAACCCCTCAGACGAATTTCCTAGCCGGATAACAACCTCCAGAACACATGAGTTGCTTAGCTCGTTTTAGGATATGTATATTCCTTGAATAATAAGTGTAACTTTTACGCGATTAAGACGCTTAAAGTAGGCTTAAAAAGAACTGCGAATTAAAATAAAATTACAGTGAAGAATGGCCTAGGCACTTTGAAGGCTTAGTGCGGAAAATCCGTCGTTAACCTAAACATAGGATAGGTCGCATTATAAAGCGTCGCGCGCTTGGTTTTAGGTGAAACAGAATTTATTTTTCATTTAATAATAAGCTGAAAGTACTTTTATTTAAGCTACTGAGGTATATAAAAGCCTTTCCCTAATGTTTACTAAGTTTATGTTTAGAGATCCACTGAAAACACATTCGACTGTGCTGCGCTAACAAGTAATCATGTAATATGTCGCAGGATTTATTGCACGGCAACTTCGGTGGAACCGAGCCAGCCATCGGATTTAACTTGCATCACTTCACTACCTCTTGCATAATAATATGGATTTAATCCCGAGTTCAAAGTTCGTCGCTTGCACGGCTTTTACGTACGAATGTAGAAAAATCAATGTCAATGTAAACTGCAGGTCGTAGTTAGTATATTTTAGTCGAGAAATAAATGTAGTAGGAATTATGTTGAGAATTTCCAGTTCGCAAAATAGTAAAGTAAAATAGGGACAAATGTCTGATAAGTTATTTGTTATGTAAATATATTGCTTAAGAATAATTAGGATGAACAAAATGTATATAGAGTATATACATATAAATTAATATATTTTGTACGAGTGTACAAAATAATTTATTCATTTTGCGCGATACCGCAATACAAACAGAATTCACCTTTATCATTAACGAAATTATTTTAACTTTAATGTTTCCCGAACCCATTAGTGTCCTGCGCAAGTGCTAGCCTTAATGCGTTCATTGTGAAAATAATTAAATATTAAACAAGCACTTTGTTGAAGAAAATATGTTCATACTTTATTGTTCGAAATTCAAAGTTTAAATATAAATAAAATCATTTAAAACATTGGTTGCTATAACAGAAAGAATTATTATTGTTATTAAGAGCACTTTGGTTTATTATCTACATGCGATATAGACAAAATGCCGTTTATTAATAAAAGGCAAAATTATTGGTAGAGCAAATACGATGTAAGTCAACAGACCTTAATTACGGTTGTAATGAAAGCCCGGTGGCGCTCCCGATGTTCGGCTTCATAAATAACACCGAATATTATTAGTTTCCTCGAAACAGGCCGTTCTCACGCGAAACACATCGGTCCTGTTTTCACACCTTTTGTGCTGGGAATTATTAAAGCATTTGGAAAAATAATGACCTTTTTGTGATCACATTTGGGCCAGCTATTTCGGCTTACGTCTAACGATAAGAATATAGAACTGCTAATTCTCTTAAAGGGGCTTTGGAAGGCGATGAGAAAATATCCATATCTCATTATTTATGAAACAGGCGAATCACTTAGCTTAAAGCATTCCCTTGTTTGTCTATTTAAGATGCTAATTTATTTGTATTTTAAAATCAATTGAAGCGTACGGGTTTTTTCCTAAATGTTTGTTTATTCATGAACTGCTTTAGAAACAGAAAAATGTTATTATAAAGACATGTATAACCCAGGGGGTTATCGCCGACAATGAAACACTCGGAGACTTAGTTGTAGAAATATATAATTTCTCTTCGACTATTACTGTTTCACTAATGCTTGTTTAATTATTTAATTACAATAAATATCTTAATTAATACATTTCCATGTAATTTCCAAACGTCAAGTGATTGACAGATGCTTTTTCTTATTATTTATATTTCTGTAACCGGCCAGTACCAAAAAGGTTTAATGCCGGTTAAACATTCCGCCCGCCATGGACAGATGCAGGGCTGTCCATCAATCAAAAAATACAATTAAACCTTCTTTTGTAACAACATTAAATATTACTAAACAAAATAAAACAGACAACACCAACCTAACAGAAAACATTTCTTAACAACAACATAAATCTTCCTATCCAACAACATAAGTGTACCTACCTAAAGAACTAAAACAACAAATAATAACAATAAGCCTACCTAAATTACAACATAACCTATAACATAAAGAATTCAACACATACAAAAAGAAACAAACAATACCACATTATATACAAAATAAATCAACTAAAAAATACCTTTATACCTAATATAAGCGAAGCACTCCTGTGACCACCTGAGTTGCCTGAATTTTAATTATTTAAAACACCCGGTGGATGAATGTGATATGAAGGCTTGCTAATAAAATAGGTAAGTTTTATTTGATTATGTATGTCTAGCTTGTAAATTCTTTACTGTTAGGATACCATTTTGTCATGCTGTTATTATTTTTCTGTTTTCCACGATGGAAGCATGCTGAGGTGAGTGCAGGTTTGTGTTTTTCATAAGGTACGTATTGTAACTGTCCATGTTTACCATATTCTTTTTTTATCTTTGTTAACTTTCTATCTAACATTTTCTTTTTTCTCTTGCAGGTTCTGGATTCTTCTCGTCGCGGAAGTTGTACTTCTTCATCTGATACCTGAAGATGCGTGGATACTATACAATTACTATTTACACTTAATTTTCTTTGTTCTACTTTTCCAGATAGGATCCAGCCTAGCTTGGTATTCTGAGCTATAGGTAACCCGACTGGACCCTTGATTAGACCTTTCAATAATATTTCGCTATAAACTTCTGCACCCAGTATCATGTCAATTCTGTTGGGTACATTGAATCTTGGGTCGGCTAGTTTTAAAGATGACAATTGTGGCAACAGTTGATTTCTTATTTCTCTTTCTGGTATAAAGGCTATTAATTTATTTAAGACACGTGTCTTTATATTAAGTGCATAGCATGGATCGTGAAGTGATTGGATACTCATATTAACTACAAACTTCAACCTTGAAGTTTGGTCACTTCCCAGTCCCGATATTGAACTCTTGCTTGAATACTTCTTAAGTCCAAGACGCTGGACTGCAGACTCCGTAATACACGGCGCCTGTGAACCTTGATCTATAAAAGATCGTAGAGTTATATCGATGCCTGACTTTGCTTGAACCTTTTCCAGAGCTGTTGCTGGTATGACTTGCGTTTGGATGTTAGTGAAACAAGTAGTCACAAGAGTGCTTGGCTCAGCCTCGGCTGACGTATCTACAACATCGTCTTGTGAAGTATGTACACTGTCGGTTGATAGTGGACTGTATTTGAAATGTAATAATGAATGATGGCGCTTTTTACACATCTGACACCTGGTTGGATGACATTCATGAACTGAGTGATTTAAACCTAAACAATTAAAGCACAAGTGCTTGGATTGGACAAAACTGCGCCTAGTTTGACAGCTTTCACTGGCAAACTTTGCGCAATCCGCCAATCTGTGGTTCTCTGAGCAGTATGTACAAGGTGTGACATGAGGATGATACGATTTGCTGGTGATTGACTGATTATTGTGAGTACTACTAAATATGTTTGGCAAATGATTATGAACTTCGTTTACTTTTGCCGCCCATTGCTTGATAACGATCTTAGGTAACTTGACTGAGTGATCAAATCCTGAAACATCATTACCGTCTGCACTTGAATTCTTAAACTGACTTTCTGCTAATAATGACTCCAATACTTTACTCAACTCTAATTTGTAATCAATATAAAGCTGCTCTGTAATGTTAAATAAATCATTTGTAAAGTAACTAGATCCCTTATAAATTTCAGATGAAACCTCGGTAACAATTTTCATATGGGTTTCTCTGAATGCTTGCCAATGTTCCTCTAATGAACTTAATCGCGTCTTTACGTATGACTTATTTATCCTAGACTTATGAGATTTTTTATAATTAATTCGTGCTTTAACTATTCTAGATTGAGTGTGCTCCTGAAGTCTGATATATGATTCCATTTTTAAATATATATATAAACTAAGCAGAAAGATATTCAATGCAGAACAATAAACAATTACCTACCTATTAACAGTATAACACAAACAACAATAATCAGCACAAATATAAACAACTTATAACTAACACAACAAATCTTAATGTCCCTAATATTTATAATAATATACACACGTCACTACACCTCACCACTGCTCCACTCGATCGTCGCCGTCGCCTGCTGGTCTCGCTGCCCGCCGTACTGCACTGCGCGCCGCCCGTCGTACCTACTTGTACTCCAGCCGATTACTCGTCGAAGCACGAAGTTCCACTTCCTCTAGCCTCACAGCACAGCCCGTGGACACGATGCAACACCAGCAAATATCGGCTTCTCCAAACCTCGTCGTCAATATATGTAAGCCGGCTCTGACGAACGTTTCAATCCGGCTCGATTTTGGACCATGTATAACCCAGGGGGTTATCGCCGACAATGAAACACTCGGAGACTTAGTTGTAGAAATATATAATTTCTCTTCGACTATTACTGTTTCACTAATGCTTGTTTAATTATTTAATTACAATAAATATCTTAATTAATACATTTCCATGTAATTTCCAAACGTCAAGTGATTGACAGATGCTTTTTCTTATTATTTATATTTCTGTAACCGGCCAGTACCAAAAAGGTTTAATGCCGGTTAAACAAGACATTTGTTTTAAGAATGAACAAAATTGACATATCTGCAAATGGACATGGCCAATTTCTGCACAAAAGCACAAAGTTTATAAAATAAAAATAATAAGTACCACATATTTTAGAACTTCGTAGAACTTGTCAGTTTTTTGGAAATTTATAATAAGTAATTAAAATTCCGTTATACACTGCCTTTGCAAAAATGCGTCGCTGTCAATGTAGGATTATTTTTGTAAATCGTTAAATTTTTAATAAAAGATCTGCTTCTTAGTTGTCGTTTGACTTACGACTGGGAACAGTGTTTCTTTAAATTAACAGCTAAATGGTGTGCCAAAAAGTCTCAGATATCAAAAATCAATTGAACTGGTTTCTCCGGGAACAAAGTTTACTGTCTCGCACGAGCGCACTCGCGCCTCGGTATGAAATATTGGTGGTTGTGCGAAATGGCTGGTCTAAACGCCCCGTTAGGTTATACCTACATTTGAAAGCTCGTTGTCCAGTTTTCGCGCTTAAGATTTTTATTATGTAATCTTCTTTATGACAGATATGAATAACAAACGGAAATACTAATTCTTACCCGCGTTATCAAGATTCATATCTTATCTCACGTGAGCATTTAATCGGGATAAAAAGTATCTTATCACCAAAGTCAGCCTATAGCCCTGCCTGCAACCAAATTCCATCAAAATCCGTTAAGTAGTTTCAGCGTGATTGATGGACAAATATCCAAACAAACAAACTTTCGCATTCATTATATAAGTATGATTTTTATAATGGGCATTGATTGAAATCTGGAGGAGGCCAACGTCCAGCTGTGGTAATAGTGCTTACTACTACGTACTTACTTTGATCGGAAATTGTAGTCATTATTCTGAAAAGGGCCTCTTTGACTACTAGCACATTTGTATGTAATGTTTGTACCTTGTAAGTGCCTTACTCAGACAGTTTCTAAGTCGGCCATCCCCGCCAGAGCAAGCGTCTATCCCGAGCGAGTGCTAAGTCTCGCGCCCGCGCGGCCGGCACGCGCCGCCCGCAGTAATGGAACGTAAACAACCAGCAGCCATCGCGCTCCTGTTGCTTGATGTTCCGCAACTAGAACTCTCAACAACTTCCCTTGACACGTCCATGGATGATTTAACTTTGATGAACAGCACTTTTTGAGAAGTAGAGCTAAGTGGAACTTCAACTCGAATGAGCCGCCGTCTGGGGAAGTGCCTCCACCTTAAAGAACACCACAGAGAAGTAGCCTTTCGTAAATGTTGTGCTATGTTTTTGCTGGCGAGTATGCTTGCCAGAGCTCAGTTGGGGAGGGTATGGGGTCTTAGAGGCAGGCACTGCACTTGCGACCCTTGTGCGGTTGTTGATGTCCATAGGCAGCGGTGACCACTTACCATCAGATGAAAATCTTGTTTGTTTGCCTCCCTATAACATAAATAAAAAGAGAGCAAAATGTAAAGGCACCTTTTGGCACCCGGTGGAATTTAAATTGTCTTACTCATAATAGACACTCTTGTTCTTTAGGTGTATACTTAGCTTACTTATTATAGTTAGAAGTGGCAATTGCGTCCGCTTTTTTGTACATCTTTTCTTGGCAGAAAGGCACGCATTCTTTCTTATGCCATCAGCAAGTCTAAAAACATAAATATGTAGTTTTTCTGTGTTTTCGTGATATTCCTGTGTAAATCCTACATTATACTGCGGAATACGCCAACGCTATTATAGCTGCGGATATTACTCATGCGAATGGAACTGTTATTATTTCTTCAACCACCCTTTATTCGCTAAAATAATCTACACAACAAAGACCCAAATAGCGTCGTTACCGCTGTCGCCGATGGATGGCTTTGTTGATATTGTATTAAAAAAGAAAATAGATATGTTATCAGTCAGCCGATCGACTAGAAAAAACTAGAAAACCATTTCCGAGGGACCTTTGGAAATGTTTTGGACCGTCTGTTAAATCTGTACTATCTACTGGTATTACTAATATAATAAAGCTGAAGAGTTTGTTTGAACGCGCTTATCTCAGAAACTAGTGGTTCGTTTTGAAAAAAAAAAATGTTTTTGCGTTGGACAGTTCATTCGTTGAGGAAGGCTTTAAGCTACATATACATGCTGTGTGCGGAAACGTGCGGCCGCTAGTAGCATGATACAATAAAGACATTCAATAAATTCTTTGTTTATTGCTTCTTTTACAAATTCAAAAGTGATGTTTAGTAAATAGCCGAAGTGCTCTGTCGCACCTTATATCACAATATAACGCTGGAGCGGCCGCCTTGCGGTGCGGTCGCGTGCGGCGCTGGACGAAGACTATGTGGGGCCACTGAACCGGAGGGCACGCTAGAGATTATTTATCTATTTATTTATTTATTTATTTGTAAAGATGTACAAAACAGGTTACAGCCATATCATGAACATATAATAAAAAACCGGCCAAGAGCGTGTCGGACACGCCCATGAAAGGGTTCCGTAGCTAAAAGATGGCCCGACCGTTAAGACACCATTTAGTAAGGGCAACTGCACGTCATAAGTCGTACATGGTCGAGTTGTATAAAAATAACTATGCATGATACAGAGTTCGCTATAGTTTTCGTTGAAAGTACTTACTTGGAGGTATACAGGACATTTTTTTCAGAATTATTGTAATAGTATTTCAAAAGTTAAGGGGGGGGGGGACGCTCTAATTTTAACTTTGTATTAAAATATCTCGAGAATTGGGTGTTTGATCCACATGGTTTCAAGGAAAGTTTTATTGTATTTAAAAATACCTTTTTAACGATACCCCACACGATGGGGTAAGTCGAATTTTTTTTTTCGAATTTACTTTTCGATGTATGGGAGGGGGGGTAAAAAGTAATTATTTTTCGATTATTTTAAAAACCAATTCTTGAATTATCACTATGCATCTCTCCACCAATTTTCGTGGCAATCGGTTCAGAAACGGCGGAGAACGAGCCAGGACAGACAGACAGACATGACGAAACTATAAGGGTTCCGTTTTTTGCCATTTGGCTACGGAACCCTAAAAACAAAATTTAAAAGCTAGGTTGTAACCCTTTTTTTTTTTTTTTAAGGTGGGGAAAAATGCATGAAACTGCACGCTTCCGCAATGCGGGCTGTCTGGGGCTCTCCTGCCCAGAAGGGGCAGGCCTACCCAGTAAACAACCCCACCAAATGCCTCTGCTCATACGGGGTGCGGTTGGGAAAGCTCGTCGCATACGACCAGCCGCACTCCGAGCGTTATAGCCTCGATTTGGCCTTCAAAAAGGCCTACTCAAGGGAGGAAAGTGCCCACGAGTGACACTCTCCCAGCGAGAGGGCATGTGGCGCAAGTGGCCTAAACTATGCACATACAACTAGAATTACTTACTAGGTAGAGTGAGGTTATCCATCAACTTAATGAAAACAATCTCCAGCTTCAGCCAGATTTTACTTATAACCTATAAAATTTAGATTTAAGTGAATAAAATATATATCGGATGACAGTGGCGGGGCAAGACCAAAATTTGATGTGGGCGAAACAGATTTCGCGAGGCCCTTTTTTTTTTTTTTTTATTTTTTTTTGCTCGTAATTGAGCTTTAAGAATCCAAAAAATTGAAAAGTCGGACGTTTGACGGTTTAATGATGTTTCAATGGCTAGTAAAGAAAGGAAACAAATAAAACAAGGGATTCCCCGCACTGGCCGGCGGCGCGGCGGCCAGGGATTTGCCCGCGATAGTTACGCTACGTAAACAAATGTTGTCAGCCAAAAAAAAAACATATTTCCCAACACAAATAATTTATATACTTTTTTGAGGCGCGAGGCCCCTTGTACCGCGAGGCCGTGGGCGGTGGCCAACGTCGCCCACGCCTAACGCCGCCACTGTTGGATGAAATACTTGACATCGGATACAGTTTATTCAATTTTTATCCATCCATCACAAATATATGTCATGACATTGGAGTGCAGAATTAAAAAATTAAGTCAGTCTTATTTAGTTATTGCACAGTCATGAGAACATATAAATACACATTGACATATAAACTTTACTGCTTTGACATAAGAGTCGAGGTGTATACATGTTATTGCTCGTGACTGTACATATTACAATGAACTCCTAAAGGCTGAAATCCAATATTGAGAAAAACAATCAAATAAATCACAATCAGAATCCTCGCGTTCCGAGGCCCAATGGTCGCCGGTAATCCACGGAGCGGGCCAAAACCGGGGCCACGGTGAACTTTGGCCTCATTCCCAAAAAAGTGGTAATTTAACGCAACCCTCGCGTAATGGCGGTGTTCTCGAATAGTTTTATTGCCTCACCTCATTCCTGGCGTTATGTAAGGACTGTAATAAGCTTGTCGGTGTTTCGGAATGAGTAATTTATTCAGATCGCTACGTCACACTGCAGAGGCCTGAGCCGCCGTGAACTGTGCGGCGCAAAGCAAGGCTTACACGTGTACACTTTATTTGAATTCCTTAAGCATAAAGTGATCAATCAGAATTACTATCTCTGTATATCCAATTTTAATTTAAGATGGTGATCTTTTCCATCCCTCTCAATTTAGGACAGAAAACTAAAGTAATAAAACCATCTTTAAAAATAATATATTCATCTTCATTCAAATAATAGTTTTTCATAGCATAGTTCATAATCATTTCAGTAGTCTTATTTATGTGTAAACTAACCTTTTGACTGGCACCCCAGCCACTCTTCAATAAAAGTTGTTATTACCAATAAATCAAACAATCTGAGAAGCTTGTGCTATGTACAAGAACCATTTGTAAACATGATTCATATCGCTTCACCGGCTTCACTCATGGTCCGTTGGGAGCGTACATGACCCGGTCATATCTCGCGCCGACAGACAAGTTCTTGCTGTCAAAGAATACCCACACGGACATTAAGTCCGGGCTTAAAAATGACTTGAGCTCATCCAACCTTGAAACATTTTATCGCTTCTTATTTTTTATTCCGCTCCTCATCCTAAACAGCTTAATACTCATTTTAGAATCTATAACTTCTTCATGGCTGACCTTGAACTCAAATCAGGCTCTGGTACTCGCATTTTTTTATCTTCACGTTCCGACAAACTGAAGTATCGTCGATGTCGTAAAAATTATTAATAAATAAAAATTTATCGGCAACTCTCGCACGGAGAGGCAGCTCACCGCCTCATTTGCTAAAATGATCGCTGCCGAGATATTGGAAAGCCATTTGTGTCCAAAACATCGATTTGCGCACTTAATGATCACGACGACATTCAATTTAACAATAATGAGGTTCGGGAACAATACTACCCACGCAATGAATGTGTTTAAATGGATTTTTTATTTATTGGTTTCAGATAATGGTGGCTTGCGGTTTCGAATTCAGGTATGTATTCCTCTAGGCCCATTCTCCACTTCATTCCGATTCATCACATCAAAGTTTTAGCATAGTAATATCTTCAAAAACTGTAATCGCATATTATCTAGTCTAGAAGAAAGTTTTGCGGCATAACTAGCCCCATCAACAAAGTTCACAAATTAAGCAAGTGCGTATTAAAATGAGACCTTAATGATCAGGTGCTTCCGCCGGCGCACATTGTTGGCGAGCCTCCCTGTTATTAAGGGGAAAGGGAAGGCCAAAAATGTGCTTCGAAATTTTATGCTCAAATTTTAATACACGGCATTAACTGATGAGCAATAAACCACGCCTGTGTTAGACCGAGAGCCGCGGAAAGCGGCCGCAGTCACCACATTACTGTTATGAGCATTGCAATTTATGATGTTTCAAAAGTTACAAGAAGGTTGGCAAAAAATATTTTGTTTGTGTTTGACATACCTCAATGTCTACTTAATAAAAAGTAGAAATTGTGAAACAGACTCAGCTGAACACTGAATAAGCCTCATTTTGGCTTACATCAATAATACAGTCACTAGGTATTTGTCAAAGCAATGTTTTTTTTTATACAACTCTCAGAAAATGAGCTGAGAAAAAATATCAACAGCGGCTGAATCTATTTAATAAAATAAAAGGCATCGTAAAAACTAGCGTGGTTTGGACTACATTGGATCGCTCTAAACACATCGACTACACTGGTTTATGGCGTAGCTCTGAGCGGAGTCGTAGTCGCTACGTCGTAGAGGCTAGTTCAAGCTGTTTGTTTAACTATTTGGGTAGTTTGGCCAACATGAAAGTTAAACGTTCTGCGTGCTAAACTATGTATATACTTACTTAAATGGTTTATTTTTATTTAAAATTTATATTATTTATATTTTTTTCTGAAATTGAGTAGATTTGTTCCAAATACATATATGTACATATTTAGCACTTATTGAAACTTTGGTGAACGAGCAATTTTATTAGCGTAGCAAAAATACCACAAACATCTCTGTTTTATACTCAAACATCACTGCCACTCCGTTGTTGTTGGTATATTTATTGACTAAGCACTGGCATGACGAAAGTCTATTTTGAGCAAAAATAATATTTACATTCATAATTATCCTTTAATCTTGTTCTTATTTAAATAATCAGCTAAATGAAAGCTCTCTTAATTTGTGTTAAGCCAACTTGTTAAGGAGCACCGCTCTCAAAGACACAAACGAACTTGGAAATTAGGCCGTAAAAATTTGATAAAATTAATTCGGTATAGTAGAGGCGCTGCATAATTTTACAACTTTTAACGAGGGTGCGGGATATTTCGAGCCTCGGCGGGAAATAAGGACCATCCCTACCGCCTTGAGGCAGGACGCCAGGAGACGACGAGAACGATCGAAGGTGGCGCTGATTACTTTGCTATCTATATTCTAATTAAATTTATTACGACATGGTGAAATTATGAACTGGCTTTCCGCCCGCGTCTTTGTCCGCGTGGTGTTCAGTTATATTGCAAACAATATTTTTGTTTTCCCTCGGGAAACCATTTTACGGGATAAAAAGTACCCTATTATTTAATCTGGACTTCTAACTTTACGTCTGCAAAATTTAAAGGCAAACAGTAGGTGCAGTAGTGTTGGCGTGAAAGCGCAACAAACAAACAAAACAACTAACTCACTTTCAGATTTATTATATGTAGTAAGGAAAGTACAATAGGATATAGTATCTAGATGATACCGCGAGACAATCCCAATTGATCAGCCATTCTGTTGCGAACAGCTCGCGTCCCGATGTTCCGCTCGAGTGCGTATTGAGCGTCCACCTCGTCGCGTGTTCCGTGAAAGATTGCGCTCAATTGCCCTGAAACTATTGCTTTTCTGTTACGTGGAATCCAACCAACGACATTCTCAATGGAGAATACAGCTTTGGTTAACAACTGAAGGTATCAGACAAATATTGTTTATTGAAGTATTTACAACAAATATCGAAATGTTAACAAATTACTCGTCTTTACATTTTAAAGAAAAAAAAAATTTTTTGTGGGCTTACTAACTTAAAGTAGAAACCACACAATGTTTTCTGTTAAACATTATGCACATCTGGAAAGGCGGTGAGCCTCGTCTGACTTTATAAAAATTCAACAATTTTGTTATGTAACATTATCTAATAAAAAAAAAGATAAACCCTACCTTATTCGTCATATATATGTATATAACAGAACCTTTTTGCTGTCACAAAAAAACATCCTGAGAAAGGTTTAGGACCTAACTACCTACAATTATCGTTACTTATGTAAATACAGCCTTTTGCCTCGATGATTCCGGTGCGGCTAATTTGCATGGACCTTTTTCAGTTTAATCAAATGTTGAATTATTTCGAGGTCTCTTGTGACAAAGGCTTATTTTGTATTTGGGCATATCTCTTTTGGTCAATGAATCAATGGAACGTACACGGATTCATTTTTGTTGTTAAGAATTGTAAACTCGATTTCCACTGCCCGATTTCATTACGGTAGACCCATGATAATATAACTACATTAAAAACGGATCAGCTAACTGGTGTATTTTCAAGAGCAAATAGTAAGAAGGTGCAATGATTTTAAAAGTGTATAATCGGTTCTCTGCTAAAGTACGAACGCCTTCTTGCTCCGAGTTAATCTTAAAGCTACGGCGTAGCGACTACGGCGTAGGTTTAAACAGCAGCATGAATTCTATATTTAGTTCTAAAATACATGAACAAAAGCGTTACTTTGTAAAAACTGCTACTGAGTCAATTGTTAGGTCTTTAGATAATTATAAAAAAATATCGGATATTTCATCATTCCTTTTGTTTTTTATAATGTTACAGTAAATCATAAAGATGATATTCTAGTAATTTTCTATTTCAAATTAAAAACGCAACATTTTAAGTGTAAAAGGCAAGCAAGTGTAGTTTTTTTTCTTTACATTGAAGCATCAAAACCAAACATACAACAAAGTTACAAAATCCTTTGACAATGTAATGTTCTCATTGCAAGGCCTTCAAGACGTTATCCCCGCCTAACTTGAGGAACTTGTTTAGGAAGGTCAAAGTTAAGAGTAATCCAAGCACACAACATTCACGGAACAGAGTAAAAGAAATATTATTTCTACTAAACTTTCTGAAGGCAGATTGTTTCCAAAACAAAACATTGTTTTGTATTTCTTGTCAGGAATCTAGTATCGAGGCGTTTTTGCTGACGACTGCTGCTACAGTGTACGAGGAAAGTCAGTGAAGCAATGAATGTACATTATTATAATGTATTTCCCAAATATCCAACCAATTGCCAAAAAAAACAATCTTTTAAATATGTGCTTAACTAAAAACAATATCGACATTCAAAAGATCTGGTTGTATAATATTGATTATCAATGCCATGTCAATTATAAACTATTTTTCTGGAATTCTAAAGGAATTTACGTTTTACGGAGTCATTTTCATTGACTCCGTAAAACGGAGCTGGCTTTTGGTCAAGCAACTATAAGGTTTCGGTTATTATTATTAGTTAAAGGAGTAGCCTTATTATGAACTAACGTATATTAGAATTGAGATACTTCGCTAGGGTTATTTTTCCTGTGCGTGGACGAAGGGAAACGAACTAGAAAGGTCTTCCGGGCTCCGTACGTGCCGCGGATTAGAATGAAACTTGCGAGCAGAACAACGCCGACGCGTCTTCTAGTTTGTTTATTAATTCAAACAAATGACGATGTTTGCATACTTAAACATCAGACATTAGCCAAAGTAAATACTTTGGCCTTTGGTCAAATGACAATTCGGTCAATTTACTATCCATGCCCTTAGTTCCTGTGACATTACATATCTGAGAGTCTAAAAGTCATCGTTGTTATACTAGCTGCGTTGATCTAGCTCTTCTCGATCATGTTACTTTGTACTTACATTGTTATTCATCCATCTTGTGTACTGTGACAAAAGATATTTCGTTATTGGTGATACTAAAGATTGACGCCTCAGGCCGCCCGCGACTCGTTCCGTGTGGATTTTGTTTTACGCACACATATTGTCATACTACAGTTAAAAACATTCCTCGACAAATATACTATTAAATATAAAAGTATTTTTTCAAATAAAACCAGAAACTGAGATTACTGCGTTCAAGCAAACGAACAATCTCTTGAGCTTTATTATATTAGTGTAGACGGTATTTCGTAACTTCAAAAACCATCTCATTAAAGGCTTTTTTCAACTTAGTTTCAAAGTATAGTAAAGGATATTGAGATATTAAGCAGTGTAGTATAAATAAAATCTATACGAGTAAGTTGTTACAAAATTAATCAAGTTAAAGTGAAGTTCCCGTCCAATAAACCCGAGAGGTTGTTCGCAGCGAGACCAAAACCGATTGCAAAAACATGTTGTAAGAACGGAGTTGTTCGCTTCGACCACATTTTATTTAAATTAAAATCGGACCGGATTGGATTCCGCAGAGAGCCCGTGCCGGGGTTTTCGCAATGCGAACATTTTGGTAACCTATCTCCATTCGGGGAAAGTAGTTGTGTTACATATAATAATTACATATAATAGTTACATATAGTAATAGTCGCCTATCATATAATAATTACTGCAGGAACACGGTTGATGATGTATTTTCTTTACTTTTATTATTTTTGGGGACGGAATACAAATTATTAGTTTAGCTGTTTAAATTACAAGTCATGATCGTGATCTCGAGGGCCATGTTTCGATTATCGGTTCGGGCATCTGTATCGGCTTTTTTGGACACAACTCGAATTTGCCTAGTATAGCGATTAAACCGAAAGCCATCTTTGTAATCAAATGTTTTGTAAATATAGGCCCTTTAGTGCAGGTCTTTGCCCTGCAGTGGGACATTTCAAGACTGATACATCATTGCAACAATGACAATTATATGTGATGTCATTGAACTAGGAACTCTCGACTCTGTATGATTACAATGCAGAAACACAAGTAAGCATTCTCAACAGCAAATTGAAATTTTCGCAGTTTCTTATCGACTTCCATCCTCCGCTCTAAAAGCGGCAACGATACTTATATTTTGGGTCGGTGCCGACGGGTCGTCGCTTTATTGCTGACTCAGGGCTAAAAAACAAAACTAGTTTTCACCTTCCACAACGAGTACAGATAGGAAGAGTCGGACTAGTAATAGAGGTTTTTTTCTACTTTTACACTTAAATATTATAAAGAAGAAAGATTTGTATTTTTGTATGTAGCGAATAAACTTAAAAACTACTGGACTGATTTGAATAATTCTTTCAGTGTTGGCTAGCTACACTATTCCCGTAGAACATAGGTACTTTTGATCCCAGAAATGTGGGGGAAGGGGGGAAAAAAAACCGGCCAAGAGCGTGTCGGACACGCCCATGAAAGGGTTCCGTAGCTAAAAGATGGCCCGACCGCTTAAGACAAGTAAGGGCAACTGCACGTCATAAGGTGGTCGAGTGAAATGAAATGAAATAATGATTTATTTAGCAATTTGATTCACTTAGTAAATTCTTTTGCACGTCAAAATTTTTTTTACCCTACCAGCGCCTCGACGTGAATGGCCTGCTGAGAAGAGACGCCGCAAGAAACTCAGACAGTTTTGCCTTTTTTAAAAATAAATTCAATTTTACAATTATGTCAAATATACCTTAAAAATAAATACAAAATAAGTGCGGCTGAGCAGATCAATATGTCCATGCATATTTGTCATTTAAATAATCATCTATTTTATAATATCCTTTCTTCATTAAGGTTGATTTAATGAACAACTTAAATTTTTGTTTAGGAAATTCAATTACACTTTCTGGTAGTTTATTAAATATTTTGACACTTAGTCCAATAAAAGACTTCCCAGTCTTATGAAGCCTGTGACTTGGAACGGCAATCTTATGTTTATTTCGTGTATTAAAGCTATGAAAGTCATTTTTTTTAGAAAAATTGTGTAGGTTCTTGCGTATATAAATTATGCAGTCAAAGATGTATTGAGACGCTGTAGTTAATATGTTAATCTCCTTGAATATCTCACGGAGTGAATCACGCGGCTTAAGGTCGTATATTGCACGGATCGCCCTTTTCTGTAATACAAAAATTGTTTGTATATCAGCAGACGACCCCCACAACAACAAACCGTAAGACATAACACTATGAAAATAGCTGAAATAAACCAATCTCGCCGTTTCAATATCAGTAAGGCGCCGTATTTTTCTTACAGCAAATGCTGCAGAACTTAGTCTCCCAGCCAAAGCAACAATATGGGGGCTCCATTGTAATTTTGAATCTATGGTTATTCCTAAAAAGACAGTTGATTTGACTACATCAATATGTTCATTATTCATTAAAACATTTGTAATAACTTGTGGCACATTTGGCATTGTGAATCTAATACATTTTGTTTTTTTAGGATTTAGTAGTAAGTTATTAGTTGTAAACCAATGATGGACTTGTGAGAGCGCGTTATTTACCTCGTCAAGTTGTATATTACGTCTATCTACCTTAAAAACTAAAGATGTATCATCAGCAAACAACACAGTCTCACATAGACCCTTAGCAATGGCAGGAAGATCATTAATATATATAAGAAAAAGGAGTGGTCCCAATATTGAGCCCTGGGGCACTCCCATTATCAATGGTGCGCCATCGGAGTTAGTTCCATTGATGTTCACCTTTTGAACTCTGCCAGTGAGGTATGATTTTACAAGGGTTAAAGCGAACTCTGAGAGGCCATAATGCCGCATCTTCATCAGCAAGGTTTCATGACTTACACAGTCAAAAGCTTTTGACAAATCACAAAAGATACCTATCGCATCCTGCTTAGCCTCCCATGCATCAAAAATATGTTTTACTAATGAAACTCCTGCATCAGTTGTGGATTTGTTTTTAGTAAATCCGTACTGATTTTCATTAAATAAAGAATTTGAATTAAAATGTGACAATAACTGATTGAAAATAATTTTTTCAAAAATTTTACTAAGAGATGGAAGTATGGATATGGGTCTGAAATTTGACGGATCAGTCTTTTCTCCTGATTTAAATAAAGGAGTTATTTTACTATGTTTCATAAGATTTGGAAACTGACCCATTACAATGCTCTTATTAAATATTAATGCTAAATATGGTGCAATGGCAATAATAATAGTTTTTAAAATATCTATTGAAATACCCCAAAGATCTTCTGTCTTTTTTAACTTTAGTTCTTTAAATGATTTAATTATAACTAGTGCATCAATATGCGAGAAATTAAAAACAACTTTGCACTCTTCTACTTTTGATTTAAGGAGGCATTCAGCATGATGCGGTGAGGAGTCTAATAAGCTAGTAGTCGTGACTGGAATTTCAGAAAAAAAGTGCTCAAAGGCTTTAGCCACTTCAGCATCTGTATTAATTAACCTATTATTAATTTTTAAGCATAACTTACTATCATGAGACCTATTCCTACAAGTTTCCTTATTTATAATATTCCAAGTTGCTTTAATTACATTTTTAGACGTATTTATTTTTTGCTTTAAATACATACGCTTGGCCACCATACACACTTTTTTGAATAACTTTGAATACTTTCTTACATATTCTATTAACTCTGGATTGTTTGAATATGCTTTTTGAGCATACAATTCAAACAATTTTTTCCTACTTATATAAATACCTTTTGTGGCCCAGTCACTAAATTTCGATTTCGAACTATTTACACTAACAGTTTTCTTTGTAAAGATACTATTAAATTCATGTGAGATAATGTCAAATAATTGTCTATACATGTTATCAACGTTAATATCAACAATAGGTGGCGCTAGCGGAATTTTAACACAAATATTATGTCTGAATTTTTCGACGCGATTTGTAGTAATCGGCCTGTAACTAAAGCTAGACGAAGTAACTACACTATGGCTCTCAAGCGCTGCTAGTTGACCGCAATGGTCAGAATTCACAAAGTTAACAATTGATTTTGAGGGTACTTTACAATTACAGAAAATATTATCAAGACAGGTGGCTGATGTAGGAGTCACTCTAGTTGGTTCACAAAAAAGTGGAGTGAGATCAAAGCATTTAAATAAATTTAGGAACCTAACAGAGGTTTGGCTATTCTCTAAAATATTAATATTAAAATCCCCACACACAACTACCTTCTTATTACATTTGCACACCTTTTTTAAAACTTCTTCCATAGTTGTTTCAAATATAAGATAATTGCCAGAAGGAGGCCTGTACACACAAACAATAATACACTGCTCAAGCTCTGCACAAGATAGTTCAATAGTTCGCTCAATTGAAAGTAATGTTACATCTTTTCTATCTTTAGACTTAAGTGAGCTATCAAGTAATATTAGTGAGCCACCCCTAATAGCTGACTTTCTCGTGAACGAACTAATGACTTTATAATTGTCAATACTAATTAATAACTCGCATTGTCGTAACCAATGCTCTGTTAAACAAAGAATATGAATTTTCAATTTATTTAAATTCAGTTCTAATTCTAATTCTTTTCCAGGAAAACCTTGTATGTTTTGGTGTACAATATTAAGTAGATTTGACGTTTTCCTAGGTTTATTAATTATACTAATTTGGCTAGAGTAATCCTCTACTGTCCTATGCAATAATTTAAATTACTTGGAATTTTTTCCAAGGAACAGCAAATGTCAACAGTTTCCTGCTCAATAAAAGCAGGTTGAGTAGCCAAATTCTTGGCTGTTTGATCAAAACAATATGCTAGCGATGTAGCTATTTGTCGTTTACAATATGATGAAAGATAGTAATTATCTTTAGTCAAATAAATATTAAATGTCGAAATACAATTTATGTCAATCAAATTAAATTTACTATTATTCCATGTCATTGTATTTAAAAACAAATTTAAGTTATACCTAGAATTATTCTCATGCTGTGGCAAGCTTTTACTGTATGGAAGTGTAAACATTATAATATTTTTAACATTCAAATTATTTAAGCTATCAAAACATTTTGTCATAATTTGTTTGTTTACATTTCCACGATTAGCAACCATAACTATTAATGTGGTATTGTCTGCAAAATCATATTTATTAATTGTATTTATAATATTCGTATATGGAGTGTTAGGATAACAGTGATTCTGAATTTGACATCCCAAATAATAACTTAATAGTTGTCCCATATCCTTACCTGATTCATCACAAAACATAACTATTTTACTTTTATTATCATGTATTGTTTTCTTTGAGGAATCGCTAAGTTTTACTGTGTTGGACAACGGTAGCGTGTCATTATAACAAACTGGTTCTGAGAGTGGTGACGCACAGTTAGGCAGCGAGCCGGTCAAGTTTGTTGTATTGTTTACAACCGGTGTGTTGTGGTTATAGATTTTATTTTTGCTATTGTCTAGACATAAGGAACTATGGGGACTCGACATAGGGGAGTTTAAAAGGCATTTCAATGCCAAAATGTGTTCCTCACTCTCATTCTTATAACTACAATACATATTGTTTATTTTTTCTAAAGAAGTTTTTAAATATTCTATTTCATTTTCCAGCGCTTTAAAATTTTTATTATAATCTGTGATATTATTGTCTAGTGTTAAAGAATACAAATCTAATTCATCACCTAACCGCTGTCTTTCCTTAATACATTTTACTTGTACACATGAACATGACTTCTTTTTGATTAATTTCTGTGTTTTCTTAATATATCTACTTAACCTAATATACTTCTTTAGCTTGTTCCTACTGCACTTCACAATACCCACCGCTGGTGTGGACCGTATGCTGTCATCTCCAGTCAGGTCCACAGTCACAGAGGGTCCTTTGTCAAATACATCAGGAACAAGGCTGGGCGCACTACCTAACAGCTCGTCGAATAGGGTTTGCGTCTGCGAGGCCGCGAAGTCCTGCTTTTCGTTCTCGAGGTGGGTGATGTGGTGGTGAGCATCCTGGAGCTCATGCTCGAGCAGCGTTACGCGCCGTAGGTTGTGGACGTACTCCTGGCTGCATTCGCCAAACCCATCGACTAAAGATTGAAGTTTGTCCCTTTCCTCCATTAACATAATATTTTGCGTATGTAACTCAGTCAGATCTTTTTTCATCTTACTACTTTTGTCCAACACGCTCAGCAATTCCCGTTCACTGTCCTCTCTCTCCCTAACCAATTGTGTAACTTCCTCTTTGGTGGCCTTTAATTCCTTCAAAGCTAGGTCTAATCTAGACTCAGCCTGGCGTGAAGTGGTGAGTCCAGACCCGTCCCGGCGAGCAGAGGCCTTGCTACGCGTCAACATTGTTAAAATTTACGTCTAATGTAATGAACAGATGCAAACGGTTTTGTACCTACAAAGAGTTGTTTACACAATTGTGAGGTTATCTTATACCTCAGCGCGAGTTTATATCATTAATTATGCGGCACTAATGAAATAAATGAGAATACTACAATTATTAATTAAAAACAATGGTAGATATTACCTAATTGAGAGAAAAATAATGACTCACAAATTCAAAATTTGAACTGTCACTGACGCCGGTTAACACTTCTCACAAACCTTGTAAATATTGTTCTTAGACACTATTTTACACTTAATACACTTAAAACTATATTATTTGTTATGTTTTGTGATGTATTTAGGACCTTTCTTTGGATTGAAACTTAAATTTTATAAAAAATAGTCGGGAGCAAATTCAATCAGCTGTCAACCGCGGTGTTGCCACCAATTAGTTGAGTTGTATAACAATAACTATGTATGATACAGAGTTCGCTATAGTTTTCGTTGAAAGTACTTACTTGGAGGTATACAGGACATTTTTTTCAGAATTATTGTAATAGTATTTCAAAAGTTAAGGGGGGGGGGACGCTCTAATTTTAACTTGGTATTAATATATCTCGAGACTGGGGTGCTTGATCCTCATAGTTTCAAGGCAAGTTTTATTGTATTTAAAAATACCTTTTTAACGATGGGGTAAGTCGATTTTTTTTTCGAATTTACTTTTCTATGTATGGGAGGGGGGGTAAAAAATAATTATTTTTCAATTATTTTAAAAACCAATCCTTGAATTATCACTATGCATCTCTCCACCAATTTTCATGGCAATCGGTTCAGAAACGGCGGAGAACGAGCCAGGACAGACAGACAGACAGACAGACATGTCGAAACTATATAAGGGTTCCGTTTTTTGCCATTTGGCTACGGAACCCTAAAAAAAATTACGCGCGTGGGGAACCGCGGCGGATGGCTAGTATTTTAATAAGGACCGTAGTTTAGCAGAAAATAAACACCTAGGTTAAATCGCACGTAGCGACGCTTTTTAACCTACTTAGTACTCATTTGTGTTCGCCGTTTTACATTTTTTATGCTGAAATACCGGCGGTGGGAGCGCTGATTACTATTTGCATTTCAGTCGCTTATGCCCGACGTTTTACAAAGCTACGAGGGCAGTTCAATAATTACTTAGCCTAAGTATGAAAAAAACGATTTTTTAAGAAAGTTTAGATTTATTGTACAACACTGTCTCCTTTCAAATCGATACACTTGGCACCGCGATGCTGCAACCATTTTAACCCATCCAAAAAATACGATTTCCCGAGGTCTTCAAAATAGGCCTCTGAGGCGGCGATGACCGCATCATTCGACCCAAAACTTTTTCTGGCGAGTGATTTTTTCGAATTTGCGAACAAGAAGTAGTCACAAGAAGCCAAAATTAGGGATTACGACGGATGGAGCAACAATTTGTAGCACAATTCTATCAATTTGGCCATGACAACGGCGAAGGTGTTTGCCGCCGCGTTGTCGTGGTGGAGCAGCACTTTTTGCTTTGCCAAATGCTGCCGTTTTTTTTATTTTGTCGTCGAATCGGCCTGGTAAGTTAGAAAAGTGGAGCCCCATAGTCGTTTTACCCTTCTCGATGTAATCGATGTAGATCATACTTCGTGAATATCAAAAAACAGCGGCCATTGCCTTTCCGGCCGATTTAACAGTCTTCGCCTTCCTTAAAGCACATTTGCCGGGAAAAGTCCACTGTTTCGACTGTTCCCTGGGTTTAGTGTGTACCAGCGAACCCACGCTTTGTTGCCGGTCATAAAACGCTGAAAGAACTGCGCTGGACAGCGTTGCAACAGGGCCAAACATGTTGCCGATGTTGTCTTACGGTTGCGCTTGTTGTCAGGTTGGAGCAAACGCGGCAGCCTCCGCGCCAACAACTTTTTCACACCCAATTCATAGTACAGAATATGATGCAGTGTTCTTTTTGCAATGCCCACAGTCTCAGCTATCTCGTGAATCTTCAATCGCCGGGCTGCCAACACGATAACGTGGATTTTTTTACCTTTTCCTCCGTTGAAGCCATTTTTAGCCTGGGTTTGCTTCGCTCATCAAAAACCGACCTGCGGCTTCGATCAAATTCATTAAACCAATTTTTGTCGGTCAACATGGAAGGAGAAGAGTCACCTTTCACAGCATTCAAGCGCTCTTTGATGCCCATGCGCATTTTCCCTTCCAAAAACAAGAGTTTAATCACTGAACGATTTTGTTCATTTCCATTTTTGTAAAAACCGTCCGACATGCTCACTTCCATAGGCTGTCAAAATAAAACAAATGAAGGGAGAAGTCTGAAAAGTCCTCAGTATACTTCAAAACGTATTTACTGCACGATAGTAAAACATTTTTGAAATAATAGCGGCATCTGGCAGCGAGGCTAAGTACTTATTGAACGGCCTAGGTATTTCATTTGAATTCACTTTGTAGGTGACACCGACGGTAAAGTCAAACATGCAATTAAAAATATAGCTGGTAGTTTGTGGCGGTTTTGTGAGGCTTGATAGAACCAATGGAAATGGTTGAATATCGTGTAGTCTTTAAGGACAAGCCTATATTGGCTTGAACCAAATACGAACCAATTTTCTTGTAAGTTGTTTGAGTATTCGATGAATGAAATTTTTTAATGAAATAAACCGTTTGGTTTTTGTAACACCAAACGGTTTATTATTTGATCTAAAATATCTTGTGACAAATGGAAGACCTTAACATTTGCGTCATGAGCAGTGTATTATGTATTTTATTAAAAACAACCGTAATCATAACGCTGCTCGAAAAGTACTCGAAGAGATCGAGGTTGCAAAGTTATATTTCCACACGAATAAGATTTACGGGCTATTTTGACCAAGTAGTTATTAAGCAAGTTCTTATTCGACCGGTAACCTGTAATTTCTTACTGGTATAGTATTATACATAGCTAATAACGGCCACCAGGCACCTTGTCTTCGAGTATGTTGAAAATACTTTCAATTAACCATCAAACAATTTCACATCTTATTTAGTCTTTCTAAATAATATAAGAAGCGTCCCCAATTCAGACGTTTTGACTAAAAAGTCGTTTAATTGCGCCCAGAAAAGAATAGGTAATCTAGACTAAGCCTATCCTGAGATAAGCAGGGCAGTTTATCGCGCACTTAGCGAATTTAATTACGCACAGATCTGGGCGGAGGCTCCCGTCACCGCGCGAAGGACGCAGCCCGAGACGGGGAGTCGCTCCGGTACGGAGGGGACACTATCGGTATTGCGGTTTGAAGTTCTACCGGTTATGGTGATAGTTGTAATCTGTTAAGGTTTCGGATTACTTTCGATATAAGGCAAGGCTTGTAAAATCTACATTTCGATTGTTTGTTTGTTCGAATTGAACGCGATAATCTCGATGTACTGGTTCGAATTGAAGAATTATTTTTGTGTTAGATAGTCTATTTGTCGAGGAAGGTTTTAAGCAAAGCTGTTGTGAAATATTTATTATTCATTTATTTATAGTTTTGTAACACTTTGTGTGCGGCAACCGAATTCTGCGCGGACGGAGTCGCGGGCGGCTGCTATAACGGATAATGTTTATCTTAATTTAACATAGAAATAAACATTTAGAATAATTAAAAACAAGTATTTAAATTCATTTGTGATTTCAAATTCACATTTCTTTGAAATGTGACCGATCCTTTTTAAACTTTTAATGTCATGATGATGTAAACATGCTATCATGTCATCTAAAAATATAATTATTTAAATTATTTAAATATATCTATTCAAAGATTATAATCTTACGCTTGTTCTAAAGTCTAATTAACATAAATTAAGTTGTTGCTTCCATAAGTCGGCTGTAAATTCAGGTTTTTTTTTTTTTTTTTTTTGTTTTTTTTCTGAATTTACCCAGAAGCACAGTCAAATAAACCATCATAACAAACCTTAGTTACCGGTACACATGGCCGGTATATACCGGTGCCGAGGCCCAGCCTGTCTTGGCTCGCTGCCGCGCCGGCCGCGACTCGCCGTCGCCGCTTATGTAATGTTTGCTCACCGCCGCCGCCCGCGCCTGCAGCCACGCGGTCGAACACTGCCTTTTCCTATAAGGGTAGAAAATGCTTTGCCCATGTCCTGCCCTTATGAGAGGCAAGAAGGTGGTGTATGTGGAACTACGAAAGACTGATGATGGTGGCAATGTTGGCGTGGAACTATCTGTTTTGTCTGTAGAGTTCCCATTTCCCTAACCTATCATAAGGGCCCGGTAGCGCAGGTGGACTTCGCACTTAAAACTACCACTTCATTCTCTCTCGATGCCATCTAGGCCATTGCCGGACTAGGGTTTTATTTACTCCATTTCTCCACAATATCTGACGAGGCGATGCTTTAAAGCCTGAGAACTTGCTGATGATTTTGTTCTAGATTGGCTGCTTGGTGTCGGTTTTCCAAAATATCCTATTGGATATACTACCTATTTATTTGTCTTGACTGGTGAGATGAATATCCCAACTAATATTATAAATGCGAAAGTAACTCTTTCTGTCTGTCTGTCTGTCTGATTTTGATGAAATTTGGTACAGACAATTTTTAGACCCTAAGACAGAACATAGGCTACTTTTTATTTCGAAAAAAAAGAAATCCACGCGGACGGAGTCGCGGGCGGCCGCTAGTCCCAACTAATATTATAAATGCGAAAGTAACTCTGTCTGTCTGTCTGTCTGTTACGCTTTCCCGCTTAAACCTCGCAACCGATTTTGATGAAATTTGGTACAGACAATCTTTAGACCCTGAGACAGAACATAGGCTACTTTTTATTTCGAAAAAAAGAAATCCACGCGGACGGAGTCGCGGGCGGCCGCTAGTGTGAAATAAGCCAAAGCAAGCTTCAAATGAGATGTCCCATCCCAGGCCTGCACCATGTATAACGTCTGTAAAAGACTTCTCCGGCAGCCCCAAAGGGCCATTGCCATCAGAGCTATACGTGGATACCGCACTATTTCACACACGGCGGCTTGTGTTCTTGCAGGCATGCCTCCTTGGGAGCTAGAATCACAGGTCCTTAGGGAGGTATATTTGGAGCGTAAGGCAAATAGCGAATGAGGAGACAGACTGGCTCCTACGGAATTAGCGGCGGTTCGACAAAATATGAAAGCGACCATGATGGAGAAATGGGAGGAGAGTTTATAAACGGACTCTACGGGCATTCGAACGACTAATGCTATTAGCCCAATCTTGAGGGAATGGTGTAGTCGAAAGCATGGCACCGTTACATTCAGGTTGACACAGGTGCTTACAGGGCACGGTTGTTTCGGTAAGTACCTGTGTCGAATTGGAAGTGAGGCATCTGAGCGGTGCCATGACTGCGACGCTTTAGTAGATGATGCCGAACATACGCTCCTAGAGTGCCCAGCATGGGACACGCCTAGGGAGGCTCTCAAGGCAGCAATCAGTCAGGAACTCTCGCTATCTAGCATGGCATGCGCCATGCTCACTTCTGAGGAATCCTGGGAGGTGGCAGCCTCCTTCTGCGAGGAGGTCATCTCCCAAAAAGAGGCATCGGAGCGGATGCGGGAGGAAGAAGAAGCTCATGCGGAACGGCTTCGGCATCGTCGGGTTGGAGAAAGGAGGAGGCGCTATGCGCACCTCATCCCCCTTTAAACGGGGCTAAATGAGCAGTGGCAGGTGAGCTACCGCTTATTTTGCACGGTCCCAAATGACTTAAGAGGGTGACCACACTTCCTCGGTCACCCTTTAGCTGTGATGGGCTTGGTTCTCCAAGCAAGTCGCCGCGGCCCAATGGGGAGAATAAAACCCTGGTCCCCCAATGGCCAATATGGCTTCGAGAGAGGAAGTAGTGGAAGTTTTTAGTGGGTAGTCTATCGTTTTGAAGGGAAGTAGATAGTCCCACAGACCCCCGCCAAATTCACCTATGCGGCGAGACATGCGTAACGCATTTTCTTCCACTATAAAAAAAAAAAAAAAAAAAAAAAAAAGGCCTGCACCATGTACGTGGTACCAAAAAATCGGTAAAATATTGCTATTTCCATTAAAAATACAATAAAACATTTGTGGTCCGTAGTTTAGTGGCTTAAAACTAAAATCAAATTCATAATTGTTCACTTTACTTCGTAAAGATGGCAACTGTAATTTTTTCTTTACTGGGATTTACAGCTTTGGCCCCAGCCTTTTTAGGTCGTTTGTAACCTAAAAATATAAGTACTTTGTGAAATAAACTGCATACTGTCAAAACAAAAAAAAACTGACGGATAAACGACATAAACGTCATTCAAGTTTCAAAGATGCGTCTTGGTATATTTACTTTACTCTATGGATGCGTCCTCCGCTATATTGTACTGAGTTGCAATATTGTGGTTTAATTTATTGTTTCAGCCAAAAAACTATGGTTTTCCATAAGAATTGGAGTAATTAAAACTGTAGTACACTTATTCGCCTACATTTAGGTATAGCGTACATGGACCAGGCCGAGGCTTCATACATTTCTGGGACATCTCTTTTAACAGAATTTCAGTACACTATCGAAACGTTTCAGCGGATCTAACAGCCTTGGTTAAAATTCAATCGGGAATGTTTTGCGAGCTTCAAAGGGCTGTCTCAGCGGCCAGGCCGGTCGGTCGGTGCCACATCGGTGACAGAACCTCTCTATCCCAGTCCTGTGGGAACATCGCGAGTACGGTTCAACTTACGTCTTCTTTCGGTTCATTGAAATTCGCAAACCGTTTCTTTTGAGCGAATCAAATTTACTTCACGACTGGATTTTGTAGGAATCGAAATGAAATGGCAATTCTTTCAAACTTGTAAGGATGCGTTTACTTGTGTTTTACTTACTCTTGTGGCTCAGCGACCCAAAGTGTGTCTTGGCTTCCGATAGAAGATAACGTCACTCATTGCATTTTAGTAGTTGTAAATGGTTTACTTACTTATTCCATACATCTACGGGAATCAATCGTTTTAGTCATTTTCGTGGCGTCACTGTTTTCAATGTAAGATAGAATCGATTAATTACTTTGGCCATTCAGAGTATTGTTTATTTACGCATACTCACGTGCATCAGCTCCCACGGCCCCAACTCTGCCCTATTTGCAAGTCACGTTATAAATAAACAAATCTTGTTTACTTACATAAGTACTACCCTGAATATGTATTTGCTGGAAAAATATTGTTGGTTGTTGGGTTTTTGTAACTGATATAATATGAATAAATTAGATAACATCGCAAATGTTGATTTGAGATCAGTAGTTTACCGC
Organism: Nomophila noctuella; assembly: GCA_958496325.1. NCBI lineage: Eukaryota > Metazoa > Arthropoda > Insecta > Lepidoptera > Crambidae > Nomophila > Nomophila noctuella. The sequence goes on along the minus strand of OY292495.1, from coordinate 15,039,658 downwards.
TTTCATATTATTTTTTATTTCCTGAAAAACTGTATGAATAATATAACTTTTATAGATACAATGTAGCAAAGGAATACTGATAATTTCTGTGAGAAGCCGGGGCGGGTCGCTAGTGTACAAATACACGATAAGGATCGAGCGAAAGCCCGATGGTCTGCGCCGGACCGATCGTTTTGGAGGTCCTTGGGGGAGGCCTACTGAAAGACGTCCTTCAGTTGAAAAGATGGGAATAAAAGATAAACAGACTTTATTTTCGTGATTAGCATGCACAATAAGACGTATAGTTTCTTCTTTTTTCTTTAATTATGTGGGATGATGTCGCAGTTACAAGTTTTTTTGTTTATTTGTAAAAGGAACACCAACAGTTAATACATATAACATTAAAAAATATTTAAACTATAGAAACAGATCATATATGTATGTATATCAACCTACATACATATTATAGGTGTACACATGTTAGTATGTTATATCAAAATCATCCTCACACATACAGAAAATGTGCACCTGTGCCCACCTAAGTAGTTTGATAAGTTCGCAGTTGTCTGTGACGTGATCTGTCGCAAGCTCGCGAGTCGGATCCGGGCAAAGTTCCGCGCGACACTCTCGACACCAACTTTGCTATACACAACTATTTCTTTCGAATTTGGGAATGTGAAACGCGGGTTAATCTTGTTTTTGTATTTTGTAAATAGAACGCTCCATATTTTTTATTAGTAGCCATTTATAAATAAAACTGGCGAAGAAGATGGCTAATGCTAAGATGCAATGAATAACTTTGTATGTATTTGTTAAGATACGTCAGGCGTAACGTAACCAAATACCACTTTGGAATTCAAGTGCTCTGAAACATTAATGAACAGACTTGTGCTAAAAGTACCCAGACAAGGCTCTATATCACAAGAAACTTAATAAAAGAGCTCTTAAAACTCGTTATTTATCATCTTTATCTCGAAATCTTTAGCGTGTGTTATTTTATTCCGGCGTTTGAAAGTCAATGTTTCAACCCTTTCCAGCATTTCGGTTTTGTTGCGAGTGCGTGAGGGACAGAAAGTTCGGCAAGATTCCCAAAGGCCTTGGCAGTGAATTTTGTTCCAGAAGCACTTCTGAGCGAGATCCTTCACTCTGAGTGCTGTAGGCGACGATTAATTTGTGTTTATGTTACGCCCAAAGATCAAATACGCTCAGTGAGCGGAAAAATAGCGCCCAACGCGTTGTGATCACAGTAAGACCAAATAGCGAATTCGTGTCGTGGCTGACAGTCTATTCGAAGTCAGTGTTTTAGAGATCACTACTTCTCTAGTTACTAGGACATTTTCTGCTTCACTTCCTTTGTTCAATGATACTGTCTCTCATGGCGACAGTTTCTTGTGGGTTATTGTCGGCCTTCGTGACAAAGATTTGATTTCAAGTTTCGTAATAAACGATAAGAAATGTTTTATTAAAGAGAAACAATGAAACTCCAATTTGAAAGTCGTTATTTCTATTTATAATATTAATGACAATGAAAACGGCTCAGTTTGCTGGCGACGCCGGCCCTGAATCTGACACGCACGGGGCGTGTCTTGTCCTAAAACTTTATTAAATTAATCTTTTGCTCTATTTATCTACCATGTATATAATGTTGCCAAATTATTTACTAACTCTTTATGTGCTTCGTCCTTTGTTCGGGTATATCTAGACCTATCTAGATTACATACACAATTGATTTTAGTAAGTCCGGATAAGTGTCAACGAAATTAGCAGAACGAAATCCAACAGAGTAAACTAAAATAATATAAAGTTGACGAAATAAAATCAAAAACCAATTCCTCATATATATTTCACGAGTTCCGTTAATAATATTTGGGGTTTCACATCCGATTTTTTACCATTTTATTGTTATTATTGATAATGCTGGTGATTCATCATTATGGTAGTCAAGATTTGGTATGGCACATTTTTACCATCATAAATTGTTGTTAAAGTGAGTCGTAGTTCAGCTGCCATCCATGTCATAACCGGGCTCTTGTTTTTGCGGGAGCACCGCCCGCAGAGCTAATATTTCACAAGTACCTAGTTCATCCTGGATTTATGGCTAGACCTTTACAAGTGGATGGCACCGGGGCCGTGGAGGAGGATGCCAAGTTTGGAACTTTACGAGCTCAAAATCCCTAGTTCTCTCTGTTTTCAACCATGAAATACATCAATGCTAACCCGAAATTAATAATCTTTCTTTATTGATATTGATTTATCTGTTGTTAAATTAAGAATAAATTATACATAATAAGAGATAATACCTACCCGTATAATCTGGACGAGAAGTCAGTGGTAGTAACTTTCGAGTATTTTTTGTCTGGCGTTTACCGCTCACAAGGTTCCCCAACTTTCTACCTTATCAAATTCAATGAAGTCAAACTCATTTTGTGATCATTATAAACTCTTATTCGAATACGTAACTGTAATAAATCATATTAGGAAGTTTAAACTTGTCTCGTAGAATAGGGTGAAAACAAGATGTAATTTCACGGGAACTTCCTAACAATGACAATTATGAGGAGGTCGGGAGCAAGGAGGCGGAGATGCAACGACAGCAAAAGTTTACTAACTTTGTTTCATGGAAAGAAACATTAAGTAAATGGTTGCGGATGCTAGCTCTAGGCACCCGCCGGCATGAACCTTATATATTTTACTCAAGTAACAGTTAGGTAAAGACTGTGGAATTACCTCTACCTTACCACCGCAATGAAGTAGCATCTTATACCTGTTGTTGTTCATTGGCAGCAGTGATCAGTGACCATCAGGTAACCCCCTTGGTCGTTTGCCTTACTCTTACATAAAACACGAAAAAAGAAATCAGTACGGTTCTCGTTATTCAAGGCCGCCTGTTACGTCCATAGCCATAGCGTCCATTTGCGTATGTAACCAATTAACTTCAGCTGTGCCGTGTGCCTTTAAGCACCAATTTGCTTTTAGCTTTTGTTTTGTTCGTTATAATAACATCGAGATATTATAACAAACACAACAAAAGAGCAGCGCCACACTTGGCCTATTTTCAACCGTGCGCGTTCCCCAGGTTCACGATGGCTCTCACGCGCTGAAGTCTCAGCCGTTAGTCGCAGGACGCGACCTTCGCCCGAGACCCGCCTTCTCCTATACGTATTATGAACACGAGGGTGCAGACATTACGACGGCTCGAGATGAACTTCGTATCACACGTGTAAACGAGGTTATTCGGTAGATACTGTTGCGAAAGGTTCTGGTACATCGCTTTATTGTAATATAGGGTGTATTTTTTCTGAAAACGTGCTGCTGTTTTGCTACTGAGTTAGCACGACGTTGAAGGTTTTGCTGCAATTCACTTTGGAACAGAGGCTTTAGACCTTAAATTCTAGTGCACGTAGAGTAAGTTAGTGAACGTAGTGTTCTAAATGCGGCCATTTACCACACTACGTTCACTAACCCGTCTGCCTAGCGAAGTGACTGGGCATAAATCCTCATCTTCCATCATCAAACTGCAATGAGCTGATGATGGTGACAGTTACTGTCAAGCAACTTGTCTACTCCTTATATGATAATAATACTATATTATTCAGTGTAATTCTCCTAATATGATAATAATATATTATTCATTGTAATTTTTAATAACTGTTCATCCCTCTCTAACCTTGATATATTCGTCCATCAGCATTAGGCTGGCATGCGGATTAGTCCTAGGTTCCACGCCTCAGGCCGCAAACCCATCTCGCATATTGGAGGAGCAATTAGGGCCGACACGCGTAGACAATATGCCGAGGAACGACTATAAAATTCTTACACGACTCCGGATTTCGCATTAACACTTCGTAATAATCCGGCCGGAGTCTAAGCCTTTAATTCACTCAGACGCTATTATCATTTCAGGACGCATTGTTCTCTTACCTTATTATCTGGAGACACTTGGAGGCCGCGGAGAAAATAAAGGTAATTTCAATCAGTACAAAAACGTGCGAAAGCTTTTTAGCTGCGGTGAATTCTACCCAGGGTCCTTGTGGGCGAGCAGCGGCATAAAATTACGTTTCTTATCAACTTTAGTTTTTGTCCCGAAATGGAAACAATCGGCAAAACTTTTGACTACTAATGAAACGTCTTTTCTGTTAGTGGACAAAATCAGTCCAACCAACAGAACTAAAGTATGTACTTAGTGTTCCTACATTTTAGGCTCGTCTAATCTTGAGTCTAACTCCGACAGCGGACTGTTATTATTGCGAATAGTTATTTTAACATTTTCTACTGAAAGCCAGCAATTTACATCCAAGACGTTAAAAGTGAAAATGAATGTTGCTTCTAACTTTTTGCTTTTCTAATAATTATTCAGTTCCCAAGTTTTTCCTTCCACTTTAAGCCGACGTGTAATTTTTAATGGTAGCTTCTGCGGGTGTTTAAAAGCAAACATAAAATGGGAAGAAACTGTTTTTAACCTCAAATTGATACAGGCAGACGAAAAAGGGTAAAGGGGCTGCCTTCGCGCCTTGTTATGCTAACGACTTGACGTTGCTGGATGTGTACTGACGGCAAAACACACGAACATAGCGGTTTACAACTAGAAGCATATACCAAGAAACTTTCCTAATCGATTTTCAGCTGGTCTTTACTATAAACCAACTACAAAGGTGATTTTTTAGTGCGCGAGTGAATACGCAAGCACAGCTGCAAGTTCTCTTACCCTTATAGCTCGGAAAAACAGCAACTTACTCGTAACTTGCCTGAAAAAGAGATCGGCAAGGATAATGGCTTTCCATAAATTTCTTAAATTGGTACGTCGACCATCACTGCGGTAATCTTACGTAATCGAAAAGTCGCATTGGTTAAAAATATTGCATTGGATACCATGAATTTTATATGTCTGTATAATCTGTGCCGATTTCATATTCACTAGTAGGTAGGTACCTAATAGCATAAAAAAATTACATTTTCCTATTGGGTTCTCTGTGCATCAGTACGATGACAGTCTAATTTGTAGGAGTTTGAATTACAAATGAATAGTTTTAAATTGAATATGGTATGGTATGACTACATGTACTTAGTGGTACAATCCTAGTAAATGTCAGGCAACGTGGAATAGAGGGGGATGTTGTCACCATTGGCTTTCAAACGTTACTAAGTTCTCCGTTTAACTATGCAAATAAAAATTATCTGAATTCGATCCTCCTGGTGGCAGTCGTGCTAAAGTGTGACAAGTACAAGTAAAGTCAGAAAATATCGTGTAATCAAGTTATTGCGTAAGCACCCTAATTAGATTTGTATCTAGGCTTGTTTCTCGCGCGAAAGCTCAATATCTTTCCAAATGCCCGCTCTTATTCCGATAAGATAGACCCAACCGTAGAATAAGAGAGCTCAAGAGGTAAATATATTATCTGGAAGTGGTTATATTAATATTTAACGGGATGACGTGCCTGTTTGCTCACGGTACATGCGCTCTTAGCCTCCTTGAGTGCTAAATTTTCCTCAGGCATTGCCTTTGCTTCAAGCTACAGACGAAAGCGATATATGTTTTTTATTATTGCGGTTGGCTAAGTAGTATATTGAATAGTTAATGAATTATGTACGAGACTAGAAATTTTTTTTTGTTAGAGGATGTAGCTGCTTTAATTGTCACTTCATTGTTCATGTACGTAAATACTTTACAAAAACGTATACGTTTAGCAATAAAATTTGTTAGAAATTAAACTTTGTAGGTATGTAATATTGCTATGTCTTCTTTTGACCTATAATTCTTGAAAGAATCTCGTGGTTTGGACCACGTAAAGAGATTCTGGCTCACTCTAGGTAATTCGCAAAGGAGGGACGTCGCGCGAATTAAAAGGGAATTATGTGCGGTTAATTATAATTTGAGGAGTTAAGGTTTTAAAGTGTTAGTAACGCCAAAACATGGCGTCAAAGAGATTGACGGGCTTTAGCATCATTCACAAGTATTCATTTGAATTTTCTCTGTTTAATTTTCTTTTATGTCTATTTATTTTGAGGTACGGCTTTTGAATAGATTGAGTCTTTGCTAATGAACAATGGTGGCGTTTAGGCAGTGCCTACCTTAACTAGAAATAAAAAATATTCATCACATTCACAAACAAAACATTAGAAGAAATGTATGTATAAAATCATTTCATTCCATAAAACAACCAAAATAAATTAGAAGAAAACTAATTTACAATCATCATTTCAAAATTTCCACTTTTACGCGGCACTTTCTAAAGAGGCGAACTCGGTAGGCACTAGTTTGATACGATATGACGGGTTAAGCAACAAAATTAAGAAGCCTAAACTAAATGTTGTCGTTTTTAAAATAGCATTATTTACTTCCTAAAGCAGGCATGCTTATCTCGAGCGAGAATACATCTAAAAAGTGTTAAAGAGAAAATAACGGTGTATCCGTTATTTTCTACGAACGAATAATTATTAAAAAAGTATTCATAAGCCATCTTTCGTGGCTATCTATTAAGTATTCATTATTAAGACATGAAAAGACGCGAATATGTTTCGGAATCTTAGGGTTATGATAGTCAGTCTGCTCGTCAAAAGATGGCGCTAAAAGCCAATCAATATTTTTTCAAATGTACGACGTTCTCAAGTTTTCATTTTTTTTAAACTATAAAATGATAAAATTGTGTTCTATAGAAGTCGTAATGATGTTTTTGATATGAAAATGTAATAATTTACTTTAAATTTTTATTTTGCGTTCAGAATTCAATTGACTAAGAATTGTGCAAAAAGACATAGCCAACATTTGAAGGAACGTTTGCCTAGATACCAACTTCATTTCCCACAAACATTTCTTATTGGATTGGAGTCGTGACAATCAGACCATTCATTAACATTAACAATTAAAGTTCAAGAACTTGAGGTTATATAATTATGGCTTAAAGTAATATTCATTAGGGGAAAAATAATAAAATACTATATTTAAAATAAGTTGTTTGACATCAATAACACGTTTAAATACAATTTCAAATATTTTCTATGGTCAAAGCTATATTTTATTGTATGTCACTCACGGTTGAGCAGACTATCCGTATTTACGTAACGTTAAACTACTAATTATTTTCTTATAAATACTCACAAGTTCTACAAGATTCTAAAATATATGAAAATTATTATTTCAATTTAATATACCTACTTTGTGCTTTTGTGCCATTCGTGGCCATCGCTAGTTGCATGTCAATAGATGGCGCTAAAAACAATCAATTTCAGCGTTCTCATGTTTCATATAACCTTTAAAATTATATCAATACGTGTATCTTTACAAGTAATTGGGTATTTGAATTTCGAATAAACAAATTATTGATGTAAACTTTTATTTTTATTCCAATTTGAGCCTATTTCCGTTTTAGGCATTAAAAAGTAGTTAAATAGTTTTCTACACGAACTACGTCAGCCATGTTTTTTCTTCTGTTTGTTATTTAGAGAACTGAATGCGAGTAAATCTTTAAAAATCTATAATTTAAATTTGGTTTTTTAAATTCAGCCTGTGATGTAACTAAAGTGGTGTTGTGTTATTGTTTTGTGCTGTGCGTGAATATACAACAATGAATAAATTGCAGTGATTGGTATGTCTTTAGAATTTTGTTTGTGTACAACAGCTGATATTGACAAGACAACGATACTTATGGATATCAATTGTTTTTTAGCATCATTTTCAATTGCTTTCAAAGTCGAAATAAAAAATAGCGCGCGGTTTATTGGGTTAGTTATGCTTAAGTAATAGTACCTACCAAGGGAAAAAATCTATGCACGCCACTGGCTTCTGCCATTCTCAATTCCGAATTTATAGTAAATGTCTGAAGCGCCACAAGAACAATTATATGTGAGATTAAGAATATTTGTGATTCTGCTGTATGTGGATTTTTATTTCATTGTTTCGTATCACCAGGATAAGTTCTTAAGCTATTGGAGGATCTTTGGATAAGTGATGTAGTTAAACAGATTTTTTATTAATTTACTCACCTACTTTGAGTTATGCTCATAACCATGAAAATAGTTGTTACTGACATTTCCGTTGTCTAGTTCTCAAACTGCAGAATATTATAAAATCTCTGCAATACATCTGTGCTGAGTACATTCTCGTGAATACAACAAAATGTGTAAGAAAGGCACAAGAGAGGCTGGAATCTGTAGTGTCGTATTTGTATGCGAGGCGTCTCCGCTCCGCCTGCTTTCGGCTAGTTTTGCCCCACCGCACCGCGGGAAGTGTGACGGAAACCGAGGTTTGGAACATTTTTATAAAGGCCAACTCGAGTATGAAAAGAATCGATGAAGTGTTTTGTAGTTAGTTTCGGACTAGGTTCATTTTATGTAGAAACATTCTTGATATGATCGTTTTTATGTTGATTGGAATATGTGCGAGGATATATTTTAAATAAAAAAACAACTAGGTAAAGACCTATTTTCTTTTAAAAACTATAATTATAATTGCCTTGTAGTGCGCATCTTTAGGTAGAAAAGTCTAATTACTCCCCAAGGGTGCCGTCAAAAGTGTCTAAGGAACGATGTAGGGTAGATAATAGCTTAGCAGAGTGCTCCTTTGTGTTTTATTGTTCACCAATCCGTTTGCCTAGCGTTTTTACTAAAGGCATACCTATGTAATGTATGTCCCCCTTTAGGAGAGACCCACGTCATGACTGCAACATTAAATAAAAAAAATAAAGGCATTTATCTTAGACAGCAGTACGTGATAGATATACGGGTTTACTTATCAGGTTTATCGACTATCGATATGACTGTATAACCCAACACTACCAAGTTTAACAGCGTCTTAAGTGCGTTCGATTAACGCAACTTTGGAATAAATAGGCGAAGTCCATCCGCGCCCGGGGCGAAGGGGAGGCCCTTTGTTTTGCCACCCTGAAGGTACATACAGTAATGTTAGACAATATCTATACTAATATAATAAAGCTGAAGAGTTTGTTTGTTTGTTTGTTTGCACGCACTAATCTCAGGAATTTCGATTCGATTTGAAAATATATTTTGTAATGGATAGTACATTTGAAGAGGAAGGCTTTAGGCTATTGAAAACCGAAATCGACGCGGACGGAGTCGCGGGCGGCCGCTAGTCAGTATATATATATGTCAGTATATACATATGTACACTGAAAGGAATTGGTATACACCCAAAGGAAATGGTCTCCGTTATAAAATTCTGTCATTGATTGTTATAACCTGATCTTTCGTTATAAAGCAAAATCTATGTGCTTTGAATTTTAGTTTCCGTATAAGAATCCGAAACAAATTATGCTCGACCCGGGAATGAGTTTAAGACACGGTACTTAAACAATTAGACGAAAGAGAATACCCATGCATATTATATCAAGTGCAAGCTAAAACAAAATAAAGCTAAAAAAAAGGACATCAATGTAAAGTACAGATGAATCTTTTGACTCCTATAGGTCGGAGGGACAGCGAATGACAACGGCAGAGGATTCAGGGGCGGGGTCAACTTCCGTAGACAAGTCAAGGTCAAGGTCAACTTACATACAGAACTCAAGTATTTGTCGAGTCACGAGAGCAAAGTTACAACACGAACATCAATATTCCCGTACGCACTGAGTATTTTCCGATCTTAAAAACCCCTCTTACAGGTTTTTAGCCTGAAGCTTCAACACGGGACGTTGCGGTATTGAGGCAATAAAACGTTTTTAATGTGCGAGTTCGACCCCGATTTTTCAGCCATTAGACCAATAATGATTTGCAGATCGATACTCTGACCTGCTATTTTAAATAGACCAGTTGAAGCGTTATTAGAGGTTGTACGTTTTGAAGAGTTATTTTGGGTTCTTTTTATATATCTTGACTTGCTAGTTAACATGGGCCGAAAAATATTCCAGTTACATTAGATTTGAGAATTGTCTTCAATAGTCAGTTTCTGTTTCTTAATTAATGTTTATTAGCATGAAAAATACCAATAGTAGTTTACATATAATTATTGTAGTATAGAACAGGCACGCTAGAATGCTTTAGTGGCACAAATCCGCCATTTTCGACATTTAAAAAGCGAATTATGTCATAAAACAAAACGCAAGCGGTGTCAGGAAATCAGCTGTTAGCCGCGTGGCGCATTGCGACGGTCGATACGACCACGAGCGCTCGCACGCGCCCGCGACCGCTCGCCTCCGCCGCGGACGCCTCCTCAAACGGTCGGGTTATACCTGAATTTAAATTTCGAACGCGCTCCTTACCGTCCTACGAAGGAGTTGAGGACGGTTTTACTCTATTTTAGCTACAGTTTTTAAAAGTCTCGAGGGATTTGTACACCACTCCAGCTAGATTTTGTTTTGAACGAGCATGCTTTTATAGGCTTACCAAATCTTAGTTTTGAGGGGTGCGTAGGTAGTAATCTTGTATTTATTATATTGTTGCTATTTCAGAAAATTTCAGAAAATAATAAATTAATGATGATTTTTTCTTCTATAAATGAAAGTTGAAAGCATATATTATCATTAAAGTATTATTTTATTTAATTTGGAACTAATTGGATTAGCTTACTCATTTGAAAACAATATATTGAAAGTTGCATGTCTTCGCTTCTGTTTAATTAAAGCGAATCTGAATTATTGCATTCGCTTCAACATCTTTTTCAAACAAATCACAAAATGATACGACAAAAAAGTTCTGTTTCAGGTTAAATAAAAATATTTATTCCGCCATTAATCTCAAATACATTTTTCTTGCATTCGATAGGAAGAAAAATTATGCAATCCTTTAGATAAAGCAATGTTTTTAAATTCGTTTCAAACGCTTTGAAGAGAACTGAATGTAAAGTATTCGTTTGTCTTGCGTAACGAATGCGGACGCATAGGTACCTTTTATTATCGCGATTATGTTTGCATTTATAAGAAAAGAATAAGAATGAGAATGTAATTTTCTTATTGACGGGTAAGAAAACAAGCTTAGAATTAATAGTAAGCAATCAGAGATGCTCAATTGCCCATGGACATAAACAATTCACTAGAGCCGCTATGGCTATTACGTTCTAGTTTTTAAATCTAATTCCCTATTCCACTGCTGGCTATATTGTGGAGTTTTTCATGGAAACTTTGGTGTGAAATCCCAGCTGATGAAAGGTAAAATTATGCCGAGACTACGTTGTGTTGCCTGGTCGAGCCTATTACACCATGGCCTTGAAAACACGAAATTATAGCGTTTAGAAACCACGCGTCATCGAGGTTAACAACGATACTTTATTTTAAGCTCGGCGCTATGGTGCCAGGGTGTCAGTAAGGGTGGGTGTTTCTTTAGATTTATTTACATATTTTGTCAATATATACATGTTTCAGTTAATCGCCGGTTTTTTGAACTGCCAAAAAGCAGGTAAAACATTGAGATTTTTTTTTTAATTTTTGTTCGATCTTTGGATGTCTTACTACACAATAACCTTATCGATCGAAAGATATCTATTGAAAACAGTTGATTTCGTTTTTTTTAGAAATAATTACGCATGCCCACTAAAATCTCGTCGGAACTCTGTTTTAAAATAAAATTAATATACTTGAAACCACGTTATGATCTCATAATTTTTAAATATTAAAGCAAAATTCTAAGTCCCGCGGGGTCTCGCGAAATCAGTGGACAAACTTCATTATTTATGTATGATACGCACTTCAGCTAAAGTCCTGATACAAGAATCGACCTGCGACCGTGTTTAGCAAAGAGATTACGACTAAACAAGAAACACTCAAGCATTAATCTCCCTATTATTACCGGCGGAGCAATGCAAAACGAAGTTTAACAGTAACTCAAAAAGTTATTGCTTTGAGAAAGGAATCCCATTAAGTGTTTATTCGATAGCCCGAAGTTCTGGCCCAAGTTCCGTCGCAATAAATAACTGGCCTGGTCATACAGCTGTCTGTAGGGGAAAATAATATGGCTGTGGTGAACGATTAAGGTCAGCTGAGTGGACTATCGAATCGACAGTTTGGGGGCGGCGGCGCGGGTGAAGTTGAAGTAGTTTGGTACCTATTTGCTGTTTTTCGGCCGTATCGGTCTATAACCCCCGTTCTACTTATTCTAGCAATATCTTTATTGCCACGGTTTTTGCCCAAGGCACTTCGACCCCAGTATCGTCTCGTGTAATAAACAGACAGAATACCTACATATTAGGAAACGTTCAAGTTACGAATTCGTCAGACAACTTAAAATGGAAAAACTTTAATATACAAGCTCACGGCTTATTAAAATGTACTTCAGCAAACTTTTGATGAACAATTTATGAAGACTAATGCGATGCCATGCCTATGAAGTCTGCTAGGTTACAACAAAAATAAGAAGCGGTTGGTTCATATCCTGCATATGATGAATATGTTTGTATGAATGGGTTGTTTCCTACATATAATATGGTATCTTGTTTATCTATCATTGTCTATGTGCTTGTAGTACAAAGTTATCCTCAGTAGGGGAAAGGGTAAAAATCTTTTCCCAGGATTTATTCATTTACTTTACAAAATAAAGCAGCGTGTTATCTGCGGACCATTCCTGGTGTTAACTAATTCCGTAGCCGAGATAAATGCGGTGTCCATATATCTCGCGATACCTAACACTAAACCACCCCGCGGTCAGGGATGACGGCGGCGGGCGCCGACTTCTTATGTAATGTTTATCTTCTATGTATAAACTACATTCTGTACGTCCGTAGAAACCAAAGTTTAACGTGCTAATAAACTGAACTATATGTTGGTAGAATAACATGACTTAAGATTTTATAGATTCGCGTTGCATTTTAACAGTAATATCAATTAAAGGGACTTAACGCGGTACTTATTTATGTAGTACATTATATATATAATGTTTAGTCCCGTCGACTAGTATAACATAACGTTTGAATTACACTGTGATTAAAAACGTAATTTGAAGTGACGGGTTAGGAGAATCGGTCAAGTTGACCAAGGGGTTGCGAGTTGGCTAGATACCCGCACAGTACAGATTTGTTGTCAATGGTCTGGGTGTTAATATGAATCTACGAGTAATAACGGTACTAATGCCCATATCACAAGTGCTTAAGTTACATACTTACTCAGAGTTCAGTTCGATGTATTGGGTAATAGGTATGATTAATTATTATTAATCAAGTGATCAGTAATTATATATCGAGTAATCTTCATTTTGAAAAAGCAAGAATCACGTCACTGGATGTATTTGATTATCAAAGTATTTTTGTATATTTACACACAATACGATTATTGTACTTATTAATGGGTCACATAAAATTATAAATTCCAAAATAAATTCCAAAATGAAATCCAAAGTGAAACTGCTTTTATCACGGATATTCCATTACATATAATCAAATGAAAGTGACAATCTTATCGCGAAATTTTCCTTATCGTGTAAAACTGAATGATGCAGTACTTATCTCTGTTTGCGATGATGCACTCTTATGATTAACTGCTGAATTAGGACGATAAAGTGCGAAATGATGTCGTACTAAAGATTACGTGACTTTCATTTGAGTTCTTTATGTATTAAATGATAACTGGTGTTCGCACATGGACGCATTTTTTATGTTGTGAACAATATACTACAGGAATGCAGCGGACAGTACTAATCTTTCTATTGGGCTGGTTCTAAACATGGCAGGCAATGGCCCGTCTCTTTATGTATTCACAAATACGTTTTGACTGAAATCAATACAAACACATCAGTGACTTCATATGCGCATATATTGAAACTAAATTCCAGTAAGCTGTAGTTTCGGCAATAATTATATTTAGAGAAATGTAATTTTCATGTAAGAACTTCGCTAGCGTATTAGAAGAAAGCGATTCCCGAAGTCTCTTCCGATCATATTGTCTAAACATATGAACATCGGGTACATGATTTGTCTCTGAACAAATCTTATTTTGATAGCAGTGATTACCTTTCTAACTCGGCACGCGCCATGCGTACAGCGGTCATTAGCAGGTGCTCGTGTTGTTCTGTGCTGGATGGATCAAGGTCGGGATCCGTTGCCGCGCGTGAAGGTCGCCGCAAGGTTTTATTATCCGGGCCTTTCTTTGAACGCAATCGATTTAGGCCCACGAGAGAAGTAATCGCCTTTGTGACTCCAATCGCTGAATGTAAATCTACATTTCATTTTCAGACGCGAAGGAAATAAACTGGAATGTCTCCTCTCTGGTCGGTATACGTCATTTCTACAGGAAGATATGACATTAGGCTTAATAGTGAAATATATTATTTAAGTAGCAAAATGAGTTTAATTTAACACAAAAATATGACATAAAGAAATATATTATTGTTTATCCCCAATTCCATAAAAGTCTAAAATCCTTGAAAAACATTCAAGTGCCATATTGATATTCTACAATTGTTAATAATTGCATTGTTTTGATCGAATAATTATTCAAAATTAAGCGAGACAACTAGTGATAACATAATAGCAGTTGCAATCAACCTCCTACTTGTAATTTATTGACTGGGCCATACATACTCGTACCAAGAATTAAAAACAAACATAAAAAAAATGTTTTTAACAGTAACCCTGTCAAAGTCAAAGTCAAAGTCAAAGTGGTTTATTTTGCAATTTGATTTACATAGAAATTCTTTTGCACGTCATATCATTTTTTTACCTACCAGCACTTCGACGTGAATGGCCTGCTGAGAAGAAGTGCCGCAAGAAACTCAACAGTTTGCCTTTTTTAAAAAATAAATATTTGTACAATTTTTTACATGTCATCATAATAAATCATTAAAAATGTCAAAAAAAAAAATGTCAAAAATAAAAAAATAAAAAATTACAAATGTAATAAATAAATAAATAAATAAATTAGACAACCACATGCGCAGAGTGGTAAGAAATTGTCAGACCCACAAATTCTTGTCAACATCATTTAAAAAATCTTCTATCTTATAATAACCTTTTCTCATTAAGCAGTTCTTAACTTTTAATTTAAATAGATGTAAAGGCAATTCAACAAGATTTTGTGGTACTTTGTTGAACATTTTAATGCTTAATCCTACAAAAGACTTTCCAGTTTTTTGCAGTCTGACATTTGGATAGGCAAGTCTGTGCTTATTTCTTGTATTAAATTTGTGAGTATCAGATTTTTTGAGAAACTGTTCAGTATACTTTCTAATATATAAAATACAATCAAATATGTACTGAGAAGGTACTGTTAAAATATTAATTTCTTTGAATACATCCCTAAGTGAGTCACGAGGTCTAAGGTTGTAGATCGCACGGATAGCTCTTTTCTGCAATATAAAAATTGACTCAATGTCTGCAGCAGAGCCCCACAACAGTAGACCATATGACATAACACTATGAAAGTAACTGAAGTAAACCAGTCTTGCCGTTTCAATGTCAGTAACATATCTTATTTTTCTAACCGCGTAAGCAGCAGAGCTAAGTCTTCCTGCTAGTGCAGTTATGTGAGGACCCCATTGTAACTTGGAATCGATGGTGATTCCTAAAAATACGGTTGAATTGACAATTTCTAGTTTCGCATCATTCATAGTAATTTGTGTATTAATTTGCCTTACATTAGGCATCATAAATTTAACACATTTAGTTTTTTTAGCATTGAGTAACAAATTATTGGTACTGAACCATTGTGACACCTGCAAGAGAGCTCCGTTTACTTTGTCAAATGATTTTTCGTTTCTCTCTGTTTTAAAAATGAGAGAAGTGTCATCAGCAAACAAAACTATCTCACAGAGGTCTTTGGTAAAATATGGAAGATCATTTATATATATAAGAAATAGCAAAGGTCCTAAGATCGAACCTTGGGGCACGCCCATTTGCAGTTTAGCACCAGCAGAATTGGTGTTTTTGATATTGACACGTTGTATCCTGTCAGTGAGGTACGATTCAATTAATTGTAAAGAAATGTTTGACACACCGTAATGTTTTAATTTAATAAGTAATATTGAATGATCAACATAGTCAAATGCCTTTGATAAATCACAAAAAATACCTATCGCATTCTGTTTATTTTCCCATGCATCAAGTATATGTTTCATAAGTGCAATACCTGCATCGGTTGTACTCTTGTTTTTAGTAAAACCGAATTGTTTTGCATGAAGTAAATTATGTCTATTAAAAAATTCTAATAACTGATTAAAAAATATTTTTTCAAATATTTTACTTAATGATGGTAATATTGATATTGGTCTAAAATTTGATGGGTCACTTTTGTCGCCCGATTTAAATAAAGGTATTAACTTACTATATTTCATTAAATTAGGAAATTTATTTTCATCGATGCATTTATTAAAAAGGTAAGCCAAATGAGGAGAAATAATTTCAATTATAGATTGTATAATATCAGTTGATATTCCCCATAAGTCCTCAGTTTTCTTCTTATTGAGGTCTTTGAATGTTTTTAATATAGTGATTGGGGAGATGTGATCGAAATTAAATGTAGTCTTACATTGATCTACACAAGAAGCTAAGATGTTTTGAGCTTGTTGTGTACTAGAATTTAGCTGACTAGTGGTTATTATAGGTATGTTTGAGAAAAAAGTTTCAAAGGCATTTGCTACTTCTATGTCTGACTTTATAGTTTTATCGTCAATTTTAAGGCAGAAATCATTTTCATATGACTTGGATTTACATGTTTCTTTGTTAATTATATTTCAAGTAGCTTTTATTTTATTACTTGAGTTATTTATTTTGTGTCTCAAGTAAATTGACTTGGCTTTAATGCAAACTTTCTTAAAAACTTTCGAATACTTCTGAACATATTCTATCACTTTTGGATCTTTAGAATATGCTTTTAGACCATACAACTCATACAACTTATTCCTACTTTTATAAATACCTGGAGTAGCCCAGTCACTAAACTTAGTTTTAGGATTATTAAGATTAACATGTATAGTCTTTTTAGGTAATACTCTATTATACTCAGACGAAATTAAGCCAAGTAAATTTTCATAAAGTATATCCACATTCTGGTTATTAAAAGAAATGTCGGGTATTTTGTTAATAATTGGATCTTTAAATCTGTCTTTTCGCCCCTCAGTGACAGGTCTACATAGAATGTCAATAGATCTAGGAGCAACACAGTTTTCAAATTGAACCTGTTGTCCGCAGTGGTCTGACTGTAAACAATTTATAATTTTTTTATTAATTACCTTACTATTACAAAACACATTGTCTAAACAAGTTGCACTCGATGGCGTGATCCTTGTAGGTTCATTAAATAAATTTAATAAATTGAAAGAGTTAAACAGATTAATAAACCGACTACTTAGTTGTGAACCTTCAAGAATATTCACATTAAAGTCTCCACATACAATTACTTTTTTATTTGTCTTACAACTTTTCTTAAGAATTTCCTCCATTGAGGTGTAAATGGAGTTACAGAAATTAGGCAGTGAAAAATTATCAAGCCTTTTAATCTTCTTTTCAGCAAGTTTCAAGCAAGGCTTGCTGTTTTATTGTGATGGTCGAAGGCTGAAACTTTTTATAGCTCCTGAGCCCTCAAGCCTCGCTGTACTTGGATTTCGGCTCGTGAAACGCTGAGGTAAATATTTTGTTTCTTTTCTCACTTACGTTTTTATAAAAGTAACAGGAAAACGTGACGCTACCCATGGACATCTGCAACACCTCTGGAATTTCTATTAAATATGACAACATAATATGTACTTTTGAATATTCTGAACTGTTGATGTATTTATTAGAAAGCATGGCTGCAAGAAGTGGATTCATTGGTCATACGTATCAGAAAATGTCTAGGAAAGTTCATGGTGCAAGGTCAATATATATATATATATATATATATAATCCTCCGACCGATTTCGGTCATGGCAACCACTTCGACCCCTAATCAGGTCTGCGCTGATGCGCTCTAAGATGGCTTGCATAGCCAATCTTTGCAGCAAATTCCCGTGCACACAGTTGGCACGTCAATTATATTCCGTTATGGAAACCGCCATCTACATGAGATTGTATGGGTTTTCACTCCATTATATGTATTAGAATAATATTGATTAAATGTAGGCAAACAAGCAAATGTGATGATAAGTAATAACCGCTGCCTATGGACTTCATTACTCCCACAAGAGTCTCCGATGCGTTCAGAACCCCATACCCTCCCCGACTGAGCACTGGCGACCATACTCAGCAGAAACATAGCAAAATAGTTACGAAGCGCTACTTCAATATTGTCTTCTGTAAGATGGAGGTAGACCCCCCGACGAGATGCTTATTCGAGAGGAAATTCCGTTTTAAAAAATAAGCCCGTTTTAAAAAATAAGTCACAAGCAATAATTCCAAGATTGGGTTCAATAGTGTAATAATATATTTCTTAGTTAATCTAAATAAAATGAAAAGCAGTTGTAATACATATTTTATGCATAGTATTGCGACGGGGTGCGATCTCAGGGCTCTTATTAGGTTCTCGATGCGACTCCCGTCGTCAGTAGTGTGAAGTTTAAATGAATTACATGGTGGTCTGTATGAACTGGTTTTATTTCACAATACTAATACACGACTTTTATAACTATTGCACTGGTTCACTGATATTAAATTATGATATTTATTTATATTTAAAGATTTATATTTAAAGGTAATTAATTTATAGAGCTCTGTCTGGCTCCGCAGCCGGTCTAGGTCTCGATCCCTGATCAAAAAAATGCGAAAATAGAACATAATAGACAAATTTTGAATTTTGAATTTTGAATGGAAGTTAATTAGCGGCCAGTGGGCGCGCAGGTTAGGTTTTTCCAGCCATCATGGAGGCCTGAACATCCATGAAGGCTGGAAGGAACGGGCACCGTTACAGTATGAGATGAGAAGTTAACTTTTCCGTTTCTGTACTTAAATCCGATGGGAAATGCAACTTAATGCCAAAAATTGTCCAAGTAGCACTACTGCAACAAAAGTTAACGATATGCAGTATCATGAGTTAGAAAAATACCCGTATGTAGTGATAATAGACACCCTAATAAACATTGGTTTTCTCTTCGTTTACGTTAACAAATTTTTTATTTGTTTTATAAGACAGTTACAATTTTCCTTTTAAACATTTTGTTTTGGAAGCAGAAACATAATTTGTGTTTCAATAAGTATTGTATTATAACAAGATACTCAATATGTGTGTGTGTGACTTGCAAACGTTATTTAGTTCCTAGAAACCAAATAATAATGTTAATTGTTATTGATTTCATTATTACATACCAATTCAGCTTAAAAATCTCAACCCAAAGAATTAGCTTTTTCTTTACATAGGTAATCGTGTGATCAGTCTGGGAAGTGAACCTGTAATGCTTGCGTAATCAGGAAAATGTTACTGAAATGCGACACACAGCACAAGTCACGGGAATACGTAAAATTCAAAGAACTTACTTAATATAAAACAATAAATCTAGCTCCTCATTAAAAAGGAAGTCCCACATCATTCACCAAAAACTATGTTAGGTACATTACTACTGTTTCTTCAGGTTCGTATGGAAGTTCCACGTGAAATAGTAAAAACCAACAGATTTTCCCGTTTCCAAAATTCCAAGACTTACACCTATAGTGCAAATAAATTATTTCATATACCTACATTGTATTAAAAAAACCAACATATCTTAACTTTCTTCCAGGGTATATTATTACTTGCACGAAGATATTTTTATTTATTTCCTTGCCCATTAACAACAATAAATCATTAGGCACATCTGACTAAAGTCGGTGTTCATCTGACAACGCCAGGCGCCGCTGAAACGTCAAGTCATTCGCATTATATCATTATCGATTGTGACAGCCCTAAACAGCTGAGGCGCGAGGTTATCCTGCCGGGTTGTTTAGACGCAATGCAGATCACGTGTGCGCCGGGCAGCCTACAAAGGCATCTGTATACGCCCTAAAGAGTTCTATCTCTTTTTTTCTAATACGAGCACCGGCAGGCGGGAGAAAGGTGCAGGTTCAGGGAGCGGGTCGGGCCGGGCGGCGCGGCGGCGGTGGCGGGCGGCGGCGGCGCGGCGGCGCGCGCGGGTCGGCGCGGTCGATGCCGTGCGCGCGCACCCTCGGCCGCCGCGGCCGGCAACGGGCATTCCGAGCGCGGAAGTCGCACAGAGCGCACGCTCCGTACGCTACCACTGGGCGAACCGTCGGCACTCGCGCCGGCGCCGCCGTCGGCCATGGACCACGACGAGGACAGGTCCCTGTCTCTCGGCACGGAGGTCTCGGCCTCCGTGCCGCCCCCGAGCCCCCTCACGGGGTGCTATCTGCTCGCGGTCGTCGGGGAGCCGCACACCCACGAGCACAAGGAGATTATCCTGCAGCGACTCGTCAAAGGTAATTGCGACCGTGTCAATCTGACACCTGTCACATTGAGCAAAACTCTTTTCTAGTTCCGCCGGCGTTTTCCGCGGCGACTTTCTCCGTTGTTTTATCTGCAAAACAGGAAAGTAGACTGCTGATTAGTGATTAGCGTAGTTTTTTCCGTCTCATTTGTTCATCTGCATAACCGCGCCGGCCGCGGCGTATGGTAACTCGCGAGTGCAGCGGGAATTACGCCGCAAGACTTGTAATTAGATTATTTTTTCGGTGACCGGCTGTTTTCCTGTTACGTCATCCGTGACACCCGGCGGAACACTTTTTTGCTTCGTCTAAGTAATTGAGCTATTGGAAGAGCTCATTCTATACATGGATAGTTGCAATGAAGAGAGCGTGATAGACTTATTAGCTATTCCGATTTAGTACAAGAAATCAGTAGTTTTTGCTCAATGTTATCAGTTATTACTTGCTGACGATGTAATTAAAATAGTTGTAAGTGTAGAGATTCTTACGGTCTGTGGTTGTTGTTACGCCAATGTGATGATTTCTCGGAGGACAGTGGTTCGGTTGCGTGCGAAAATTTCGGCGAACAATAGACGCCGGCTTACAGCGCGATCATAACAAGTCTAAGTCAAGTTAGTGTTTGTGCAGATCTATTTATAACTGCGACACAAGATTCGACCGTTGTGCAAAAAGTTTGAATCAGGATTCTTTTGAGCCGGAAAACATCACATTACAATGACAACGGACATGGGTTGTTTAAAAGTATATTTAGGTGTAAGCGGAATCGGAAGCAGTACTGAAGGAAAAACCATTATTACATCACTAGCGGCCGCCGGCGACTCCGTCCGCATGGGATTCTTTTTCCGCACTCATAGTGTTATGCTGAGAACTATCCAACGCAAAAATATTTTATCAAATCGAATCAATATTTCCTGGGATTAGCGCGTTCAAACAAATAAACAAACATACAAACAAACTCTTCGGCTTTATTATATTAGTATATATCATAAAAAAGGCTTGTTTCAACTAAACTCAGAAATCAGCGCGGCGGAAAAAGAGCGACTATTAGCGGGTCAATGCGGGTTCAATTTCTGGAATCTCATGATTTATAAAACTAGGTAATTTTCAAATAAGTTAAGCCTTTCGACACTGCGGTTCCCATATTACTGCCTATACATTACATAATATAGTACATACATTACAAAAGTCGCTAAAGCAAAGAAAAAACTTTTGCAAACATGATCTTGCGTTTAAACATCCACAGAAAATGCCTAAATGTATTATTATCTGGCAACAATTGTTTTTATTGTGCTCTGCTTGTGACTCCGAGCAAAAAGTTGGTAAACGTGATGAAAAAAGGCTAAAGTAATTTAACCGATCACAGGCTATTATTGTCCGCGTCAGACGCGGTAGGGCCGGTAGCTCGCGCCGAGCAAGTATTAAACGGTTCACTGGTTCGGTCTTAGTCGCGGTACGGGTACGGTAGTGGGTTCGATTTTTAATACTCCAGCGCTTCAATGCGGAAGGGTACAATTACTAAGGGAATGAGCATCTGTGTTTCCGAGCCGGAAATCCGGATTTATTCCAAAAGATATTGCACAGGCTTTATCTGGGTAAGCTCGTTCCATCGCAGGCCTCGTCTTTGCCCCGCAGGCTAATGTGGGACCAAGAGCAAGCCCGTAGGAACAAATACAAAAAAAAGATTAATTAAAGGTAGCGAAACGTGCGTTGGATTTTGGATACGTAACATTTTACTGGCGTTATCATGACAGTTACAAACATCAAAACAATCAGACAATCAAGTCTCGCAATATTAAACATATGCTACACACATTCGAAATAGCAATCAACACAACTAAAACATTACAAACATAGTATCAACCTTTACATTAAGCGATCCTTTCTAGTCAAAGATAAGTATAGGCCGCGTTTACAGAAAACTATTAAAATTGGGTCAAGTGGTTTTCTGGCAACAAAACAGAGGCCATAATTTATTTACTTACAGATACAATCTTTACACTATATACAATTTGTAACACAAAATAGGGTGCTCCTACTAACGACCGTTTAATTGCTTTTTGACGATCAGACTTTTTGACGCCGCGATGGCAGCCTTAGATGAAAAAAATAAGAAGGAATAAAATCTTTTAACAGATCACAAACAAAGTAATTCGGGAAAGCAAAAAGTAAATAGAAATTATTTAGATTACAAATAGAGGTAACCCCACCCGCAGATTCGCTTGTGGAATTAGGCATGAAACTGAAAGTGGTTCGGCGCGTCATATAACGTTTACTATTTGCTTTTCAAAGATAAAACCTACTTATCTCATGCTGGAATATTGGATGACTAACGCTGAAAGCATTTTTGCATTGAGAACTCTAACTTGGTAGTTTATTAAGTCATATTTATTTTCATTGCTAACTTTGATTATATTTAACTCACTTCTGGGGTTAATCACAAACTAATCCCATGACCACAGTCGTCGGTAAAATTTTATTATTTCGAGAAGTTGAAAGTTGCGTAAAATTTGTTAACTTAAGACGGTTTTCCATGTCGACTCGTTTATCTTTTAACAATTGAGATGGACAATAATCAATGAACAACTTGTTTATTTGTGACTCAATGACCTTGCCGTTTTTCTTTAAATAAGCATCATGACTACTGCATTATAAAGCTATAACTAATTTCAGGACGGTTTGATCTGACCGGTTACATCAGATGATATAACCGCACTTATTTCATTTCTTGAAATGGATATTACTTCAACAAAAAACCACTGGCTAAAGTTATGATGAATCTTCTATGGGTTCAAAATTTTGACTAGAAGAGACGATTTCTCTTAATAAAGATTTTTGATTGTTTTTATTGTGCTGTTAACGCACAATTTGACATAACGCCGATAACATTGCTATAATTCAATAATTGTGCGCGGGTAGTCGGCCGGAACGCGCAAGGAAAGCTGCCCAATTAACATTGGTGAGACGAAACGTATTTTCGCGCGTTCGAACGATCCGCCATTTTGCTTCATACGGAAATAAGTATAGGACGATCATTATTATATGTAACTAATAACATTTTTGATTGAATACTAACATTGGGAATAAATAAAAGCAGCCAAACATTGGATTGCATTTAAACTGCTCAAATTGGAATCTAATTAAAACCACTTTTCAGTAATTATAGTGACCATTTAAAGGGCTAAAACAAAATTGTTCAATATTAAATAGGGATTAGTAGACACTAAATACTGAAACATTTTAAGATCATTACATTATTCTTATTGAGTAAAATTGACTCAAAAGTTACAAAGTTTTCATTTGATCTAATGGGGATTGACCGGGCTTTTTATTTTTATCATAAATGCATGGGCGTAGCCACACTGGGGCAAACTGGGGCACTTGCCCCACCCTGGGCCCTGGCTCTGATCTATAAGGTGTCTGATTAAATAATGTTTTTTACTAACTCTAACTAACAACATCAACAATCATAACATCCGTAAGTTATTGCACAGAAAAAAAAATATTAATGGCTCAAGGTTAAAGCTGGCTAAGCCCATGCATAAATGGGATAATCCAAAATATAAAAGGATCTCTTATATGTTACCAAATTAATATAAAACCTAATTAAAAACTTAAGTACTTGTCGCATTTATGTTGAATCACAATTGAGACTAATTTTATTTATTTTAATTCCATGTATAAAACGTAAAGAGAGCTCAATGTCTCTAAAAAAAAGACACCATAGATTAAACCGTTCCTAATGCTTCACGTTCGGGTTTAAAAAATTAAATCACGTTACCCGATTAAAAAGTTGGTTTTGAATTTCGAACGTCGCAAATTTGACAGCTGCCCTCGATGGCGCGAAGCCCCGCAAGGAAGGTCGGGCGCCCAATATGAGATTACCGAGTTACGCTCAGTAAAATAATCCCGGCAGCGGACGGTCTATCGGGTTATCCTTGTAATCTGCTTGGAGACATTCCGCCCGATAACGCCGCTTCACTTGAATAAACAAAATTGTTGGGTCAACGTTTAATTCGCATCACAAAATGGCGATTCAGCTTACGTAACAATCGTAATTGAAAATAATAATCACGAATAATCAATCATATATTAATGGCGTATTTATTAATATTTTTATACTCACATGTAATATATTACACACTAAATACCTATGTTTTAACATTCATTTTTCATCTCCCGCACGGAAGGAAAAGCTGCTAAAATAATCTAATTATTTAAGCATTAGTTTCTACGAATCTAATTTCTTGTTAACATCAAAATAAAAGAAAATCTGCATTTCGATTAAAAATACTCGTTTAAATAAAAATACTAAATAATTTTATATTCGAACTTAAACCGGCATGAATAATGCATAACAGTTTAATGAAATCTCCATTATTAAGTTTTTGTTAGCAAAATGAACACATCAACGCAAGTTAGTTGAAAAAGCGTCGAATGTAGTTCAAACGATTGATTGACGCGCCGGAGAAAGTGTTGCAAAACATTGCCTGGTTTTGTTGCCTCTAACTGAAATTAGCACATTTCTTTTTTTAAAGAACAGTGTATCATTTATGCTCTTCCTAAGAATGAACCTAGGTTACAGAAATTCTCACGTACCGAGCTAAGGTGTTACAAGAAAACCTTGTCTTAACAACGTCATTAGAGAACACTTCTTTTAGCGCTCGACATTTAAGTCCTTTTTAAGCTAGTTGATCCCCAATATTCTAATATTTTAGTAACCAATCAATTTTTGTGTATGGTTTGTATCTGCATATTGATAGAAAAGAAAGATACTACTAATTAAAATAAACAAGTGAAAGAATTCGGCATTTTAAATACAGACATAATGTAGTTTATTGCAAAATCCCCGTATTTAATATCTCACTCATGATTTTCGAGTCTTAGTAATCCTAAGGTGATCTCTCATTTATAAATATTCCCAGCATTTCAGATTGGAATGCTGTAATTGTGATTCACTTCCGAGAATATTTTCTTGTAACACAGTTACATTTAAAGGATGATGCATTACTCTGAAGAAGACACAGTTTCATCTTTACTTAAAATACATAAGTATAATATTCACCACAGAATAATACTTCTCTGTTCTGTAGTGGGCACACATTGGAAGGGGTGTTTCTTGTGATATAATCTGTTGTTGAGTTGAGCGGGAACTGCGAACAAGATAGTTGAAATACGTTCACGATATTACAAATGATTCGTTCCGGATGTTTGGCAAGTATTGTCGAAACCTCTATGTTACCGATATATTGGTTCATAACGTTGTTTCACTCATGCTATCTTTAGTTTTACTAGCACTTGTAGTTGTACCTGAAACAAGCTTTTAAGACACCTTTATTTTATCGACATCCGATCGATAATTCACAGTTTTCCCTACTACGTTTGTAAAAGAAACTGAACGTTATATTAAGGTCACAACTATTGCTAATGGTGTAATACATTGCTTCTTGCTGAATTAACGCTCCTAACTCATATGTATAACAGGATATTTAAAAATGTTGAATGGTATTTTATTATCAGAGAGAATAATTCAAATGTCATGTTTTATCACCAAACATGCACAACACAGTAGTGGAAATTAGCATTGCAATTGCAACCGTCAGAAGCCGGGAGAGCTAGAAAAAAACTTGTAAGGATTGTGAAAAACAAAACAAACGACATTTATCATTCCGCCGGCTCCGAGCGTCGCACACGTGGTCGGTGACACATTTCCCCGCGAGTCGCGCTGCGAAAAGAAAGTACTTGCGCACGCGCCGGTGATTATACACTGCACTGCACCCGCGCCGCTCGCTGTCTCGACCGCCGCGGCTCCACTGTCGCGACGCTGACGGGTTTGACGTTCAATATTTTGTCGTGTGAACTTTCCTCTTTCAATTTTCATGTCTACAGATAATTTGGAAAAGTCGGGTTTATTCGTTTTTTTGAGCTGGCTTAATAATAGGCTAGTTGCCTCATGTCACCATTTATAAAATCACTTTTAATTCGAATATTATTCCGTACAAGGGTCCAAAATATGTAAACTTCATTAAATATAAATACGGGATTGCTGCAAAAATTCAACTCAAACCCGATACATTTTTACTTTTTTTTCTCTTGATTGAAAACACCGTCCGCCATGATTCTACGTCACCAACATTGTAAACAACACAAATTCAAACGACAGTTTCGACAGGTTATTCGTGGTCTTTTATTTAAACGCGTTGATTGTTGTTTATTTCACTATTAAAATATTGTACACTTCACATTTATTGAAAACAAACCTGCCCAAAATAGATACTTTGATGGTTGCAAAATGTTTTGCTTCAAATTCTGATTCGCAAATTCTCATCACTGGGTACTGTAATCCACAACTTCTTATTGATGTATTCTTACATTCACGCACGATACAATAGTAGTAATTTATAAATGTATCATGTAATCTCTACGAAGACATGGTTTTAATTCCGATAAACACTTTTTGGTTATGTCACGCGCATTGTTGACAAGAACAGTGACGCCACGGCACAGACCATCATGGCGGACGGCGTTTACGGTAGTATAGTGAAATTAATAATTTAAAATTCAAAATACAGTTGGATAGGTGCTTCAAAAAAAATTCATATTTTTTTTATGTTGTAATATAATCGAATTGAACCGTTCTATCAAATAATAAAAATAGTGGCAACTAGCCTATTCAGAGGTAATCTTGTTAATATATTAGTTCAATTACCTACTGATATTATTAAACGTCGGGTAAAGGTCAAGGCAATTTTACTAGGTGGTAATTAGAAGTACGATTATTAAGTAACCAACCTAACCATTTAAGCTCTAATAGAAGCCTTTTAAACTACTTTTTAATAAGTGGAAGATGAGATAGAAACCCCCCAAAAAATATATATTTAAAATGTTTTTAAAAATAGCAGAACTTTTCAAAAAAGACTAGAAAATGGTCCGTTTTTAATAACAAATACACAAAATGAACGCAGCTCTTGTTTATTACAAAATAAATTCAGTAACGTTTTCCCGTCATAAACAAGATAAAACAAAGATTTATTTCCCAATAGCCGACGGCAAAAGTGAATTATGTGCTCCCCTCGCAGCGTTTATAGAGATGTTATCAGCGAACAGTTCCGTAGGCCTACGTGTGAGAGAATGCCAAGGTCAGATCAAGGTCGCAAGTTCAAGGTCACCTCAGATCTTGACCTCTGGCGATAATCGGACGTCAGTGGAAACGCGCACGAGACCGCGATTTACAGCTAAATAATACTTATTATGAAGTTTTGGTCGAGTAAGAGTAACGTATTGTAATAAATTAACTCTTAATATTTATATACTAACTTCAACTGTCGATTTCGTGCCATATTCCTCAGCAACCTGGTGGCTCTCGTAGTAATAAAATGTATTAAAATATTGTTATTCATTCTGCAGTCTCGCGTTTCAACAGTTTTATTTAAGTCATTTAATAATGTTAAGTTCTGTTTTTGCATTGATGTCCTTATTTCAAAATCAGTTGAAATCACTTTGCTAAAATATCAGCGTACCTATCTTGGAATTACACGATCCCAATTGGTACCTAGAACCCCCCCCCTCCCCACCATTTCTAAGTGCAATGGTTTATAATGAAATATTTTTGCGAGTTGGTCATAGTTTCACATTAAATATAAATAGCAGTAGAAAGGCTGCATAATACCGAATGCATCATGCGAATGGCCGTGCAATATTAATACCGGCAGTTAGCGCAGTGTGGGGCGCAGTAAACTTGTGTTAGATCGTATAACCTCAGTTATAAAAGGTTATGTTTTTATTGCACAGTATGAATATGAAGTTCATTATTCTAGTCTCATATGTTTTAATGCTTGTATACTTGCAGTATACGGGAAAATATTTCTGCCATAACGTTAGTAATATCTGCTTTTGTATCTTTCATTTACAACGAAATACAAAATAAGCTTTTTCTTCAATGCTTGCTAAAAAAAGCTGTGTTAGAAACACATCTAGGCTGTTAAAGTAAACTTTGAGGTTTTTTGTTATCCGACGTTTTTATTTCTCTTAAATTGTAAGACAAAATAAACCCTATAACCATTCAAACAACATAGTTTTGAAGCATGATTTGTCATCGAGTTATTGTATTGTACAGCTCCGAAACAGCCCACGACCGTTAAGGAATAGCTATTGTCTCAGTCCTTTCCCAAATCGATATCAACCTCACTTTTTAACAGTTAGCAATAGATCCGTTACATGCGCGCCAAATAAATAAACAGCGCAATTGCGCGCTCAATCACGCGTACGCGGCCGGCGGAAGAGACGCTTCCTCGCGACACATGGGCTGTGACCGCGCTAATACTACGAGCTATGTAATGTCATGCTAGTCAAAGTCAGGATGAGTAAAAACATTGGAAACACTGTTAGATGTAATGCTAAGAGCAACGGCCTTACGACAGCTACATTGTCTTTATAGGATGTGTTTTTTGATAAATATGTTAGTTGCAATGCTGTAATCGCTATCGCATTCAGTGTAAAGGCGGACAGAAGGTGTTTCCGGCGGGCATTAACCACTATAACAATCTCTTATGTCAAAATAGTCTGGGAACATTAGCTGGTGGTAGTGGTTTTATATGTTCCAGCACTTTTGACAAAAAAGAGACTGTGGCCTTTATGATAATTAATTAATTATTTACCAGTAATAACAACTATCTGGACACAAGCGCATACATTTTTTATGTTGACGGCAACAAGTTTGCGATCTGATTGCCAGCTAACTTCTCAATCATCACACCAAATCGTTCTACAAGACTTGCGGCTTAAACAGTATTTACGGCAGACGCTACCGTGACAATGGCTCGCTTTCTCCCGCTGAAGGCGCGTTATCTCTCAATCCCATGGATTTGAATACGAGCGTGCGCGGGCGCCGGTCGGCGGAGCGCGGCCGAGCGGCGGTTAATTGGCTTTTTGTCTGCGTCGCGATCGCCGAGGTCTACATACGCCGCGCTATGCCCGCCAGGATGCACGCCCCGATCTAGCATTGACTGATCGGCGGTTAGTTATCGATGACAAATCAAATGACCTTAATGACTTGTCAGTTGGGGAGAGAGAGTATGGGGTTTACTCGTAAAGGAAGGCAACACGTCAACGACCCTTGTGGGCTCTGTTGATGCCCATGGGAAGCGGTGATCACTCTTATCATCATCATCATCATCAACAGCCTATCGTAGTCCACTGCTGTGCTGGACATAGGCCTCTCCTAGGGCTCTCCACTCAGCCCGATTCTCTGCGACCTCCTTAGACATATAATTTTAAAAAATTGGCATGGATAACTAAGCTGTTGCCTCAAAAACAGCTTTGTGATTTTGAAAATGAATCTCTTTCCGCAAAATGTTTTAGGTAATTCTTTAAAAAATATATTTGCTAGATTGTAAATTGTCGGTTTTTTTGTCGCGTGGACATGGAACAACATAATGTAGTATATGGCACAGTTTATAACAATAACGAAGCTTAATAACAGACAATTATGAGCAACTACTTCGTCCTAAATTTAGCTCAAATTATCCAATCAGCTAAGTGCAAGTTCAGTTTAGCCTAGTTTGCCGTGTAATAATTACTTACGAGATTATTAACACATGGCGTTTGGATGTGACAAATATTTGGCTACTTTAGTAATTTATTTAAAAAGTTGGACGTCCCGTGAAATGTCTGTAGTTTTCCATATTTATAGGGAGAGTCAATTATGTATGTATATCTTATGCTAAATGCTTCTCAGCATAATAATGATCACGAGTATGTATCGCTAGCATTTGAAAATAATACAATTCGAAAGATATACCTAGGAGTAGAATGACTTGAATTGCAATAATTGGGAACAACATATTTTTCGGTAATCACTATCATATGCAACGTCATCATCATCATCATCATCATCCTAGCGTTTGTCCCGGTCGCATCCTCGGCTGTTGCCTCGGAGTCCGGGGTCCGCTTTCCTGCTGCACCTACTCCACTTCGCATGGTCTTGGGCATCCTGGGTGGAAAGACCATTGGCACGCATGTCATCTTCAACGACGCCAAGCCAGCACTTCTTGGGCCTGCCCCTTCTTCCGGGACCCGGCGGTGGTGGCATGGTGAGACATTTGTTTCCCACGTAGCTGGCCGGTTTCCGTAAAACATGGCCGTACCAACGTAGGCGACACTCCTGCAGTTTATCTGCAATATCACGGACACGAAGGCTACCCCGGATGCGTGAGTTCTTAATGCGGTCTTTCCGCGTCACTCCACACATCCAGCGCAGCATCTTCATCTCCGTGACCCGCAGCATCTGCTTGTGTCGCTCAAGTACAGGCCACGTTTCACTGCCGTACAAAAGGACGGGCCTAATGATGGTCTTATAGACCTGTCCCTTCAACTTAACCGGCATTTTGGGGTCACAAATGACACCAGTCACCTCACGCCACTTGGCCCAGGCTGCAGAAATGCGGGCTTTGACGTCGCAATCGATGTCGCTGGACGCATGAAGTACAGATCCCAGGTATTTAAACTGGTCCGTACGCTCGACCAAGTCACCGTCTATGCGTACGGGTGGGGGATCTGTGTTGCAGGCCATGTATTCAGTCTTCGCCACGTTTAGTTTTAGACCGCCGTTCTCAAGTGCCACCTTCCACTTACCCGCTCGTCGCACCAGTCGTCCCCTGTCCGAATCCGTCAGCGCGATATCATCAGCATACATGAGCAGCCACGGGGGTTGCTCATGTGCGTCAAAAGATTTTATTTTTTGCATAGAATAGGTGTTACATACAGGGTGTTACAAATAATGGTTGTGCGCTATTCTGCTAAAATACATTAACATGCAAAGTCATTATTAAGGAATTCTTGAACACTATAGAAGCAAGAAGCTGTCAGCCATTCTCGCAATTTGCTTATCATTAACTTGATTGGCCCTGTTTTGAACTTATTTGGAATTTTATTAAATATTTTAACACACATGCAGTAACAGCTCTTTTGGCAAAGCGTTGTGTTAGGGCTAAAATTCAGCACCAGTCTATCTGATGACCTTGTATTTCTTGGGTATACATCAGCGGCAGTCACAAACAGATCACGATGCCGTCTAACAAATTTATAAATTTCTAGTATGTACATTCCAGGCACAGTAAGTATGCCAAGCTTTACAAAAAGAGGTTTACATGTTTCATATGGCCCTTTGCAACATAAGGCTCGAACACATTTCTTCTGAGCTATGAAGATTCTCTGTATATCTTTGCTATTGCCCCAAAGTAACAGGCCATAGTTTATAACTGAAGCAACATATCCATAATATGAACTGAGCGATACACTCAATGAGGTGATTCTAGTTAATCTCCGAAGGACGTAAACAAATCGATTTATTCTATTACATACGCTATTGACATGACAAGTGAAGTTCAAATACTTGTTTAATATTATGCCCAAGAATGATACGTTGTTGGCGCAATCCAAAGTGGTTTCTTTATATTTTATGTCCAGCTTAATTTCTTTACGTCCTTTAACAGTAAATTGCATGTATTTTGTTTTAGACAGGTTCACTCTCAATTTATTTATGTCTAGCCACTGTATTACGTCATTAATAGTATTATTGATGTCACATTCATAAAAATTTAAATTGTCACAATTTGATTTAATTACAATGGAAAGGTCGTCAGCAAACATAATACTTTGGTGTTTAGTCACAAGTGGCAAGTCGTTAATATAGAACAGAAACAACAGTGGCCCCAATACACTTCCCTGTGGGACACCTAATTTATTGACACTGTACCTGGATCGACATGTGTTATTTTCATTTCCTGACGTCGTTATTTCAACACATTGTCGTCTATCTTTTAGGTATGTTGTAAGCCAAGACAATGCATTGCCCCGTATGCCATATTTCTCAAGTTTATCTAATAATATTTCATGAACTACTAAGTCAAAAGCTTTAGACATATCAAAAAATAGCACCGTAGCTAGTTGCTTGGCATCAAGACCCAGAATTACTTCGTTCACAAGCTTAAAACAGGCCAGTGTGGTAGATTTCCCCTTTTGGAACCCATGCTGTTCGGGCTTTATGATATTAAATTTCTCACAAAAATTCATCAATTTAATTTGCATGGCTTTTTCGAAAATTTTCGAAAAAATAGGTACAAGAGTGATAGGACGGTAGTTTCCTAGATCTGCCTTATCACCTTTTTTATAGATAGGTTTTACTACTGAGAGTTTAAGTGCATCAGGATATTGTCCAGTTTCAAATGATAAATTTATTAGATGGGTTAATATAGGAGCTAATTCTTTTTTGCAGTATTTTATAATTTTAGTAGAAATTTCATCATATCCGCATGCATTAGAATTGTTCAAAGATTGAATTATGTTAGTGGTTTCTTCTACACACAAAGGATTCAAGAATAGAGAATTTGAAATGGGTGCTATGCCATTAAGTATTTGTGTTCTCATTTCATTGTCATACTTAAATTGGTCACCACTTATATTTATAAAATAATCATTAAATACTTCAGCTATTTTGCTTGCGTTTGTAATTGGATTGCCATTATGTTTTACGTTTGTAATACTATTCGTTAAAGAGCGATTTTCTAACTCATCCTTTACGATTTTCCACGAAGCTTTGCATTTATTTCGGCTACTTAGCAAATATTTATTATTAGATATTTTTTGCGCTGTAGTCATGCATTTTTTTAACATTTTCGAATATTTTAAGTAAGAGGGATAATTTTCAGAATTTCTATATGATGCAAATCGAAGTGACCTTTTGGTTTTGCTGGATATTTTTAAACCTCTCGTTATCCACTTATGTTTTTGAGATCTACTGCTAATCTTTACCTTGATTTTTGGAAAACACAAGTTGTATAGTAAGCGCAACATTTCATGAAAGTTTTCAAATGCCACATTTATTTCACTTTCCTGATATGTATCCGTGAAATGAAGTGAACTCAAATAATTTTTAAACTTTATTTGGTTTTCTATGTTGAAGTCCCTTTTGTACGCAAACCGGTTATTTGCTTCTGGCACATTTTTAACACTTATAGTTAGCATTTGCGCAGTGTCATGGTCGGATAACTGTAATGGAATTACTTTTCCGATTCCATCTTTGAAATTGCTAAGAATGTGGTCTATGCAGTTTTGTCCTCGTGTTGGTTGATTTATATGAAAAATTAAATTGTATTGCCTTCCAATATCCATTAAGTATCGGGATGCATGTGAACTAACCAAGGTATTGATATTAAAGTCACCAGCGATGATGATCTTCTTGTTGTTGTGTTTTCTCTGCAGTTCATGTATTACTGCTTCCAATTTTGTCAAAAAGATATTAGAATATTTGTTGTGTGCGGTATACGCGCAGACTAAAATCAAATTATGCTCTACAACTTCTACTCCACAGCATTCAAATATACTTGGTAACACATATTTACTAAAGCAGGTCAACTCTTTGTAAAGTAAACCTCGCCGAAGCAGTATGCAAGTGCCACCTCTTTTTGTTTCTCGGGAATAATTTGCTACAAGTTCATAATTTTTGAGAAATATATTTTTTTCATCTCCTCTTTTTACATGGGTTTCTGAGAAACATAAGACATCCACTTTGCCTTCGGACTCTTCTAGTTCCGATAAAGCAATTTGGATCAGGTCTTTTTTTGAAAGCAAGCTAGCAATATTTTGGTGCAACACGATGAAGGGTTTTGTTTTAGAGCAATTAAAAGATGCTACTTTACTGTTTTTGGCGAAAAAAATTATCATTACCAAGGTCTGCAATTTGCATAGTTTGTTTTTTAGGGCAAAAGTAGTCAAGGATTGTTTTTTGTCCAATAGATTTATTGTGTGTTTTATGTATTTGCTGTTTATATTTTATTGATAATTCTTTGTCAAAATTAGTACGTCCCGCTTGTATGTGTTTTCTAATAAAGTCATAGTTTAAGTATTTTTTGTCATAATCTAGTGAATCTATAAGTAAGTTAAGAGAGTTACATGTGTCATAAATATAATTATAATAGTATTGTCTACTTTTTAAGAAATGACAATTGCTGAACTTACTGCATAAAAGATTCAACTCCCTATTCAATAGAATACAATTAACATATTTACAATCAATTACATTCATTATAATTACACTTCGATTTACCAATGATTTTAAAACCGAATATAACTCATAGGTTGTAATCATTGGGTCAGAATCATTCTCACCCACACAGATAATTAACTTATCAGTCTCTCTCAAGTTCAAGCTTTGACAGGATTTTAAAACTTCTGTTGTAGTTGCATTAGGTTTGGTAAACGCCGATATTTGATATCTTTCGTATTTATTATTGCTTCTAGCTTTAATCATTGCTTCTGCAAGTCCAGTACATTGTTGGGTTCCAACAATTATAATTTTAGGAATGTCTTGTTGTACATTTCTTATAGTTTTATCATCATCATTTTGCTTTTCGTCATGTCCAGTTAATGAGGTATCGATACTTTTGTTCAGATACAGTTTGGTTTCAAGTTCTTCAATTTGCCCATGTAATTTACCTATTTCATCCTTGTAAACTATCAGTTGCTCTTTCAAATCACCTATTTTCATTTGTAAGGCTGACACAAGTTCATCCGAAATGTTGGTGGCGGTAGTGTCTCTTGTAGCCGTTGGGGTAAGATACTGTGATTTTCTCGTTTTGTTCCTTCTTGGCGGAGTGATTGTTGGAGGTAGTGTTGGTGTATCTTGTTTCAGGCTATTTCCCTTTTCCATATCTTTGCTTGTAGGGGTTTGGGCTTGACAAACATTTTTCAGTACTTTAATATCTCTATTCAGTGTGTTGATTTGTCTTTTTAAATTGTTGTTCTCTATTATTGTGTTTTCTAGTTCATTTTGCGTAGTCATAAGACTTATCTTTAGGTCGGAAATTTGTTCGTTAAGTTCTTCTATGTCGCAGATATCCATTGTACTAAAGTCCACACTCTTTGAAAGACGTTCCGACAACGATTGCTCAGCGGTTCCATCGTCATTTAGGTCTATTGAGTCGCATTTGGAGGTATCCTGTGAACTCAATTGCATTGTGGAGTTAGCTGTCAAAGTTATTCTTTTCCTAAGCGTTATGTTAGATATTTCTCCGGTACTGGAGTCGGTCGTTGTAACTGGCTTCGTCAATTTAGAATCCGTAATACATTGTTTGCATTTCCATTTTTGCTTTTTTTCTGGCTGCATTAGTCTATACAACTTTTCAGAAAGACCAATACAATCAAAATCGTATCTTTTACTACAACTTGAGCACATAATGGTTTCTCTCTCTTCTCTTTTTGATTTGCATTTATGACATATTACAGGGGTTCTGCGGCCAAGCTTTGCATCTCTCTTAATTTTGTTGTCCATTTTCTGAACGTGAAAGCACAAAAAAAATGCAATTCTGTGCGTTAAACAACTCAAATAATTGAAATATTAACGAAGATTAACATCCAACAACGGCAAAAACTAAATAAAAAGAAAAATTATTTTGTAGACCCCGGCGGATTCGATCCGTCGACTTTCGCTCCACTGGCGAGTTCGGATGCACTCAGCCACTGAGCGCTTGTTTACCAGCGTCGAAAATAGCGCTCAACTCCAGCACGCATTGACAGTAGTTTAACTTAAAGGTTAATAGGGTCCAAAGATCAGTCCATTGTCTTGCTCGGCGACCGACGACGACCGCTACGGTCCGTTAGGATCTGAGTCACTCCCTATACAATTTTTGCACTCGTAACTGTCAAATTATAAGTAAATATTGATATTAATACTCCAAAATGATTACGTAATAAGTTTAAATTGATATCACAAGGTGCACTGTTCTATTCCACTCGATTTAGTGTATTATTTTAGAGGAACTGTTCACTTTTTACACTTATTTAGAATTTTTAGTACGGAGCAACTTTTGGTGCGTGTACTTCGGGTAGCGTCGCCTACCCTCCCTATGATGCTGGTTGACAGTACGTCTAATATCACGCTAAACAGGAAGGGACTAAGGACGGATCCTTGGTGGACTCCGACGGTAACGGGGAAAGGGTTGGTGTCACCAACAGCAGTCCTAACTATTGAATCGGAAGCGGATATCGGATCGGAGGATATCATATGCAACGTCTATTGACATATTCAAATTATGATAATGTTTCGCTGGTTCACAACAAAGGTCGCACGTTTGTTCCCACGGCTTCTACAATTCTGAACCAGACAAATTAAGATGTCCGTGGCCGAAGTACTTTCTCAGCGGATAACTGCAATGCCTACTTTATAACTGTTCTGCTGATATTGATTTTTATACAACCACTAAAAAAGTTAACACCAGGGTCTCAGAAGACAGATAAACTTTGGGTAAGCTAATAGAATGGCCAAAATACCTATGCACAATTCATACCTGGAAGACATTTTCTCTTTTTAGTATTATTTCTCGCAAGTACCAACTGTCGAATACAGACTAAAATTGTTTTTTCCTTAGTATTCGTATTTTGTCAAGTGATGAGATAAGAATCAATCTCATAATAATCTTATGGCTTTCCCCACTTGATCCTTTCCTTTTGTGGTGTGCAGATATTTCTTGTGACTCTTGAAGCGCAAAATTCGGGATTGCCTCTTCAACCCTTATGCTTAATATACTCCGCAAGAATGATTTTATTTGACTTTGTTGTATCATGTTTTCCTTTGGCTTTATTTTATCTTACATGAAATCAAGTGTGTTTGCTAAACTCTTCTTAGATGAATGGTTATAACTGTGTTGAAAGAAGTGAAACATTACGCCTTAACATCTTTTCAATAAAGCGTTAACATTTTTGAAATAGTAGCGTGCTTCTCGTAAAATCTTCGCCAATACATTCAGATGTTAAAAGATCACTCTACGAAAAAATATTTAGGGAGGAGTAATGTTAGATTCTCATTGTTTTGTTTTACGAATAGGTACCTAGTTTATATGTGACATAGATACAGATACAGTTTAAAATCCATCCAATAACCCGTACATGGTAGTAAAATTAATCCGGTTTGCGTCGCGCGGCCGATCCAATTACTCGCTGCATGCGGGGTTTCCTGAATTTCGGCCCGGCTTAATTCACATCTAGATTATGATGTAAGGGCCCCAGTACCCCAGTACCCAAGTACCACTGGTACTACCGGTGCTAGCGACTTTGCTATTTATAGAATGTACTAATTAGCGCAGGTGGACTTATGGCGGTTCGAAATGAGAATTATGTAACGGTTCAATGGTGTCTAAATATATTTATCAATTATATTGTTTTACGTAACAACGTTTTAATGAAGACTAACAAAAAGCTTAATGGTAAATCTTAAAATACTCTTATTATCATACCAATACTAAAAATGGGAAAGTTTGTTTGTTTGTCCTTCAATCACGCTGCAACTACTGAACGGATTTTGATAAAATTTGGTATTCAGGCAGGTTAAGGGCAAATTTAGGTGATAGAATTATTTTTATTAAATGCTCCCACGTTTGTACAGGAATCTTGATGACGCGAGAAAAGCCGGCGGTTAAAAACTAGTATGTTAATAAATAGTGAATCTTTTCTGACATAGTGTGAAAAGCAGTACATGCAGATAATTTGAACCAACATTGTTTAACAAGCGTGACACCATTGCGCTTCGTCCATTTAACTTTTTGCATTGGTTTTGACAAAGTGTCTTTCTTTGTAGTAATTAGTTGTCTGTCAGTCAGTCGCATGCAGTTTGTAGTTGTAGGTATGCACCCCGTCGTATGCATTTGTGCACGGGTGTGATACTTCGCGGCGGACAGACCGTGAAATGATCTAATCACTGAGTTGTACAG
This sequence comes from Nomophila noctuella, assembly GCA_958496325.1. Classification (NCBI taxonomy): domain Eukaryota; kingdom Metazoa; phylum Arthropoda; class Insecta; order Lepidoptera; family Crambidae; genus Nomophila; species Nomophila noctuella. The sequence continues at coordinate 15,001,666 of OY292495.1, read as the reverse complement.
TTGAGACATCAACGACGAATTAAAATATCTGGTCCATGCACTCAGCTTATATTATTATTAAACTAGCGGCCGCCCGCGACTCCGTCCGCGTGGATTTCGATTTCCAATATCCTATATGTTATTCTGATGTATAAGCTATATTGTGGTAAAGTTTCATTCAAATCCATTCAGTAGTTTTTACGTGAAAGAGTAACAAACATCCATACATCCATACATACAAAGGCTGCCTTTTAAGTTCTGTCGTTTAAATATTTCCCGCCAATTTTGAATTTCGAACTGTTGAATATTCAAAATTGCTTTATTTAAGAACGTGAAAACAATTCAAAGTGTAAGGATTAATGCTTTTCTTTAGTCGCAACATCGTTCTAAACCTGGCAGGTCGCGTACAAGAATGCTTCTTACTAAGGAAAATACCTGTGCAATAATTTTCTACAATTTTCGAAGTGGCCTGACACGACTTTAGTGTTTCGAAGTACTATGATCTGTATACCACAAAGAAGGTCCATGTCTGCAGACTATCAAAAACTGGTATTTAGAATTCCAGCGTGGAAACTCTAGTCTCAGTGACTAATCTCGTGAAGAACGTCAAAAATTTGCCTTCACTGAAGTTAACATCGTTGCTGTGAGACAACTAATTCTCAAAGATCGTCATGTGACATATCGAGAGAAAGAGGCTTTGTTAGGCATCTCAGGGAAAACCATTCAAACAATTTTGCATTAAGAGTTTGGTGTGAGAATGCTATTTTCCCGTTTGATCTCCCATTTGCTTTCCCACGATCAAAAGGTGGGTCGCGGCAAATGGTGTAAGAAAATTCTTCCAAGGTTAGATTGGGGAGAGTCAAATCTCGTCTACGATATCATCAGTGATAAAGAATTATGGGTCTATGCTTACAATCCTGATTCCAAACAACATTGAAGAATATGTATCTTTCAAAACAAGGCGAAGCTGACCGAAGTTGTTCGCTCTTGAAGCATTTCAAAGGAGACGGTGGCCGCGATCGTCGCAAAAAACCCGCCATGTTGCGACGATTGAACTTGCTGTTCGTGGAACGGTTAATGAAGAATAGTATACAATAGTTTGTTCACCAGAAGTCATCCCCAAAATTAGGAAATCTCACCCTGAGTGACGCGTCATCCAACACTATGGCAATGCGAGCTCACACAGCGTTCGACATACGATTCAGCAATTGAAGAATAAAAACATTAAATCAATTGACCTAACCTGGTATAGACCTGACCTAAACCCTAAAGAATCTTTTACAATACCTAAAATTAAACAAAAACTTTGTCGTCAAAGATTCTAGTCCGGTGAAGAAGCGGTTGATGCTTCAAGTTAGCCTAATTAAACACCCTCACTTTGGAGTGAAATTAATACTTAAAAAACTTATTCGAGCAAATGGAAAACTGCATTAATCTACGTAATAAATACTCTTTAAAATAATAACAACGACAAAAATTTTGAAGCTTTGTTTTTTTCTTCAAACGACAAAACTTAAAAGGCAGCCCTCGTATTATACTTATATATATTATATTATTATACTAGCGGCCCGCCCCGGCTTCGCCCGTGGTACTTGTCCACTATTTAATGGATGATATTATACATAAAAACCTTCCTCATGAGTTACTCTATCTATTAAAAAAAACCGCATCAAAATCCGTTGCGTAGTTTTAAAGATTTAAGCGTTCATAGGGACATACAACATACAACATGACAGAAAAAGCGACTTTGTTTTATACTATGTAGTGTTATTATATATCCATACATCCACACATACAAACTTTCGCCTTTATAATAGTAGTAGGATACAATTAGATCTCCGTAGATTGAGACATCATTTTAGATCAAACTAGCGGCCGCCCGCGACTCCGTCCGCGTGGATTTCGATTTCCAATAGCCTAAAGCCTTCCTCGTCAAATGGACTATCCAATACAAAAAGATTTTTTCAAATCGGACCAGTAGTTTCTGAGATTAGCGCGTTCAAACAAACATACAAACAAACTCTTCAGCTTTATATATTAGTATAGATAGATATGGCAAAAATCCTTGTATGTTGTCTTAATTACTGATTTCTAGGAAATCATCAAAGTGACATCAAACACTATTAAAACATTTTGAACTCATCAATGGCGCCTCATAATTTTATCGCGTTGAATTTTACAGCCTGTTTAAAATTAATTTATTATCGCAGTCCACCCTAATAGCCAATTAATCAATTAACCGAACACACTTTTGTCTATTCTTAAACGAAAAACTCATTTACGAGATCGGCCAATTAGGACGGTTCTGTAAAATACGACGCCGCAAACTTGGACAGATTGGGATCGAGATAAACTTGCTGCGGGGTTATTAATTTCCTTTTTGCTCAAACAAACTGAAATAATAATCATAAAAGATAATAGCAGAATAAAACGGTATAAGCGGGTCTTCCAGTGAGATGCGATTACTGGGCGGGATTAAAGATATATTATCCAAGTATAAAATGTTAAAGTATGAAATTTTATTGTATTCCTGAACTTAAACATACTTAAATAAATTATTTTCAAACTCAAGTGCATTCATTGTGCGTTGACGATATCAGTCCAAACATTATTGGTTAGCTTGCTTGATTTGGTTATCTTACATTTTTATTATTATTTTTTAAAGATATAATTGAAAAAAAAAAGAAAGTAGGTAAATGTTTTTACTTGGCACAGTAATTGCACGAAATTCAAAACTTAAATAGCATTATGATGTTCTGCACCAAAATTATATCTTTGCTACCATCTTTATCTCATAGCTTACAGTGTAGCCGCCTACTAGGCATAACTGGGACGCCACGGTAATAAATTTAGAGGGTATTAAGGGGACTCGGAGAAATAATGAAGGGCTTATTACACGGCAGGCTTATGATCGCACCTGAAGCAAACCCGGGAAACACCGGGCTTACACAACTAACGCGTCCCGGCTTCTCCTGTCAGACCGACGGGAGCGCTTTTGTTATCAAAAGGAGAACGGTAGTTCTCCATTGTTTAATCATTTTTCCTTTATGAAACGTGTTCTACACGTCATTTATCTTTCTCAGTTATTCTTTAGTTACTCGTACATGACATGATAAGAAGTGGAACTTAAACAATTATTCATAGTAATAGAATCCTTTTTAACGGATAAATTGCGGTTTCATTTTTACTTTTCCTGTAATTATTAACTTTAATTAAACAGCGGTTTTATTCCTTTTAAAGAAGTTTTATTTATGTAAGTACGTATGTGTTATTGCACTAACGCTGTTCGCTGATACGATAGTAATACCAGTTATGTATATTGAGATTTTCGTATATTCCATAGCACGTCATCCTATATTCTGACATGGTGCTCCTAAAATATCTGAGTTTTCTTCCGAAATCAATAAAAGTGTACACGTACTTTCGCATACAAATAAAGTTTCGTACGCAATCGTATTTTGATGATATTCTATTCCGCGTAGTTCACGGATATGGCGGGTCTCGCAAAAGCAACTCCAAGCAGATCTCTTGCAATAAAACCGCGCGTCTGGCCGTCTGCCAGGGTTCCGGGTTCGACTCCTGCGAGACGAATGTGTTTGTCTCAGCCGACGTTTAGGGCTCCTTTCATGTGATCTACGCCTTCTACGTAGTGTTGGTTTATCTTATCTTGGGTGAGTTATGTTTTCTTTGTCTTCCAAACTGCAGTGAGTGTTTTATTGTTCGATAAAGCATTAAAAACTTAGGTACTTGAATTGAAAATGATTTTGCCAACATATTTAATAAGTACAAAATACAAGCAGGTTAATCATAGAAGCGATGTCAAACGTTGGCTTTCTTCGACAACATTTAAATGCGGAAGATCTGAAAGGTATTACACACCGCGAAACCTAAAAATCGATACACAATATAAAATAACCTACGGATATTCATAATATTAATACTTAAATTGCATCTAACACGGTACATTTTGTACCTAGTCGGTTGCATAGTCTTCTGTGAACTCATTTCGACTGTCCGTTTAGGCTGAATTACTCGTAGCCATAGTTTCGGCTGTGCGCGGTGTCGCAACTCTGCGAATATGTCGCGCGTGATTCACTCCTGCGCAAGGTCGCGTGTGTTAACAGACCTGCCGCGGACGGACAGGACTGATGTGGCTGTTTGTTTGCTTGTTTGATGTTTAATCTACATCAGAGAAATATAAGATAGTTATGAAATGAGGCATTAAGTCCACCTTTTGTACAATTTTCATGTCGTGCAATAAAGTTAAAGAAACAAATAAATTGAAGAGACAAAAGCGAAGAAGAGGAGGAGAACTTAAAAAACTAAGCTATCTTGGTTTTGGTAAATAAGCAGAAGTTTGATATTCATGATGGGACTGGGTAAACATTAGATTCATTTTACACATGAAATTCTGGAAAAGGCAGAAAAAAGTTCCTACTACCAGAAATAACAGATACCAGAAAAGAAGAAATTTAAAACATGGAGCTCGTTTTCGCAAATCTTGACACAGATAATGAGCAGACGGCACATTCGCGGGTGATCTCATGGCTTGTTTGCTGTCTCCGTGAAGGCTACCGTGCCGTGCAGCCGCACTTGTATGCACACGAATCTGAGTGTTGACACAAGCAAACTATGGAGGTTTTGGGTCGAGTATGTTAAAAAAATATTGCACTTGTCTCGAGTAATTGCAATGTCGATTATAAAATAAACTATGTAGTCGCGAAATATTGAGAAATATCAGTATGTAAATACAAGGAATTAATCCCGTAAAAAGTCTTGAGATTGTTATCATACACCAAATCTCGACACCAGTTACCACCAGTCGCAAAGTCTACCAAAATCATAATAAAACAATGTTTAGCTTTGAAGTTTCTTTAAATTGAGCACGAGATGTGCTCCTCTTTGATATTTAGAAGAACTATCACTTAATACCGAATGCTGAATTAGTCCAAATGGAAAGTTGGTTCAGAAAGGAATAAATGTAGCTCAAGTGAGCGTTATCAGAATCCTTGGGCGGCGATGCATACAGTTTGAGAAGGGTCCAGGCAGAAACGCCTCACTTGAAATTTACCATTTTATTGCGTTTCGCAATGTCCTGTTCTGGGGAAGTTTTAGAATTCCCATCAATTTTTATTTTTGTTATCTGACTCTTACTGAGTGATAGTAGCATGTATTATACGGATCACTTTGTCTTTTTGCCAATTAAAGTAGGCACCAACATTTCATACTATTTAATATTGAAATTAAAATTGACTTTATTTTAATCGATTGATAAACAGTAGTCCTTTAATGTCATACTTCTTTAATTTTTTCTGACTGAATGTTCCCCAAAGGTGTTCAATGAGGTTTTCCCGGGAACTTTTTGTTAGATACCGGTGTTCATTCAACCGAGGCCTTGGCCGGCCGCCGCGGTGTGATCCGCGAGACCAGCCATCGGATCATTACACGAGATGATGGAGCTGAGAAGGGTTTATTGGTCTCATTTTTGCAAAAGCAAGTGCTGGTATTGGAAATTAAGTAATAAGTAGTCACATTCAATGAAACTGATGATGGCTTCTTCCATTAGTTCATTAAACGATTTCATTTTTGTGCGATGGGGGATAAAGAATTAATTCTAACATATGCCTAAATCTATATCCACAAAATCCACAATCCAAAAGTCCACAAAACCTCATACTTTTTTAATGTGCTTTACCGTTTGCAAAGTAGAGATTAAATATAATTCAGGAACTTAAAAAAATACTGCATTAATGTTACAAGAGATACGATTCTTGACATCCATGTCAATGTCCATTTCAAACTATTCTGTGATTTGTAATAGTAAGTTACATTATGTCAATTCGGACATAAAGACTCATTGTAACTTTCACTTTTGTTTGCGCCGAAAAGACACGGCTTCAGTTTTTATGTTCTAAATATTGGTTAACGCATGAAAGACCTTGGCGAGTGGATAGATGCTAAATTCTACGTGATTCATTGCTTTACTAACGCAAGTCAAAAGAATCTAGCGATCTAAGGAAGTCACTTTTTATACGAATTGTTTTACATAATTAATTAATTAGTGTACTTCTATCTCAATTGTAGTTTTCTCGAACTCTTTAAAATCATACGATTTCTTGTAAAGATCGTTCAGCTGACTCAGGGCCGCATTTTTTATTTAGTTTGCTCTAAGTGCATTTTGTTTGAATCCCATTAACTAACTTTTCCTTAAGTTAAAGATATATTTTTTCCTTTATTCTTTTGATTGTAGCTGTTCCAGTAGGAGTATAATGCTAATAAAATTGTCCGAAAAACATTTCTGTACTCAATGCGCGTAAACATTTCAGCAAAAAGCGCAGTCATAAAACAAACCAAATAAACTAAGGAAAAATAGTAACAGCACTGCTCATCATCACATTTGATTTGATTGCTTCAGCTGCACGTATTTTAATTTATCGATGCGGCGATATCCGTCGTGCGCCCCTGCGCGGAGCCATGCGCAGTGGCGGTCGGTGACGCAAGCGGCGATTTTTGCACACTTTACGAGCAGACAAATTGCTAGACGATGGAATTGCTGCCTATTTGCATATAGTTTGCGAAGTTACTGTTTCGGTACTGCATTTGGCAATGGGTTACGCTTTAACGCTTTTTTTCCCTTTCTATCACATAATGTATACTTTCTGAATTTACTAATTTGTTTATAAGTAATTTGGAGAAATTCTCTCTGTACTTACGCACTCATACAGTATTTCAATTTTACATTTGAGTAATTGAATGATGGTTAAGAATGTGTGGCGCCGGCTAAGAACTATTATGTAGTTAGTAATGTTTACCGTGTTAAAAGTGCTATCGTTTGTGCTATATTTCTTGTCTTGTCTAGTTTGACGGTCATTCCATCTCGCTATCTTTGGTGTAATCGCGTCAGTAGGCCACAATGAAGCGTGTGTCACGGCATTTAGTTCACCTAAACTTGAAATGAAGTCATTCGCCCGACAAACGCAAGCTATTTCGTATGCATGCTTGTGGTGAAAAAAATATACTTGCATATTTTAAATGTCAGTTATGGATTCACTTTCCGAAAATAGATTCAATGTTTTTTTGAATCTTGTCATTGAATCTCGTCATATTGACCGATTTAGTTTCAAAAAATAATATGCTATTTTCTCATGCATGAGACATACCTGAAGTATCATCCAAATTACGACCCTCTGATGATGCCTAATCTTCTCTCTGTAAGCCACTTTCTTTTTGTGATACTGGTCTGTTTGAATGTTTATAAACATGCGCTTAATCAATCAAATGCTCTTATGTGATCACTGCACTCTTAAAATAGTAGTGTCACTTTCGTTTGAGCAGGAATGAAGACAGTGATGTCATCGTAAACTTCCAGCCTTTGTTTGCAAACTATCAAGCAATTATGTCATCGCAAGATAATTTTAGAAAATTAGCATGCACATACTACGTTTTGGTTAAACAATAATAGCCTTATACACACATAACTTGATGAAGTAGAACAAAATGCATTTTAAATTTAGAATTTCAAGGGATGCGAATGCACCATTAATAATAAATTTTGTGTACAGTTATATGTGTGTCATGCGTGAATATAATGAGTTGCACTAGTTTATTTGTTAAATAATTTTCTTTTCTTCCTAACTACGCCAAGAAAATTAAGATAGTTAACTATCAAGATAATTTCCACTGCCGTTTCGCATTTTCTTCCACGATCTCACTACTTGGGTTCTACTGTGACCCTTCACATTTCTGATAATATGAAGTCAAGACGTCGTGTAGATATTTAAGCACTTACACATGTCGCCTAGGGTTATATTACTACTTTATTTATAGGCGAGACCTAGAACCGGACCAAATGGCCCATTTAAGCGAGGGACGTGAGGCCCTACCCAATTTCCATCCTTCATTAAGCAACAATAAAATGTTCTAATAAAGGATTAATGGAAACTAAACCGATCCTCGCGTGTGAACTGCGTAAGGGTCGCGTAGTCCAGTTTACGGCGAATATTCCGTAAATGGGTAATCTGATGTTTTATGACGCCATTCCAGCGGCCATTATTGCAGACAGCAAAAACTTCGAAGTAAACATCGTTAAATGACCTGTTATTTTTTGCCTCATTCTTCGTCTGACTGAGTCTGTGACAAGTGATGTAATTGTTGCACTGACTGACCTTTGAGAGGTATGCTCACAATTTGTTGAGAAAGTAAAGCTAGCATTAAGATAAAACAAGATAACACAATTAGGTAACAACCTACATTTTTCAATTCGGAAATGAACATTAAAGGTATTTATTGTAATAGTAGAAGGAAAACTTATGTACGAACATCGGCATTGCGGTCGGATATTTAACTAGCGAATGCGCATACTTCAAATTAAGTAATCAATCATGCATGACGAATACAAGAACTTAGATTCTTTTATATAATTTTGAAAACAGGGTCTTTTAAAATAAATATTTCTGTAAGAAATAAAATAAAATAATCAGCAATTACCACCTGATCTCTTCGTCTTTTACATCATCGTTTTTAAAAGTACGCAAACAATGTACGCAGTCGTTGGCACGGGTGGCAACTAGGCGGCGCCATGGCCTAGGCACGGCGCTAGATGTCTGGAACTTTCTCGCGATCGATCTCGCCCGATTCTGCGTACGGGAGCCGCGGGGACTGCCGCGAGGGGAATGCCCGTCTGTCGCCAACCGAGAAGCCTTTGTTTTTGTTACATTTAGATAATAGCTTCTAAGTGATTAGGGGATAGTGCATGAAGATTTTAGCCTGGGTTTCTTTGAGCTTCTCTTGCTATGACCAGTTGTATACTGCAAAAGACAGATATTGATGATGACAACTTTTATATTATAGTAGTTGCCTTAGTTGATGATTATTTTTCAGATACCTTACAGAACCTATAGACTATTGATATTTAGTTCGTAATAACGTTTCGGCAAAATGTTAATCTAAGTTTTCTTTATGTTGCAGGTACGTCTACAATTTAGAACACTCGCGGATAGCTGACGTAAGTTTTATGACTACAAGAATTACCCTTAATCCCGTTTACGGCATCAATATAAGGATATCCTTATCTTCAGTGATTACCAGACTGAGCCCGGCGTTAATGTTCAATTTCTATGAAAGAAACAATCATTTATATCTTCGAACGCCGGTACTGATTTAATTTCGTTTGATAAGATAGTCACGTCCGTCCAAACTGTCCCATTTATACATTTCCCTTTTTCAAATTCGTTGATAAATTAATCCGTGTCTGATGCGATGCATTCGATTATTTATTCATGTCTCGATTCCATCGAGCTCGTTGAATCGAATTATTTGTCCGACGCGTGAATGCGATTTTTAAAAACACGCGCAATATTCGAAGCTCGACCTAGTTAAAATGTGGGACGTATTTGCATTTCATAAATTGATAGCATTATTATTTTGTATTTACTGCCTACAGCGCAAATGAGGATGAAATATTGAAATACTTGATTACGTTAAATGGAAGCCGTTATCTTGATATTTTCGTTTGGCTGACAAGTAAGAGGATGAAATTAATGATGCGGTGATCGGTATAAAACATTTCTGCTTTAGTGTTTTTCAATGCTAGGCAATTTAAAGGGAACTTGATTATTTTTATTATTTTCTAGTTTTTCCGCGTTATCAAGATTCCTGTTTTATCCCATGGTGACATTTATGCCGGATAAACAGTCCTAAGTCCGCTCATACCCTGCCTTTAAACCAAACTTCAAATCCATTCGGTAGTTTCAGCGAAATTTCCGCACAAATATTTAAGTAAACTTTCGCATTTATAATATTATAGATTATAGATAATATTCATGCAACACATATTCCGCATTTGTTTTTAGTGATTAAGCGTAGTGTGGAAGATGCGCGGTGTACAAAGGGCGCGCGGGTGTTTCCTCCGTGAATACTGAATAGGCCTTTGTCTGCGAAGCGCCCGCCCTCGTGCCAGAGGTGGGATTGAGGTTAAGCCTTTCATTCAGTTAAAAAATACCATACGTTTTACTAAGGGTTAAATCCAACGCCTCATTCGGTGCTGTTTATGCTGCTCATAATTTATTGAAATAATATACAATACAATGTGTGTATTTCACTGGTGTGTTAGCGTAGATAAAATAAGGTGAAATTACCCGTAAACCTTTCCGGCAAGAATACTTTTTCAGCTTTATCAAACTTAATTCTTCATTTTAATGTTTTATCAAGCTTTGTTCAAAAGCCCCTCAATTGTTTTTATTTGAAATTGAAACGAGATATATCGTTTTGTTTTGTACTGACAGCGTCCGTCATTCCGTACCGCCTCCATTGGCTGCACGTCATGTCAGTTGGCAGTGAATGAGGTTTCCCCTGGCTGTCTAGCTCCACGTCCGCTTGGGCCGTGTGCTGCAGGTGACAGCATGCTGCCAACGGCCCACTGTGGCCATGATAAAGCCGAGGCCGGCCTGTTGTTATTCTTTCTAAATTGGGACATCACTCTTAAATATTCATTTGATTTAATTAATTTTAAAAAAATCCCGAAGCCAATAATGCTACATGTCTATTTATGAAACACCTGATTTCTTGAAAAGGCTGGATGTATTTTTTTTCATCCAATGTGGGTGTGTGCGGTTGAAAAATCCGCTACATGGCAATACGTACATAGTCGTGTGGTCTAACTGCTATGCAATTGGTTAATTTTGACATATCTGTCAATGCCATGTCAAAATTCACCTATGACATACCAATAAGACCCTACTATCTAGCAGATTTTCTCTCATTAAAATAGGCACGAATCCCCTCAAACTCTTTTTAGCACTAGTGTGCTGTCTGAATTGATTTCACAATACACTAGTATTGTGAAATCAATTCAGACAGTTGCATTACTTCGCTTAAGATTGTACCTGTGTATTTAAAAGAAAGATTGAGTAATTGTCAATAAAACATTGCCCTCGGTGTGAGTGAAGGCTGAATACAATTTAAACAAACGTTTATTCATTTCAGCCCGTTCGTGTTCCAGTAGGTTCGCTCATTGTTCAGTAATGATTGGCAATTACGCGACACGGTGACTCACGGGGTAATTGATAGAGACATTATTAACGATAAATACTCACTTGAAATGTAAACAAGATCATTGTTAAGACTCAATTCAGATCTAAACAAAGATTAAATTGAGCTATAGATTGATCTACAAGTTGACTCAGTTGCTGATGCTGTGATAAGTCTCAATCAATTTCAAAGATTGGCTACGCAAGCCATCTTAGAGCGCATTAGCGCAGATCCGACTAGGGATCGAAGTGGTCGCCATGACAGAAAACAGTCGGAAGAGCGGAAGTCTCAATATCGAGTTTGATAATCTAAAACATTTGTATTGTATATATTTCTGTGACTGTGAACTTAAGTTCGAAAAATCTTTAAACCGATTTGTTGTGCTGTTTTTATTAGATACTTATATTTTTTTTATGACATCACGTCAGGTGATTCATCGTCTAAAACAAATAAAGCAGTTTCATTACCAAAACATCGCTATTGTTATCCTGCAGATGGACGTCGATATTTTTTAATGACAATAATAATGACGTTAACGCGAGGAAAATTCTTCAAGGATTCTAGAGGCAGTTCAGTAATTGTATTATATTTGTTTTAATAATCTGCCTTTAGACTAAAATTCGTATTCGTATGTTCGAATTCTAACATTTATATACGCATTACACTAATTATTAAATTGTCATATCAATGCCTCTGATACTCTCGTGAAGTTGTTGATGTCCATGCGGATCTTCTTGGTTCACTACTTATGTAGGTACTCTACTTGCCTTGCTATAAATAAAATATTATTTAAACATCCATGTTGACGGTATTAGGACTTCTTTTTCTCGTTTACTAATATGATAAAGAAGAAGATTTCGATTGTTTGTTTGAACGCGCTAATCTCAGGAATACTGGCTCGATTTGTTGATTTTTCTCATCTATGTTTTCGTATTACTCGTCCATACGGGTCTTCTTCACACTCATTCAGCAACACGCTGAAGTGAGAAGGACTCCAAAGCCCGCGTCACCGCAGTCCGTGGCTGAGCATCGATCGAGCCTCGCAGCGGAGTCCCCAGACGCTGAGTCACGCGTGAGTCACCGACCAGCGGGCGAGGCGCGCCCCGGCTCCCGCGCCGGCGAGGCAGGGCTGCCATACACCGGCGCAGAGGCCTAGCCATCAAGTCTTAAAGTGATCTAAAAACCAGTAAGTAAATGAGATCAAGTGGCATCTCACTTACTCACTTGTTTTAAGGTCACTTTAAGAACGTAAGGCGACACTTACTCACTCGTTTTAAGATCGCTTTAAGACTTGATGTTTAGGCCCCAGCTCGGTACAATGAGCCTGTTACTTTGATAAATAATATTATAATGATTGAATTCCGTGCACTGCCGTTTTCGGGCCGGTTATGGCGATGCCATCGGATAGGATACCATTTTGGTGCCACGACCGTTGTCATGGCAGTAAGGGCTCCTCTTTTACCCCTACCATCAGGCAAACAGAAGCCAATATACCGGACTATTATGTAAAAAAGACACACGATAGTTAAAATCGCATCAGTATAGTTCAAATCAAAGTCGTGTTGTGAATTAAAAAAAAAACATTTTAGCGTTTGTTACTAGCAAATGAATAAATATTATTAACAAAATATTGCATTTTAGTAATTGATTACTCGATGTTTGAATCCACGGTCAAGATGCTTTTACGTCAAAATAAACCCAGGTGGAAGAAAAACATTCATCATCATCATCTCAAGCCTTCTTCGACCATTTTGATGTAGGCCTCCTTCAACCCTCTCCATCTCGTTCTATTTTGGGCTGTAAGTATCCAATTTTGGCCCGCTATCTTCCGGATGTCATCTTTCCAACGCATCTGCGGTCTGCCAACTGGTCAGTTGAAAAACATTATTAATAGAAAATTCAGACGCACATTTTGTAATCGGTGTTTCTTGATAACGTTAAACCGATGCAGCTTCTGAATTTATATGATTGTTTGTATAGTATGATAAATGATAAATCGATTCGCCAGCCCTAGCTCGGCGCGGTAGGTCGCGAGGCCGCGAAGTGAGGGCTCCGGCGGCGCTGGTCGACTCGCACGCACGTACACTCCGGCGGCCTTACTGATGGCGCACGAAATTACGTTATAGCGTTGATATTACACCTTCTTAATGACTAGCTGCCGCCTGTGACTCCGTCCGCGTTGATTTGGGTTTCCGCACACTTAGTGTTATTTAGTGTTCTAAAGCCTCCCTCGACAAATGAATACAAAAGATTTTTTCAATCCGAACCAGCAGCAGTTCCAGAGATTAGCGCGTTCAAATTAACAAATAAGCAAAACTTATCAGCTTTATTATATTTTTATAGATAATTGTCCTTACTTCATTTACATACTGCACACTGTAGACACAATACTTACTAATAATGGGTAAAATCTTTACGCATTCTAATTAACGACGTAGCTGAATGCGTTCTCCTGCTAAAATACATATTTTTTTTGGCTCATCGGGCTAGAATTGCGAGAAGTGTTTCTATGTAGGTACTCTCAATAAAATAACCATTGAAGACATCAAGACGAACACATACAGATCGTAGTCAATTGTTTAATCAAAAAATCAAGAGATTATAATCTTTAACTAATTGCCGTAACGTATTCTATTAACATTAATTAGTAAGGTACTTCGTGTCTGTAATATACATATTTTTATTATTTCTACGGAGCGATTAATATTTATGTGTTCCAAGTGTAATCCGATTCCTAGATCAGTTATTTTAAATGACGCAGATTTGTTCATAAGTCGTAACCACTGAACATAATAATAAATCGTACGGAATTACATATGAAAGTTATAAAATGAAACTAACTGTGCGGTTATAAAACCGCGGAAGGCGAGCTTTGGACATTTATTGAGGTTTGATGTTTCATTACAGGAATCAAATGTATTTATAGAAAGAAATAGAGAACGAAGCACTAACTTCTATTCAAGGTTTCAATGTGGTAACATACTTTTTCTCCGGTTTTGCTTTCTTTGGCTAGTCTCCCTCCTCGTTTGTGTAATGGTCCTTGTTTTTAAGGGAAAAAGCCTGCTACGGATTCTACGGCACATATCCTAAACGTCTATATTATGATAAGTGATGATTAAAAAGCTTAGTGATTAATTGCGACATTGATGTCATTGTGTCACGCATTATCTCGTTGACCCACGGCTGGCTCTAGCCAATCAAATTGTCGCGAACGTGCCCGGCCGTCTTGCGACGTTCACAAACAAATTCAATTACTGATTTTTGACATTGAAACGAACTTAATTGAAGCGTGCCAATGATGATGCCGAGAAATGACTTCATTTAGAATTTTTGACTGTCAAGGCTGACGTTTCATTTAAGGTTTACAAGTATATCGTACCAAATAAGGTACCAAATAGGGTAGGAAGAATATAAGTAATATGGATACTTTTTTTAATGTTCTGAAAATTGGATCTCTTGAATTTAATAAGGGATTACATTTATGTCTCAAAAATTCATTTTACGTTGATAAAATAAAACAAAAAAAATCTAACCTGATCACATTGTTGAAATACAAATGTGAATTCGCAGACTGTCGATTTAAATCACATGACAACACCAAAGTCAATCGAAATGGGCGGTATACATTTCAACAACAATAAAAAGCCGCTTTAATTAATTTTATTACAAGGGAAACGTTCGCGTAACAAATGCGTTGATAGACTTGATATGCCATTAGCATTCGTTTCCACGAAACCAGTCTGGTACCTACGCAGAGGGCTCGCACCCCCTTGCTACCTACCCCACGATGACGCACGCATTGGCTATGTCCATAGCCGGGTATTTTCGGAATAAATTGCCCAGCTAAATTTGGAAACTAGTCATATATCTCCATATTCACGCATTTGCTAGCGCTGAATGATGAATGCGTGAAAGCCGTGCGTTTGATTACTTAGCCTGTGTAACTGTGATGTTTTATGCTAGCGACAGCGAAAGGGTTGATATTACATAAATCCTAGTTTTGTTTCCACTGTAGCTTATATAAAGCTACGTTGGAAACATTCTAGGACGGCGACATGATATTCGAAATAGTCATGATAATTATACTGTAAATAAATTGTCTTTGATTAAGTTTTTTAATCAGGAAAACGTGAATCTACGTATACTGATTAAATTTGTAATTAATGGGAATTGGTCGAAATGGCTGCAATCATTTTAAGAAACACTATACTACCTTAAAACAATTATCCATTATACAATAGAATAATGAGAAGTTCGGGCTTATAGTCTTAAGGCCTACACACAAGTTTATATAACGTGTTACTGCTCATATAAATATTCTGAGTTAACACCGTAATGCTGGCGATGGCGATTTGGACACGATTCTAATTAGACAGAGTAAGCAACGCGCCGGGCAGAGTTTAACTAACCAATCACATCGCTTGTTTACTCTGTGCTTGTCAGCGCTCTATGAACTACGGACTATGTTGATTTTCGACATTTGTCTTCATAGTACACATTTTGTAACAGAAGAAAAAAAAGTAAGGAAGTATGCGTCTCCATCTGAGAATTAATTGATGTTTTAAACTTGTAGAACCTTCTTATGAATTTTGCAAAGCTAGATCCTTTGGGTTGGTAACATTACGATTCTCCGAGCATTGTCGAACTTAATAAGTATAGAGTGGTATCGTTTTTTTAATGCTTCAACCTGTAAAGTAAGTCGCTTCAATATCTGGCAAGCAGATTATTTATTTCACAAACGTGTTTCGCACTAAAATTGTGGTAATAACATGAATAAACATTATTGGATTATAATTAGTGATCATTAGTTTGAGTTTGAGTCGAAGATTGATTGCAGTAATTAAACTGTCTTTCGCTTGAAGACTATGCTTGTACACTTTTGCGTTATTATGTCATGCAGGCGAGACTTTCAACAGTTTTATAAACATTTTGACACATTGGTAAGGCGAAAAAAGTTTTGAAAATTGCTGAATAAATTATTTCATTTCATTTCATTGTAGTAACATTATAATTTAAACAAATTAAGTTAATTTCAAGTCATCGTTTCCCGATAAATTTTTTTTGCTATATCCATAATTTAATCCAAATTAAATATTTTCTTCGTACTTTTCCGTTCTTCGTGAGTTGTCTTTGTAGGTACGAGATATTATTTGAGCGCCCATTCATGCTTGCGAAAGCAAGACCGCTAGCTCCCTCCTTCATATACGGGTGCCAGAGAAAGTGCAGGGACTTAGTGGGTAGTGCAATGTCTTAGAAGGGTAGTCCCAAGCCCCACACACAGCCGTAGGTTTAGCTTCTTGAAGCCTGTAGCTATGACGCGTAATGTAAATGCGTTTACATGCGTAAAAAATCCATGCTTTCGAGATTTCCGGTAGTTTGATTTTCTTGTCAATTTTTATTCAGTTCAGATGTAGACGTTAGAGGCGGTGCTGTGATGTCGGCTGACGCACGCGACAAATTGTCGCTGATGTAATTTGCGCCGGTGACGCGCGGCGGAATTGGCCTAGTTCTGACGTGGCGGCCAAGTTGTTCGCCTGACGGGGATAAATAAGGTCTTACTCCGGGTTTTATACTACCAAAGTGGCGATGCCCTTGCATTTACGCATACCTTTTGCATTAGAGCGACAAAGGGTATGTGGTATTCATAGACAGTTAGACCACTTTAACCCCTCCTCTGCGTTCATAGGTGTGCGCCAAGCGCACAAGAAAACCAAGTTAAAGGTACCAAGTGGGATCGGGTTGGGTTGGGGTAACTGGTAAATTATTTACACACATAAAGCGCATAGGTGACCCTCAAATATACGGGTAAGCGGTCAATGTCGTCTTTACACGCTTGAAACACCAATATTTTATAGCTTTTTTAAAATAAAACTTGTACCAATTTCGTTGATTGACTAAGGTTCCGTGTTATGAAAAAATTATAACGTTTGAAGCCATTTATTTGCCTACCAGTTTGAATACATGTCTGTCGTATAATCAGCATACAAAATATCATGTAATGAAACGTAATTTGCAAAAAATATCGTGAAAGCACTAACGACTTTTCTAGCTCTAATAAAAATTGCCAAAGAAATGTGTCAATCTATTTGTAATGTCCTATTCGTTTGAAGTTTCGCCATTCGGCCCGCGTCTGAGCCTAATTGATTGATAGCAAAGCAATCGCATTGCTACGACGTGAGTGAAGGCGGCTTATAATATCGACGCTATTCCGCGCTGAAAACTACATTCCATTTAGGACGAATGTATTTTTAACATCTTTTCAATCTGCCCCATATTTATTTGCCGAATGGAAACGGAATTTCATTGGTAGACTGATACATTTCTGATATTACAGTTCCTATGTAATTCTGCGGATCCTATGTAAATGTTCAATATAGAAAACAAAATTGATGGAGCCAGATTCAATCACCTTATAATATAAACAAATCAAACAAAAGCAGGCCTGTTGGGCCAACCCAATGAAAACTGATATGCTTACATTGTTATACTTATTTTGCATTATAAGTTAAAATGAAATTGTTTATGGAAAATACATTTTTGGCCAAAGCACTTTTGCGTCACTTTTGTAACTTAAAGATACGTAACGCTCATTTGAGATTACGATTCCTACCTTCAAAGTTCATTATGGTGTGTTACCACAGCTTGGTCACCGTGGCAGTGACAAACACACGGCAGGTCAGTGACCGTATTAGGCGTTGTTTCAGTCTGATTTGGCGCGAGTGGGCCTGGCAATTTGCAAATTGCAGCTCGAGCAAGCGGGGAAACGCTGCTAACACGATTTATGAATCGGCACAGTAATTGCGTGTTCCAGTCCCCTTTTTGTGATCGCATGCAAATCGGTTTTACTATACGTAGAAAAATGGTATTTATAGAAATCATGTATTCACATTGATCTTCTCTCAAGTAAGACTAAGTTACATAAGTTGATAACAAATGTATTACTAGTACTATTTACCCTCAATTGAATCACAACTGGATGGCTACAAGTCACGTTTTTTTAAGTCAGCTGAAAAAATCAATGTTGTGAGCATGCTTTGCTATGAGATCTAAAGTTATATCACTGATGTTATTACATGATTAAAAAAACACCAACAGTCAATGCAACTCCTAATGTAATTAAAATGTAAAAGAAGTTTATCTGCCTGCATAAATACATTACTTATTTAGTTTGCAATGTTCATTCAAATTTACTTTCTACTACTTTGTAAACATCGTAAAACTAAACGTTATACTACAGAAAAATCTTCACAACATTGATGTGAAGCGTAAAATAGACGAAGCGTGAAACATATTATAAAAATATCCGTTTTAAAGATGCGACTTCCTACTGTATTACTTTGTTTTAGCGTCGTGTTTACGGCCCTTTTCATTCGCTGCATTGCAAACTCTCATTACATTATCTACATTTTTATGCCAATTCAGTTGGCAGGAGCACGCAAGCCTGTCTGATCAGTAATCGGCTGTTGCAACTTAATAAATTAAGGGACAGTACATCAACAAGTAAACGCTTAATAAGTTGGCTAATTCAGTGTTCCCTTAAGCTTAGGCCTTAATAAATAATATCGGTTCTCAGTAGTTCTCACATTGCTGAAAGTCATCCAGAGAAATGTAAAATGTGGGCGAAATTTACTGCTCAGACGGAAAATGATTTACTGCCACAATTCAAAATTGAAAATTGGAACTGAAGTCACTACCTCCAGGTTTTCAGATACAACTTAGCTACTCTTCCACGGGATGGTGATTACGCAAATGTACATCGGAACGTTACAAAATGGCTGAAACAGGCCATTAGTGCCTACACAAGTGATCTGCAGGCCTCCAGCCTGGCACAAAATGTCTCCTTGTTAGACTGCACAATGGCCCGTAAAAGGTCGACCTCGATAAAGACGGACTTTTCACATTTAAATGGCTTTGATATTTTCTAGATAATGTTCTGCGTCAACCGTTTAAAAGAAGCGCGGACGAAATGGTTTCATCTTGTAGTCGTTGTAGCTACGCAAATTCAATAACTTGCACCGGAAAATACAGAAAGATTTATGCTATAGTTGGAATATCTTTTAGATTCCAAAGGTTAGAGAGACATGCCCTAGCTTCGCAGGGAAATAAAATCAGTGATCCATTAAAACATCGTGCATCTGTTTTGCATTTCATATATGTAATCAAATTGTTTTCGTTAAAGGAATTTAGAATGTACCATTATTATAAAAACTGTTTCAGAACTATTGAAATAAAAATAATATTTCTGGAGCTGAAATATTGATCCTGTTATTAAAATGAAACAACCGTAGAATCTTCTGGATCAGAAGGGAAACCAATCAGATTCTTTGAGAAAATCTATCCTAATGTTAAACTAACTAATTAGTATACGCAACAATGTAAACTCACGCATTTCATATAATTCTTGTATTTCTGCGATAAGTAAATGATGCATGAATGAATTTTATTGATGTAATCAAGGAACGTAATTCATGTGTGAGTGAGTAATTGCGATAATAATATGAGGAGGTAGTTAGTTTTTTTTTGTACATTTTAACTTCATGCTAGACAGAAATTAATTAACAACGCTACACTTAATAAAACACCTATTGAAAACATCAATTAAATTTCAAATCGCCCAGATAAGGTACACTAGTAATTATTATATGTAGTTATAGGTTTGACGATTCAAAAATGCTTGTTTTTATGCCTTTTTGAAAAAAGATATTTTTGATTTTGATTTTATTACTGAAGGACGGCGTTATAACGATCACAGGAAAATATCTAGTCAGGCGTAAATACGAAATTTCTAAACTCATTTTGATTACTGATGAGTTTGCTCTCAACGAATAAATTCATGAGCTGTCGAGTTCTGTACAAAGGGCACTTTACTTAGAGCGAAGTTAGAAACGAGAAATACATGATTTAGCAATTCGAGTTCTGTCTGTGCATAAATAATACACCTAATTGGAAATTCTTGCAGTGAATATTTCCAGAAGGCTTAGTAACTCTCTCTATCTATTAATCTTCAATTTGTCGCCAGCTGCCATTGAAAATGTCAATAGTTTTTAAAACTTTAAGTGCTTTAAGTCGTTTCTTACCCACTGATTTTAATTTTAAATGGTTGGGAAGAAGCCTTGAAGGTATAGACACGTATTGATTTTGTTATTCTAGCTAGGTTTGGATATTTAAAACATTTCAAAGTACATGTAAGCAATTTTTTTCCATTTTAATTTTAATTCAGCGGTTAGTTTCTGTTGTCTTTAATACCGGAGATTTATCGGCGGGACGTGTAATTTATTTATTATACTCGCCGACGTTGTCTAATTTTATTATTTGAGTAACTATGGTAGGCACAGACATTAACTGCTCTTTTTTTGTAATCAACGCTGTTCATTTGGCACAATTAGTTTCTTTTACAATTACTGTCGCCATAATTTAGTGCTTTCAAGGACGGCTAGGATAATTTTCGTCCATTTTGCAAAATGAAATTAATGGTGTGTTTTGCGTTAATTGATGCAAATTGGTCAGCAGTTAAAACAATCAGGGATAGTCGAAACGAATATCTTAATTAAGAAATGGATTGGAATGAAATCTATGTATCTTAAATGAAGATGTAGGTATTGTGTTTTTAAAACTAAATATCCTTATTCTGTCCTTAAAACAGTGTGAACCCGAAATGGTTTTCCGATCGGATGTCATGATAACATGATAATATGAAAAATAACTTTAACGATAGAAAAAGTAGGTTCAATCAGCCAAGAAAGTGAGGGAGTTACTTTGAATATTCAATCAAACAGTCATGTAAGATAGAATCATTTGACATGACAGGATGACGCAAAGCTTCAAGACTAGAGTCACTATTAGTTTTACTCGTTATTTCAGTAGAGTTCACTTGAAGAGAGCAAGGGAAGCCGGCGAGCTGACAGGCTGTCCGCTCAAAAGTCCTAGCGCTATTGAATTTTTCTGCAGCTGAAGTTAAATTGCTTTTTACGCAATGTTTGCTGCGTTCAAGTCTTGTGCGAGCGTTAGCAATGCAATTCTCAACTTTACTTGTTATTGAACATTTTATAACCAGGATTCGATGAATTAGATATTTAAACCGACTTCAAAAAAAGGAATGTTCTCAATTCGACACGCATAAATTATATTTTTTACTACTGCCACTAAAAATCAAACTACCCGCCTTCAGTGCAAAGTTGAATTGTGATCATCAAAATTATGGTTGCTTTCTTAATCATCACGTTGGCATGGCGAGTTGGTGATTACAAATACACACTATTAAGAATGTAGTACACATTCACAATAAAACCAGTTTTTCAAACAAATTTTACGATTTGATGGAGTTCACGGAATGGCAATATGTCAAGGCAGGGCAAATAATGGCTATTCATGGAAAATCACTTTCGAGTTGAAGAGTGTACATTTCATTAAATGGCATGTATCAATAAACTACGAAGTTGGATCTGTTAGAACTAATATTTGTAAAACTCATATTAAGGAATAGCGTGATAAGGTTTGCGCCAGCTGAAATACGCAATCCAAGTTTAGCTTTTTCGGAACTAAATTATTGTTTTATTTTATTGCATAATGCTACTAGCTCTATGGTATCGTACACTCAAAGAATATATAACATTTCTGTAAATCAATTCCAATTTACTTTTAATGTTTGAATTATAGTTAAGTTGAGATTTAGATAAGGCAGCGGCAGTCCCCTTCCTTTATTTCGAAATAAGAATTCCTTAAAGCAGTTCCACAAGTCGAATGCTCGCGTACAAAGAAATTTCCTCCGACAGACTTAATGGGACTTCCAGTTTCCACGTACTTGAGAAACATACAACCCGCCCGAGGAACTTTCAAATGAAAACTTGTATTTTCCGTTTAGTTATTTGTCGATTTCTTGGACAAAGCTTTGAGCACAAAGCCACCCGGAGCGCCTGAAGACCTCCTTTTATCATAATTTTACACTCGCTTGCATCGCTGTAGAAATTTTCTCTTTATACTAAACTCGGCGAGGCCTAGTCACTGTTACACACGTAAAGGAAAAACCTTTTCGATCTAAAGTTTAAAAAATATTTTTAAAGTCTAGCTGATTTCGTTTTCGAGATCTGGGTGGTAGTGAGTTATGTAGACCTATTAAGTTGTTTAAATGTTTTCCAGGCCCATATGTACTTACAAATTAAAACTTCAAAACCGCCACTAGCAAGACACGTCCTATACCTCTGCTACGAAGTCCCATAATACTGTAGTTTTTGTATTTAATAATATTTTATTTTAAAAACACTAGATAAAGGAAAAGTGCCAACATCGGACATAATTCGTTAAATATTGCTCAAGTTTTACTCATTCAATTTATGACTTTTATCATTTTGATAGGCCTAAAACCTGATAACGGCTGTAAATTCAAAACCAATTCTGAACAACATCAGCAACTTATCTGATCCTTTGTTTCTAGTAGTTTCCAACTGCTTCAGCTAAACATAGACCGCGTTGCGAGATACAAATCATCGTATCTACAATCTACTGCAAAGTTTGAGTCTGTCGAGCTAACTGGGCCGGCGGACGGCCGTTGTTCCCAACTTCTGATTGGGTGTAAATATACCAATAATAGAAACTTGCGCTATTGAACGCGTTGTACAGATAAGGATAGCGATTGTGGTTGAGTTCGCTTTTGAACAGTATTTGTAATTTAAATTACAATATAAGGAATCAAAATATTTAATTTTGAGTTGGACGTGTGACCATAGTCCAGAGTTCAATTGAAAGCTAGAGTAAAGTGTATATAGGTACTTTTATTTAAAACTAGCCTTCCGCCCGCGACTTCGTCCGCGTCCCATTCCCGTCCCTTAGTTTAATCATATTTTTTTCTTGCCTAAAAACCAAATTTGTCCAGGCGTTATTGATATATGCGCTTACCAACACATTTTCGATTTTTATATACGACTATATAAGATTTTACTGCGATCACTTACCATAAGACATTAAGTATACATTCCCCTTTCTTTCATAAAACAAAATGTTTTAAATATTTTTGTTTTAGTAATCCATACTAATATTATAAATGGGAAAGTGTGTCTGTCTGTATGTTTGTCTTTCTTTCACGGCAAAACGGAGCGACAAATTGACGTGATTTTTTTAGTGGAGATAGTTGAAGGGATGGAGAGTAACATAGGCTACTTTTTAACCGATATCCACGCGGACGAAGTCGCGGGCGGCCGCTAGTTCTACATAAGTATGAATGCGTAGACGCCCGCCATCTTTCATTACGTGCTATGCTGGTACAAGAAGTCCCATTCTCTACCATCCATTGTCAAAGATAGCGTGAGAAACAGTAGCACACATCGTAGTCACAGAATTGTCCGCACGTCGATGTCGCCGCGACAGTTGTTTCCGAGCAGCAGAACAACAGTCGGACAATGCATATTCGCATTGATGTCACACATTACTGGCAGGCTATTCCTGGACACTGGCCGAGACCTAAGACTTTGAAAGCTTGTCTTGTCAAGAACAATAGAGGTACCTACCTGTGTTATGTTAAAGGAGTTTGACGTGTGAAGTGGTGAACTTATGTAAAAACCTGCATGAAAAGATATGATTACTTGCTGATGACACAAAGATGAAATGGCAAAGATAGTTTTTTCATTATTTTTATCCAGGTTAACTGCTATTTTATGCCCTAAAAATAATAAAAGAACAGGGTCAAACGCTTGCCTAGTGTAATAAAAAAGTAATTTTGCTTAGACCGTGTAAGGATTCGAACGCCGTTTGCATGAACTACTTCCTTGAACCCTTTTTATAGGCACTTCACGTCCTGCACAGCGAAGCGAAAAGTTTTAATAAAAAAAATAGGAAGAAAGTCAAAGGAATATTTAAAAAAAAGAATAATTTGTTTTTCTAAGCTGTACTTTGGCTAAAAGATGGCTATATTTTACCCTTTGGCTGAATTTTTATGTTTCATTAGGATTTATGAAGAAAATTATGCATTTGGGCAAAATAGTTTTATTCCCAATTAGGAGTTTTTATCACAACTTTGCTCTGCAGCGTGATGTTAGCAGGATCACACTTTACTTGTCAATCACATAAACATATGACCGAAAACCGGTTAATGTAATAGACATTACACGGCCCTCCGAAATCGACAGCGGACACATTTGGTTCAGTGAATCACAGCGTGCCGGTGTGGACACATCACGCTGTTTTGCATCTATGCCAGTATAACAAAGCTGAAGAGTTTGTTTGTTTGTTTGTGTATTTTGCGTTGGATAGTCCATTAGTCAAGGAAGGATTTAAGCTATAGTATAAGAGTCACGGGCGGCCGCTAGCAGGCAATAAATCCTGCGTGTCTCTCTGCCGTGTTCGCCACGGCCCATTGGCTTGCTTATCATACGATCAAGCCATGTTACTGCAACGAAAGAAATATAATTAATTATCGCAATTAGCCACTAAGTTGACGTTGCTTAAGCTAGTAATTTTAATGCTAAATACGTGTGTTTAAAGCTGTTATTTTTTATTGATTTTATTTGCATTAATTAACATGTCTTTATTTTTTACAGGTAAGTTTCCTGCCCAATCAAGGGACGAAAGTTGGTGATGATACGTAAGTACACTTTTTCTAAAAGGCTCAATGGCTCATAGGATATTTTGTTGCATCAAGCAACTAAAACTAGGCTCGGCCGAAAGTAAGAGTTAATATTCTTGTGTGGTTTAAATATTGTGCCTTACTTTGAATCTGATATCTATATCATTGTATTTTAATTGGCATTACTACAGCTAAGTGCAATAATATTCTTACATTGTTTGTATCAATGAGCTTAGTCACGTGAATATTAAAATGGTTTAGTTTCGCAAATAATTTCCAAATGATTACGATTTTTAAGCTTGTAAAAAATTTGCATTAGCGGACGGTTGTAGGTGTTTTTGTTGCTTTCCTCACGGCCTAATTAGTCAGCACGCCAGTGACGCTCACGCTCACGCACTCACAGCTAGTACGAAATCACCATAGCTGGGCACCGTTAATAAAATAGTTAACTTCGTTAATCGTTAATCCGCTACAAAAAAACTTAGCTTCGTTAAACGTTAAAGCGTTACATTTCGGAATAATTAACGCAAGTTAAAGTTAATCGTTAATCCGTTAACTATGCGTAAAAATGCACTTTTATATCGTTGCGTTAGTGATCTTATAAAACCTGTTGTTTGGTTTAGGTTCTGGAAGTTAATAGGTTAGGAACCATTGAGGTATTACTACTACATACGTATAGAGATAACATCACGCATTGTGGTCCATGGACCACAAAGTTGCAGTCTTATTTTATTTTTTTGAACATTTTTAAATCAAAAAATGTCGTGTTGTGTTTTAAAAACATGTACAATCATTATAAGTAGCTAATTATAAAATAGATAAAAAGACAAAAAATATCACTGAATTATCCCTCCAATTTGACGCAAAACTTTTGTTCTCGATGTCCACTCTATACGTAGTAGTAATACCTCAATGTTAGGAACAAAACAAAATACTTGCATAATTCAAATAGTTAAATGTGTAATTTAATCGTCGGACATAAGGTGCATATTCCCATTCATAAAAACATTAACATCTTGAAGATCTCGTCTGAAAGCGAGGCTCGTTTTGGTGTTAAAATGTCTTTATCCGTGGAAAACAGACGTACTAACTGCAGCGCTTGAGGGTACAGCAGTATTGTATTTAATAAATAGACTTATAAATATCAATTCCCCGAGGAATGCAGCATCGTTGAACGAGTCTTTCGATTTCATGTCCAGCCACATTTTAAAGAGACTTTTACTTTACTCTTCAAAATGTTTTTCTATAGACTGAGTGACAGAAATAAAATCTTCCACGTCATCATCGTTCTTACTCGTATTGCTCCCTTGACTCCCTTGCCATGCGACGCGCTCGCCGTGCCCGCACTGTCTAAACCTGCGCCTCTTTTTATTTTTGCGCCTCGTCCCGCGCAGCCGTGCGGTTAATAGTAGGCATTGGATTAACGATTAACGGACTTCTGCATATTTAACGGAAGTTAACATGTCCGTTAACAGTTTTTAAAGTTAACTTAAAAGTTAATCGTTAATCAAAATGTTAACTTCGTTAATTAACGGTTAACGGATTAACGAGTTAATGCCCAGCTATGGAAATCACCTGTACTTACAAAGTACGTAAGTAAGTTAGGCTTGAAGTCAGGTGTAACTCATGTTTTGGGCGCAAACATACAATGCCTGTGAAGTGAGAACAATTCGTTTAGTATTTTCGGAACGTGTAAACGTATTCACTGAATAAGATTGAACAGAAAAAAAAAACTAAATTACGTAAAGGAACTTTGATATATGATGAAAGTACAACGGCAACATTTAATCTCAAAAATGGAAATACGTTTCAGTAATTTTGCGTGTACAAGTGTTGTGATATTTTAAACTAACTTATTAATAAAAACAGAGTCAGTCACGGAAAATCTGAACAATAATTTAACGGGCGTGTCATCCTTTAAGCTATCATTCAAGCAGATAATAAATGACTATTTCTTATTATCCATGTGAAAATAGAGCTGTGTTGTTTCATCTCTGATAACTTAAATTATCTTTTTATACATTCCAAAATTCAAAGTTTAATAAACTTTATCAAATAACGATATGATCAGTGATCGACTGATATGATTCTCGGCATAAGGTAACATATCAGCGACTTTTTCTAAATTTATACTTTAACGTATGTTTCGGCAGCGAAGTTATGCACAAACTGTGTAGTTGCATGTCAATATGTCGCCCCGTGGTCATTGACATTGAGATTCGCGAGCGTTGCCCGCACGCATTTAGCGCGCGTCGCCGGGACGCTTATAGCCGACTCCCGCGCATGCTTTATTTGCCGCTAGCCTTAGCCCTGCACTATGCACTTGCGCTATGCGTGTGTCAACTGGGTGTAGGTGCGTTTATAAACAAACGGGACTGGCTAGCCGGTGCGGCTAGCCGAGTAGACTGCAAGCTTTTTTGACGTGTTGATTAGAACCGAAATTGCGTAGTCTGCAAATGTAAATAAATAAATATATAAATTCTTTGGACTAACAAACCAATTGCCTTGCCCCAAACTAAGCTCGAAGCTTGTACTATGGAAGCTAGGGAATGGATAGGTAATAGGCATACTTAAATACTTTTTTAAACGTCCATGACCCGATTTCAAATGCCGATGTTCATCACACAAACATTTTCCCTAACCGGGATTTGAACCCGCGACCCTTGGTTGTGTAGCCAGAGTCTCTGACCACTAGACCAACGGGTCTGTCTATAAAAATAATGTTTATGGGTATCAGATTAGAGGCGACGACTAATAAATGGATAAGTAACCCATAACCCATTTATATTATGTTATTTCAAATAGTCGTTCAAAGATCTATCACTTTTTTTGATTGTGTCTACGACATGAACTTTAAACCAAGATTTCGTTTTTCTAGATCTTAAACTAACTTACAAAACAGCACTCCGTTTCCGAGCGTCATAAGTTAGGCGTCAAGCACATCTGATTATTACCACATAAAAATCTCGTACGTAGGGTGGAAGGTGACATATTATATGTTGGGAAAATGTCCGCTGTACTCTGATTTATAAGTACATCGGGCGCGGGACGGATGACGCGAAATCCAATTTTCCCCGAGCCCCGCTCACGGCTGCGTTTAGCTGCATACGTGCATGGAGTGCATACAACTGCATACGACCAGATGAATACTGGTAATTGAATGTGCGCTGTCTAGGGGTAAAGATAGGTGGGATGCTGGGGAATTGGATAAGAAGGCGTTTGTGAGCTATGAATAGTTGGAAGGAAGGAAAACATTGAATAGTGCTGATTGTGTTATCTTCTGTGTAGAGTACAATCGTCACCTTAATTGGATTACTTGTTACACGACTTATACAACTCATGACAATGTGTCGAGTATAACATCAGTAATATAAAATGCTGTTAGAAAGGTCATGGCAGTCCGGTGATTTCGCAAATCATTTTCAAACAAAATGTTTTTTTTATGTCAAAGGCGCCAAACGAGGTAGCGGGTCGCCTGATGGTAAGCAATCGACGCCGCCCATGGACATCCGCGTCATCAGAGGTATCGTTGATGTGTTGCCGGCCTTAACCCCATACCCTCCCCATCTGAGCTCTGATGTGAAATTCCTTTCTTGTAGATAACGCGACATTAAATACAGTATTTCTGCCAACTTTGTCAAATAAAATCTACTAAACCGATTCTTTCAGATAACTCCGTCACGTCACGATATAAAAGAACGAGCATAATCTTTGCTAAAGAGTACTCGTATATTATAATCGCATATTGTCGAGTATGCGCGGCGATAAGCTTCGCGTGCGCCGGCGCAGCTCCGATGAAAGTGTCGCGATAAGCACCGCGGCTGTCGACTGAACTAATTACTTTGTTCAATGATACGGAACTCGCTGCCACGGTGTCCTATGTAGCCTGTGTTTATTTATGCAGGCAGTGATTTTACTTCCGAGTTTTTCCGTTGTCTGGCACCAATAGAACAAGCTAATGCTTAGTTTGGGGCTAGATGGCGCTGTGTGAATAATGTCCAGAGATGTTCAGAGATATTATTCTTGCTGCGTATAATTTAATATTGTTAGTTTTTGTTTTAAATCATAGCAAACAATATTTCATTTCCAAATTCGATTACATCAGTACTTTCAGTATCATAGACTTTCAGATCAGATAACGATTAGATGAAATAATCAATAAAAAGTTCTTGACAGATTTCAGATTTAAAAAACCGCTTTTTAGAAGGATGAGATGAGCAAAGAAACTATCCGTAAATAAAATTAAAATACCATCGTTAGTGATTGACATCGAACTGAACTAATTTACTACATTTTTACATTCCGCGAATACATTATTTATAACGTGCAACATAAAGCACTTGAACAATCTAAGTACTAAATTAAGATTGTGCGTGGGATGCAGTACTATTTTAGTAATTGTAATTTATGAGCCATATTATTCATTGTTACTTTAATTACGCGGACGGTGTGTACGAAAATATGCAACGATTGCATCTTCCTTTTTATGTATTTGTTTTATTAGTATTTTTATTAGTAGACCGGTTGTTAACTTTGCTTTTAACTGCCATGCGATATACGGCCTTAAAAATATCCAATGGTCTTCAATGCTTTTGATAGATTGGTTGAAAGCCGTTGTGCTGTTTACATCAAACATGAAAATATTACTTCATACTTAAAAACGGTCGTTTCAATTGCCTTTCTATTTACAATATAGTTAAATGCAAGTGTTAATGAAAAACCATCCGCTTACGTAACAATATTTTGGTTTTATATTGCATGTCTGAATGTGAAAATTTGTTTGAAATGTATCGCATCGACTGCGGGGATTCGATTTTCATGTTTATGTATGACGGCATGAACGCTGAAAGCTTTTAACGCGTCCGTATTGAATGACTGAATGGGCCACGTACAGAATAGAAATAAAAATATATGTGTAAAAGTTTGCATAGATTTCGTTTTGTTTGCATTGATTTTTATTCATTATTTGTGCATGTGCATTATTGTGCATTGATAAAAAAAAAAAAACCGGCCAAGAGCGTGTCGGACACACACATGATAGGGTTCCGTGGCCATAAGATGGGCCAACCGCTTGATATTACCATTTAGTTAGGGCAACTACACTTCATAAGTTGGTCGAGTTGTATAAAAATAACTATGTATGATACTGAGTTCGCTATAGTTTTCGTTGAAAGTATTTACTTGGAGGCATAAATCACATTTTTGCAGAATTATTGTTATATATCATGCCATACAGGTATGCCATTCGGTTTAGGAAGTATCATACTCGTATAAGTTGTTATGATAAAAGTTACAAGGATTGCATTACATAAGTAGCTCTTATCGTTCACATAGGCTATTGTGTTATTCCGGTTTGTATTATATTTCAACAGTTCAGTGGCTGCCTCTCAATTTTCTATCTCGCTGCGGGAATGATCTGTTCGTGAATTTCCGCGCCGTCAGCGGAAATATATTTTTGCATAATGCGCTCTGGGGAGGGAATCGATAGTGCTGGTTCATTTCAATGTCGTAATACAGCTTCCCTTATTCCGAGTATTGGATGACATATACCTTGGTTATGTTCAATGTTAGCTGAATAAATGCTGATGTTATGGTTTGTTCTGTTGACAATACTTTTACTTGATGTGTCATTTCGTGATGAAAACCATACGACTACTTCCAAGTAAAACTTCACAGAGTCTAATTTCGTGACATAAAATGAAATTCCCTCCTCCTCGTGAACTATTAAACGAGTGAACATCTAGCATCGAGTGCACAATGAAAATGAAGCGAGAAGCAATTACAAGCAGCTCGAAGCAACATTGTCGAGAACAATCGCCGTCAAACAACAACAACAGAGGCTCAAACAACAGTTGTTTGTCGTCCGTCAACAGGGTTTATGAGCTGCGAGATTAAAACTAGAACTCGAGACCATTGGGATTTACTGTTCTCGAAATTAACTTGTGCCCTCGGCTCAACTATCCCGAACAAGGATTCAGCGAGCGGCTATCAGTCAAGGAGTGCAGACCTATTGGAAGTCCGTTTGGGATGTAATTGAGAAAGTTTAAAGTGTTTTAGGCGATATGTTGGAATGCTTTTTGAATACCATTACATTTGTTATTGACATAGGATAACAGCTTTTAGGTTGAGTTAACTGTTTAAATAGCTATATTTCATTTAACTTATTACGCAACATCTAACTTATTTCATGATTGTAATCAGTATGTGGTCCTTCAATTATTTAAAAAATACTTGGTTAATTATAAGTTTTAGATTAAAATATATTTCATTCCCTTTTATCTGTAAACCTGCCGTTAGATTTTGCTGTCATAGCTCTGGTTAGTGATCATCAATGAAGCTGCATCTTTGAAGCTAGCATATTCTAGAATTTTGAGGGAAATGACATGCTTGGAACGATGTTTGGCTTTGCATAGTAAGAAATTATTAGGGTGAAACTTTGTGCGATATTTATTAACCATTAAAATATGATAGTGTATGTATTTTATAGACGAATATACTATTCACGGAATATCTTCCTTTTGCACAAGAATAAAGTTGTTCTCGGCAAAGGCCCGGGGCAGGCGATGAAATATTCACAAGCGCGTCGTAAAGAAGGTGTCTTCCGAGCTATAAACCCGCGCTACAATACTGCAGCTCAAGCGGTTCTGTGGAACTGTCGCCGGAATACATTCCCTCGCGCCTTTCAGTTCCGATACATCTGCTAGTGCCAACGAGAAGCGAATAACACGTCGACAGCAACTTTTAAGTTTGCTGCTTTCGATAAAAGCAAAAGTTGAACACGGATAGATTTTTAAAATTTACGAATGATGATGTAGATAATTGATATATTCACATTATTGGTACACCTAAAAACTTTCATGAGATATATTAGTTTCATGGTCGACAGCCCATTTCTTGGGCGTCGTTTATGAATTTATAGGGGCGGTTAAGCGTAACCTTTGTTAATCTTCAAAACGTGCTATCAATGTATTGTTTTTGGCAAGCAAGCTACTAAGACCTATTTCCCATTGAAATAAATTTGAAATTAAGTAGTATTACAAGTTAGTAAGACTCGATATTGAACGCGGAACGTTCATCTCTCCGCCTGATCAAACGAGGCATAGGCAACTACGTACCTTGTTACGATTCCCGCAGCGACGTCGATGAAGCAATACAATTATTTTAATATCCTCGATTTGAATATCGATCGGAGCGATAAGTTCGTTGGTATTCGCGAAAACTCAATACAAATGCCATTTGCGAAGCCAGCTCGCCCGCCAGTGCTCACGAAATCGAAAAACTGTATTACAATCGCTTTTTATGATTAATTTTTGTGTCTGTTTCAGTTTGTATATTTAGGCAATATTCTTTGAAATATTACCCAGAGGAGCTTAATCTAAATAAGTTGAATTCTTAATTACTTTTTGTTAAAAACTTTGTGACAGGTTTATGCTAAAAAAGCGAAAGACTAAATACAATATGATTGAATACTTTGTATAAGAAAAGATGCTTTTAACATTTTATTCATCATTATGTTTGTGTTAATTACTTTTTATTCAGCCTTTTTAGGCTGAATAAAAACTGCTTTTTAGCATTTTAATTAAAAGTTGACATCAATTTAGCGACTTATTACACAAAAAAAGTAAATCATTCTGATTAAAGTATTTCCACTATTTATAATTAGAGAAATTACTGTATTCACGAGATCTACATCTTCTACACTAGCGGCCGCCCGCGACTCCGTCCGCGTGGATTTCGATTTCCAATATCCTATGTGTTATTCTGATGTATAAGCTATATTGTGGTAAAGTTTCATTCAAATCCATTCAGTAGTTTTTACGTGAAAGAGTAACAAACATCCATACATCCATACATCCACACATACAAACTTTCGCCTTTATAATAGTAGTAGGATAGTACAATATAACGTTACCTTCATACATAGGTAGTATGTGACTAACATAGAACTATCCAAGCTCATGTTGAACTTAAGTTCGACTTAGGCCTTACGTAAGCTTCATCTACACAGTTAAAAGTTATCTGAAGCCTGAAAGCCTTCGTTCTAACTGCCGATCGTATAATCCTTTCATCGGAAGGCTCACTTTAGTTAATCCTCAAGGGGAACAATCAGAAGTGGACTAAGTCTGTAGGGATACCGCCATTTTAAGCTCGTCATTCGATTTCGGCTTAGTCACTACTAGTGCCATTTTTCCTTCATTTTTTTATGCTAACAAATGAAGCCTTCAATATCGAGTTACTAACAAATAAAAGAACAATTAATTCATCAACGACATCGATTTGTCGATTCGAATATCACTAAAGAAAATACATATACATAATTTGGACTAATGAAAACAAACTTATGAGTTACCTCCTCCTACCAATATTTTCACATTCGCAATTTCAAGATCTGACCAAAAAAAGACACGGAAATTGGTGTTGTATTTGAACTCATTCTGTGTCAGTCTTTGTTAGGTGTCGACAGAAAATGGGTGACTGTGGCGCAGCCCTGTCCTTTCCTAAATATAGAACGAGCGATCGCTGACTTTTGCAATTAAAGGGATTTTAGAATTCGCTTTCGGGATTATATTATCTCCAGCGAAAACTGCGCTGTGTCCACTTTTGCTGAGTTCTTATTCTAAAAACGACCTTATTAGGAAAATGTAAGGGCGAGCTTTCCAAATGAATATGAAATGAAATCAGAAATGGGATAATCTGTGAAAGATGTCGTTGTCTGAGCGTTTGACGACCCGCTTGGTGTAATGGTCAAGATGTTGCCTATTACGCAAGAGGTCGCGGGTTCGATCCCCGCACAGGACAAACATTTGTGTGCATGAACATGTCTGTTTGTCCTGGTCTGGGTGTTATTATGTATCTATTTATGTATATTTGTAATACCACTGTTGATTCTGATGTCTGTAACACAAGTGCTTAAGCTACTTAACACGGGGTCAGATCAATGTATGTGATGTTGTGAAATATTTATTTATTTATTTATTTATTTATGTTTTTTGTTGACTCGGCCTGGCCTTTTTTGGCGATTAAGCTCGTTTTTCACATTAAACATCCACATTAGTTTAAAACCTGAAAGTCCTGGGATCAACTCCTGGTTTGGATGTTGGCAGTTAGTGATAGAACAATTTTAAAATCATCTTAATTATAACGTTCCTATGCCGTTTCAAAGTCGCAAGTACGGAACCTTGCGAGTCATATGGTGGCTTGTCTGCCAACTTAAGAACTGAATTAACATAAGATCAAAATAGTTTCCATCAAACTAATATAAAAGTGACTTCGCAAGTTCCCAGAACAGTGACGTGGGGATCAACTTTGCTATTTGCAAACGGAAAACTTCATTTTCCCCTTATAAAAGACCATTAGACGAGTCACGTCGTATTCGGAGTTTTCCGACGTGAAGAGTTAAGTACTTTGTCAAGTAAATTATTTTTTACTCATGAGAAAAATAAATTTGAAACAGAAACAATATTAAATTATACTTGGAAGATTTGTACAACAGTAGGAAAAACACATTATTGCCTCCCAAGCGTAACTGCTTTAGTATTTTGCTTATTACTGAAATCAAATTTAACTCGGCAAAGTTCCGACGCTAATGCATGGCGTTAAGTCGACTTAAGTACAGTCTTATAACTTGTTACACGTAGCAATAATATTCGATACTTAACCAAAACTTATGAATAATTCTGAAACTCGGCCTATATCGGAGCACTCCACCGTACTTGGGTCCTAAGCTTATAAACCTCGCTCAGGGTTATGGGCTATCAATCTGCGGAATTACACCTTCGCACGTTAGCATAAAGTCGATATTGCGGCAGTCGGTGCACTCGTAAAAGCCTAGGTCGTAAAGTTTACGGCGGAGAGCTAGCCTGCTCTCTTACATCTAGTGCACACGATAGAAATGCGATAAATGTACTGTTTTTATTGTCTTCTCTGGAATACAACATTTGATGTTTCCGCCTGGAAGCCTGTATATAACTGCTTCCACTGCTTGTTAAGTTTATCTCAGTTAAAGCACCAGGAACATGTTTTCTTTGCTTATAACACCAATAGATTTGCTCTTTCACCACCAATCACTAATTAAAGACTCAGGAAGTCGAATTACATGTAATTAACTGACATGCAATATATAATACAATTTTCAGTTTATCCACTTGTTTTAATGTTTGTTATACAACCAGTACTATATAAAAAAAATCTCTGGTCTCGCCATAATATTCAGAGTTTCATTTTACATATAAGTCTTTCGCTTGCACCACTCGAATGTATTTTGATGAAAGCTTCGAAAATATATTTTCCTTGGAACGTACTCCGTCGATTTATTACACAAACGCAAATAAAGCGGACGGGCTCATTCATGCAATATTACTATTGAATAAATTTACAATTCATTTACTCAGTTTGTATTTTTTGTTTATTTTATAATATTTGCTTTGTACTCTTCAGCGAAATGTTTTCATTTCAAATAAACAATGTTTTTTTTTTCACCAAGCTTTAACTCATTATGGTGATAAAATTACAAACAGCCAATGTAATGGTTGACAACTTATCGATTTTTAAGCAAAGAAAGGACATTGAACATGCGTAGTTTGGGGCTAAACGGTAGGTACTTTGACTTTTCCTTGCTACTGAATTACTTGTAAGGAACTATTAATGTACTCGTATATAAGTGTTCTTGGCTTTGAATTAATGTCGAGTGTTATTTTATTTCATTTGCAAGTTGATATCCCTTATTAGAAGCTTTTCTGTAACCGCTGTAACTGAAACTACGTGCTTTCTTTCGATTCAAATATCGTAAAGATAAATTACTTTTGTCCTTCACATCCATTAATTAAAACGACTAGGAAAGACCTAGAACATTCCAATCAGCACAAAAGAAAGTCGCCTGAATTTACCGCTCGCGCCGGCCTAACCGCAATTAATATTAATTTGTTCTGCGACGCGGCGATATTGGATCCGGGCTCGTCTCTTCCAATAAACTTGCTCCGACGAATAAAAGGTTTTGTGATAACGTCCTTTGTACGTTCCGAGTGATTAAGTGCTCGTAAATGCCTAGGACATCTAAATCGAGACGCTGTGTAGGCGTAGGTATTAATTGCTAGTATTTATAATTTCGGCAAAGAACACATACGTAATAATGCTTAAGTATGATAAGTAAAAATCTTACTGCATTTGTACAACAATAAACTGGCATACAATCTTGGAGGTAAATGAGATGTCCCATCCCAGGCCCGCACCATGTACGTGGTACCAAAAAATCGATTAAATATTGCTATTTCCATTAAAAATACAATAAAACATTTTTGGTTCGTAGTTTAGTGGCTTAAAAATAAAATCAAATACATAATTGTTCACTTTACTTCGTAAAGATGGCAACTGTAATTTTTTTCTTTACTAGGATTTACAGCTTTGGGCCCCAGCTTTTTAGGTCGTTTGTAACCTAAAAATATAAATACTTTGTGAAATATACTGCATGCTGTCAAAACAAAAATAAACTGACGGATAAACGACATAAACGTCGAAAAGTTGGCGGGCTTTTGAAAAGTGAAGGCGGAATTTTCAAAAAGTTTTGGTTTTATTGTGTTATTTATTGTAAATACTTAGTATCAGTGTAGAAAGTGTAAATTATAGTATTATGAAAGACCCCCCCGGGGTTGACGATCCGGGGGACGGTTCCCAACGTCCCCCAAAGCGTAAACTTGAAGACAATGTCAATGTGATAACAGACACTACTAACAAAGACACTAACTCGGACTTTTACAAGCCGTATACAAAACCGGACTATAAACGCGTATTCGCGGAGAAGTCATCTTCATCCGCATACTGCGTATATATCGAGGGCGAAAGGATTGGTAACAAAAACCCACTGGTCATTGCAAGCATTTTCAAAAATGAAATCAAGGGCGTAACAAACATTAAAAGGCTCAATGCGAACAAAGTTGGTGTTACTTTCACACAGGCAAGTAATGCTAATAATCTTTTGAAAAACGAAGAATTTTTGAAAAAACACGACTTTAAGGCCTTCATTCCAGCAAAAGCGGTAGAGAATATTGGTGTTTTAAGTTTTGTACCCACAAATATTAGTAATGAAGAACTTTTTAAAAAATTAACCTCATGCTATGAAATTATAAGTGTGCGACGTTTTATGAAAAGGGTGAACGGCACTCTACAGCCACTAGGTTCTGTAAGTGTTACATTTTTGGCTGATAATTTACCTGATTTTGTTTATTTAGACATTTTTCGTTTCCGGGTGCATACCTACATTCCCCCACTGCTGCAATGTTATAAATGTTTTAAATTTAATCATGGTGCAAAGACTTGCAACTCTGTGCAGAAATGCTCGATTTGCTCTGGAGATCATCATTTCTCCACATGTAACAGTGAAGCTATCAAAAAATGTATTAATTGCGGAGGTCAACACCTGGCCATTTCACGTGAATGCCCGATAAAAAAGGCAAAAATATTAGACAAAAATAATAAAGTTAGCTATGCTAGTGCGACCTCTAAAACTAATACATCTTTTGAAAACAGGAACTATGACAATAACTTCCCATCATTACCAACACCCACAAAAACTCAAAAAGTGCAGATGCCAGTCACTGTACCTATTAATAACGACAATTTAATTGATGAAATTATTAAAAACGATATTATTTTAAAGGGTTTGATAGGCACATTGGTGGCTCTTGGAAATGAATCCAGGTCAATTACTTCTACAGTTGTCAAAGAAGTTCTTATTAAGACACTGAAGGATGGATAGTACAAACTTAAGAATTGTTCAATTTAATGTAGAAAGTGTAAACAGTAAAAAACCGCTATTACTGGATTTTCTAAACAATAAAAATATAGATATTTGTTTATTAAATGAGACTTGGCTCAAAGAAACACACAATTTTAGAATTCCTCATTATAACTTTATTAGTCAAAATGGACCTAACGGTCGTGGTGGAGTAGCTATTTTAATTAAAGATACTTATAAATACGACGTAATACAAACTCCATACTATGATTTTTTACAAACAACAGCTATAATTCTACACACAGAAGTAGGCAAATTAACTATAATCACTGCATACAGTCCACCAAGAGGGGGGAATTTTCGCGTCAACTGTCTTAAACGGATTATTAACAATTTACCCAGACCACTATTCTTAGCGGGAGATCTAAATGCACACCACGTCGCTTTTGGATGCCATACAACATCATCACGAGGTAACATCATTTATAATTTATTAGATGAAAGTGATTTATGTATTCTTAATACAGGCCTGCCAACTACTGTTGGTAGGGTAAACAGCCGTCAATCTTCTATTGACATTACTTGCATCTCTCCATCATTAGCACCCTTATGCACATGGGAAGTACATGATGACCCTATGGGAAGTTATCATTATCCCACTATGACAGATATTGAAATTTCTCCAGAAAAATATGTTGTAGGTGAACCATGTGAGAAATATTTATACAAGCAGGCTGACTGGAAGCAATTTAAATCTGAAACAGAAAACATATTTAAAGAATTTAAAATAGATATTGATAACCCTTCAGAGTCTTATAATAAATTTTATCTCAATTTAATTAAAGCTATGGACATCTGCATTCCTAAATATAAGAAAACCTCCCCATATATAACTCGAAAACCTGTTCCATGGTGGGATAAAGATTGCGCAAAAGCAGTAAGAGATAGTAGGGATGCTCTCAAATTGTATAGGTCGAACGGAACTTTAGTAAATTATATTCAATACAAAAAAGTAGATGCTCAGAAAAAGTTATTACTAAGAGAAAAAAAGAGAAGTTGTTGGAAGGCTCTTTCAGAGTCCTTTAATAGATACACACCTATTAGTATCATTTGGAATTATATCAGACGCTTTAAGGGGGTATCACAGACCAAGCAGCCGAAAAATGATGACTGGTTATCAGCATTCCTTGAAAAATACGCCCCGTCGGATCCTCCTGAAAAATATGTAGATAAATGTCAATTAGATAATATATTTGTAGGTAGTGGAGACACCAACAGTAAATTTATTTCTAAGCCATTTTCATTTAAGGAACTCACTAGTGCCATTTCAAATAGGAAGAACACTACTCCAGGTCTAGACAGTATTAGCTATGAAGTATTAAAACATTTGCATCCTACAGTTCATTCTATCTTATTAGAGATCTATAATTTACTATGGGAGACTCAAACCATCCCTGTTTCATGGAAGACACAATGCGTCATTCCTATAATTAAACCTAATAAACCTGTAAATGACCATAATTCTTATAGACCTATTGCTTTGTCTTCATGTATAGGTAAGATTTTTGAATACATGCTTAAAGTCAGATTAGATTGGTACATAGAAGCTAACAATATCTTACCAACTCAACAATTTGGTTTTTTTTTTTTTTTTTTTTTTTTTTTTTATTTAAGACTAAGCTAGCACTTGACCACAAAGTTGCCTGATGTTAAACAACTATGTGGTCTACGATGGAGCGTGCTTGCTCAGGAAAAGCCCGTTTATTCTGGCCTTGAAGAGCCCCAAGTTGTAATGTGCAGGAAATACAGATCTCGGCAGAGAATTCCACTCCCGCGCAGTCCGTATCAAGAAGGATGAAGCAAATCGCTTCGTTCGTACGCGCGGAATCTCCACTGTATACGGATGAAGTCCCTGACCGAGTCTAGTAGTTCGATGATGGAACGGAGCTGGCGGAACCAAATCGTGCAGCTGAGCAGCACACTCACCAAAGTGGAGTCTGTAAAATACGGAGAGGCAAGCAATCTTTCTACGATGATCGAGGCTCTGCAAGCTCTCGATCAAAGTATCATCACCGATAAGCCTCATCGCACGCCGCTCAATAGAGTCCAAAGCAGCCAGCTGGTATCGAGCAGAACCATCCCAAAGATGGCAGCAATACTCCATGCAAGACCGAACTTGAGCTTTGTACAGGTTTAGAAGCTGTTCCGCAGTGAAGTAGCGCCTGACTCTGGAAAGGATCCCGAGCTTTTTAGAGGCAGATGCTGCCATAGACTCTATGTAGCTCCCAAAGTTAAGGTTGGAAGATAATTCCATACCAAGGAGCTGTAGTCGGTCAGATAGGGGAACAGATACGCCACGAAAAGCGGGAGTCATCCGAAATGTGCTCTTTTTGGTGGAAAATAGACACGCCTGCGTTTTGGTGGGGTTAAAGCTGACTAAATTGGCATCTCCCCAGTCTGAGACAATCTGGAGAGACTGATTAATCCTGCCCACCATATCTGATCTCAGAGTCTCAGTTTCACCGCTACCTGCACGTGCATTGGACAAGTATCTCACGACTACCGTACTATCGTCAGCATACCCCAGAATTCCGGGAGTAGCCAACAAGTCATTAATGTTTAGCAGAAAGAGCGTAGCCGAGAGAACAGATCCCTGAGGGACGCCAGCATTTATTTCAAGCGAGTCGGAGGTGAACCCATCAACAACTACTCTAATGCGACGTCCAGTCAGAAAATCTTTGATCCAAGCACAAACTGCAGCGGGGATCCCATAGGAGGGAAGCTTGCTAATAAGGGCATCGTGCCAGACCTTGTCGAAAGCCTTTGATATGTCCAAGGACACAGCAATGGCCTCACCATGGTTTTCAATAGCCTCGCTCCACAAATGCGTTGCGTATATAAGAAGGTCCCCAGTGGACCTACCTTTTCGAAACCCGAATTGCGAATCACTGAGGAGATCGTTACCTTCTAAATACGCAAGCAAGCGGTTATTAATTGTACGCTCCATTACCTTACAGAGAATGGAGGTTATGGCTATTGGTCGGTAATTTGAGGGGTCCGCACGGCTACCCTTTTTGGGCACAGGCTGCACGTTGGCAAGCTTCCAGGACTTCGGAACTGATCCCTCCCTTAGAGAGAGACGGTACAGGCGTGTCAAAATTGGAGACAGCTCGGGTGCACAATTCCGCAACACTCTCGCTGATATCCCATCAGGACCACTCGCCTTGTTCACATCCAGACTGCGCAGAACCTTAAGCACCTCTCGTTGACGAATGTTAGCGAACTTAAAAGTAGATTCGCAACGAGGAAGATTAGGTGGTACATGGTTAGCAGCATCCAAATGCGAATTGCTGGCAAAAAGATGGGCAAATAAATTTGCCTTTTCCTCGGCAGTGTGGGCGAGTGAACCATCGGGACGAAGTAAAGGCGGGAGTGATGACCTGCAGAAATTTGCTTCAACCGATTTGGCTAGTGACCAAAACAACTTACTACCCGAAGGGTACGAAGCCAACCTGGCCC
Source organism: Nomophila noctuella (assembly GCA_958496325.1). Classification (NCBI taxonomy): domain Eukaryota; kingdom Metazoa; phylum Arthropoda; class Insecta; order Lepidoptera; family Crambidae; genus Nomophila; species Nomophila noctuella. The sequence goes on along the minus strand of OY292495.1, from coordinate 14,960,855 downwards.
CGATCCGGCCAATGTGATTGAAGCGAGCACGTCGTAATATCCTTTTGCAGGACTTGGCAGCTTTGTTGAATGCTCTCTTCAAAGTATGCACCCCAGGTGCTTTGTGGCTGCGAGCTTCAGCCCAAGCGCGATAAGCAGATTGCTTGAGCACCTCAGCACTCGCGCACTCTGCATCGAACCACGGGCGAGCCACGCAAGAGGATGGTAGATCAGAGAACGGAATAAAATACTCCATTCCCTGACATATCACCTCCCTGACGGCATCAGCACAGACACTGGGGTCCTTCGAAGAGAAACATACTGCAGTCCAGGGATACGCAGCAAAGAAATGCCTCATACTGTCCCAGTCCGCCGCTTTGTACCGCCATACACGCCTGCTACCTTTAGGACTGGGGTCGGGAGGCGAGTAGACAGATACAGACTGAACCAGACAATGATCAGACGATCCTAAAGGAGCCGTAACGGTCACTTGGTAACGGTCCGGTTCAGTAGTAAGCAAGAGGTCCAGGCAGTTAGCTGTGTGGCTATCAACATCGGGAACCCTAGTAGCACATTCCACCAATTGGGTTAGGCCAAGAGACAGAGCCAAAACTCGCGCCTCTCGTCCAGCAAGGTCAGTCTTCTGGAACGGGAACAACCACTCTTGATGGTGGGCATTAAAGTCCCCCAGAAGGACAAGTTGTGCTGACGGGTACCGAAGTTGGGCAATTTCAGCTGCGTTGCTGAGGTATTCGAAAAATCTCGCTGTCTCCTCATCACCAGTGTGGGAACGATACACACAGGCATAAATATTTTTATTAAGCCCTGTATCCACCAGCAACCAAACAATTGAAAATTTGGAGTCTTCAAGGTCACGGAGACGTCGACTACAGATGCTGTCACGCAAATACACACAGACCCCAGCACGCGACTTGAATTTGTGCTCCAGAATATATCCTGGGTAGTGCAAGTAGGCCGCGTCAGCTGGACATCTGATTTGCGTCTCCGTTAGTACCAACATTTGAGGCTTTGCGGTTTCGAGATGATGGTGAACCGAATCGAGATTTGAGTGCAGTCCTCTGATATTAGCGAGGTGCACTTTAAGTGAAAGGACGTGCATCTTAGTGCCGCAAAGGAAGAAGTGCCACTGAGAGCTTTATTTCTCTTGTCTCAGATATTAAGAACTCCTTTCATAGTCATTCTGCTACCGTCTGTGCATTTCTTAATATACAAGGTGCATTTGATAATGTCAATCCTTCAGTGCTTGTTAGGATCTTGTTTGATGATTTACATATCCCAGGAGATGTCTGTAAATGGATTTTTAACTTTTTGTATAATAGAGCAATGTTTGTAAAGCATAATAATATATTACACGGCCCAAAATCTGTGTACAAAGGGACAATGCAGGGTGCGACAATATCACCATTACTGTACAATATTTACACGTCTCAAATTAAAAAATACCTCAGGCAAGAAGATGTACATTTTCTCCAATTTGCAGATGATATTGTATTATATAGTGTAAATAAAAACGTAGACTTAGCCATAAGGAATTTGAATATAGGACTAAGACAAATGTATAATTATTATGAACAGGTGCTAAATCTTAAGATTAATGTTTGCAAAAGTGAAGCTGTCATATTCTGTAAAAAGTTTTACAATACAAATCTGCAAATTGTATATAATAATAATCCGATTCCTTTAGTAACAGAAAAGAAATTTTTAGGTATTTTCTTATAATAATAATTTATAATAATATAATAATAATTTATTTATTTCTCTCTCCACAAACAAAGAAGTTCTTAAAAACTAGTGTACAGATATTTAAAATGCTGATTACAATCAGAGTTTGTGGGAGCTGATGTTTGTACTAGGTAGAAATACCTGTATTACAATCCACCAGGCCCCGCCTCTTGATAAAAAATATGTCTGATTTACAACAAAGGAACAGATTAGGAACGTGAAATATTAATGAAAGAGATTCACAATAAAATAAATAAAAATGAAAAGAAAAGTTTTGAGAATTAATGTGAGTGTGATATTGTGTGTGTATGTGTGTTTGTGTGTGTGTTGTGTGTTTGTGTGTGTGTGTGTGAGTGTTTGTGTGTGTGTTGTGTTGTGTGTGTGTTTGTTTGTATTATTGTACTGGATGGAGTAGACTTTCAGTGTACTGATAGTTTTGCTTTTGTAGCCATTCCGCTGTAATTTGTTTGAATTTGAATTTGTTTAGGTGGTAAAACGATATAACTTTATGTAGTTTATTATATAGATGAGGACCAAGATAACCAAAAAATCTATGACTAAATTTAGTGTTGTAAACAATATGTGATTTTGCTACAAGATGGTTGCGTCGGACGTTTTCATTTACAAAGGGTGTCTTTTTATGTTGTTTTAATACAGTATGGAGTATAAACAGTTGCCGAACAGTTAATACTTTTGTGATGTTGTAAAGCTCATACGTAGGGAATTGGAACGGTTTAAACCACGCAACCTTGAGAATTGACCTTTGGGCTCGCTCTATTCGCATAAAATAAGATTTAGCAGCACCTCCCCATGAGGTGATGCAGTACGTTAAAACAGATTGGCATAGAGCAAAATAAACCATTTTAATGGTGTCAGTATCGGCTACATGCCTCAGCTGTTTAAAGACGTATATAAGCTTACGGACACGTGAAGATGTGAGTTCAAGGTGAGCTTTAAACGTTAGATGTTTATCTATTAAAATGCCAAGATACTTTATGCAATCTGTGTGTTCAATAGAATAGGTTGATTGACCGTCATTTGCTACTATTTTTAGATCGAGAGCCTTTAATTGCCGTGAGTCCTGAATGGAGAAACGAATCATTTTGGTTTTTTCTAAGTTGAGAGTTAGAAGGTTGCTATTTAACCAGCTTCGGACCAAGTTGAAGCCAGTTTGCGCAGATTTGTACGTGTCGGCCCAAGTTCCTCCCGAAAATAATAGAACCGTGTCATCAGCATAGGTGATGATTTTGCCGTTCTTCAAAAGTAGGTTACAAAGATCATTTATATAGGCGAGAAATAAGGTGGGCCCCAATATACTTCCCTGTGGGACTCCAAAAGAGACGGGTTCGTCAGCGCTTATATAATGGCCGATCTTAACACGTTGTGTTCGTCCGTTAAGATAACTTTCAAATATGGCCAGTTGTGTTCCTCTGATACCCATAATTTCCAATTTCCGTAAAAGCAGGGAAATCGAGACCGTATCAAAGGCCTTTGCAAGATCGAGAAATAGGCCAATGCACTTATTACCCTTGTCTAGATTTGTAACTACATGGTCTATCAAGTCATTGCAAGCGTCGACTGTTGAAACTTTACCTCGAAATCCATATTGATGCTTTGAAAGGAGACTATTGGTTTCGAGGAAAGCAACAAGCCTGTTATTTAGGACACGTTCCAAGACTTTCGAGAAAGTTGGAAGGATAGAAATTGGTCGGTAGTTACTAATATGGCATCGATCCCCAGCCTTATAAATCGGTAATATTACGGCTTTTTTAAAGTAGTCTGGAAAAATACCTGTTTCTATGCATAGATTGCAAATAAAAGTGAATGGAGGGATTAGTTGCTTTTTATGCTTTTGGATAAATTTTGAGGTTATGTTGTCCCATCCAGGCGCGCTATCAGGTTTTAACGAATTAAATAGGCGTTCGATTTCTTCTTCGTCAGTATAAAATAAAGCTAGCGAATTTGGATTGTTTGGGGGCCAGAAAGTTCGAGGAAAAGGATCTAAGTTTATTTTGCTTGCAAGTTCTTTGCCAATGTTAGCTAAGTATCTGTTTGCCTCATCTACAGATCTTTGCGGTGTGTTTTCTGATTTAAGTAGGTCAGTCTGAGTCTGTTTAATTTTGTTTAAATTTGTTATTTCATTAATTACTTGCCATGTCTTTTTCTTATTGTTTTTAGCTTTTTTTAATTCAGATTTCTCATACTCTCTTCTGATTTTTTTTAGCAGTGTATTTAAAAAGTTTCTGTACCTTTTATATACAAGTTTTGCTGTGTCATTATCAGGTTGCTTTCTCAATTTAGTGTGTAGGGAATCCCTGTGTCTCATGCACCTAACAAGACCTGGTGTAATCCATGGTTTGATTATTTTACGCCTCCTAGGCACCTTGTACTGTGTTGTGCAGGATTGTATAGCTTGTATCAGTGGATCTATTAGATATCGTGTGGCAGTATTTGGATCATTACATGAGTAGACCGGACCGAAGTCAATATCTTTTACCGTTAAATCTAATTCATTTTCGTTAATTCTGGAAATTGTGGGGTTATTGATTATATTTTTTGTGGAAAGTGACAACACGATGGTGTAATGATCAGTAAGGGTCGTTTCAACAACTAGGCATTTAGCTAAAAATGTACTTCTTAAAATAGCATGATCATAGCAGGTGGCGCCATGCGTAGGAAGATAGTGACCCGGAAGAAGTCCATGATGGGCCATAAGATCAAGGTAATCTAGTGCCTGTGAGTTTTCTTGACCCGGGGTGTCGGGTGTAAATCCAACAAATAAAAATGGTAAAAATGATAAAAGTCAAATGGTTGGTAAAATGGTATATATTGGTGATGGTTAAATGGTAATGGTAAATGGTAATAATTATTGGTATGAGTACACGCGGCGAGGTTGGTGATCGATCGTGAACTGTCTTATAATTATTGCTAAAACTAATGCATAATATTATCTGGGTCAACGTGAGGTTATTGACCGTGTGCACTCTGACGTTAATCTACTGTACTTCGTACATATTCCCGAGGGGGAAATGGTAAATGAGGGTGCATGGTGATACAAGGTGATAAAACAATAAATTGGTGCAGATAACAAGATGATGATAACAAAATATTCCTTAGAAAAAATATTCCTTAAAGTCTCTACTCCACAATACTAAAATTAAACGACTTTGGCACTTTCACTTTGTTAACTTTGGCATACACTCGCTCACTCGCACACTCGTTCACTTGGTTAAGTTGGTCACTAACACTAAAACACTGGTTATTATCACTAACACTAAAACACTGGTTATGATCACTAACACTAAAACACTGGTTATGATCACTAACACTAAAACACTGGTTATGTTCACTATGACCCTGTCGTGGTGGAGCAGCGGCGCGCGCGCGGGGCGGCGGCTGGGGCGCAGCCGGCGCCGGGGTGGGCGCGCGCCACTGCATCCGCGCGCGGATCCTCCGCACGCCGTACGCCAAACCCGCGACTATACCAGCACTCGCTAGTATGTAGATCGCGATGTAGTGGTGGACATCATGGTAGTTTAGACCGGTGTCGTCGTCTACATCCTCTTTGGTGTTGTTCTTAACTTGATCGATTTTATCTCCGATCGCTCTAAGTTCCCATTGTATGTCTATTTGGTTGGTGTCGGTTTCGTTTGTAGGTGAATGCATGGTAATGTTTACGATGTTATTAATAGTCGGTATGTCGATGTTTAGAATATCAGGTTTCAGCTTTATATCGGTCGTCGATTGTTTGTGGGACAGTAATGTGATTCCGGCGTCTTTGATGACGCATCCGCTAGCCAGTGCGAGTATCCCGACCTTGTCTAATCGCCCGATGGTAATATGATTATCGCATATGATTTGAATGGAGCATTGACCGCAACATGAGTATAGGTAATTGTTTATTTTGTGTAATTGCACCCAGGTGTTTTTGCATTTCATGCCTTCTGTCTTACAACTGAGTGACTCATTTTCTTTAATGCAGTAATTTTGATCTGGTTTTGTCACTGATATAGGAATTTGATGGGCACAGAGTAATACATCCGAGTCGTACTGAATACATTGTTGATATTGTAGTTCAGAGAATGGTATTTGCATGTCTTTTTGAATATTTATGGCCAATAGGTCGGACTCTATCATTATTTTCAGCATTTTATCGCCTACTTGGAGAGGAATCGGTATCAATTTGTATATTTGAAAGGTATCTCTAGTTACAAGTGGTATTTTTATTTCAAAAATCAAGTTTTGCTCTGTAAATCTTGTTTTAACCGTAAGCAAGTGATAAATTTTGGTTAAATCTGTCTGAATGTTGTCAATTGGTAACGACAACTCTTTAGAGATTTGGCCAGAGATGATGTGAAGTTCTTTGGTTAATTGTTCTGGTTGCAATAGATGAATATTAAATTTACCATGGAAAATGTCAGTAATGGTGTTTAATAGCATTTGTTGGATGTCCTTTAAATTCATCAGTATACCGTTGGCAGTGATTGAGGATAAGGCAAACTCATTGGCGTATTGATTTTCTTGAATTTGTTTTTGCATAGTATTGGTTAAGTTGTCTAAATTATTAAGATGTTGATTAAATGTTTTATGTTGCTGTCTTATAGTTTTCTCTATTCTCTGGATAACGTTAAACTCTGATTCTATTATTGATGTGTGGTTTTTCAGTAATTGGTTAAAATATTTGTGGTTGCTTCTAAGTTTACTCAGATCTCTTTGGTACTGCTGTGCGAAGTCATCGTCGAGTACTCCGAATAAACTACGGGCTATCGACCCTATAGCATTTATGAGACCACGGCGACGACGATAATGTTTTTCTGGTAACTGTCCATGGTTGGTTAATATATCGTTGTAATGTGCTATCTCGGCTTCACAATGGTGTAGATGTAACAATACAAGTTGGCAGTGGGATAAAATCTGAATTTTTTGACAGAGGTTCTCCAAGTGATCTATATATTTTTTCGCTAGTGATATACCTTCCCAATAAGCGTCCATATCATAAAATACCACAAGTTTCCATTCGTCTGTAATTAATCTCATGTCACTGATTTTATCAAAGTAGATGGTTTGGTTATTTCTGAGTGTCGAAGTATGGTAGTTACACTGTGATGGTGGTACGAAGAGCATAACTAACATAAGTGTCATGGTCAAAAGATTACACATATTAAACTTCTTTGTTGTTCGGCGTGGTGATTGGTTATCGGGTGTATTATCATTTCTATTGGTTGAAACTTGTTCCGTACATGGTTGGTTTGTTGGTAATGTTGGTAAGTTTGGTTGTGTTTCTTTCTGGTTAATTGGAAGGATAGAAATTTTGGTAATTGGTCTTTTTAATATACCTCCTTTAGTCTTTAGTGTGACTACTCTAACAAGACCGTCACTGCCTGGGTGAACCTCTAGTACTCGCCCGAGGGCCCATTTTCCTGGTGATACGTGAACGTCTTGTATTATTACGATGTCATTAACTTCAATATTATTTTGAGTTTGGCGCCACTTCGATCGTGCATTTAATTGTGTCAGATACTCAGTCTGCCACCGTTTCCAAACGTCGTGGTAAATTTTTTGTACTAGCTGCCATCTGGTGCGTTCGTCTTTCTCTGTTTCTATGATGGTTAATAAGGGTCCACTCGCAAGGAAGTGTGATGGTGTTAAAAAATCTAAATCATCGGGATCTTCAGAAATGGCACACAGCGGTCGTGTGTTCAAGCAACCCTCTAACTGTGTCAAAAGCGTCACGAATTCTTCATAAGTCAACTTTTGTTCACCGAGCACTCTACGTAGGTGGTATTTGAGGCTCTTTACAGCGCTCTCCCATATTCCTCCTGCACTTGGCCATGATGGTGCATTGAAATGCCATTCTATTTGCATATCCGCTAGGTTTTGGTAAACATGTTCATCCATGGTTTGTTTTAAATTAAAATATTCTTTTTGTAAGGTGTTATTAGCTCCTACAAAATTGGTTCCATTATCGCTGTACATGTGTCTTGGGGCTCCTCGGCGTGCTGACATCCTCCGTAGTGCAGCTATGAATGATGAGGATGTGAGATCAGACACCAGCTCCAGGTGCACGGCTTTGGTCGCTAAACATACAAATACAGCGATATAACCCTTACTGCATTTAATCCCGCGACCCTTGTTGCACTTTACGTCTACATAACCAGTAAAATCTACACCAGTATGGAAGAAGGGTCGAGACTGGTTGGTCCTTGCAGTCGGCAAGTCTCCCATTAATTGGTTCTGGTTTTCAAATTTAGCTCGCCGGCATTTTATGCACTGACGTAACCGTTTCTTGACAGCATTATTTCCTCCTATAATCCAAAACTTTCTCCTCAACCATGCTAATGTTAGTCGAGGACCTCCATGAAAAGTTTTTTCATGAGTATGATCAATAATCATGTCAGCCAGATGATTACAGTTTGGTAATATGATCGGGTGTTTCATGTCTTCACTGAGATTGGCATGTTTTATTCTTCCGCCAACTCTTAAAATACCTTCAGAGTCTAAGTATGGGTTTAATGGTAATAAACGGCTTTTTGAATTTAAATTAATTTGATTTTTAAAATTGGTTATTTCGTCGCAAAATTCAGTTTGTTGCACATGCCTTACTAGTATATTATTAGCTTGTTTTAATTCGCCAATGGTTAGGTACGATGGTTTGTTTTGGTCACGTGAGAAGGCTCGTCTTACCCATGCGAGGACTCGACACGTTCGTGAATAACTACTGTTATTAGATATTAAGTTACCGATGATGTCATTCTCATATGGTTTGGTAATTACATTTACTTGGTATTGTTTTTTGGTTTCTTCTTGAGTGGCATATTTTGGTTTCGTGGCAAGGGACTCTTCTTTAAAAGTTGAAAGCCAGGTAGGACCCTTCCACCAAATCGGATGGTTAAGAAGTTGTGCAGCAGTTATTCCTCGGCTTGCACAATCTGCGGGATTATCCTCTGATTTAACGTAGCTCCAATTATCAGGCGGTATTATTTTAGTTATTTGGTGTACTCTGTTGGCTACAAAAGGTTTCCAACGGCTTGGGTCTCCGTTAATCCAGCCTAAAACTGCCGTGGAGTCGGACCATCCAAAGGTTTTGATTTGGTGTTCTGAGAGACAGGACTGAACTGTTTTCATCAGTTTGGTCAACAACTGAGCTCCGCACAATTCCAGCCGTGGTAAAGTCACGTCTTTTTTCACTGGTACTAGACGTGACTTTGCAGCTACGATAACCACAGAATCCTGTGTTTTACAAAAGATAACACAGGCATACGCCTTGGTAGAAGCGTCACAAAATCCGTGTAGCTGAATGCTGTCATTTTCGTGGCAGTTCAACCATCTTGGTATTTGAGCATCATTGATGAGTTGTAGATCCAATTTACTTTGATTCCATTCCCTGTTTATATTTTCTGGTAAAATATCATCCCAGTTAAGGTCTAGTTGCCAAATTGATTGAAATAAAAGTTTTAATTTTGTGGTGACAGGTGACAACCACCCCAGGGGGTCGAAAACTTTGGATATTTCTGAAAGGAGTTCCCTTTTGGTTATCTGTACGTTTGGTGATGGTAATATTTTGACATCAAAACTAAATTTATCATGGTTTGGTACCCATTTTAACCCTAGAGTTTTGGTTGACTCCTGTTGTTTGAATTCAAATGAGTTTTCCTTATTATTTGGGCTATTTTCCATTAAACTGGGTTCGTTAGATTTCCATTTCCGCAGGTTGAACCCTCCTGCTTTAAACAATTCTATCAATTGGGTCTTTAGATTTTTAGCCGCCTCAAGATTATGTTGGCCATGCAATAAATCATCCATGTATAGGTTATTTTCTAAGGCTCTGGTCGCCTCTGGGTATCTATGAGCTTCATCTTTCGCTAGTTGTTTCATCGTCATAAGTGCTAGAAATGGTGCCGCTTTGGTTCCGTATGTAACAGTCGTTAGTTGGTATTCCCGTATTGGTTCACTCGGACAGTCTCTCCATATAATTTTTTGGTATTGTTGGTCATCTTCATTGATAATTATCTGTCGGTACATTTTTTCTGCGTCGGCGACGTAACCTATTTTGTATTGTCTCCATTTTATAATAATTGATAAAAGATCGTGTTGCAAGTTCGGTCCACTGTACATAAGGTCATTCACACTATGACCCGTCGATGTTTTTGCTGATCCGTTGAAAACGACTCGTACTGCAGTAGTAGTGGACTCGGCTCGCAACACGCAGTGATGAGGTAAAAAGCATTCTAATGTATGGTTATTATGGCTTATTTTCATGTGGCCGAGATTAAAATATTCCTTCATGAATTCTTTGTAAGCAATTGCGATCTGGTTATTTTTACTAAATTTCCTTTCTAATTGATAAAATTGCGCAATAGCTTTCGACTTGGATTCACCTAGCTTTTCCTGGACATCTGGTTTCATTGGTAACCTAACGACATAACGGCCATCTGATTGGCGTTTTGTTTCCTTTTGGTACTGCTGTAAGCAATATAAATCCTCACTGGTTTGGTTATCGGGGCCGTCAGTCAAATCTTCTATTTCCCAAAATTTCTGGATGTCATCACAGTTATTAAGGATTACGTTACAATAGTAAGACTTCACATTACCACACAAGATCCATCCCAATTGAGTTTGTTGTGCGATAGGTTGTGATTGGTCTTCTTTTATAATTCCATGTAACATTATCTCGGAATACACATCTGCACCTAGTAACAGGTCGACAGGGCGGCTTTGGTTAAACTCAGGGTCTGCGAGTTGAATACGTTCGAGATAGGGCCATGATGGTTTGGTAAAGGATTGGTTTGGCAACTTTTTAATAAGATTTTTCATAATAAATGCCTCAATATTCATGGTAAACTCGTTATAAAGTGAGGATATGGTAATAGACATAATTCCCTTGCAACTATTTTCTTTCGCCCCAATACCGAAAATAGACCCTTTGCATCTTTTTCGTGGGAGTCCAAGTTGTTGCGCGGCATTTTCAGAGATAATTGATGTTTGAGACCCTTGATCAATTAAAGCTCTCATAGTTTTATAGGTTCCGTCAGCTCCTAAGACGTTAACCTGAGCGGTCGCTAATAATATGTCGGTCATTGACTGGTTGTCTTTACACACGTGTGACACACATTTTGATTGACTAGGCTGGTTGGTTACAGGGCTTATAGTCACGCCGTAAGCATTGTGTAATAGCGAATTATGCTTTTCATGACAATGACGACATGTTTTTTGTGAATTGCACTCTTGGCCATTATGACAAATTAAACAATTTTTGCATATGTTATATTGCGAAATTGCCTTCCGTTTTTCTTGGTTATTGAACTCACGGAATCTCTTACACAAAAATAGAGCATGATTTTCATCACAAACATAACATTTCTGGTTTTGGTGTTGGTATGTCCTGGTAGTTGAATGGTTAATAAATGGTTTGTTTTCTACGTATTTATTCATATTATTATTATTATTGGTGGTTCTAAAAGTATTGTTGAAATGTCTAAAAACTGCATCTCTTGGTTTTCTATGCTGGTAGTTACTTGATGAAGCTTGGTTATACTGATGTTGCTGATTTTGAGATGGTTGGGTGTATTTGGTTGTCTCAGTTTTGCGACGAGCAGTTTCTAAAGCAATGAATTTTCCTTCTAAATACGTCAGAAAATCTTGCAAATATGGTAAATCGCGTGGTTCTGGCAAAGAGTTAATATATTCGCCATATGTCTCGGCGTCCAGTTTTTGTGCAATGAGGTAGACGATCATCGGGTCCCAGGTGGATATATCTACTCCTAGGTTTTTTATTGCGTTCAGACATTCTTTGGTAGTATCGTGGATCTTTTTTATGTTAATTGCGGTTTGTTGATGCATTACTGGTAGAGACATAAGTATATTCATGTGGGAATTAAAAATTAATTTCTTATTATTATATCGTTGGTTCAATATGTCCCAGCAGGTTTGGTAATTTTCTGATGATATATGCAGATGCTGAATGAGTTTTTCAGCCTCTCCACGTAGCTTGCCTTTTAAAAACTGCATTTTTTGTGCTTGCGACATTGACCTATTTTTGTGGATGGATTCCAAAAACAGGTCTTTGAAAGATGTCCACTGCTGGTAGTTGCCATTAAAAATCGGTATATCTATTTTAGGTGTAGAATTGTCCCGGTGATTCGCCTCCCACATTCTATTGTTTATGCATTTTTTAATATCATTATACTCACTCTCGTAGTTGTTAAATAATTCCTCGTATTTACCGTCTATTTCCTCTAAATTACTGTCTATTTCCCAGTGGAGAGAGTCTATTGCCGCCCAACGTGATTCAATGGTTTTTAGAGCATCTTGAAATTCCCACTTTTCCGTTAAAACGTTAAGATTAACATTAGAAATAGTTCGCGCAAAAGCTTTGAAGTTGCTCTGTTGCTTTCTCATCATTTCGTCGATTTTGTTTGGTTTTTCGACATCATGGAAAACAAATCGCGGTGATGGTAAAGCTCTTTTGGTTAAGGCTTCCGGTGGTGCCATACTATGCCCTGATGTGCCTGGTTGTACGGATGGTGATTGCGATGGTACTGGTGGTTGTGGGTTTGGTGATTGCGAACAAGTGGTTATTTCATGCAAGCTTTTCATTAAATGTTCCTTTACGTCTTTATAAAATCTCTTAGTCTTAATAAAGTCTTCTTCAAAATACTGATTCTCTTCGGTTTCATCACAGACACTAACTAATTGGTCATGGTTACGCGAAAACTCTTTCCAGAATGCTTCTAACGACTGAATACGACGTTTGATACTCTCAGAAGATCGTCTTTCTTTCCCCTCTTTCTTAAAATTGATGTAGAGTTTGTCCATATTTTGCATAATCTCCGTCTGAGCAGCAAATAAGTCCGCGATAATTGCCATCTTGGTGAGAAATAAAAATGGAAAGATCTTACTTGGTTACTGGTGGTTGGTTTTGATACTTAGTGGCGATTGATTGATTGGTTGGTTGGCTCGCTGGCTGCCTGGCTGGCTGGCTGGATGGCTGGCTGGCTGGCTGGCTGGCTGGTTGATTAGTTGGTTGGTTGTGGGAAACTGGTTCTCCCAATGCTGCCTTGGTCACAAATTCACTAAACTGGCACTACTGTTTCCAAAAGGTCTGGTTACACAGAAAGTTAGTCACTGACACGTCACGTACAAAGTCCACACAACGCGACAGGTCCCGCCTTTCCGAAAGCTCGAAGGACCAATTTGTCGGGTGTAAATCCAACAAATAAAAATGGTAAAAATGATAAAAGTCAAATGGTTGGTAAAATGGTATATATTGGTGATGGTTAAATGGTAATGGTAAATGGTAATAATTATTGGTATGAGTACACGCGGCGAGGTTGGTGATCGATCGTGAACTGTCTTATAATTATTGCTAAAACTAATGCATAATATTATCTGGGTCAACGTGAGGTTATTGACCGTGTGCACTCTGACGTTAATCTACTGTACTTCGTACAACGATGATGATAACGTAATATCGATGTTTATATCACCCATGATATAGATATTTTTAATGCCTTTCAAGTTTGAGAGTAACTGATCGAGTGAATTCAGAAAGTTTGTTTTATTCGAAAAAGCAAAAGGTCTGTAAATTGCCAAGATTCCCATTTCATTGCCAATTTTGATTACCAAGCAATTAAATTCCGAAACTTGGGGCTCATATACTGATATATTAGTTAAAGCATTGTTTGTGTACACAACTACCCCATCGTTTTGATTATAAGTATGAACTGAGGCAAAACGGTTAAATCCCGATAGAGACGGAAGATTTACATTACACGATAGCCAGCACTCCGACAAGACAATAATATCACAGTCAACTTTTAGGCTGTTTAACAATACCTGAAAACCAGGCATGTTTGCATTGATGCTTCGAATATTTTGGGCTATGATGTTTATTGTGCCATCAGAACGCCGAATATGCGTGGAGCAGTCTTCAGGTCTGCACTTGAGGGGCTCACATAGAGATACATTGTCTATTTCATTAAATAGATCGCTTATAGCAGCAAACACAGTGAATAAATGTTAAATAGGGGCACTGTCAAGGAAAACCGAGGTATACATTTTTGTATGATGTCAGAGAGTAAGTAGTGAGGCAATATTTTAAAAGAGAATATATGTCTTTCTAATACTGGGGTGTGGCATCTAATAACAATAGTGAAAGTTATTATATTTAGCGGAGAGATTAATGTAAAATAACAAACGATAGTAAATGATTGGGTGTGTGAAAGTGTTTGTGTATTGAAAAAGGGTTGTGCGTGTATGTAAGGTTGTTTATGAAAATAAGGTTGTGTGAGTAACAGGCTCTTAAAAATCGAGACCCGATAAATAGTTACATATAAATTCCTTGCAATCTGCGTGGCTAGTCACTTCTCCATTGTAAGAAAATCTTCTTCAGAGTTGATCCTAATTGCTCGACCTTTTTCTCTTTTCCTGAGATAGATAATTCCATTTGTTGTCCAGCAGAAATTGTAATCGTGTGCGTTTGCAAATTCTCTGGCCATATAATACAGTTTTTTGGCTTTAAAGGTCAAAGATTCGCTGACATAAACAGGTTGTGCTGGACAAGATATTTTCAAATGGGACGTGCTTAGCTTATTTTCTTTGTGTTGTTTGTTAAAACTTTTAATGCCGTTTAATATCCTTTCTTTTTTGGCGAGGGTTACGAATTCAACCACTATGGGCTTCACTGACTCCCGATTTGAGTTAGCTCTGTATATGTCCTTTATTTCTTCTGCTGTTATTTGCACGTCTATAGTTTCACCGATCTTTTGAACAGTTTCTCGCAGCTCTTCTCTTGTCTCATATGTACTCGTTTTGGGAATATTGCGAATCTCCACTGAACAGAGTCGTGATTTTCTCTCCAGTTGTTCGATTTTAAACTCAAGGCTCTGAACATGTTGTTGACTGCTCTTTTTGTCTGCTTCCAAGACAGAGATTTTTTCCAAAGCCTCGTCATACTTCTGACTTAAGAATTCAAGTGTTTTGACAATATCTGAATTTTTCTCCTTAATATCATTCACAGTATACAGAAGTTCTGAGAATTTTAGGTTTTGTGACTCAGCAAAGTTACAAAACAAGGTTTTCAATTCTGTCATGAAGTTCCGCATAGTATTTTCTTCTTCACTTACAAACTTGCGTTTAGCTCTACCGGTGATATGATCCAGTTTATTTAATGCCGAGTCCGAGCCTGACTGGAAAGGTGGAAGTCTAGGTGTAAACAAAGCCGCTGCAGCCGCTACTGTGGTCGCATTAATGTCGTTCCCGGTCATGTCATCTTCACAAGGAGCTGGCGTCACGGGTTCCGTTGGCTTATGATGCTGGAGAGGGGACGGTGCAGTTGGGGTAAGCGGGGGCGTACGTTTCAAGGGCATCTTGCGTTTTTAACTTTGCGTATTGGATCGTAGTAAGTAGTTATTATAACAGCGTTGCTACGAGTGTCGTAGTATGGAGCGATTCGTAGCACAGGTAAACGTCGTAGCGTCCAAATAATGATGCGAAATTTCGCCGCGATGACACAACGCTCGATGGCTCAATGGCATCAACAGCCGCGTTGGAAGCTCGTAGACGCGGCGCCCCGAGATCGAATCTCGCCAGTAACTCACGCACTTTGTATCTTTTCACTCCGAAGTGGAGGAGCTCCGTTGATCAGAATTTCGGCGCCTTCGGGGCGAAGCCCCCACACAGAAATAAAATTTAATAATATTCCACAAACACGTCCGCACAGTTCCGAAGCCAAGAGGCGAGCGGGATTCTAGATCAAAAACTTACTTTTATTAACCATATTAATTATCTAATCAAAAATGCTACTAAAGGACTAAATATCTTAAGATCTTTAGCAGGTGTTCATTGGGGAGCTGACCCAAAAATCCTTACTATGCTATACAAGAGCATTGTAAGAAGCCATTTCGATTATAGTGCATTGTCATATATGAACACTAATATAACATTATTAAGGAAATTAGATGTAATACAAAACAAAGCATTAAGAATAATTTGTGGTGCAATGTGTACCACTCCTATTAATGCACTTGAATGTGAAACCTGTATACCACCATTAGCATTACACCGTTTAAAATTAGCCGAAAGATTTTGTTTAAAATTATTATCCACTAACAATACCTGTGTCTTAAAAAGGATTTTACCTGATGTTTCCTTTCCGCTAAATATGATAGGCCCTTATGTTGATGCAGACAAGTTGAATGCTGGATGTTTTCCAGAATTGCTCCGTATTATTCTTCACATAAAAGAATTAGCTGTAAATTTGTACAAATGCAATTTAATTCCCTTGTATAAATTTGAATATGAAATTGTAAATATCACTGTAAATATAATAGATACTAAAGTTCACACACAAAGTGAACTCCTTGAATGTTTAGAGTCATATCCTGATCATTATCATATTTACACAGATGGATCCAAATCCACAAATTCCGTGACTTCAGCAGTATATGACTCACAAAGTAAAATCACAAAATGTTTTAAATTAGATAACGATTGCAGTATATTTACTGCAGAATGTTATGCAATTTATAATGCACTATTATATATAAATAACATTGTAAACTGTAAAAATTTCATAATACTAACAGATTCCCAAAGTGCATTAGCATCTATTTGTAATAATAGTTTTAAACATAACGTAAATTATTTAATATATAATATTAAGCATGAGGTTCTTAGACTATCAGTTAAAGGTATTAATATAAAGTTTTTGTGGGTACCATCACACCAAGGGATCACTGGAAATGAAGTCGTTGATATCATCACACGAAGTGGACATGATGAAGACCACACTGCTACTTTGAAAGTCCCATACACCGACTACCACATTCGCATTTCACAAGCCCAGAAACAGCTATGGGAAAATCATTGGCATAGCACTAGCCAAGAGAAAGGCAGTTGGTACCACGGCATACAGAAGACAATGCCCGCCCATCCGTGGTACCACAAGATTGCAATAGACCGTGTAGACCTGAGGAACTTCATCAGTACAATCTGCCGAATGAGATTTGGTCACAGTAGAGTGCCAGCTCATCTCAAGCGAATGAAGCTCGTCCAAGATGCCTCCTGTGACCAATGTGGAAATGATAACGCAGATTTAAAACATATAATACTGAAATGCCCAAGATTCGCCCTCGATAGACTTGTTTTGGCAAGCGAAGTTGATTTGTCGGAACTCATACTCAACGGTGACAACAGTGACAGTGACAATTTAGTGCCGGAGCCACAAGATCAAATACTATTGCAAAAACTATTAACTAATAATATTAAAAATTTTGACGCTTTATACAAATTTATAAAAAATACTGTAAATAATGTGTAAATAAGTAAAACTAAGTGCAACAAAATGTGTAATAAGTAAAACTTAAACTAAGTGAAGAAGTGAAGACTCTTTAAAGAAATACGGGCTCAAAAGGGCAAGCACCCAGAGCCGTAAAAACATTTAAAAAAAAAAAAAAAAAAAAAAAAAAAGACATAAACGTCATTCAAGTTTCAAAGATGTGTCTTGTTGGTATATTTACTTTACCCTATGGATGCGTCCTCCGCCATATTGTACTGAGTTGCAATATTGTGGTATAATTTATTGTTTCAGCCCAAAAACTTAAGGTTTTCCATAAGAATTAGAGTGATTAAAACTGTAGTACACTTATTGGCCTATATTTAGGTATAGCGTAAATGGACCAGGCCGAGGCTTCATACATTTCTGGGACATCTCCTTTGGCTCAAGAACTCATTCACGATTTGTGTTTGGTTGAAATCCCGAAGGAATTTAAGCATGTTGTGTTTCAAAAATTTGGGAGTGTGAGAATAATGGTTATGAATTCAGCAATCATGAAAAGCTCGTTTAAATAAGAAAAACACTCCTACTATAAGTATCTATACCTACAGCTTATTATGGAACATGCTGACTACAAAATGAGCCATCGAGCCGGTCAAACTTATCCTCGCTATTTCCCGATAGTTCCAGTGTTGCAAAATTAATTTCCTCTTGGTCCTAGCCGCCGATATTGGTACCTAGGGGAGGGTTCCCATAAATTTAATGAGGGTACAAGAGCCTAGGGAGACTAGTTGGGAGTAAGTTATCGTTAGCTATTCTTACTAGGTAAATGTTTAATGAATATCGACTGGGTGCTGCCCAACTTTGGAACATTCATATGAGGTACGTGCCTGAAATATTTGAATTGAAATAACAGAATTTGTGGTACCACGGATACTAGGTAACTGATAATACTACTTTAAACAGCGATATATTATGTTAAATCTTCGTGAATTACATATTATACTTTAGTGAAGCTGAACATTTATTACTTCTTGTCTAGAAATGATCGTGAGTGTTTGCGTTTGAAAACCTTGAAACGTAGCTCTCAACCATTAATATCAATTCCAATAAAAATAAAAAAGTTCTCCGTTTGCCGCACTCAGACCAGCCAGTTTTGGCAAACTCCTCGAACTATAAATCCGCCTTTATACTCGTATTAACGGCGTAACTTCCCCTTTGTACCTTTTCCACCGCTGCCAAGGCTTTATCCGATCAGAATATATCCCTAGAAGTTTGGAAACTGGCCCTACACGTGTAACAAATTACTAAGCCTTTATGTAGAAATCAAACAACCTCCTGTGCTATTTTTACACTAACATGCTCGTGTAGTGCTTACCGAGAATTATACTAACCTCTTTCTGTGTTTCCGTTGGTATCCTAAGAGGGGACTAAGGGATATTCCGTGGTCATTTAGAGTGGTATGCATAAAAAAAACTGCATTCCGAAAATCTAGCATCGTAATTTCTCTTGGGAATACATTTAATGTAAAGATAATCTGATTATTTGCACACCGCGGCATTGTATTCCTAAACCTAATAATATGTACTCCGAATGTCTCATGTTTTACATTCTAAGAGACGAACTTCTTAGCTATCCATGGATTCTCCGTGCGGGTGCCGGGTCCATCGCGTGGAACAGAGAGGAATGTCAGTCGGCGCCTGGGACTTGCGACCCAGCGTGTAGGTTTAAGGGGCCCCTTTATAGTATACTAACGATCACCTTCACCGATGACATTCCTCTCCCTTCCCAACCATATTTGGTATGAGCCGAGTAAAGCGGCTTTAGTTGCTCTTTCCAGTAACGAGCTAATATTAGATCTTGGTAATCCTAAGTCCTTCAGTAGGTTATAGAGAGATTTCGCTGGTATACCTCTCGCACCCACTTCCACAGCATACAACCGTGCTATATAACCATTTTTAGTCATCTCGTTGGTTAGGTCATAATACTTATTTGTTTTAAACGCGTGATCTTTGGGAATGTTTGTCTCCCATGGAACAGTAAGTTCCACCAACAGTACGCGCTTAAGTTTTCTAGAATAAACGAAAAGGTCTGGTCTAGACGACGATAACACAATGTCTTCTGGAATAGTGTAGTGCTTTTCATACGTGTCCATCATGATCTTCCAATCTGGAGCTACACTAACAATGGAGTAAGGTTTGACTTTGGACTTCTTGGTAGATCCTTCCTTGACGAAGTTGATGTTCTTTGTATTCGTCGTCAAACCTTTTGCTGCTCTTGCTATTGAAAGGCTCACCGCTTCACGTATGATCTGCAACACTCCATCATGGCGGCGAGAGTAGTGACCTCTGTCTAGGAGTACTCTGCATCCCACCAACAAATGCCTCGCGGTACCTACGGCTTCGCCACAGAGTAAACATGTTTTGTCTACTGCCATTCCCCACCTTACAAGGTTGCTCTGATCAGGTAGGGTCAACTGAAAGGCATTCAGATAGAATTTAAGCAACGCCGGAGACCAATCGTACAGTATCGACCGCCACTTCAATGCTAAAGGGATACAAAACTCACCAAGGGACACCCACTCGTTTTGCATTTCGAGATTAAGCGCATGTACTCTATACTCGTTATCTTCATCCATTCGCAGAAAAGACTTAATGATGTTCCGGTCATCCTCTCTTTCTCGACATCCCAATCCTACCCTGTTTGTTTGCGCTCCCACCATAAACTGCTTATGGAACCGTAGCCTAGACTCTAACTCACTCATATTCTTATCTTTTGGGAGTGTTGCCACTGCGTTGTCTTTCGATTTACCCAGAATGTGCATCTTGGTGACTCTAAGATGTTTGTAAAGCTCCGATGGCTTGTTTAGGTTCATCCCAAAACTATTTTTGCCCCTAAATAGTGTAGAGGGGTCTGCCGAGTGGGCTAATCCAGTCCAAGACTTCAACGATTTCACAACAACGGCATCCAGTCGCGATAAAAGGGTTTTGCCGAAGTCGTACACGAGGAAAGGCCAAGACAAGCGCGATGACAGGTAGTTGTTGTAGATCCATAGCTTCTTAATGTTCCCTATGGGCTGGTTCTCAACCCTACTAATGGAATCAATGAAATCCTCAACAATACCATTCAAAGATGGTGTGCGGCCTCTATAGTCTATCTTTCTGCCTAGAAATTTGAACGGGAGCGCTTCAGAAATTGTGGCAACATTCTGACCGCCAATCGTGAGTCCAGGGTCATAAGATGTAAATTTCGTATCTCGTCTACCCAGACATAAGCAATAGCATTTACTTGGTTTCACCTTCATGCCGTCAGTCCAAGCACAGAACTCATCCACCTTTTTCAATAACTCTTGACACTGTTTCGGGTTTCGTGTCAGGATTGCGAGATCGTCAGCAAAGGCTAGGATTGATTCTGTGTACTGATTATTGATTTTAAACCGATAACCCCATTTCTTCTCCTGAAAAATCAAAGTGTCAATTAAAATATTTATAACTACATTAAATACTATAGGGGATAAACAGCATCCCTGAAAAAGACCAATATTATAATTTAGAGGTTTTGTGTATCCATCTTTACAGCTAATTACAAAAGATAAATTAGAATAATATGACTTAATTAAATCTAAAACCAAAGGGGGGAAGTTATACCATTCTAACGCGAAAAACATCAGCTCGTGCTGAACTGAGCCAAATGCATTCTCTAGGTCAATCCAGCACACCGCTATTTGTCTTTCGTGTCTCCTGGCATCCTTCAAACTTTCCGCCAACAATGTGTTATGTTCTAAGCAACCAGAAACTCCTGGTAAAAACCCCTTCTGGTGCTTTGGCGTAAAGTATTCGTTGCTTAACATAAATTTTGACATTCTATCTTGCAAGATCGAGAAAAATATTTTTGATATCGTGTTTGTAAGAGCTATCGGTCTAGCGTCTTTTGGATCAGTGACTGTCTCCTTTTTAGGAATGAGCACGAAAACAGCTTTACCAAATACTTCCGGAATCTGCTTTTTCGACCAAATCTTACCAAATATATTTAAAAGATGACTACACACTGATGGGCACTTTTTATATACAATGTAAGGAATACCATCGGGCCCCGGAGATGAACTTGATGCTTTCCTTTTTATCTGTCGGTCTAGTTCTTCTAAGGTAGGAGCCGTACCCTGAAACTCCGACACATAAAATAAAAAAATGCTCCCGTAAAATATATGGAAGATTTTATTTAGTCTGACGTTCGTTATTTAAGTATTTGGATGCTTAAAGGCGCCTTTTTGTTCGCTCCTGTTTCGTAACGTACCTCTTAGATTAATGATCACGTTACACTTAGAAAAGTGTGTTACAAAATTGTTTGTACATTGTTTAAGATATCTTTAAAAATAGGTATTTGTTACAAACGAACAAATGTACGTACAATGTGTATAAAGTGTAGAGGGATGGGCACAATTGCGAACCAATTTTTTATCGTTCAGCAAATGCGGTTATCATCTCGCCTGCCCAGAGTAGTTGGGCTTGACTATCATCTGGGAGAGGCCTACGTCCTGTTGTGGACTACAAGAGGCCTTCGATGATTATTACAAGTCAAATTCCGTTGTACGTTTTGACAACGGAAGCAAAATGTTTGGAATTAAAAGGTAATTTTCCACATCGGGCCTCCGGTATCAATATCCTTATTCTGACTCGACAGAACTGATCCATATTTGATAAGACCGCATTACAAGCATATTGGAAGACCCTGGAGAAATAAAACGTTAGATAAGAAATATAGGGCCATTAGGGAAATTTATTTTCCTTCTCTTCGATAGATTTGTAAAAGTTGCTCCTTTGACGTGACGCGACCTACATCGATTGAAATGTTACCCTTTCGATCACAATAGGCTGTTTACCTTGTTCCTCCGTAGACATCTTTAGTGCTGACATTTTGAGAAATAATAGACAAAAGAGTTTTACCTCTACCGTCTTACTAAGTTTACAGTGTTTGTGTACTTAAATGTACATAATACAACCTAATAATTGAACCTTGCTGTAAGATTTATTATTCAACAAATCTGTCCTAGAACTTGAATGAACTCGAGTCGTTTTCTTTGCAATACGTTTCGGCATATTAAACATATTTAACTGCTAATAATAAGACTTATGGAATACAATCGTGGAAAAAACAGATATAAAATGGATGTAATATATTTTTAACGAGTACAGTCATAGATGGAATCTAAGACTGCAGTCATCCCATATCCCATAAATTATAAGATTAAATCCGCAATGAATGTCTGCCGCCTGTCGCAATTATTTGCCTTTGTTTGAGCAAAACACATAAAATATTTCCTTTATTGGACTTAAGACCAGGAAATGAAATAAGGTAGATAAAAATATAAAAGTAAAATATTTTTTTTTGTCGTTGATTCTTCACAAAATGACGATATATTTTTTTGCTTAGTTACCTGTGTTGTTTTGTAAGTTCAAAGGAAGACAGTTGCAACCATTTCAATACTGTTACAAGTGTGAAAAAGAAATTGAAAACAAAACGACAATGCTAATCTTACAATTAGAAGCAACAATAAGTCAAGTTGCGCATAATTGAGCATCGCCGTGAAGTTATTTCGAAGGAATGTACCATCAATATCAAAGTGACGTAATGAATTCCCGCGCATTAAGTCCAGTGCTGCCTCCATTAATAGCGCCAGGCGTTGTCCGCCGCATTCGTCACTTTGACGCCTCCCGAATGTCCGACTTGACTGCTTGGCGTGAATAGCCATCTTAGGATTTACGAGCGCCTAATATGACTTAATTTGTTATCGGCCGTCCTTTGGGTATTGACAACTGGACTCGTAAGATATTATTATATAGAACTAGTTTTTACCCTTGGCTTTGTCCGCATTCTCAGGCTGTGGGAGAATTTCATCGGGATAAAGAGTATCCTATCCCCTAAATCAGCCCGTACCCTGCTGTGTATACTAAATTCATCAAAATCCGTTTAGAAGTTGCAGCGTGATTGACGGACATAAATCCAAACAAACCAACTTTCACTAGTATGATAATAATGAAAAAATCAAATTCAACAGAAAAATATGAGTATTCGACAAAAAATTACGGTAACAGCTAAATTAAAATGAAAATATTATGAGTAAACACGACTCAATGGATATCTGTTTGAGAATTGTAAAAAAGCGGGTAGATCGGTTCAACTTCGTTTTTTATCGCTCGTTGACGGACATTGAGAGATTTCTTAGTCGTTTCTTTGCGAGTGTATCGTGCGTGTGGCTTTGGTGTCTCATTTTGGTTATGTACTGTTTGCCTATCTGAAACTGTATGTTGCTTAGTATCCTAGTAAACAAAAGTACATAATACTCTGTATAAAACATTGTGCTCGTGTTTTGAGTTTGATTTATTATCAGTGCAGTGGGAACGTAATATTGTACCTACATCTTTAACGCGCTGCGTGCATTTAATGTGTTATGTACATAGGTAAGTATTAGATTTGATCTCATTTTAAGTGAACCATGTATTTTGTTCTTATGAGAAATACAGATCTTTTAACCTAACAGCATTTTATGGTTGGGTGTAGGTATTTGTCATATATTTAATAGGGTAAACAAAATAGGTGCCTATCTCTTTAAAAACAAATTCTCCGCCTAGATTGTGCCATCAGAATGATTTTCAGATCAATTTATCCGAATTATATCTGTGTCAAATCACTGGCGCAAGCCAACATGAATAGCCCTTGTCCTTGACAAGGAACTCGATTGACGTTTTCATTGAGTTTTCAACAACAAAGAACCAATCCTCAAGCATTTCAGATACAGCCATCCGTAAAATCAATGTTATATGATTAGGCCTTAACTAATCGAAATCAGAAACGACTTTAGTAAGAACGAGTATTAAATTTATGTTTGACAATCGTATTAAGTGGTGATAAATAAGTGTAAATGTTAGCAGCAACCTGGAACGAAGATTTCTAGTTTTGCGGAAACTTCAAATGTCAACGGACAGTCGGTAACTTACCGGTAACCTAAAACGAAAACAAGAGGATTCCTGATTGTAAAACCAGGGGAGTACTCGTTTTCATATCTGAATTCCACACATAAACCATCATTATCATCATCACAAACACCCATGACACTTCACATAACTCGTACTGCGAGACACGTCAAACCTCACAACACGGGCTTGTTGTGCCTCTCTTTACTTGACGTAATGTGGAAGTAAAGTTGATGATAAGCAACGCTCTGCCCCACACAGATTAAACCCACACTTTACTCGATCAGCTGTTAAATAACACAGCTACAGCTCCAAAAAGGTTCCCAAATTCTACATAAAACTAAACAATTTATTCATTATTTACTTACATAAATTAGGCTTTAGTTATTCATTATAATTCCAATAGTATATAATTATTAATAGTTGTTATTTTGTGTGATTTTAGGGATCTTTTTTTGGTTCATCTTAAACACCTACCCTCATTAGCTAGGCATAAAAAAAATAAGTGATACTTGTTTAAAGTTATAAAATCTCTGTGAATTCAAAGTGATAAAATATTGTGTATTCTATAAGTAACTGACACAGCTTCATAAATATTTCAGATAAATCACAGTCATGTCAAAGACTGGTGCGGCTATGTCAAAGATGTCTACGGTGACTACTCGCAGGGCTGCAGCCACAGGCTTGGAAGCAAAGCTGAAACAGGCTCTGGAGGAGCTGAAGCTGTCCAGAAAAGAGTGCAACAACCTTCTTAGTGAACGGGAACAGAATGAGGAAGAAATAATGGCTGTTGTATACCGTAACACTCAACTTAAGAAGGAGTTGGCTGACTTACACGGGCAGCTATCTGAAGCTCTCATTCAGCGGGACCAACTGCTCCAGGCAGTGGACAGCTTCAGTGAATGCAGCAGTACCTACGAGCATGCGCTTGACCGCATTCATGGATTGGAGGTTGAACTGCGTGAAGCTCATACAAAGATTAAGGCACTAGAAGAGGCAAAGAATAGCCAAGAGGTCTCTGACACTCAGAACCTTTATGAAGAACTCATCGGGTCACCTGGTGGTCATAATATATTGACTCCTACATCGGATTTAAATACCAACAAGTATTTATCAAGCAAGAAAAAGATTAGGAAATACTTAAAAATAAATAGGTTTATTAAGAAAACAGAAAAATTTATAAAAAAGCAAAATTACTTAAAAATTAATATTAAGCTACGCAAGCAGAGGTCTGATCTAGTAGATAGTATGGAAATGTATAGTAGTAATCTTAAGAAAACTAGACAGGCTTATGAAAGTGACACGAACAAGTTGAAATCAGAGATTTTAAATTTACAACAGTCCCTACAGGACTTAACGTCTAGGTATAGCAGTATGCAAAAACGGTCACACCAAGTTCCTGTTATCTTATGTAATGAGCATGTAAATGTAAATGTAAATGAACAATCTTCTCCAAGTATAAAGCCTTTGGAAATTATAAATAATGTTAAGTCTTGTAACCATAGTGACCAATCTCGTATGAAGGAGGTCACTGTATTTTCAGACCATTGTGGTATAGGTTTTGGCCCAATATTAAATAATAAATTATGTAATAAAGTAATAAATAGATGCATGCCTGGGGCTTCTATGCATCAAATAGTGAACTGCATTAAGCAGAGTTTATTTAAGAACAATTCTATAGCAGTTTTAATGTTAGGGGATGGGCTTAATATTACTAAAAAACATATTTTAAGTTATTTTTCTGCTTTATTAAATTCCGATGTAGGTAAAGTAATTTTATGTGCAATACCATATTGCAATTATTATAAATCTGAGCAAAATAACTGTATTCACTTATTGAATACTTTATTATACAATTTGACATGTAGACATAGTGACAAATTTGTGTTTTTTGACACAAATAATTTTAATCGTAGTAATAAGTTGTATGCAACAGGCAATACTTTTTCATTGCCTTATAGTTTGAAAAAACAACTGGCTACATTGTTAGCTTACAATATTAATGACATTTTTAATAAAATGTGCAAGACTTTGGAACATGTTCCAAATAGACCTGTCATGTACTTTGATACTTTGGATATCAATGAAAATTATTTAAATTAACTATTAAGACAATAGAGGAGGTCTCTAGCAATCCCATTGTAGTGACCAAGGAGAAGTCTTGTAATTTTTTTAATTTAGTCCACCAAAATATACAAGGCTTCTCTGGAAAAGAACTAGAAATAGGCTTATTTTTAGACTGTATGAATATACACGTCTTATGTCTAACTGAACATTGGTTAAGACAAAATGAATGTTTAATAAGTATAGACAACTTTACTGTAATTAGCTCGTTCATGAGAAAGTCTGCTATCCGTGGTGGGTCACTTTTGTTAGTAAATAATAATCTTAGATGTAAAGAACGTAAAGATATAACTGCACTTTCAATTGAGCGAACTATTGAAGTAGCATGTGCAGAGCTGGAGCATTATATAATAGTATGTGTGTATAGGCCGCCCTCGGCAGATTATAGTTTATTCGAATCCTCAATGGAGGAAATTCTTAAGAAAAGTTGTAAGACTAGTAAAAAAGTAATTGTTTGTGGAGATTTTAATGTGAATATTCTTGAAGGTTCACAACTAACTAGTAGATTTATTAATTTATTTACCTCATTCAATCTATTAAATTTATTTAATGAACCTACAAGGATCACACCAACGAGTGCAACTTGTTTAGACAATGTGTTTTGTAATAGTAAGGTAATTAATAAAAAAATTATAAATTGTATACAGTCAGATCATTGCGGACAACAGGTTCAATTTGAAAACTGTGTTGTTCCTAGATCTATTGACATCATATGTAGACCTGTCACTGAGGGGCGTAAAGAGAGATTTAAAGATAAAATTGTTAACAAAATCCCCGACATTTCTTTTAATAGCCATAATGTAGATGTTCTTTATGAAAATTTACTTAACTTAATTTCATCTGAATTTAATAGAGTATTCCCTAAAAAGACTATTCATGTTAATGTTAATAATCCCAAAACTAAGTTTAGTGACTGGGCTACTCCAGGTATATATCCTCCTCTCCTCCTCGCGTCGGTCTCCTCAATGCTGAGGGTCGTGATCACCCTGCTGACGGAGCACTTTGTTGCGAATTATTTGTCGCCATCTGTCTCTGTCCGAAGCAGAGCGCAGCGCATCGTGGACTGTAGTTCCGAGGGTAGTGCGAATTTGGTCACTCCAACGCATTGGGCTCCTTCCTCTCGGTCTTTTCCCCTCGACTTTCCCGGTGATAATTAATTTTTCCAGGTTATCAGGGTCCTTTCGTGCAATATGTCCGAAGTACTCGAGGATTCTGCGTAGGCAGATAGTAGAGAGTCTGGTTTTGACGTTAACCTGCCGTAAAATCGACACATTGGTACGGTGTGCCGTCCAGGGTATGCCCAGCATTCTCCTCCAGCACCACATTTCAAAGGCATCTATTCTGCTTCGGTCGGCTTTCTTTAAGGTCCATGTCTCTGCACCATACATGAAGATAGAGAATACCAGCGTTCGCACAAGGTTGCATTTAGTTTTCATGCTGATGGTCCTGTTCCTCCATATCTTCCCAAGTTGTGACATGGCGCCTTTTGCCATACCAATCCTTCGACGAATTTCTCCTTCGCAGGAGCCGTTGTTGTGGATTTCGGAGCCCAGGTATATGAATTTGTTTACTACTTCTAGGTTTAATGTTCCATTGAGCTCTAACTTTCCAGTGCGATCCACTACCATTAACTTAGTTTTAGATTTGTTAATGGCAAGCCCCAGTTCAGCGCTGACGCACTCCATTCTGCCTAACAATTCGTGCATCTCGGCCTCGTTGGCTGCCAGCAGTGTTGTGTCATCGGCATAACGTAGGTTAGTGAGCTTATGCCCACCCACATTCACTCCCCCGTTCCAGTCGGCGCAAGTTTTTCGTACGATGTACTCGCCATACACGTTGAAAAGGATCGGTGAGAGAATGCAGCCCTGGCGTACTCCCTTTTTGAAGCTGAACGGTTCCGATACCGTCTGGTCAATCTTCACTACACCCTGGCTGGTGTAGTATAGTGCCTGGATCAGCGCTATAAGGTGCCCAGGTACGCCTAGCTCAGACAACACTCTCCATAGACAGCCCCACTCCACGCAATCGAAGGCCTTTGTATAGTCCACAAAGCACATTATCATTGGGGTATCAAACTCGTAGCATTTTTCCACTAACTGTCGGACATTTAGAATTTGCTCCCTAGTGCCCTTGCCCTTCACAAATCCAGCCTGCTCCTGAGAGATTTGCCAGTCAAGGTGGTATCGAATGCGGCTATTGATGATGTGCAGCATCAGTTTGCTGGCATGGGGGATAAGTGCCAGAGTGCGGTAGTTTTGACACTTTTTGGTCGACCCTTTCTTATGCAGCGGCACTACTGTTGACTGTGTCCAATCTTCGGGCCATACACCGTTTTGCCAGATTTTGTTGCAAATGGTGTGGAGGTTGTCAATTCCCGTCTCACCCAGGGCTTTTAGCACCTCAGACGTAATTTGGTCAGGACCTGGTGCTTTTTTATTCTTTATTCTGTGTAGTGCGGCTGTTACTTCGGATCGCAATATGTCGGGCTCCAGAACTAGTGTGTCCCAATCTACGCGTGAGTCGATCTGCGGAGATGACTTTTGGTAGAGCTGTTCGCAGTATGATCGCCACCTGTCTGCTATCTTGTCAAGTTCCATCAGTGGCTTACCGTCGATGTCATCGATAACCCACGTCTTTGGCTTGAACTGTCGACTTAGTAGGCGAACTTTTTTGAACAGGTCTGCTGTTTGTAATTTGTTGGCGTGCGATTCCACCTCATTGCAGATGTTCTCAATAAATTGGTTTCTGTCGATGCGACAGTTCTTTTTGATGGATCTGGATAGAGCTGAGTATTCTCGCATAACGTCAGAACTCTGAGTTCCTTTGTTTTTGATCTCCTTCCTGGTCTGAATAAGATGCCATGTGTGCTCTGAGATCCAAGTCGCCCTCTTAGCATTCTTGCCCTCTTTCGGAACGGCTTCCCTAAGAGAGTCGCTCATGACTGCTTTGAGGTGTCGCCATTGAGAGTTGACATCTGTAGTGCAAGGCAGAGGAGCTTCCAATAGTCTCCTTTCAGTTAGGTCTTGGAAACGTGCTATTTCTGGTGGTCTAAGGGATGTCGGTATGGCTCGTTGGCGTTTGTTACTTGCCTTAAGGCGCAAAGAAAAGTAAGCTGCTAATAGCACATGATCAGAGCCACAGTCCGCACCGGGGAACGTTTTCACGTTTCTGACAGAGGATCTCCAACGTGTGTTTACCAGGATGTAGTCAATTTGGTTTCTGTATCGTTCCCCAGGAGATCTCCATGTATAGAGGCGTCTTGGATGATGCTGGTAGTGAGTGTTCATGATGGCAAGTTTTCTACCTTCGCAGAATTCAGTCAGCCTAAGCCCTCGTTCATTTCTTGCGCCCAGGCCAAACCTTCCCACAATGCCTGACGTGTGCGAGCCAACTTCCAGCTTGCCAACCTTAGCATTCCAGTCACCGAGGATGATAGTTATTTGGCGACTAGGTATGCTGTCAAGCGCTTTTTCAAGGGTCCCGTAGAATTCGTCAATGTCTTGGTCGGATGCGGTCGAAGTAGGGGCGTAGACCTGTACGATGTTCAGTAGACAAGGCTTTGTGTTCAGTTTCATTGATATGATTCTGTCGGATACTGGGTTATAGCCAAGGACATATTTGTTCATCTCAGATGGTAACAAGATGCCGACTCCATTCCTGCTAGTGTTTTCATTCCCTGAGAAGTACAGGGTGCTTCCCGTGGTGGTTCTGAAATGGCCTTGTCCTCGAAGATGAGTTTCACTGATGCCCAGTATAGAGATTCCCAAATTCTCCCTTTCTTTGTCCACGATACTAAGTTTTCCTGGGTGCAGTAAACCCCTGGTGTTCCAGGTGCCAATACGATGTTGAGTTTGTATTGAGTTCTTGTATAGAGTGATTTTATTTCCACCTGTGGTTTTTCTTCCTTCTGAGTCTAGGTGGTTGGCATCATCGGAAGCTTCGGTAGTAGATTTCACACTACTCGGCCCGGGTACCGAGTAGCGCCGGGCGTTAGCCGGATCGTCCAACAAACAATTCGCATTTACTTCTGTGTTCATTTGGTGATTTTCTTGGGAGATAAGCATGGTGGGTTCCCGCGTCCTTCCATGTCAGCCTTTTTTGAGGGGAATTTAGTTCCTCAAGGTCACTGCTGGCCTTGTGTTGGGTTATTTACCACCGCCCATTGCTCGGCGTTGGCATGTTTTTTAAAGCTGCCTTCATCCCTGGTGTTACTAGATGTATGCCGTTCGCAGCTAACCCTCCTCCTTTCTCAAACCGGGCTTGGGACCGTCTACGGCGGAGTTAAGGTATATATAAAAGTAGGAATAAGTTGTATGAGTTGTATGGTTTAAAAGCATATTCTAAAGATCCAAAAGTGATAGAATATGTTAAGATGTATTCTAAAGTTTTTAAGAAAGTTTGCAATAAAGCCAAGTCTATTTACTTGAGACATAAAATAAATAACTCAAGTAATAAAATAAAAGCTACTTGGAATGTAATTAACAAAGAATCATGTAAATTCAAGTCATATGAAAATGATTACTCCCTTAGAATTAACGATAAAACTATAAAGTCAGATTTGGAAGTAGCAAATGCCTTTGAAACTTTTTTCTCAAACATACCTATAATAACCACTAGTCAGCTAAATTCTAGTACACAACAAGCTCAAAAAATCTTAGCTTCTTGTGTAGATCAATGTAAGACTACGTTTAATTTCGATCACATCTCCCCAATCACTATATTAAAAACATTCAAAGACCTCAATAAAAAGAAAACTGAGGACTTATGGGGAATATCAACTGATATTATACAATCTATAATTGAAATTATTTCTCCCCATTTGGCTTTCCTTTTTAATAAATGCATCGATGAAAATAAATTTCCTAATTTAATGAAATATAGTAAGTTAATACCTTTATTTAAATCGGGCGACAAAAGTGACCCATCAAAGGTGATGTCCAAAAAATGACCCAGATTTGACAGGCATGAAATGTATACCAGTGGATTGACATTGGAATATAATATAATGTTACCAAGGGGGCAACTCTGAAATCGTTGTAGTATAGGAGCTAGGAGCAAAATAAAATAAGGAAAAAAATAGTTCAAAACAAAGTTTACGTCATGTTGTAGCTTAATATGACGTTGTTTTAATGTTGTTTCACTTGTGATAATTATCAGCAACACATTTCACAAGCAACAGCAACATAATAACAACGATATTCTCACCCACAACATGGCTTTTTGCTCCTATACTATACAAATATTTGCAATCTTTAGCCACAGAATTACCAATAATACACATAGTAACGATCTAAGTATCCATGGGCCAGAAGAAAAAAAATATTCAAAAAACAGAGTGTTTGTTATGTTGTGATTTAATATTATGATGTTGATATTATTTTGCTGTTGCTTGTGAAAGATGATGATGATAATTATCACAAGTGATACAACATCAAAACAACGTCATATTAGGTCATAACATTTCATGACGTAAACTTATTTTATTACTGTTTTGAACGAATTTTATCCTTATTTTATTTTGCTTCTAGCTCCTATACTATATCGATTTCAGAGTTGCTCCCTTGGTAACATTATATAAAATTTCAATGCCAATCCACTGGTATACATTTCATTCCTGTCGATTCTGGGTTTTTTGTCCATACATTTATGGACATGTCCTTTTAGACCAATATCAATATTACCTTCATTAAGTAAAATTTTTGAAAAAATAATTTTTAATCAGTTATTAGAACATTTTAATAGAAATAATTTACTTCATGCAAAACAATTCGGTTTTACTAAAAACAAGAGTACAACCGATGCAGGTATTGCACTTATGAAACATGTACTTGATGCATGGGAGAATAAACAGAATGCTATAGGTATTTTTTGTGATTTGTCAAAGGCATTTGACTGTGTTGATCATTCAATATTACTTATTAAATTAAAACATTACGGTGTGTCAAACATTTCTTTACAATTAATTGAATCGTACCTCACTGACAGGATACAACGAGTCAATATCAAAAATACTAATTCTGCCGGTGCTAAACTGCAAATGGGCGTGCCCCAAGGTTCAATATTAGGACCTTTGCTTTTTCTTATTTATATAAATGATCTTCCATATTTTACCAAGGACCTCTGTGAGATAGTTTTGTTTGCTGATGATACTTCTCTCATTTTTAAAACAGAGAGAAACGAAAAAACATTTGACAAAGTAAACGGAGCTCTCTTGCAGGTGTCACAATGGTTCAGTACCAATAATTTGTTACTCAATGCCAAAAAAACTAAATGTGTTAAATTTATGATGCCTAATGTAAGGAAAATGAATACACAAATTACTATGAATGATGCGAAACTAGAAATTGTCAATTCAACCATATTTTTAGGAATCACCATCGATTCAAAGTTACAATGGGGTCCTCACATAACTGCACTAGCAGGAAGACTAAGCTCTGCTGCTTACGCGGTTAGAAAAATAAGATATGTCACTGACATTGAAACGGCAAGACTGGTTTACTTCAGTTACTTTCATAGTGTTATGTCATATGGTCTACTGTTGTGGGGCTCTGCTGCTGACATTGAGTCAATTTTTATATTGCAGAAAAGAGCTATCCGTGCGATCTACAACCTTAGACCTCGTGACTCACTTAGGGATGTATTCAAAGAAATTAATATTTTAACAGTATCTTCTCAGTAGATATTTGATTGTATTTTATATATTCGAAAGTATAATAAACATTTTCTTAAAAAATCTGATACACACAAATTCAATACAAGAAATAAGCACAGACTTGCCTATCCAAGTGTCAGACTTCAAAAGACGGGAAGGTCTTTTGTAGGATTAAGCATAAAAATGTTCAACAAAGTACCACAAAATCTTGTTGAATTACCTTTACATAAATTTAAAATTAAAATTAAGAATTGTTTAATGAGGAAAGGTTACTATATTAAGATAGAAGATTATTTAAATGATATCGACAAGAATTTGTGGGCCTGACAATTTCTTACCACTCTGCGCATGTGGTTGTCTAATTTCTTACATTTGTATTTATATGTTTTTTTTTGTTTTGTTTTTATATGACATGATTATTTTTTTATTATTTTGATGACATGTAAATAATGATTTATACAATTTGTAATTATTTTTTAAAAAAGGCAAACTGTTGAGTTTCTTGCGGCACTTTTTCTCAGCAGGCCATTCACGTCGAAGTGCTGGTAGGTAAAAAAAGATTTGACGTGCAAAAGAATTTCTATGTAAATCAAATTGCAAAATAAACTACTTTGATTATATACCCACAAAAAAATTTTTTGGTTGACAGTGTTTCTTTGTACATCGGCATAATCATCGAAAAGCGCAACGATTTTTTTACATCTTTCAAACATGAACAAACAATACCGGCATTTTTCTCGAATATTTCAGGATACAACTACGGCTGTCTTATATTTGAGACTGGCACATATGGTGCCAGAAAATTGCCAAACAGCTACACGTGTAAATATCTGCGCGAAGTGCCAGTCACGAACCATCATGAACTCGCGAAAAAGAAATAACAAAGCCAGTTTATCTCCCATACTTCAAATAAAAGATCTTTTCAATAATCCCAACAATTGGTAAGATTTATTAAGCAATATCGCACCTTGGTGACTTTGCAAAAACGTTCCAATTTCAACGGGCCTCAACTCAGGCCTTTCCGTCAGCGGCGGAGTTGGAAAATTTCCATTTCATTAGCGTTCGAAGTTTCTTTTGAGCTCGCTCAATGAGGCCGTTGCCTGGATCCCCTCAAAGTTGCGGCAGTGGGTACTACGCGGCAGATATAGCCGCACATTGTGCCACGAAGCTTTGTGCCTCCCTGGTTTATTACAGGCTTCAGCCTCTGCCTCATTTACGATAAGATTATCGCGGAAACGTTAAACAAGCTCGAAATAAAGTTTTGAATTCTTCAGCATTGTGTAGGAGAAGTCTTCGTCGCTTTTGTATTTGTCTGTATTATCAGTTTTTGATCTTTAGGCATATTTTAGGATTAATTCCAGTTATTGTAAGAACTGGAAGTTTTCATGGTGTTTTAAGGGAGATTGAATTCCACTCATGAAATATGAATAACTCGCCATCTATCGCTGTAACAAGCTGTGTCAATGACTATGATTCAATAGACGTCAATT
Organism: Nomophila noctuella; assembly: GCA_958496325.1. Classification (NCBI taxonomy): domain Eukaryota; kingdom Metazoa; phylum Arthropoda; class Insecta; order Lepidoptera; family Crambidae; genus Nomophila; species Nomophila noctuella. The sequence goes on along the minus strand of OY292495.1, from coordinate 14,926,622 downwards.
CTAATTTGAACACTTTTCTTGTTTTCGTTTTTATTCGTCAATTTGTGTTACCTGATGTAGGTTCTACGAATCCAAGGAATATAATAAAATATTTACGTTATGTACGGTAGAGTACAGCCATGTATTACGACGGCACTACAGGGACGTGGACGTCCTCATTATTAGTATTGTGTATTCCAATTACTTAACTGACTACTTACGAAACACTCACACTATTGGCTGTAGAAATTCTTGCCGAATTCCATCGCGTGACATGCTCGCGTGTGTGCTAACGAATACCATCTTACGTTAATTGATTAATGAGACTATTATGTTCTTTTTACCTTCTAAATTTAGAAGTAATCGCAGTTATCAAGTACTTATTCAAGTATGGTTTGGATACTTTATTACCGTAGAAGAGTAAAACTTTGCTCGTTTCAATATCACAAAACTTCAAATATAACTTATTACATACGACACAAGAATACAACTATAAGCTAGGATAGTCTTTCAATTTGTTTGCAGAGTTAAACTAAATAAACTAATCCTATTAAACTTAGAATCCGTTACTAGCTAAGGTTTCTGTGGTCAGTTTCTCCTAAAATTACAGAAAGTGTTGAATAAACCCAGGTTTTGCCCGGCCTGACCGCAGCCCGCTATTTAACCTAAAGTTGTGTCACTCCGGGATTAAAGTCTTCTGGAGAATAAAGCTAAAGTTTATGTAAATGGAGCGGACTAATCTCAGGGATTAGCTACATGGATATCCTTTCTAGATAATCAAGTACAGAAAATCTGAATACGAAGAATATTTTAATTCGATTTTGTGCCCCAGTAAAGAAGAATAAATATATTTCACTCTATACCTACATATGTGATAATCGTTATATATTCGTATGGTATGCTGTAAGATTAAATGCAATTGATGTGGACCATCATTTTTATTTTATTCGTATGGCTATTTAATAAGTATTTGAGTCCGTTAATTATAAAACTGGCCAACGGTAATCTTTGTAACGATACGTCTGTGTGACAAGGTATGAATTTAAATGTAAGAGACCTCAGCGTGGCACACTCAGTCTGAAAAGAAAATTAAAAGCAAACAGACCACTTGTTACGGATAACTTCTCAGCCATTCAAAATATTATCTTGAAACTTAGTATTGTTAATTAAAACTTCTCCTATAAGTTCTCTGGTTGACGCAAATCTTATTAATTTGTAACAACCGAGATGTCACCAACAGAAACTAAACTGTTAGTGAAATTAGCTCTAAGTGTCGTCTCTTAAACAATTAGCGTTGTTAAGCTAAATTGGTGTTAATTCCAGTATTCAGTAGTTTATGAAGAGAATTTGAATTTAGAAATAATAATTCTGGTCTGGTGTACAATGTACATGGAAAAGGTTAACATCCAAGTAGAAATTCAATATTGTGGTAAATTTTTGTTGTAGCGTCTGCAATATTTTTGTAGCATATTGAATTCTTGTAATTCTTTCCGCATCTCCGCCCGCGTGGAATACATGACATTTTCCTGCGGGACTGGTATGTTTCTCCTGGATAAAACTAAGCTCAGTTTGTGTTTTCGAAGCTAACGTAACCTACGTTTAAGTATATACCCCGATAGCTAAAGTGTTCTTTGTTCTAGCAAGGATCGCAGCTAAGTACTCTGAAAAAGTTCTAGCCTGCTTAACTGGAAACCAATATCAAGTCCTTTAGGGATCTCATGCATACTAATTTCTTTCTTTCACAAAGAATTCTTCTTCTCGTATAACTATTCTATACCGATGTTCGACGTCATTAGTTTAATGCAAACGGGTATACCCCAGAACTAGCGTCTCGGGGTTGTAAGTGACAGGCTTTAGGTAATAAAGTGCTGTCTAGCATGGCGCTTAAGCTGTCCTCACCGTGACAACGGACGAACGTAATCTCAACATGGCTGCCGTTGAGCTACGGAATATGTTAATAGGTGGGGTGGACATACTTAATAGTTTATTAATTTAGTAGTTGACTGCATAGGAAATAAATTATAATATGTATTTTAACATTTAAGGTGATATCACAAATTGAGCTCAAATCATTATGCCACAGCTACTGTTGAGGTTACGTTTTTGACATTTAATATAAGTTGATGATTTGGCCTGTCAGTCAAATATCGTATTACGACAATTGTTTGCCAGGTGAATAATGTTGGACACAAGGAAACTGCATCGAGTCGCCTAGGGGTATTGTTATTCGTTTTATTTCGATCTAACAAAGACTTTCCCAACAAAAATATTGCAATTTAATTCGCTGAAACTACACCATATTTGAGCAAAATTCCATTTTCCAAATGTTTCCTAAAATAAACAATAAGCGAATGTTTCGTTCGCATTGTTTGGGTTAAGCTGTTAAAACAACGAGTTTATTTACAGTTGCTAGAGGGTTTAAATGTTCACAAATGTTTTCACACAGTCTGTTTTTAATGAAAGTATAAAATGGTATAAAGAAGATTGGATTTTCATAACTAGTTTGAACAATAGTGTGTCCTACCCGTTGGTTTATTATACAGGTTTGTTTTTATTTCTGAAAGTTGATCCTGTTCGTTTTATTAGTAGTTGTCATTTAAAAGCAATACCAGCAGATGACGAAACTATTGTGTTAATTAAAAAATTTAGAGCATTGGTCAGGTCAGTGAAGCAATCTTCGTCCGGAACAAAATGTAATTTTAAGCAAACATTTCCTATCCGAGTAAATATACAATCATTAGGGTAAAAGCCACACTAGCAAGAACGTCTAATGTTTCAACAAAAGCGTTCGATTTTCCTCTGTTTCCTAAACCCCCGGCAAACGGAGTCGGCGCAAGTTCAAGGTCGTCCTTCGTGACTAAAATGCCGCAGTGACGTCATTGCCACAATTAAATTGGGTAAAGTGACGTATCCTGTCCCCAATTCACTGGGATGCCGCGAGCGCCAGCGAGATGAGTCGGCGGCGAAATTTAGATTTGCTACTAATTATGCATGACAAAGACACGCAGACTTTCGATTACTGCTTACTTTCAATCCTGCAATTAAAATAAACGCTCATTCCTGCTTCTTTGAATATTGGTTTCTACCAACTTTTCATAAAAGATGATAATGTAACAATGGAGAAAAAGAAAGGGAGCGTTTGAATGTAAATTACGGTTATCCTTGTACATTTTTCAAACGGTGTTATTTAGCCCCAAGTTAAAGCTAAAGCCCCTAAGCGTTGTGTAAGCAATGGATAAGCAGACGTTTACATTTTATTTTGTAAACATCCCGTTTTCGTACTTTATCGGAGAAAAAAAAATGCTTACGGATTTTATGAAACCCTTTTTCTGTGAAGTATTTTAAAATATGCATAGAAAACACATTAGAGACCATTTTGTCTTTCTTCTTCTTTTGATTATGTCCAAACATTGAGCCTTTACGATTAATATTTTAAATAATATTCCTGTTCCTTGCTTTTATTATACTTCCTCTTACTATCTTTAACCGAAATTTATTCCTCCGTTCATTGTTCTTGTTCGATTGTCGCAACATTGTCGCTTACAGCCGCTTTTTGTTGCAGGTAAGCGACGCCCAGCTGATTTACGACCGCCATTGTCTTCGGACCGTTCGAGAGATTGACGGTAGGTGGCGCTGACGTCAACACAATAAATGTAATGGAGGTTTCTTTCGCACTTGTTCTTGTATCTACTTGTCCTAGTAGATGTGAGCTTCTTGATCAGCTGACATTAAAAGACATAACGTCCTTTTAGGTAAAAATTGTCATTTTATGTAATAATCGGTGGCAGCTTAACCCTTGCGTACATTAACTGAATTGGTTGCCTCCAATATTGATGGCAAATAACCTATTATGAAAATAATCTAACAGGCATTAATGTATCTTAGACAGTGCTGATCATAACAGAGAAATTTTGACATGAAATATCAGTAATCTAGCCTTACACGTTAGCATTCAAAATATGCTGGAAAAATAACTGGGTTTTCGAGTTATTAAATTAAAGCAATAAAGTCGAAATACGCAGGTTTCAAGAGGTACCTCAAGCCAGCAACTAACAAGTACTCTAGACGGGCGGGACTCAAACCCGCTCTCAACTATTCTCAAGTCATCTCGAGTGCGCTCGAAACGAACAAAGTTTCCCACCAATAGTTCGGATATCAAACGAATTCGGTTCAATTTTGCATGATGGCTTGACTTATAAGCAGGTATGAGCAAAAGTTTGCAAAACTAAAAGTACTGTAACTTTTTAGTGATTATTCATCCATAATTCTATCCACAAAAACAAGTGCAAAGTTATGTCATTGTACAGGGATAATTTAGTTTTGTTTGAGACTAATTCCTAAGTAAGGTACTCAATATATGTATGTCTGGAGGAGGCACTTCTTTTCCTTTTATGATGTTCCTTAATAGCGATTGCCTCATGCGAACAGCGACGGATCCTTTCGTTACTAAAGTACGTTAGTGTTCCTATAGTCTCCCTAGTGAATTCACTCAGGCAATATCTATAAAACCTCATATACCTACGTGTGCAAAAGGCACTAGGCACGTCACCGGAGCTCGACAACACTCGAAATGGTTTGCGGCACAATTCTCGCTGCGGGTAAAATATTGCTGAAACTACTCTGAGGCTTAGAGCGTTCGTAGTTTCACTCTGGCAAATGGATGTCATTAGAACATGTTAACAGTATTAAATGAAATTGTCAGGTACTAGTTTCTGTGACTTAATTACGAATTGTAGTAGTGGTATGCTTTCCTCCATGGCGCTTGTAGTTATTTACTTTGTCATGTAAATAACCACTCATAAACTTTAATGTTAAATTCAACCCTGCAACAATAGGTTCTTTTCACGAAATGAATATTCGGCTTGTATAATAATAAAAAAGCAAATGTAATTGGATCACGGCAGTTATTTCTGTTTGCTTCGGGGATTCATTAAGACGAATGATCTAATTGAAGCGTCACGCAAACAAAGGTTCTCTTTACGGCTTTCTTTCCGACGAAAAAATACACGCAAAAAACGTATTGTTATGTATTTTTTCATTTACAATTCCATACATTGGACTTCAGAATAATATTTAGATTTGTGAATATATTATTTAATGATACTGTGTATTCAAACTGTGGATTCCAAAGAAAAAAGTTTTATCTAAAATACGAGTAACACAAGTAAGAAGGGACCGCAGAAATATCGACATTTATAAAGAAAACCAACAATCGTAACGAAAAAACATCTTGCCTTCTAATCCCAAAAATGTTCCAATTCACGCTTTTAGATCATGAAACGAGCACAAATAGAAGCAAAAAGGCTCGCGGATACGAAACTGTCCAATATATCTCGATTTATTTGATTCCCGTTTCTTCAGGACGTGTAAAGAAACGTCGCCTCTAGAATTTATAGGATTTTTCCAGCAGCCTTTATTGAATAAGCGATTGGATCGCCTCAGGTGGGTGAATGCGGTTAGGATTTCGTTTTTCGGTGAATAAAAAGATTTCGTCACACGTCGGACTGTCATAAAAACTCTGTCAGCAACTTGTTTAATATTTTCGAGAATTGTATAGTAGGAACTACGCGAAGGGTTAAAAGCATTAAGTGCTCTTGAAAGCCTAAAGCTTAATTATAAATTCTGTGCGGCCATTTCAATAGCTACTTTTGCCGTTCATCAAGCATACAAAAATATAAAATAGTTAATGGATGTTGAGAGAAAGGTTTTTCTGACTTTAATTAAAACGGGAATTTGAGCCAACATATTGTTTCTTTCAGGGAAACGTCCATTTGGAGCGCTGACTTCAAATAATGTTTTGAAAAATGCTGGCAAGACTATAAAAGGCGGAAATTTAATACTAATAATGCCTACCTTCCACCCCTTAATTGGTTTATTTAACCATGCTTGGTATCAGAGAAAAGTTTTTTCAAAATAATTTAAAGTTTTCATTTTTTAAACTAAAAAAAAAAATACGGAATTTAAAGACTTTCTCGGCATTTTAAAGGGTGTAAATTCTTTAGGCCCAAATTGGTTCGTGTCTCAAGCGATCGTTTAGCCGCGGGTAACGTTACACGATTGGCCGAGTTATGTCCTCGAGACTTCACTGACATGTAACGTCTTTACGCCCTTCTCGAGACTCTACTTTACTGGCAAGTTCCGCCTTTTACGCCATCCTCGAGACTTTACTGGGAAGTTACTCCTCTCAAGATAACTTGACAAGACGTGTCCAAACTGTGACGCCTCGAGTTTGCGCGACTTGGCCCAACTTGGATATTAATATTGCACGAAAGTCGCTGAAAGCTGCCTTGGCCAAGTCAAGGCAATAATATGCCCTCAAAATGAGGCCATACTTCCTTCTATATTCGATGAATCGTGAAGTTACTTGGCAAATTGATTATTAGAGTTCTAGTAATTAGTTCTAGTCAAAGTAATTAGTGCAAATTAGAATTTCAAATTTGTAAAATGGAGAGTTTAATCAACGTTCAATTAAACTTACATAGTACAATTAAAAGAAGGAATTTTAAGGACAAAAATGTAGTACAACACTTAGCAAATTTTGTTTGAACTTCGAACTAGCGAGAAACTAGGCACCTCGGACTTTCGGTGGAGTGATCTGAATAATTTATGAGTATGACTTTTCACCTCATTTGACCTCAAATTGTACTTTTTAGTTAATTATATTGGATAGCGAAATAAAACACACGCGCCATTTAGCTTGTCATCACAGAGTATATTTTCTTTATTTTTTTTTTTTTTGACATTCAAATTTCGTACACAGCCAATACCATAGAGTATTTAAAATAATGATGTAAGTGTTTTGTTCTTAAAATAAAAATACTTGAAAAATCCCAAACATACCGCCCACCAAGGACGATACTGAAGAAACGTCCTTAAAAAAAAACATCTGAACTTATTTTGACCTTGACTCATGAACTGAATATCTACTCTATATAAACTAAAATAGAAACTTTTTTAACAATAAAATTATGAACTTCTTTTAACAAAAATAAGAACTTCTTGTAACAAAATAATAACTTCTTTTAACAAAAATAAGAACTTCTTTTAACAATACTAGAAACTTCTTTAAAGAAAATAGGAACTTAGTTGAACAACAAATATATCATCGCTACTTACGATATGAATTTAAACATTCAATAGACTAATAAAATTTAAATCTAGATCTATTAACACAGCTTATCAAAATATGATCTATGAACTAAAGTTTGGACTATGAATTTAATGCTTTAAAAACTAATTACAATTAACTTGGTTGCAAGTACTAATCACATTGATTTGTATTGACCGCCCACCATGACCTATTCAATGGTTCACAAAACAATAAAAGGAATAATATTAACAATTCTATAAATCGAAAACACAATAAACAATTTATCTTGGCCTATACATACTACACAAGAACAATATACATTTGAACATACATATCAACATTTGAAGTTATAAAAATTTCAACATTTGACCTATTTGAACTTATATTAACTATATAAACTTTTGAACTTAGAGAAATATTATAACTTTTGAACTTATTTGTACTTTACTTACTTAATCACTTATAGGTAGAAAACATAACTTAGACACAGGTCTCTTTATATAAGATTCCTTTACTAAAAATCTTGACAACTACATAATATTAACATACTTAAAAGCTTACTTTTGAACTAAACAATTAAACATACAACATTTATAAACATATGTATTTGAACTTTCATTTATATACATTTGATCTTTTCAAACTTTTTTAAACCTTTGAACTCATCATAAACATTGAAACAATTGACCTATTTGAACTTCTATGTATAAACATTTGTACTTTTGAACTTACACGTTCGAACTTAAAACTTCCATTTTTACTTATTTGTACTAAAACTTAACTAACTTAATCACTAGTAGATAAAATACATAACTTAGAAGAACTCTGAAAAGAGCTTTGACCTGAAAGTAGTGACACATCACACAGCCTTTATGATTGCTGAACTTCAACAAAGGTAAGTAAGTAGTGAGAATACATTACGGTGAGTAAACCAATGCATGTTCTTATGCTTCAGATTTAATTTAAAGAAATACATTGCTACTGTTACTATTTGTGCTAGTTAACCTATTTGTACTAATCTGATAATATTGTTTTTTATGTTTCAGGTCCTGGCGTTGCGGCGGGTGCTTCACCGAGTACTGGAATTGATCCTTACTTCTACCCCAGGTATTATCTAATATTTCATTTGAACTTCTAGCTTGAATATCTATTTTATTTAAACTATTTTTATATTTGCCCTTTAGTTGTTCTCTACTTATTTCCTGTGTCCTAGTATTCGTTGTCCTATTTTGTCCTATATAATCAACCCTTTTGAAATGACGCTTGTGTCCTAATTGTTGTACTAAGTAATTGTCTTTTAAATTATTTGTTGACCTTTTTCCTACAGCATTGACCTGTGGTGACCTATTTGTTGAACTAATTAATAACTTTTCGCTGGCGTTTAATACAGTATGCATGACCGATACTCTATTATTGTCCTTATTAAACCTATTTATTCCTTTATTTACAGTTCCAGATACTATCCAGCCTAATGCCGTGTCCTGAGCTACTAAGGACCCGTCTGGACTCTTCCTCAATCCTTCCTGTAATATTTTGCTGAAGGCATTCGCGCCTAATAAAAGATCTATTTTACTGTGAGCGCTAAACTGTGGATCAGCTAAATGTAAACTATTTAAATCTGTCCAAGTTATTGATTCTACTTTATGACCTGGTAAATAAGATGTGATGTTTTTAAGAATGTATGCTTTGATTTGTATATTAAAGTTACTATCAATTAAAGACTGAAGATTAATTGTGACCGCGTGCTTAATTAATGAACTCCTATCCCCACCTAGTCCTGTAATACTTCCTTTTATACTTTCTCTTCTTAATCGTAACCTTTGTACTGCAGCTTCTGTTATGAAGCAGGCCTGAGAGCCCTGATCTATCATTGCCCTTAAAACTCGTTGTCCACGGTCCCCTGACTTTGCGTGTACTAGCGCAGTCGGTAATAGGACTTGTTCTAATTTTGATATGTTCCTAGTGGACAAGCAAGATACAATTGGAGTAGTACTAGTTGTATCCTGAGCACTATCACCACTGTCATTGTTTTTGAACTCTTCATCACCATCCGGGTGTAATAACGAATGGTGACGCCTTTGACAAACCCTACACGTTGTAGACTTGTTACAAACATAAACAGTATGATTACTTCCTAAGCAATTGAAGCAAATTTTGTTCTTAACTACGAAATCACGTCTTTGTGTTGTACTTAGTTTTGTAAATGCCTTACAAAAACAAAGTTTATGATTATCCGAACAAAATTCACAACGCAAATGAGAATTATTGTAATTATTTGTGGATAATAAAACCCTAGGTTTTGGGTGTGAACTAATGGCATGCTGGTTATTATGTTTTACATCAACAAATTCTAAGGCACGAAAACGATTCTCCATAAATGATTCAAATTGTTCTAAAGATGGCAAATTATTTGAATCAGTATCTGAAATATGTAATTCCCATTGTTTGCGAGTTTCTGAGTCCAATTTAAATGTAACAACATGAATAATGATAACATCCCATGTGGTCACATCAATACCAATATTCTGTAAAGCATTTAAACAATCAATGGTTGTATCTAAAAGAACCTTTAATCCAGATGCACTTTCTGTAGACAAATGTTTTTGTTGAAATAACCTATTTAAAATGCAGTTTGCTAAGTACTTTTTGTTATTGTAACGTTTCTCTAAAAGCGACCAACATTGCAAATAATTATTGTTTGTTAATGGTGTGTGTCTTATCAATTGCTCTGCCTCTCCAGTTAAGTGACTTTTTAAATAATGTAGTTTCTGAACATTTTCTAATGATTCATTTCTGTGTACTAATGATATAAACAAATCCCTGAAAGTGGTCCACTCTGAATATAATCCTGAAAATGTTGGTATACTAATTTTTGGTAATCTGAGTAATTGGTTGGACTTATTAGTATCACATTGTTTTTGTACTTGATCATCATTTACAGAATGAAATTGATTTAAATGCTTTTTTAACACAGATTTGAAAATAATGTAGTTTTCTTGAGTACTTTCATACACATCATTTGAAACATAAATGGAGCTACTTAATTTTTCAGTCTGTGAAATTTCATGTAATTTTGAGTTATTTGTTTTGAATAATAACCAATCATGTTCTAAATTTTCTAATTTTGCCTCAACATATTCTATAGTTATTCTCTCCTTCGGACTTTTCTTAAAGTTAGTTAACCCTTTCTTAATTGAACTTTGTAAATCTATTTGTACATTAATTAAACTATCCATTTTAGGTTATTAAATTGTTGAACAAATGAACTCAATGAATATTTTCAACAGATAAATCAATCTTACTTAATGTTCTAACCATAAATTACAACATGGATACAATCTTAGATCTAACACTTATGTACCTGCAGCACTGATTGACTTAAGAGTCCCTACAATTCACGATAATCCTTTTTGCACTTTAAAAAACTGTTGTACTCACTGTTGTTCTTCACTTATCTTATGATGTACTCCGCAATACCTCCACTCGATGCTCCTCGGTGTGACCTGACTCGGCGTCGTCGCGCAGCGGGCGGCGTGGCGTCGTCGTTGTACTGGACGCAGTCCCTGGGACTCCGGCTGGACGGCTGGGGCGCACCACTAGGACTCGCTATTGTTGTTCTCGGCGGATGTGAGCAGCACTGATCGGCTCACTTTTCCACTGGTTGCTGGAACTTCTCGTCTCAGACAAGTAGCTTGCTCTTTTTCTGGCGGGAATTCTCCAACATCCGATCTCGACAGGACCAAATTTTGTTTGAACTTCGAACTAGCGAGAAACTAGGCACCTCGGACTTTCGGTGGAGTGATCTGAATAATTTATGAGTATGACTTTTCACCTCATTTGACCTCAAATTGTACTTTTTAGTTAATTATATTGGATAGCGAAATAAAACACACGCGCCATTTAGCTTGTCATCACAGAGTATATTTTCTTTATTTTTTTTTTTTTTGACATTCAAATTTCGTACACAGCCAATACCATAGAGTATTTAAAATAATGATGTAAGTGTTTTGTTCTTAAAATAAAAATACTTGAAAAATCCCAAACAAGAGTTCTAAACATCATTAAGCTTGGTGTCGTTTTGTGCAGTCCTAGAATACGAGTAGATCTATAGGTTCATAGGTAAGAAGACATAAACTACACCTTTAAGTTTAATATCAAATAGATACATGACAGTATAAGTATTTTATAAAAGGAAAATATCAATAAGATGAGATAGATATAATAAGATTACGTTGTCGATACAAAATCTCAAAATAATATTATACGAAAAACATCTTAGAAATAAATCTTCGTTGTAAGCTGGCAAAAAAGCCAAACAAATTGAGATGAATGGTTGGATTAGGACCGTACTTGTATTTTCTCGCATCAAACCCAATCAAGTGTGCTCGAACATGATATTTATTTTTCACATCGAAGTCCTAAGGGTAGCTGTTTTGTTGGGCTGATAAAAATCTATTTAAATTGTCTTCTATCTCTGTACAAGGAAAAATATCGTGGGAAAGGAAAAGGAAATGAATTCCCATCAATTTCGAATTGTAGACACCGAATCAATATTTTTAATACAATTCAAGATGGCTTGAATTTTTTTTAATATGTTTTTGGGTATTGAATTCTCATTTTGCTATTTAAAGTCATGTATTTATCTTTGTTAAGCAAAAAATAATTTTGTAGTAATCACAAATCCATTCCATTAACAATGTAGCTCTAAAGCCTGCAGATATAATACGCTTGAAGCAACAAACTCAAAACTGTTTCGCTTCCGCCCGATGAGAACAATAATCGAGCTCTAAATCGCGACCATTAATTAAAACAAAAGCCAGCTGAAGTCGGTCCGTATTGTCTGGCCGCTCGTGATAAATCGTCCAGTCGTTTATTTGCTGACAGAACCTAGCTGAGCATAAGACGCAGACTTTTTGGTCTGTAAACCCTCATTAAACTGGTTGAATACAACTGCCAGAAGCTAAAGACAACGATAGTTCATCGGGTGACGGGTCGAGATAATACTCACCCATATGCGAATGAGCGTAAATATCTAAATAACTGCCTCCGTGGTGTAGTGGTTAGAGCTCTGTGTTTGTAAACTTTTTGAATCCCGCGAGAACACTTTCACTTTGTGTTGTTTTTCCCAAATTAGTTAGGATATTGCTGGCTTGAATCACCTGATTGTCTGAAAGGAATGATGATTCTGTGCTTCGGAAGGCACATGCCGTTGGTCCCGACTATGATCCAAATTGTCTGGTTTCCCCGTAAGGGATACGAAGGTCAGACGACAGTCGCTACATTGTTATACTCAGACCGCTCAATTCAGGATCATAGTCTAAGCGTATCCAGGGCTCTGCGGCAATGGCCGAGGATGCAACCGGGAGAAGCGCTAGGATGATGATGAAGCGAATAAGCGTAAACATAATAACAGTCTTTAAAATCCAACGTTAAACCCTGGAGTCCGCTGAAACAGCTTAAAGCGCTTCCCAGCATGCAAGTTACCGTAATATCACACAAGTTAGCGGCAGTTAAATTGCTCTTGTGATGAAAACTTTAATTTTAGCGTCAACTGCATTTTTCCGGTGCAAAAAACCAGCAAGAGAATTTTTTTCGTCGCGTCGTCTGATTTAATACAGACTGTTAATTGGATTTTTTTCCGTCTCGTTTTATACAGTTGTTAATCAAATTTCATGTCTCTGTAAAGTAACTTTTGATTGGAGGCGGGCGGTTGTTCCAATACCTTGGCTGTACTCGTTCCTTTTTATGTACGAAGTCCGACTCACACATAGTAACATTGGAGTAATATGTTCTAAGGTTTTTATGTATAAAAATGTGGCGATATTACCCTTCCACTGATAAAGCTTGAAGGCTCAATATATAGGTTTCAGATAAAAGCTCATAGATAAACGACCTTTTTTGCGGCGCAATGTAATCCCGCCCGTATGTGAGATTAGAGCCTGATTTCAAAAATGCGAAACCTTTTGTCCGGTCAGTAATTGCGGCTATCTAGGCTGGTCCATTTGTCTGGCCGACAGCGCCGCCGATATTTCACACCTCACCCGCATCTTCGGATCTTTGCTCAATGACAGAGGGTTTTGTCAAACTGTTATAAATTGGCGAGCCTTTTATAAACTGGACATTCATGTACATTTGGGATAAGTAATTTATACCATGATATCTATTATATCAAGAGTTGTTTCCTTTCGGTCTATGGTGTATATTTTCCATCTTTAATTTAATATTTTATGACGCATTTTTGCTATAATGAAAAAAAAACCTTACATACGATTTAAACTCACTCAAAGTAAAATTATCTGAAATGATTTTGTAACTCTTTTTTGTACAAACTTTTTATTGTATTTATTGTACAAACATTCAAAGGTAGAAAGCTACAAAGTTCTTAAATATTTGAGCTTTTAAAATTGGGAAAAACATAAAATGTAAACGAAGCCCAATTAGATCAGCGCTATTCATACCCATTGTTCCAAACTACTGCGGCGTGTCTTATTTCCATAATGGCTTAATTTGCAACCCTCGTCCAAGCCCGGACTGACTTTGGATGTACCAGGCTATCCCGTGGGAACCGGTCCCTCCTAGCCTGATTACATGGGCTTTCGGGATAACCCGTGTAATCGCCGCCGGGAAATGGAATACATGGGATTCCCGATAATACAGTTATTATGACAGTCGAAATAATGTCGTTGATATGCTATAATACCTGTATTGGTAAAACATTTGTCACACGATTGGTAATTCAAGGAGATAGTTTTCACTCCTCATGTTTAGTAAAATGCGTCTGCAGACAATGGGGATTACAAAAGGGTTAATATAATATCTTTCCTACTTACTTACTCCTGTATTTTTCACTAACGCTTCAACGCGCCTAAAGCAAGATTCATACCAATTTAAAATTATCCAAACAGATTTTTTATAGAAAACATCAAATCCAATAAACATCTAATGATAAATCCAGTTCTTAAGGCTTTATAAGATTCATGTTCTATTTGATCCTGTTTTTGCCTTCTTCAGCGTAAATAATTATTTAAAGGCAAAACCGAAGCAAGACAGATGGCTCGCCAGACATTAGTATAAACGCGCATGTAATTAAATTCGAAGAAACATCCCTAACATATATCAGAACGCCTATTTTTAGGGTCTCGGTACGTAGAACTCATCCCTTAGCAAAAACCTCCCCGAGGCAATTCATCACGAGCCCGACGCCCCATCCATCATCCTCAGGACCAGATATATTTTTATTTTCCTTCGCTCCTTAAGATTTATTCGGATGTAGGCATATTCATAGGTCGACGAAATTCCAAGTCTGAGAATTCCTTGATAAAATTTTGGGAAAGTAAATTGGAAACGGAATTATGAGATGATTCGCAATCTTTCCTAAACCTAATTTGGACAGCGAAGGAGCTTCTATTTTGTCTGGGTTTATACAATTGCGAATGTATTTGCTATCTTATTTTTAGGTCTCGATATATCATGAAATGTGTTTATATGTATTCACTTTTTATTAATGTTTATGATATTTAATAGCATAAAGTTCTATGAACGTACCTTGGCACCAGTATAGTGACACCAATTTTCTCACAAGATTCCATCCCTGTAAAATCAGAAATCAAAATTATTTTCCTGATTATAACTAATTAAAAACTGAATGAAATGAAAGGATCGTCAACAAGATTATTCTGTAAATGACAACACGCCTCCATTCAATTAGGTTAAAAACGTCGCAATCTCAAACCCTTAACGATGTGGCACATTAAACTCAAGTTTCACTTAAAACAGTACAATTTTTCTCTTCTAAAAATATAATCTTTTAACCGCATCCCTCACCTGGAATTTCAAAGGCCTGGATCTAGGTATCCAGGTCACGCAAACACGCCTCGGTCTCGCGGCTTGAGTAACGAATGGGACCTAGGTTTTTGAATTTTAAAAGTTGCACTTTTTTTCATTTTAACTTGTGTCTTTACAATGCCATTTGAGTCAAAGTGAGTCGCTTCAGCTTTACACAAAGGTATTTGTGGAGCGAAGCCGTCTTATTATACTCGACTCGCTTTTAACCAAGCGCGGAAAGCATCGAGGACTCAATGTCTATTTAAATACGAATGCGAAGCTCTTATTCTTAAAGTACTTACCTAACTGTGTTTAAAATCTTGATCTCCATCGAAATTGTGATGATATTATTTATTAACTTAAAGCACCGTTGTGACCGTTGAAATGTCATCTCTTGAAATAACAGAGGACACCTGTACTATTACTTAAAATAACATTCCACATTTTCCAATAACAGTGCAGGTGTATTAAAACTTTTCCAATCCCACTGTGTCTGCAATATCTCTCGCCACAGGTTAAATCTTCAGTTTTGTTCGTAACAGGTATTTCGATCTCGTTACCTGTTCCTTGTACGAGGTCGTGATACTTAGAGCTGCAATTATATTTAGGTACTCATGATTTGAAGTCGTCTTAATTTTATAAGTAACATTTATATATTTTTTTACGCCATCTGACTTAAGGACCAACATTGGCAAAAATTGTTGAATCTTAATATGTTTTTTTTTACTCGTTTTTTTTCAATCTGTTACTTAAAATAAGTACCAATTTTGTTTTTCGTATCTCGTTGTTTGACCGACTCCATTACAAAATAACACGCAATTGCAAAAACAATCAGCGTCAAATAACCCCTGAAAGTAGAAAGTGGATACCAGCGATTAGGTTTAGTGTTACCACTCATTCCATTGGTTTCCGAATGAGTTGCCCATTTCATTGTTATCAACTATGTTCTGCTGGAACTGAAATACGTTTACTCTTCACCCTTTTCAAACATGAAAAAAAAATGTTGCGATAAGTCATGAACTGAAAAGTTCGATCTTGAGGGAATTAAGTATCAAGTTATGAATATCCTGTCGAGTCACGATGTTTCCCGACTGATGGATTACACACGGTATTGATGGATGTTTGAATCCCTAAACCAACGTAACTCGAGGGATTAGCCCCGACCTTCATCCAGGTAGCAGTTCGCAATTGGCTATCGCAAATCCAATCAAGCCTTCCGCGTCCATTTTGAATCGAACACAACTTTTGTGAACTGCGCCGCGGGAAATGGAAAAATGCTCTGGAAACATCGAGAAAAGTGGTTTTAAGTTTAAAATGGTAAACGATGTTCGGATGGAAGGCCTTTGAACGATGCCTTCAAGTTCTGAATGCTCGGGGCCTCACTTTACGAGACGCAGACATGTACGATGGAGTGCCGGCTCTACGTTTTTCTTCGATTGTGGCTTTTGAAACGTCTTTGCGTGCAAATAATTGAATAGTTGAATTGAAAACTTTTACTGTTGGAGTCACTTTATACTTTACTTCGGTTTTTATTGAATTTAAATATTTTATCTTCCGAAGAAAATGGAATGTAATAGTCAACTAGTACGAGAAATGAAAGTCACGCAAACAGCACTGTATCTGCTAACCATAATATAGTTAGTTTATTAATTAAATTTGCTCATTAACGATACCTCGTACTGTCTCCTACCGTTATGTAACACATTTTCCGCCCCTAATCGTGGCAACTTTCTGAAGGCGTGTCCGAAAACGTGATGTCCAGCCCTTTTAGAAAAGGTACTTATCGTTGTTTGGTTCTATTGCAGAGAATATTGCCACAGAGTTATAATACAGAGTGGATAGGCTTTAGATCATCAATTTTAAGAATATAGAATAGATAAGAAGTAAGCATGTTTTTAATCGGTCAATAAGCATGCGTTTATTAACATTTTGGAACAAAGTGATTGAACTAACTAACTAACTAACTTTTATGGCTCACCGACCCAAAGTGTGTCTTGGCCTCCGAAACGAGAGACTTCCACCGGTCTCCACCAAGTGATTGAACTAGTGCGATTGAAACCGTCTTAGTGGATACTTGTCCAATACTGTACACGTGTCTGTCGGTATGTACACAACTGTCGAGGAGTATTGATCGCGTTTTTTGGGACACGTGTAATAGTTCAAGGAGCCTCGAATTGTTCGCCGCTCGGAAATATAGTAAAGAGGGATGAATTTCTCATATCGCTGTTTGTTTTTTTCTTGAGAAACTTTCACTTTTGTGCTTTCGTCTGGCTTGTTTTCGTTATTGAGTTGGATCAAGTTAATACGTTTTTTCAATAACAAAAAAAAAACTTGATCATTTTGATTTTCTGCCCTTGGGCAGCCTATTTTTATCAACATCGTGCGCATACCGTGAAACGTTATTTTTGCTAGATAAATGCTATTTTTATGCATTTCATTGGCTACTTTTTCTACTTCATTGTTTTTATGTGCGTTTAAAATAGATGTGTTAAACGTTTTCCTCGCGCTATACGTGTTTTAAAACCATGTCCGGAGTTGCGAGGGAAATTTGCACATTTCCCCTATTAGAGGGGAGGGAACTCGTATTGAGCCATAAAGCGGCGATGCGGACCGGCTTGCTGATCACTCCACGGTTTTTGTGAACCGCTTAAGATCTGTTTAATGGAGCGAGCATTGTGTTCGGAAACACAAATGAATATTGCCTTTCGGCCGTTATATCAAACCAACACGCACTTTGATAACGTTTAACATCTCCATGAGTAAATAAGTCGTTGATAAACCAAGCTTTATAAACCGAAATTTTATAGTTCATTAAATGTAAAAGACATGAAACATGTAAATTTTGATCCTTCAAGTTTCAACCTTTGATCAAACGTGAGGAACCTATATTTTAGAGTTAAATTCGTTTGAATCGATTAAGCAAATCTGACTATCTAAACAGCTGTGCCATTTGTCATGCATTATTAAAATATCGACATCTGATTCTAAGTCTTGCTGGGTTCAACTTTACTTTTGCTCGCAAAGACTATAATTATTACAAATTAAGTGAACTATTCGTACTAGAATTTACAATGGAACTGAAACAAAAGTTAGCACTGGACTGAAGAAAAAAGCGTTTAGTTAAGAAACAAAGGTTCTACCAGCGTTACGCTCCACCTTTCGTCGGAAGGTTATTAATTATATCCGCGCTAATTAGCGGATGGCAGAAACGCCTGGAACTTTTCTAATTACAACCTCTTTTGGTTGGATAAAGCAAATGTACCCTATTATCGCAATTACTAGTTTAGGGTGAGGAAAAGAGGAATTATAGCACAGGCTTTTAGCTGTTCCGACTCGGACGAGCTGTGTGAAAACTTTTACATTTTGTGTTTCTTAGTGTGTACTTTCGTTTTATAGTATTTGCAAGTATGAAATAGAAAAAAGCATTGTCGGTAATCATTCAAAAAAAGAACGCTGAGTTTATAAAGCGACCAATTCTTTACCAAACAACCAACATTAAAAACCAGAATAGATTTCATAGTCTAGTGCTACTGTTATTACACCAGACTACGCTTTATAATATAAATTACGTAAAACGAATAACTTTACCCTTGTAAATGATGGCACACAATAATGTTATATTTTCTGCGACCGTAGACTTAACGCTCGGACATAAAGCCTAACATATGGCATAATTAGGCTCTGTTAGGAAACCTGACCGCCTGGCCTGACTTTACGGTACGAACATTAAGGCGTAAAACTTAATTAATTTCAGTAACGAGTATGTTTTGGGACCGGATACTTTTAAACAACGTTATTTTATAAAGGATCCTACAAAAATTTCAGCGTCCAAAATGGTGGTATAATTTTGAATAAATTCTTGCCGCCTCGGTTACGCTCGGGTGAAATTTATTAAGAAAATGATCCTCCGTTATTGTTAAAATATACAAAATGTTACCCTTTAACAGACGTTTTCTGTGTACACAGCTCTAATTCTATGTTTAGCTTTTAAATCTCAGATTAGTCTGCTCGGTTAATTTTGAATTGATGCAGCATTCAGATAGAATAAATATTTTTGTCATCTTTAACACAAAAAGAAATAAACAGTAATTTAAATAAAAACCGGCCAAGAGCGTGTCGGACACACACGCCCATGAAAGGGTTCCGTAGCTAAAAGCTGGCCCGACCGCATAAGACACCATTTAGTAAGGGCAAGTGCACGTCATAAGTTGGTCGAGTTGTATAAAAATAACTATGTATGATACAGAGTTTGCAATAGTTTTCGTTGAAAGTACTTACTTGGAGGTATACAGGACATTTTTTTCAGAATTATTGTAATAGTATTTCAAAAGTTAAGGGGGGGGGGGGGGGGGGCGCTCTAATTTTAACTTTGTATTAATATATCTCGAGACTGGGGTGTTTGATCCACATGGTTTCAAGGCAAGTTTTATTGTATTTAAAAAACCTTTTTAACGATACCCCACACGATGAGGTAAGTCGATTTTTTTTTTCGAATTTACTTTTCGCTGTATGGGAGGGGGGGTAAAAATAATTATTTTTCGATTATTTTAAAAACCAATTCTTGAATTATCACTATACATCTCTCCACCAATTTTCGTGGCAATCGGTTCAGAAACGGCGGAGAACGAGCCAGGACAGACAGGGTTCCGTTTTTTGCCATTTGGCTACGGAACCCTAAAAAGTGTTCTGAATTTTTGTAATTGAATTTCACATTGTCTTTTTTACTGTACGAACATTGCCACTCACATAATTCTATATGGCACGGTAAAACAATGTGTGCCGTTTACATGTTTATTATATTTTATGATATCAAGAAAACATTTCTGCCAGTGGCAAGGCGAGTTGTCTCATATTTTCGGAGTAAATTGTATTATTTTTTCGTTGTGGGAGTAATTTTAACATCTCATATTTAGCATTTTCATCCCACTAGGGGATCCGCAAAAATAATCCGATACCGACCCAGCTGGCTTATATTGTGGAGCCAAAGCATCAGCGGTTTAGTGACTTGTACAAATTAAATTATATTATTGTACCGATCCATCTCAAATACAAGCTACGAGTAACATGACATGTCTCTTTCAAATAAAATGTATATTAAGGGTTAGGCGTGTGTTCAGGAATTTTGAAATATTTATTTCCACACTGCTTTTTCAATAGCCTAATGAAAATGAACCCAAGAGAAATGTGCGGTTTGCAGAAATAAATTACTGTTCTGTTCAAACGTTAAAGCAATATTCTTTATTAGAAACTGAGTCTGGTATTTCACAGACCTATATCACGGTCCGGCCTTCAAGACAATTCGTTGAGCAATAAAGTGGTTCACATATTTTATTGCGTGGTTGTAAAAAAACTGATATCAATTTCAATGATAAAATATTTTCTTATAAATATTAAGAATTGCTTACAACGGTATACAGCCTGTACATATATTTTCGAATCGTTCAGTATACCAATAAACCCGCTTACGCTCAATCTCATTTTATGGCCCCGCACGTTTTGAGCACACAGAATAAAATATCCGCAGTCGTTCTTTTATTCATTGCTCCCTAAAGTTGGAACTTCTTTATTGGGACAGTTCTGAGCCAGCGATGTATTCTGTTTTTTGTTCGAGTTCCTGAGATGCCGTCTTCGCGTAGTTAGGCAAAACTCCCGAGTAGAAGGAGTTTCTACCTTGTTGTCAAGCTTTTAAGGTCCTTTTTTGTAGTTTAGATGGCAATAAGTTATTTAGGTCTTTTTACGCTGTAGTCAAGTCGTAGCAATCAAAGTGAGTGTTGGAGATGGTATTTCGGAAATTGGCGCTTTCCTTTAGAAAGTTCTTATTAGAAAACTAAATGGCCTTTGTCCGAAGCACTTTTTTTATTCAGGGATAAGTTTATGAAGTTTTTTAATTTACTGGTTGGTAGAAGTTCTCTTGTTTAAAATTACTTTACGGTAGCGCTTGAAGAAAAGTGTTATAATAGGTATAACTAGAAATAAATTGTATAAAGGCTATTTAATGGAAAGTGTCACACAGACAAAAATAATCTCTAAATTACCTACATTATGAACTATACCAAAAGTATAAAAACAATAGGGATTCATGAATTATATTACATTCGGAGATGAGAAATTTCTGGCGAATAAGAGGCATCCCGCGAGACAATGGACCAATTTAACTGTCCTCAAAGTTTCGTGAGTGCCTGTGACAAAGCCTCCCATGCTTTCTGCTTTAATATCATATTGCGCGACATATACAATCTATATCTATAAAACTCAAAGGTGACTGACTGACTGACATAGTGATCTATCAACGCACAGCCCAAACCACTGGACGGATCGGGCTGAAATTTGGTATGCAGGTAGATGTTATGACGTAGGCATCCGCTAAGAAAGGATTTTGATTAATTCAACCCCCTAGGGGGTAAAATAGGGGATGAACGGTAGTATGAAACTTTGTCAATTTTAAACCTATCGGGCTGATATTTTGCATACATAAAGCTACTATGACGTAGGCATCACCTATGCAAACATATTGATAAATTGTAACCCCCAAAGGGGTAAAATAGGGGATGAACGTTAGTATGAAACTTTGTCATTTTTTAACCGATCGGGCTGAGACTTTGCATTCATAAAGATAATGTGTCGTAGGCATCCCCTTTTAAAGATTATATGAAAATTCCACCCCTAGCGGGAAAAATAGGTGATAAAGAAACCGAAATCCACGCGGACGAAGTCGCGGGCGCCCGCTAGTCGCTTATATTTAGCAATATAACGTTTGTCACAATATACCAGTCAGTAAATATTGAGTACTTTCAGAGGCTGGTATATCAAAAACTCCCCAAATGAGCTCCTCAAACCAATATTATGCCAGTAGCCTAATTTTAATTCGTGTGTGGTTTCATTTGGTCTTACCATCACTTTAGAATTATTATATTTAAATAAAAATACACGTTATACGCCAGTAAAAGCATAATATTTAATACCTGAAAAAGCTTCAAATGTTTTCTACCCTGACAATAATTTCATAACCGCAAACCGCCTATAAATATTTTTATAGGCTTCAAGAATTACTGCGGTAAAAGAAATATTTTTCCAAGCTACGCAGTCTAGAGTTTTATGCTCCAGATCTAAAATACTCTCCCAATTATATGTTGAACCTATTTCAGAATTCAGTTGCAAAATAATAAAACAAAAACATGTTGGCTTAGCAAAAAGTCAGATTTCAGATTTTCCCGCCACTCCGTCCGCGTGGATTTCGGTTTCCACACTCAAAGTGTAACACTATAGCTTAAAGCCTCCTCGACAAATAGACTACCCAACACAATTTTTTTTCAATTGGAACCAGTAGTTCCTGAGATAAGCGCGTTCAAACAAAGAAACTCTTCTGCTTTATTATATTTATGCCCATAGATTTAATATTTGCGCAACCGCAACAAACAAGAAACGGCAAATCCCTACATTCAATCTTGACAATTTTTCCCTTCATAACGCGAAATTCCGCAGACATTAAATTCTGAGGGTTTATTACGCATTGCCCGCCGGGAAACTGCGTACATCAGACAAGATGTTTATTGGGAGCTCAGCTGAGGCTCACCTTCTGGGTCAAGATTTGTGTACATCTTATTACGTGAGATGCGATATTGAATATTTCGGATACGACCCTAACTGGCACGAAAAAATACGGAATATCTTCCTGAAATATTTGAACGCGATTTTTCTCGAGTACAAAAGGGTCTTACGTGAGTCTTAAAGCCACTTGTAATGGTTATATCAATAATTGTAAGGATACTTATTGATTTAAGAAATTATGTACTACGAATTAATTATGCCTGATGTGGTGAATGAGTTTATGACATGATTTTAATAAGTGAGCCAAGTCTGAAAAGAAAATTATTATTTTTTGGCCATAGTGTTTTATTTCTAATAAAAAGTAAACGAATCGTGAACTTTTGAATTCGGTTAAAATGGCCGTCATTTAGCCTTTTCAAACATGAAATGAACATAACAAAGGGAAAGTAACCTCAATAATAAATTGATCTATACAAAAGAAGATTTAATTTTTCACGCTAAGGTTAAATAAAAGGTTATAATGAAACACGCTTCGTCCAATGAATACTAAAGCCTATTTTGCGGCTTTTGTGTGCGGAATCCAGTTATTCGTGAATGAGCACATAACACAAAACTCTGGGGAGCCTGAATATTTCGCGGGGCCGCAGCTTTTTAGTTATTCACCGCCGCTGGATAAGATCCTATTGGCGAAACCAATTGGTTTTTCGTTCAATTTTGGGTACGAATATTATTATGATATTGTAGTCATTGTCAATAAATATGGTTGTTGCCGGGAAAAAGAGCAAATGAAGACCAAGAAAGAGATGGATGGATTGCGTGAACTATGCTATGGATGTGAAAGAAGTGATGAAGAGTTGACGGCTGACAGGAGTAAGTGGAAGAAGAAGACATGCTTGCGCCAACCCCGCCTAGCGCGGGATAAGGGCAGTAGTCATTGTCACGACGCGAAACGTTGGCACGATCGCAATTGGCTTATACCTATGTGTGCTTTCAACGTTTGCGGATCAAATGTCAATTGTGTGTCTCTCATATCTGATGTCTTGGTGATCTGCAGATATGCTTTAGTGGAATCCATTCATACAGCAAGTGTTGCTCATCCGTTTGCCTTAATTATCTGAGAGTAATTTGAAAGCGTTCGGATATATTAAGACCGGACCCGTGTATTATTAGTCAGCCCGTATTGAATTATGCAGAGCGCGGCAGCGGCGGGTGGCTTTCATTTAGAAAACTTGGTGACAGGTCCGTCCCCAAGAAAAAATAAATATGTAGCTGCTGTTTTTGTTTTGTGTTTTTCTGGTTTTCCCGCTGAAATTGTATGAAGCCTATGTTTAGCATTCAGTCTTAAATCATTTTAATAGCTAAACTGATAACTTTCAATCAATTAAAAACGTTGCTTTCGTTTAGCTAATGAGGTATTTTAGTACTTTCTCGATTGATAAATTTTACAAAATTTTATTCATTTGACATTAAAAACTTAAATAGCCTTGTGAAATTCTGTGATCCCTTGATTTTGTTTAATCTTACCAAAATTAATAAAATCATAGTATTTCGCTGTTTTTTTACATACATAATTAATTTCAGTGTACCGTAGTTGTGCCGTAGTCAAATTCAGATATGTACTCGTGTTTATTACCGCCTAAAGGGCTGAATTGCGTAAAGAAACGTTCCTTCTGTAACATTTCTGCCGCCGCGTACAGTAACGCGACCTCTTTAAGTCATAAACAACATGAAACTCGACGTACATTATAATTGCCGGAATATGCATAAGAGGATTACTCTCGGCTTTAAATTTAATCAACACTTCACCCATCCTGGCGTGAAATGGAGTTCTCACGTTGCTGAGACAGTGTTCTTGCTAGCTTCATTTAGGATATCACGTCTCGTGTAGTCAGGCAAGGTAATAACTGCTAAGCTGATCAAAGACGAGGTGTTGTTAATTACACGTTTGCTTATTAAACTACAGTTTTAAGCAGTATCACAGTATCGGCTAACTTCAAGGGAAATAAACTGATCTATTTACTTATTTTCGTGTCTCGGTAATCATGTCCTCCTCGTCGGTGTCACTCAATATGCAGCTCACTCAATTGTTTTTGAACGCTACCTACCTAAGGAGCCTATCAAAAACTTACCTTTAGAACATTTTTTATGAAGTTTAGGTAGCAAACAGCAGTCCATTCACCATACCATACGATGAAGATACATACGGGGTGAATCTTAATTCCAACCATATCCAACCATATAGTCTTTGTATATGTACCTGGTATTAGTAAGGCACGAATGCAATTTATTTAGACAGAGGTTTAAATCAAAATGTTACATCTAGAATACGAATCTGAATTAGCAATTCGCTACACTCTCCTATATGAATCTCACAATGACTTACTAACGACCTATGTTCTACTACGTCAAGTCTGGGAGCGTCCCACCTTACACGCTCCAGAGCAAACCCCCCGTGCCTTCCAACATACAGCCATCAATGGGGACTAATTGTCCCCCAATTACTCGCGCTCCCGATTTCCATCTCATCTGAATATCTTGCCAAGTTTGCCGACGTCACTTCATGAACTGACGCTTGAAATGCTCGTTTGATAACGCAAGTTTCAATTTCCTTTTAGGGACAGCAATTTAGTTTTAGTACTAACGAGTTGAGATCGTTGGAGCTGAACAGATTGATATTGGATGAATGTTCGGTTGGAAACGTCTTGTTGAAAATAATTTGATTGCTATGTTGTACGCACGTAGATGTCTATCAACGAACATGGGTTGGGAAGTAGAATGCAATCTGTACTAATATAATAAAGCTGAAGACTTTGTTTGTTTGAACGCGCTAATCTAAGAAAGTTATGGTACGAATTTTATGTCGGACTAGCGGCCGCCCGCGAGTCCGTCCGCTTGAATTTCGATTTCCAATAGCCTAAAGCCTTCCTCGTCAAATGGACTATCCAACTCAAAAATATTTTTTCAAATTGGAACAGTAGTTTCTGAGATTTGCGCGTTTAAACAAACAAACAAACAAACAAACAAACATACGAACAAACTCTTCAGCTTTATGTGTATTAGTATAGATAGTCTATATTATACTATGTGTACGAAGTCGCGGGCGGCATCTAATATGAAATAACGCTACCGCCACCTATAGAGTAAAATATCTATGAGAATTTTACCATTCATTTGGTGGAAATTTCAACAATGTTATTCAAGACTTTGATTTTTGGCGTTACATTACTGGCTTAGCAACGTGAATGTAATATGTAATATTTATTATAAAACGAACGTCACGAGTTCTATCTGCAGTGCGGCGCACCGTCCTTGGCGCGAGCCTCGTAAAAAACTCCACGAATCCAAGCTATTTAAAAAGCAATAAAACTAATTTCGCCCTCTACTTTTGTTTCAGGTAATAGACAACTTGCAAATGGCCGCGCAACATGGAAATCGTTTCAAGGGAGTACCAACTTTCAGTAACAATAGGCGATGTTACTTTGTACTAATGTAATAAAGCTTTTGTTTGTTTGTTTCAATGCGTTTATATCAGAAATTACTGGTTCGAATTAAAACAATGTTTTTGTGTTGGATAAACGATTTATCGAGTAAGGTTTTAAGCTATAGTATGACACTATGTGTGCGGTAACCGAAATTCACGCGGACAAAGTCGCGGCCGGCCGCTTGTAATTCATAATCAACAATGTTTGAGAGAGCCGAACATGCATGAATGTATTATGCGTTTTGTGTGAATAGTCCACCTGACCGCACTGGACTAGACAGGTTACAACCATTTTACAGCTGTGCTAGCGATAACGACTGGGGACCGCGGCGGTTTACGAGCTTACATCTGTTGCTACATTAATGGCTTGTAGTGCAAGTACTTGTACTGCATTGATCTTGCACTTGCTAGTAGTATACGTTGATGCCACGTTGTTTTTCAAGACAAGTCGCGCGTGCTTATCATTGCGATTTTAAAGGCAGAACGTTCCATCTTCTTCTTCCTAGCGTTTATCCCGTTTCTGTGCGGGGTCCGCTTTGACCATGATCGAGGACTTGGCGAGTCTGGTTATTACATTGAAGCGACTGCCATCAGACCTTCGTAACCCTTAGAGGGGAACCAGACATATTGGATCATGGTTACACATTCAGATCTAACTGAACTAAAGCCCGAAACTATCTGAATGTGTAGGTTTCCTCACAGTACTTTCCCGCACCGCTGAGCTAATGGCTCAAATCCACATATAGATTTTGAAAAATCTAGAGGTGGGGGCCTGGAATCGAACCACGTACCACTAGGCCACCATCGCTCTCCTTCATCAGAACATTCCATCTTTGAGTACCTAAACGTCGGTATCATTTTCGATTGCATGGGATCCCAGTCCCACTTAAATTCATCTGCAATCATGCGATGTTGAATTTTTCTGAATTTTAAATCGAAAGATTTCCACATTTAAACAGTCACGTTTCAATTATCTGTAGAGCAATCATGGACTAATTAATAAAACAGCCAATCGACTTTTGCCTGGCTTTAATATAGGAGGCATCAATTTCAGGAATTCATTAATTCATTGTTATTTGAACGGGGGCCACAGAAAGAGGTCGGCTGGATGGGAGGGGCGACCTCTGACCTCTGACCTCATCCGTAGATAGCTCGGGTGAACGCCCTGCTAGACTTTTTAGGTTACAGAGTAAACTAATACATCAAAGATATACGCGACAAATTGCGTCATCACTCTTGTAGCAAAATAACAGGATAAATGCCAAAGGTCGGTGGCCCAACCCCACTACTAGAAGTTTTGTAGTCGAGCTTTGTAGGGAAGCTCTTTGTATAGAACTGCATACAAGAGACTTTCTAATTAATAGGTTAATTGGACAGCCTTTTCTTAGACTAAGTTCTTAGCTTATCCGAGCTAAAAGGAAATTGCTGCACGGAGTTTAAAATCACAAAGTAAAGGTAAAGACGACCATCGCTAAACGCAATTATATTCTTTTCTATTCTAACGTACCTTTTGAATTAAATCGCGATCTAGTTCATGTATTTACTCGCAGTTGCTTATCATCACATCGAACATTGTACAAAAGTCAAACATAATGCCTCATGGCTTTCTTCAACAGTCAACCTTAAGGCAAAACATAAAGCGAAGTTGGTAGTGCTTAAAAAATAAACCAACAAAAATACTATTAATATTTCATTTAAAAACTCTCCATGCATGCTCATGCCAGTTCCTATATCTGGTTGTGCTATGTCACCAGCATATAACATTTAAAAGTCCCTCCCGTGTCAACTCCGTGTGCTTGTATCGTGTGCAGGCGCGGACGGTAATCAGTTAGAGACATGAATATTGAACGAATAATGACTCGTTAAAAAGCAGATTAGCGGCTGCCGTGACGCGACGATTGCTTAAACTGTTTAGTTTTAACGCCATTTAACTGCACTGATGTTTTTGTTTCTTTGCCTCTCGCTCGCGGATCTCCGAGGTGTTCGGACGTGTAACCAACTAAGACTGCATTATCTCTGCCCAAGCGTCTGAGGTCAACTTACACTGGACGGAAACACAAATTGTTCCTGCAGCTCGATCGCCACCAGTTTACGCTGACCGGAGGTCCAGTTACAGTTGACGGAAAGCGAAAAAGTTTGAAATCATCGATCGCCGCGAATATAAAGTGACCTTTGGCTCAAATTATACTGGACAAACAAAGTTTCATATTTTTTACTAACTTCAAGTTTAAATAACAATGTCGGTCCAATACTCACCGAGGAAAGAATCCAGTACATCAACGCCGGACTTATCCAAGATAACTAATAAGCAAGACGAACGCGTGCTTACCATAGATAACGTATCACACAGACATGAAAAAAGGAAACGTGGTGACGTTATTGAGGATGATTTGAAATCGTTTATGGAGGAAATGAAGACAATAATGACCCAAAACAGGGAGTATCAGGATCAAAAATTTAACACACTTCAATCTGCCATGGACGACATAAAGCTACAAAATGCAGAAATTTCAAGATCATTGGACTTCATGTCTGAAAAATACGATGACCTAAAGTTGAAATTGGAACAAAGCGAAATCGAACGCAAAAAGAATCTTGCCTACATAAATGAATTGGAAACAAGGATACTCAGTTTGGAGCGTTCTACTCGAAACTCCAGCATTGAGATAAGAAATCTACCACAAGAATCTCATGAGACGAGGGAAAACTTAATAAATACAGTTAAATCGATTGGGACAGCCATAAATATAGACATAGAAACAAATGATATAAAAGACATCTTTCGTTTTAATTCTAAATCATCTGTTCAAAAGCCTGTAATTGTCGAATTTACCTCTGTACTGAAAAAAGAAGCCGTCCTGGAATCCAATAAGGAATATAGAAAAACCATGAACGCTTACGTCAACACAAAGGCTGCCAACATTCAAGGGCCCCCAGCTACAATATATATATCCGAAAGCCTACCTGCATATACTAAAAAACTGTATGCTCAAGTCCGGAAGTTTGCGTCTGAAAACAATTACATTTACTGCTGGACAAAACACGGTCAAATTTTCCTGCGCAAAGAAAGTGGCCACAGGATCATCAAGATTGACAAAGAAGACGACCTTGGGGCTCTGATCACGAAATGACTAGCAATGCTGATTTCACTGTACGTATCTGCTCTGAACATCTATACACATCTGTTATCACACTTATTTATACTTAATGCATTAAAAGTAACTACACCAAACAAACTCGAAACAACACATTACAAACACAACAACCACACAACGTTTTATTATAATTCATCATACTCACAATTTATACTAAACCAAAACGCGAAATTATACAATCAAAATCATATACGGTCTATTCTATTTCTTAAAAATTCTTTTACATCTCATTCCTTATTAAAAAAGCTAAATCATCTTTTGTACCAAATTTATACTTTGACCCAGAGACTTTTTAATATTCCACTACATCATTCGATTAAAGGTGTCTATTGAAAATATAAATAATGAACTAGATGGTATAACCATCTCTAACTCCTATCTTCTCGCACCTGAAGAATGTCAGAAACACTTAAATAATTCCCACAACGGTTTAAAAATTATATCCATGAACATAAGAAGTATTCACCGCAATTTGGATGATTTCATGATTCTCCTTAATAGATTAAACTTTAGGTGCGATATACTGATACTGACTGAATGTTGGCTATCAGAGAATAAAGCCGTCCCTCGAGTTGAAAACTACAACACACACTATACACTGGTTACTCGCAATCAAAACGACGGAGTAGTGGTCTATGTACATAATGAAATACACTGTAAAAAAGAACCTTTTGAGATAGTAGATGCTAATAGTGTAATAATAAATATAAATAACGAAATTGCTTTATTATGTGTATATAGATCGCCATCTTTCGTGGATGTCGATCCATTTTTGGTTTCTCTTGATAGGACTCTTAAATCACTGTCAAATTTTAAAACCATGATTGTCATCGGTGACATTAATATAGACATAAAACCCAATAATAAAGACAGAAAATGTGAGCACTATCTAAATATGTTGGCTGAAAATGGGCTACTTCCGGCCCATGTAATTCCCACCAGAGATGCAAACTGCCTAGATCATGTAATAATCAAGACTAATATTAGCTCACAAACTTTTGTTATAAATACTTACATAACCGATCATCTTCCGGTACTATTTAACTTACATAAATATGTTAGTAAATCAAAACCACCAAAAATAAAGAAATTAATTAACTATCACAACGCCGCGAAAGAAATAAATGAAGAAGAGCTCTCGTTCATTACTCAATTTAATGATCCCAATCTTGCAGCGGAAAGCTTAATCACTCGCCTTAAACAGTCCATTGAAAATCACACATCTACCGTAAAGATTCCTAATAGAAAACATATTATAAAACCCTGGATAACCACAGGATTATTGAGATGTATAGCTCACAGAGACGCTCTTTTTAAAAAGACGAGAATAAGTAAAGATAATGATATGCTTAAAACTACATATAGACGTTACAGAAATTTTTGCAATGACCTACTCAATAGATTAAAATCCGAATACGAAAAGTCATTAATCAATAACTGTAAAAATATCAAGCAAACATGGAAAACTATTCGAAAAATTACAAATACCGAAAAGAGTGAGAACCCCGCGGAACAGCTACTACACAATCTTTCGGTAAATCCAAAAACATCCATAAATTTAATAAATGAATATCTGTCTAGTGTGGGTAAAAAACTTTCTGATAGTGTTTCTGATACGCTGAATGTACAGTGCGAAATAACAAGTACTAATCATTTGGCATCTTTTGCACTTTTTCCAACAGATGAGAACGAAATCTGCGATGTCATACGTACTCTTAAAACTGACTCTGCAATGGGATGGGATGGCATTCCAACTTCATTTGTAAAGGCAATTGCCAAAAGTATTTCTGCACCCTTATGTCACATATTTAACCTTTGCTTTGACCGTGGTGTGTTCCCCAATTGTTTTAAACGTGCCATTATCCATCCTATCTATAAGGGTGGGGATAGAGACTGTGTTGGAAACTACCGCCCAATATCAGTATTAACTGTGTTTTCTAAAATTCTTGAAAAACTTATAAACAAACGACTAATGAACTTTTTGCAACAAGAAGCTATAATATCAAAATCACAATTTGGGTTTCAACCGAAAAAATCTACAGAGGACGCGGTTACTCAGCTTGTAAACAATGTCTCTTACAGTTTAGATAAAAAAGAAAAGTGTATCGGCGTCTTCCTAGATTTAGCAAAAGCTTTCGACACAGTCTCTATTCCTATACTCCTTAAAAAGCTTGAAGCCGTAGGGATTCGAGGTATCACTCTTGAATTGTTTCGAGATTTTCTTACCAATAGGCATCAACGTGTGTATATCGGTGATCAACAAAGCACAGATCTTCCCGTGACCTGCGGAGTCCCACAAGGAAGTGTTTTGGGCCCAAGTCTCTTCCTTTTGTATATAAATGACCTCTGCAACTATAAACTCATCAATGGAGACATATTCTCTTATGCAGATGATACTGCACTCCTATTCAGAGGAGAGACTTGGGCTAAGGCGAGACAGAATGCTGAGAGGGGGCTGCAGCACATAAGCGCATGGCTACATAAAAATCGACTGACATTAAACATTCCTAAATCTAAATTTATAACATTTTCAATCAAAAATTCTACAACACCTGATTCTAACTTTAATATAAAAGTACACACATGTAACTTCACAGCAAACCCAACTCTCTGTCATTGCCTGGAGTTGGAGAGAGTGAATAGCATAAAATACCTGGGCATTCATCTTGACGATACTCTAACTTGGGACAATCAAATAAATCACCTTTCTTCTCGTACACGCAAGTTGATTTGGATTTTTAAAAAACTAAGAAATGTTCTAACACCGGCCACACTTAAAACAGTTTACTATGCGCTAGCTCAATCTGTCTTGAGCTATTGTATCACTGCATGGGGAGGAGCCTGTAAAACTAAAATTATTAAATTAGAACGAGCTCAGAGGTCCATTCTTAAGGTCATGACTAAGAAACCATACCGCTATCCAACTTTCAAGCTTTACCAAGAGTGTCAAGTTCTTTCAATAAGACAACTATTTATCTTACATACCACTCTTTTACAGCATTCACACATTAATTATGATCCTCAGTATGGAAAAAATAAGCGCAGGTCAGACAAAGTATGTCCAACAATAACTCATCGTACAACGTTTCTTACTAAACAACTGTACTTCTTGGCACCTTATATATATAATAAAATTAATAAGCAAATAAAGATATACCACAGGACAAGGTATGAATGTAAAATTCTGGTAACAAATTGGCTACTTTCATTAAAATATGACGAAACGGAATTGCTTGTGATCATTAAATAGAAGTAATATTTTTGTGAGTTATTGTATATGTGTATCACACACACACACACACACACACACACACACACACACACACACAATACACGCACACACACGCGCACACACACGCGCGCGCACACACACTCAGAAAATCCGGATTATACATACACGGTTCCAGAGCAGATCTATAGAATATAATAATGTTCCCAAATATTTAATATAGTGTCTTCTAAATTCAAAATTGTAATTTAATTTTATTCTTGAACTTGTAAACTTATTTAAATCGAATTTATATGTACTTACTCGTAGATGCGTGAGTGAGACCTGGAGTCCTGAAAGACAGGGCCGCCCTACATTAGGCTCCAGTTCACACACTATCAAATCCAATACTATAATATAACCTTTGTCAATGTAACTTGTGTGGAAAATAAAGTTATTTTATTATTATTATTATTATGTTTGCATCCATTTTGTTTTACATGAAGCGTTTGGCCGTGGATGTGGCATGCTCGCTTTAAATTATTGCTGCATCATGGCATGTTGTTTGTGTTTACACAAATTCTGGTTTATTTCATATCTGGAATTGTCAGAACTTTACTGGATTGTAATTTCGGCTTGGTACGATTTCCGATTCAGAAAATTTATATCAAGAGTTCTGAATATGCTGTTGATTAAACTATGTGAACCTTAATACTTTGAAAAAGTATCAACAAGTATTCAATATTATAAATATTTTTCAATTTCCTCTCTCAAAGAAAACAATTAAATAAGTTGTGAGAGTCATGCTTAAAATATTTAAAAACATTTTAACCGGTTCTTGAATTATTTATCTTTCGCTTCAACTCATTACATTACTTTAACAAGTAAAGTAAATTGAGTAAAACGATACTGTTCAATATCAGTAATTAATTGAAACGAAATATTTGACGTTCGATTGCTTTTACTGATAACACTTTAGCGATACAGTAATTACTCAATACGTAACTTCGTACTTTCAAATAATAATTTTCAATAAGCACACAGAATGTTGAATCAAAGAGTACAATCAACAGTTGTTTGTGCGCTAACAATTGCGTAAGCGATTGTTTTCGAAGCGACCGCACTGCGTTGCTGCATTATTGATTGGCCTGTCTGAATGTTTTGTAGTGCTGCACTGGACAAACAACAGATGTCAGTTATGCCAATAGAAATGTGAAATTATTATTGTTGTTTATTTTCGGTCTGTGATGTGATCGCTAAATTATAAATTGAGAGTCCGTTTTAATGCAGTACGTATATACATTTTTTTTTTGCTAAAGTTAAGCAACGTTCGCAGATGCCAGTCATCGGATGGGTGACCGAAAAATTTCATCTCGAGCTCCTCCGTGCTTCGGAAGGCACGTTAAGCCGTTGGTCCTGCGCCTGATTTCTCTACGGTCGTGTCAGATTGCTGTCCCACCGAATTATGAGAGTGAGGGAATAGGGAGTGCACCTGTGCTTGCGCACTCACTTGTGCACTATAATATAATTATACTTAACAAGTATAATTATACTGAAAAGAAGGCTCTGGCCACGAGCTTATATAAAACGATGTTTGAAAGGAAATAAACCTTTTTTTTTTTTTTTTTTGAATATATCCTGCGTACCTGGCTGATCGTAAGATCGGCCGCCATGGCCGAATACGGCCGGAGGGTATTATATACATTTTTGCAATTGAAATAAGAATTAAAATAAAATGTTTTAGTTTGCTGAACGCAATGAAATGGTTGCTTAGTACCTACATAGTTAGGTAATTAAGAGCTATTGTAAGTTCTCAGGCAGTCTGTTATAGATAATATGTGGCTTTCAAGTTACAAAGTATTTCGCCCGTGGCTTGGTCCACCGTTTAATTCCCGACTTTTTGCTAAATCAGCGATTAACCCGACACGCGAGTACTGTCGTGCGCTATGTTGCTCATAAAATAATAGTTATTACGAACGTTTTACGTAATTTGGTTATGCAAATGGCGTCCTACTGGGAAATCCGGTTTATCGAAGCAACGACTTTTTTTGGCTGCAGTTTTTAACTTCGTGTTTTATTAAATTACGTTTTTAAGTAACGACGGCAATGAATTATCTTTTACAGTATGTTTGTTAATGCAAATTTCTAATCGTAAAACTAGGAAAATGCAATAGTATCCTGAATTATGTTTTCGTAATGTTTGCTCATAAAATGTAAACTAAGTCTGGCAGAAATGACATCAATGCTTCGGTCTGATATAATAACATTCTCGTTTAAGTAAATATGCTTTTCATAAGAATGGAAGGGAAGAATTCCATTGTGATCTATTGACATTATTGGAAGCGCATCGCTTGGGCAATATGGCGGCGCGGTCAGCTGGCTCGCGGCGGATTCCGGCAATGCCTCGGCAGCCCGCTGTGGTCCGCGCTAGCATAACTGCAATATTATACTGATATATCTTATTATCATTGCTATATAAGATAGCTGCAGTATTTATTTTTCTACCTCTGTTTGCATTACACAGAAAAGAGTTCGAGAGAGAATCGAGTTTCGTCTCGGTAGAAGATTGCATTCCGAAGTCGATGGTCGAGTCATTCTAATGTGATATTATTTTTGACGATTTATAAGTGCCTTGCAGAGGCCTACATGAATAAAGTATATTTTGATTTTATTAAATTTTTGAGACAGTATTTATATTCATTTATATTATTGAAAGTCTAGCGGCCGCTATACTACCTAAACAAATATAATTTGTCATTTCGAAGAAGTAGTTCCTGAGATTCAAGCGTACAAACAAACAAATTCTCCAGCTACATTAATATAGATTAGTATAAATCAGCAACCCAATTATATAGTTTAATTTGTTTTGTTCTAAATCATCATGAAACTCCGCAGGATTTTAATTACAATTAACATTGGTCAGTTTCACACGGTTTGAATCTAATTAAACATTAATTAATGTGAATATAGTAACAGACGTACAATTTAGATGCATTCACTAATCAGAAATTGAGTTAAATTTATAGCATTGGACGGATCCATTTTCGCGGATGCCTAATTGCAGTAACATGATTCTGCATCGTCATCGAATGATTTGGACAGATCAATACAGCTACATTTAAGTACTGATGCTAAATGAAACAGCTAAAACAGGTTATACTTGTAATGTAGTAATACTATGAAAGATTTGACACAACATTCAACCTGAAAAAATTACAATGTGCATTATAAACCCCATAAATTCTTGGGTTCAATGCATAAACATTTTCGTCAAATTAACAAACCAACGAAAAAGTCAATAGAACCATTTGCAAATTCCTAAAAATAACAAACAAGCATTTTTACGTTGAACTCAACGCTAATCCCGCTATTGCATGATCCTAATAACAGTTGACACTAGCGGCTGCCCGCGACTCCGTCCTTGTGGATTTCGGTTTCCACACACATAGTATTATACTAGGTTAAAGCCTTACCTATCAAATGGATTATCCAACTAAAAAAATCAATTCTAACCAGTACTTCCTGAGACAAGCGAGTTCAAATAAGCAAACAAACTCTTCAGCTTTAATATATTAGTAAAGATTAATTGAATGATGTATCTTAGCCTTGCAAAGCATCATCGATGGTATTTCACGCACCCACAAATATGGCGAAAGTATCATTGAGGCATGGAAGGCACAGTCAGCTGCGTTGATCCCAAATTCACAGAGGCTTGCTGCCGCCGAGTCCAATGCAATTAACCTATTTCCCTCCTGCCGCGTTCCCGATGGAAATCCTATTCATTATCGTACCAAATTCTAACTGCAAATACGCTCAAATGGCGGGCTAAAATGTATGCTTATGCTGATTCGTTTATACGGCTCAGAATTTCCGTTTCTGTTCAGATTGGCATAATGTTATAAAAATAGGATTTCTTGATTTTCAACTAACCTTTTTTAGAAAGTAGCATAATGCATAAGAGGGCATTCCATTATTTTTTTGTTACTGACTTAGATTTTCTTTTTCGTCACTATTGTTTACCTGCAATTATAACTAATTAAACGGTGACTCTTCAAACTCAGCATTTTTTGCATCAAACAAAGACAGATTTGTGCTTCCATACTCGAAAGCTCTAAGCTAAACACAGTTATTAACATGTAACTGCGGCAACAAGTCGGCAACAGCGAGGGATGCATTCAGCAAAGCATCCGGGCGGATGCAATTAGCCTACTTCGAGTGCATCCCCCGGGCCGGCTCCTGCACTTTCCACAAACTAGTTGTTAGCCCTTTCATCTACACCAAACACTTGTCTAAGCGTCATCGTAATTGGAATCCGGGTTGGATTATGCAGTCTGAATACATTTCCAAATTAAACTTTGTAATAAAGGCATTCACTATAGCTGGCTGTGTAGGTAGCTCTATTTTGTTAGTAACTTTGGCTACATGAGTTTAGTAAAAGTGGTGACACATTGTGCCATTGAGGCTTAAATTATTTTATATTATTACACAAGCAATTGAGTTTGTTGTTTAGACTGTTTAATTTAGTTTGTTGGTTAATATGAATACTAGGATAATACATTATGTTCTATTCAAATCAAAACTTGATGAGATTTTTTTAAAACTGTTTAGGTGTCTACATATGTTTTTTTTTAATTTCTTTGACAAGAAACCTTTGTGAAATAAAACAAACATAAAATGTATAAAATGACTTTATATTTTATAACATCTATTTCAAAAATCCGCCGTAAAAAGAATACATAACTTTTATTCAGGTCATGACTCTATTATCTCGAGTAACTATATACTATAATGACGTTACTATAAACCTGCACCTACAGTTATTCAATTGTAAAGGTCACAGATTTATTTACATTTGAATAGTTACGTCGGCTGCACCGGAGGCTTTCAGGGCTGCATCCGGCGGATGCAATTAGCCTCTGCCTCTTACGTAGCTACCTGCCTGCAGCGGACTTGTTGTTTAACTAGTTGTCGTGCAACTACTCGTGATTGCTTCAATGCAACAAACAACTCGGAGACTGGAGGAAACTACGTTAAAATCTGGTAGAATATTTTACGCTCACTTGTTGTAGAGTTAACCTAGACGGAATAATA
Organism: Nomophila noctuella; assembly: GCA_958496325.1. Classification (NCBI taxonomy): domain Eukaryota; kingdom Metazoa; phylum Arthropoda; class Insecta; order Lepidoptera; family Crambidae; genus Nomophila; species Nomophila noctuella. The sequence goes on along the minus strand of OY292495.1, from coordinate 14,889,246 downwards.
TATAAGATTTTAGACTTTCGCGTTGCATTATTACACTAGTATTATTTAATTTTGTTTCGTCTCGACCAAACCCTGATACTGTTAGTGTTGTGTGCCCTGAAAGTGTGGGTGACAATTTAATAAATGACAATTTGGGGGTAGAGGAAGAACATTCTCAACCGCGCCCGAGCAGACGACGCCCCGCTTCACCAGTCCGCTTGCGACCACGGCTGTTGTAACGCAGTCGAAACGTCAAGCAGTAAGTAGTATACATATACTACATAATTAATATCGCGTTAAGTCCCGTTAAATAATACTAGTGTACGGAATAATATTTTGTAGAACACTAGATGTCGTAAGAAACATTTTTGAATTCCCCCCATATTTCCAGGATAAATAGTACCCTATGTTCACCGGGGATAGGGTAGCTAGTCAACAGTGAGAGAATTATTTAAATCGGTCCAGTAGTTTTGAGTTTTTTTGTTACATACTAAAATACAAATCTTTTCTCTTTGAAATATTAGTGTAGATGTAGATAACATGTGGGCCTTATGGATAGTAACATTATTAACAGTTTTGTAAGCTATAAATCGAATTATAACACCATCGCTCCTAACAACCTAAGAAGTTAAAATCAAAGCACTTCCACTGATTGTCTTAACCTCAACGTCGATCAACATTATAGATAAAGTCTCTCGTCGGCTGTCAATCCCTCTTCACGTCCCGTCTTCCAGTCGATCCCGCTAATCCACGTGACATACGTGTTCGCTCCAAGATTAGCGCTCTAAGTTCCAGCTAATCGAATCAAGGAACGATTGAATCTACTGAACACAGCTGATTAATTATTTGTGATTTCCTCGGAGTCAGTGTTACCGATTCTGTCAGAAACCACTAAGTCTTTGATACGCTTTGTAATGTCAAAGTGCTTAAAGGCTTTATTCACACATCAAGAAACAAATTACAAGCGTTTATATGATCGATTTCGTTAACGTCATTTGAAGCTATATGATTTTGACCCTCTGTGCGTAACTTTAATATTGTTTGCAGTTTAACAAGAGTTTTGACATCTGTATCAGGTAGTACATAATTCAAAACAACTAATATCCCCATCATCACTAATGCTGTCAAGACAATAATTCCATGTAGGCCTAATGAACTTATTGGTAATGGCACATTTGTGGCATATTAATATTCCGAGACTAATCATTGTTGTTTCAAGTATAAGAAATACTCAGACATAAAGTTACTATTTATAGACACAGCTCAGCCTTTTTTTTTAAGACATGTTATGAAGCACATTTACAATAACGAGATAACTGAAATTTACAACATTGAAACTTATGATCCAGCTAAGTAGAATAGGCATTATTGTGACAGCGTTCGCCATTCGCCTTCTCTTTTTCTGCATCGAGAGAGGAATAATCAGGATTGATGGGATGAATGCCAGCTCTCCAGCCGTTTCTGAAAGCAAAATTAATTTCACTCAAAGCGACAACGAGCTGCCTTATCTCTTTCCTTTAATTATTCCAGTTTTTCTCGTCTTAAAGAAACATTATTTTCTTCCCGAATCTTTTATTCAACTTTATTACATTTCGAGGTAGGCTTTTTTAGTATTCGTGAATTTCTTTTCTTTACTTAAACTTGGGTTGGGACGAATTGTTCTTACCCATAAAGCTGAGATGTTTTTTGTCGAGTTGGAAATTGTGGTTCCTTAAATGCAAATTTTGAAGCACGGGCAGGAATCCCAATCCTAAACGACAGGTACACAGTACTCCACTGGCAACGAACAACTACAATATTAAAACGATGTTTTGTAGATAACTACTGTTGTGATTATTTTAGGACTGTTCCTGAGCTACTTTATATTACATTTTCTTCTCGGCTGGTCATTTTAAATCATTTCAGGTTTTGGCGGGGCTTTACAAACATGATTTGTTTTAATGACCTTTTTAATCGAACAAAAAACATACCTGATTAATGTAGAATAGAAGTTGTTTGAAGACACGAGGATCATCTGTTTGATTGATTTTATTTCTACTCTGTGCAAAAATTGTAATACATTTGGTAAACTGAATGCTATGTAGCATTGTCTTCCAGACAATCATCGGGAGTCTAAGAAGTATCTCTAAAAAGATGATTTGATATTTGCCTTTATATTATAGTGATTCGCATTCGATCTATATTTCACTCAACAGCGTACACCGGTGTCTAAATATAGGCGATCTTACAAACCGCTGGACAAATTCAGCAAGAAGTCAGACACAAATAAAGCAACGCGCTAGGTTTAATCCCGGCTCTGTTCATTAGCCGTACCCTTGCTCGAGACCGGCTAGCCATTACGAAAACAATTAGTGAGGGCTTTATTACTTTCCCGTAAGTGCACGTACAAACCAACATCTACTTTAAAGTGGATTTGTGCTTTGCTTTCAAATGTATCTTGAGATAGCAAGCTCCTTCGCTAACAGTCGCTTGAAGCATAGGGGAAGTAGAGGAGAAAGCTTTAAAGTTAAGGCAGCTTCACTTACTAACGACTAAAATCAGCACGAAGTCGAATATATAAAAAACCTGCACTTTTATCCCCATGTACTCCAATGTAACTATTTGCCCTTAGTGTAGGAACAGACTAATGCAATTTCTAATGATTAATGAATTTTCTACAAAATTTCGCGACGTAATTTTGGCATTGTGTCATCTACGATTTGAAATACATTGAAGTCGTAATCACGCCGAACTCCGGTAGCTTTTTTCAGCCTGGTGTATTTCTACACTTATTGCAGACTGCAAGCTCTGAATCTGTGTCATAGCAACAGCCAGTCCAATCGAACGTATCAAAACAAAATCCTCCGCCGAGTGTCAACAAACAGCGAGGCGATATTGCTTCAGAAATAGCCTCTGCGCAAATACTCCCTTACGACTTCCGTACTCCCACACTAGCACTAGTACATACGAAGGGATTAGTTCCTACAATTCGGGATTGGTAGTGCATGTGTAACAGTTTTATTGATCTAGCTCTTTTAGATCGGGATGTCATTAGTATATAACATGTACTATTTCCAGAGCATGATGACCGCAGGGTGGTTTATGTTTATAAAATATGTAGTATCTTCAAGTAGTCTTATACTAGCTATGCCAGTTTCTATCCACAATCAAAAAAGCCTTTAACAAGCTGAATAGTCTTTGAAAAGGCACACAAACATTTGTCCCTGTAATGATTCGAAAACCGTTGACCATTGGTTTTGTAGCCAATTTCTCTGACCACTAGACCAACAAGCCCATCAATGAGTCGCAGCTTATATTCAAAGCTATTATAAACGTCAAACATCATTTATCTCTACTGGAAAATATAAATGCGAATATCGAAAAGTCGTCATTTATTCTCTGCACGCGGCCCGCATCAGCGCAGTGGCCGCGTCGACGCCGCTTCCGCCTTTATTTCCGCGCGTCCGTCCCTCGTATTGGATTTAAAACGTTATGTTTATTCCATTCGAGATTGTTCTGGGAATGGCTGTTCGAAGCGTATACGTTAGCTGAAGATGAAATTGGACTGCTCGTATCGTTGCCTCGTATTGCTCTATTTCATGATGATAATCTCCTTAATAGTAATGGCATAGCATTTATACTTCAGTAGAAATTAGCCATATACCGTGAGATTAATTAGTGTTTTGTTTATGTAGTGTAGAAACAAACTAAGCGGAAAATACGCGACCTAAGTTCGACCGAAGTTTTTTCTATACAAATTAAGCGACGTAATTTTCGGCATGGTGTGTCATCCTCCATTTATAATACACTAGCGGCCCGCCCCGGCTTCGCCCGTGGTACTTGTCCACTATTTAATGGATGATATTATACATAAAAACCTTCCTCATGAGTTACTCTATCTATTAAAAAAAACCGCATCAAAATCCGTTGCGTAGTTTTAAAGATTTAAGCGTTCATAGGGACATACAACATACAACATGACAGAAAAAGCGACTTTGTTTTATACTATGTAGTGATTACAGGCGTAACTGCATATGTGTATTTCTACACTTAAGATCACTGTGAAAGGTTTAGCTTTACATTGCCTTCAGTTTTGTGTTTAGCTTTATGTGTTTTACCAACAGTATAACTTGTATTTTTATAATTTTAAGATTAAATCTTCATTATTTAATATTTTCTAAGACAATAATATTCATTGTCTGTTTGTTCCAGGGTTGCTATCATGGGATTCTGGCGAACACCAGGTCGACCTGGAGAAGGAGCTTTCCACCCTCACGGCGCAGGCACCCGAGGGGGAGGAAGCCAGATATGGTGAGTAACACATTTCAAAACTAAACAATTTAATATATCAGTGAAACACAACTTTGTTACTCAGTTTTCAGCGCGGAAAACTAATTACAATAAATTACAAATAAAAATTACAAAAAACGGCAAGGGCCAAAGAGCCTTTGAAACTGATCCATAATTAAAAACAATAAAAACTAGTTATTTTCAATTTTCCTCCTAACTGTGTAACAAGAATAACTCAGAAAAGGTAATTTGTTAATCTTTTTACTGCTGTATCGTCGCCTTGAAATTTATCAAAAGTTTTGGAATTTCTCGAGTGGGAATTTTGCAAAATTTATTTTAATTAAAAGTTAAAGTTTGTATACTCAAACCGCCTGGAGAGATTTAGTCTAAAAATTCGTTTAAGCGATTGACACAAAACAGAATTAGAGTTAGCTAGCTAGTTACTTGATTCCGTTATGATATCAGAACCAGATGTTTAAGCCTTTCAAACTATTTATTTTATACTATACCCCCAATAATGAAAAAAATCGATCCACATACATACATCATCAGAATTTGGCTTCAAATGATGCGTATAATAAAACCCGTACACCGTATTCGAAACATCGATCACGGCACGTTATTAAGTATCGGTTGCGGACTCGGTCGGACGAGAACTGGAGCGTTCCCTTTACGTATTCTACGACTCGGTTCCCAGATTCCAATCAATTGAGCATTTTTCAAGTGGACGGCAGTTTTGGGCGCTTTTTAAGTTAGAAACTTCGTCGAATTCTGCGCTCTCAACCGCAAAGCGCTGCCTACTAGTCCTAAATCATATTCGCCAACATTTCCCTCGTAACGACTTCCACCTCAATAACTTTTGCCTAATATTTTCTCCGAAAAAGGAAACCTAATAACATTTACTTTGCAATATGACTCGTAAAACACGTATCGGTTCTTTAAAAGTTCGGAAAATACCTTTTGTTTCGCCATTCAGATGAATTGTTTTTTCGATGTTGAGGGCTCTCTAAGGACCGATTAGGGTTTATGTTATTGGCATTTTATAACACTAAGCCGGTATTTCTTATGTCCTCGTACAGATACTACATTGTACTCGCTTTTGTTGTTTCGTTACAAGAAAACAGGTAAATGACTCGCGAACAAGATAATAAAATAACTTGTATTGTATTCTTCGACGCGGAACATGATGCATAATGGACACTAACACGTACTTGTTATATTTTATGTTATACTATAAACCTGAAAATTTGCGAATGTCACAATATACATAACACAGTATACAAATATAATAAATCTGAATTGTTTGTTCATTTGTTTGTTTGAACGCGCTTATGTCAGAAACTGCTGGTTTAAATTGAAAAAATATTTTTGTGTCAAATAGTCCATATGTCGAGGAAAGCTTGAACCTACAATATGTATAACACTTTGTGTACGGAAACTTAAATCAACGGGGACGAAGTCGCGTTCGGCCGGTAATTAAAAATATTTACGAATTCCCATATTCCTTCCGAAGTTAAATAAATTCTAATACTTGTATAAAATATGTAAAACTGTTATACAACCTTGTACCACTTACCATAATGGGAAAGTAAAGTAATAGGTCGCGTGAGTCCTAGGGCTTAAACCTTTGTCCTTGATTTCTTGCTCAAACTGTTTTTCCATGTCCTTAACCGAGAAAACTAAGTTTTACATTTATTTTCCGTTTACAAAGCAAGTGAACCGAAATCTATACACTTTGTGATTACGTAGGACACAGATATTAAGATATATGAATTTAATTTTAATTCCCTAGTCTATGGCATAGAAGTAAAATAACATATTGAGTTAATAATCCAACTTCTACCATATTTAACATGTCATTTTATTTCCTATCAAATAACAACAGATCACCTCATGTCTGATGATTAGTGAACATCAATATATTATCACCTTTTTACAATATCTGTTACACATGGTGATTAACGATACCGAATCCTATTACATTTTCATTCAAGTTTCCATTTAAAATTGGCTATAAAGGCGTAGGCGTAAAATTGCGGACGTTTAGGTATTTAAATCACGTGAAGAGCACGTAAAGGCCTATATTGGTGATATTACTCGCAAACTTAACGCTTCGTATATCAAAAATGTAGGGCGACGTTTCAGAGGGCTCGCAAATGAATTTACGACCCTCCCGAACCATAACTCATTTTTATCTTCATCACAATAGAATGGAGCGCAGAGAGGCTTCTTCGCTTGCGTGACATTTAACGTTTTATTTACCAGTATGTTAATGCCATTAATATGTAGTTCTGTGTACAATTATTTATTAGTCCGTTTTTATGTCAAATAAAACCGATTGTATTCGTTCAAGACAGCTTTAGACCTGATTTGAGCGTCGATGACTTGCTATTAGGAGACTCATATAACCGATTTTCTCATTACTTAAGTCACAATTGAAAAACCAACGCAAAATCTTGTATGACTTTTTAATTTTATCAACTACTGTTGTTACAATAAAATAATTGTTGCTTCAAATTGTTTAAGTAACAATTTATTTTTAAAACAAAATCTTAATAACGTTGGTTCTTAAGATCTAAATTTAATCGTCCTCCTTAAAAAGCCTCGCTTCTCACTTGTAGCTTCACTGATTTCCCCCGACTGTGGCCCTGTGCGCCCGCCGGTCCCGCCTATATTAAATAGTCAGTGCTGAATCGTCACTTTACGCGATCTTTACGAGGCACTCTCCAGATTATAATCTGCACTTAGCTCACTTAATCAGGAAGGCGTTTATTCTAGACCGTCATTTTCTGGGATAATATCGCGAGTAAGCCTGAAGTATGATTTGAATTTCACTTAGAAAACGCTTACAGTTACGACGTAATCTTTCAGATTAAACGTGACGAAAAGTTATTCCTAAAATATGAGATATCACGCTTGAGGCAGCTACTGGTTTTCATAATACCTTAAATATTTCTTTTGAAGGCAGTCTGCTACCTTTTTTAATAATAATAATTTATGAACTCAGTTTCTTTATTTTCATACATTGAACTAGCGGCCGCCTACGACTGCGCTCGACTATTCAACACAGAGAGTAGCGCGTTCAATTAAACAAACAAACAATCACACAAACAAAGAAACTCTTGTTATTTATACAGCTTTGTTTGCTTCTAGCCAACTTTTAAACAAACAAATGATAAAAAAATGGAACCTAGAGCAACGGAAAACACCCCTATTTTCCCAGCCCATCAACGTCCAACGCGTGTTTTCTTAAAGACTTCATCAATAACCGTTATGTAAACGCGTAATGTGCGCATCGATCGCGCCGGCAGGTGCGGGTGATCTATCATCTGTCACGTGATCGGACGCATGCCAATTTGAGGATTAATATCGGTAACATGCTGTGATGTAATTAGTATCGAACTCTCGTGATTTACCACTAGTTATGTAAGATCAAATAATATTACGGTCCTCTAAATTATCGCTTCAGAGCACGATGCGTACGTGATAACGTAAATGGATTATTGACATTATAGAAGTTTCCAAACCCTTCTTAACTTAATATGAAACATGAAATGTGAAGAAAGCTTTAGGTACTTTTTGGTTAAGGTACTGTACCAATTGTGATTTTATGTTTGTTGTTTGTATGGTATTTTAGAAAGTATCTCAGGCTTTTATATATTTGACGTGTGGAACACAAAATATGTTCTAAGGACACCATTTTTTAAATCAGTAAATCTAACTTATTTGCTTTCATTACTGAAAAAGATCCTTATTTAACGACCGAGTCTTTCAACTGACACATGTAATGGCCAGTGAAATAATGAACACCTTTGCCCGTTTCTATGTACCACCCTTTTATCATTCGTTCGACACGAAGTGATAGATTGCCTGCTCCTCACGTAATGTCAGAGTTCAGACTGCGCCTAGATTGCAAACCGACTGATAAAGAATAGCCTAGCCCTAGTTGCCTAGCCTTCAATGAACCTAGATTTCACCAAAGTTATTGCGGTTACTAATAAATCAATCAGCGTTTAACGTTAGCAGCTTTTTGTTTTTGGGATTTAGTTGCACAATTGTACCACTTAGCAGTTGGTAGTCAAAAGTATCACTAAGCAGACATGTTACTTCACATCAAAATGCCAAGGCGGGGTTGAGCCTCTGTTCTGGTTAAATGTATCTTTTAGAGGTTTTCTACCAACCAACTCTTAAAGGCCGTTGGTTTAAGCCTCTATTCCGCTTTAACGTATTTTTTAGAGTTTTTCAACCAACCCACTTATACAAATCAGTCGCCATAATTCCCTGGCTTTTTCCCTAATTCAGCAGGCTAGCACTAAGTCTCTCCGGACTTTGGGTATTAGCCATATCATACAACATTACATACATTACACTAAGCTCAATTAGGATTACAGGTCCAACATAGTACTACATACTAGTAATACAGTAGCCTTAATCCAGCAATATTGCGCGCGTCGATGGCTCATCAAGCCAGGATTGATGGACCAATCACGGAGCTGAACAAAATCGCATCTCCCAGGCCGCGTGATGCATTGCAACGCTGCATCCGATGCACCGGCCATTTAAAATGTGGCGCCGAGAAAATTAAAACACGGAGGATGTATTACAACTAATTGGATACGTTGGAAGTTTATTGGCGGTGTTTTATACCTGTTGTGTTTTATTTTTGTGATATATTTAATCTGTTTGGGATGGACTATGGCTTATTAATTACGGAGCTGAATATAACGTTATAACTTTCAAGAATGAAATTAACTGATTGAGTTACAATTTGACTTACCTATTAATCGACAGGTTGGTGAGCGTTGTGCTTATTTAAATACAAATTTGTTCAGTTACCTAATAAAAAGCTAGCGACATACTATGCATACGCGCACGCTTGGCTCAGTTACGGCGTCGTTCTGTGGGGAAACAGCACCGACGCAGCCTCTCTGTTTACCCTCCAGAAAAAATTAATAAGAATAATTGCAAATATAGAACAGATCCACACCTGTAAACCATATTTTCTTAAATATAAAATACTAACCTTGCCGAGTTTGTACATTTTAGAAATGTGCAAGTTTGTGCGTAAATACCCACAATTTTATTCACAACGTAAAGATTTTTCATGTAAATATAGCTTACGTAATAAAAATAAATTAACATTACCAACTTCCCGTTTAAAAATCAAGTCATCTAGTACCTTCAGCTATTCCGTAAAAATCTACAATAAATTACCAGGTACATTACAAAATGAAAACAATAACTTAGTATTTACAAAAAAACTAAAGACCTACCTCATAGAGAAATGTTATTATAGTGTTAATGAATATTTTATTGACCACACTTATGTAGGTCACACTAAATAATGTTGGTTTTTATAAAAAATTATGTATAATATGTTTATGTTGTTATAGTATTATTAGAGTTTTAAAAATGGTATATGTATTAGTATGTAGAAATAAATAAGGTAGAATCTATTTTTTAAGTTAAATTGAATATGTACCTATACAAAGGCGTTTCCTCTCTCCTAGCCTTTATTGTATTGCGTGCCCGACAGGGTCCATAATTGTGTCCATGTATATTTCTATAACACCCTTCTGTACATTGTGGTTTTGCAATAAACATATTTGAGTTTGAGTTTGAGTTTGAAATATTAACAAGTTTGCTCAAGACTTTTACATAAGAGCGTAACTATTTCTTCTATAGAAATTCACAGCTTTGTTTGAATAAACGACTTTCCTTGTTAATTTAAGTAGAAGCAATATTTTTAAAAACGTTTGTTATAAAACTCTATTTAGATCTTCGAGTAAACGGTTTGAAATAACTTGCTGTAAACGAAATGGACGGAAAGTATTAAAATAAACTTAGCCTGAATGCTGAAGTTAGTTCGTACCCGGGAATGGGCAGTTCCTACACAATATTTATAAGCTCGACTTCCCTCGCATGCGAACAGTTAGCACGCTATTTCGACTTGAAGCCTTGAATTGATAAAAATGGCTTCGTAAAACAAATACTTTTGAATTATTGAGCTAGGTGGTAACAGCCTTTAGCCGTTATGGGAAGTTTCTTTTTTTCGCTGTGGCAACACCGCGGTTGACAGCTGATTGAATTTGCTCCCGACTATTTTTTATAAAATTTAAGTTTAAATCCAAAGAAAGGTCCTAAAAACATCACAAAACATAACAAATAATACATTTTTAAGTGTATTAAGTGTAAAATAGTGTCTAAGAACAATATTTACAAGGTTTGTGAGAAGTGTTAACCGGCGTCAGTGACAGTTCAAATTTTGAATTTGTGAGTCATTGTTTTTCTCTCAATTAGGTAATATCTACCATTGTTTTTAATTAATAATTGTAGTATTCTCATTTATTTCATTAGTGCCGCATAATTAACGATATAAACTCGCGCTGAGGTATAAGATAACCTCACAATTGTGTAAACAACTCTTTGTAGGTACAAAACCGTTTGCATCTGTTCATTACATTAGACGTAAATTTTAACAATGTTGACGCGTAGCAAGGCCTCTGCTCGCCGGGACGGGTCTGGACTCACCACTTCACGCCAGGCTGAGTCTAGATTAGACCTAGCTTTGAAGGAATTAAAGGCCACCAAAGAGGAAGTTACACAATTGGTTAGGGAGAGAGAGGACAGTGAACGGGAATTGCTGAGCGTGTTGGACAAAAGTAGTAAGATGAAAAAAGATCTGACTGAGTTACATACGCAAAATATTATGTTAATGGAGGAAAGGGACAAACTTCAATCTTTAGTCGATGGGTTTGGCGAATGCAGCCAGGAGTACGTCCACAACCTACGGCGCGTAACGCTGCTCGAGCATGAGCTCCAGGATGCTCACCACCACATCACCCACCTCGAGAACGAAAAGCAGGACTTCGCGGCCTCGCAGACGCAAACCCTATTCGACGAGCTGTTAGGTAGTGCGCCCAGCCTTGTTCCTGATGTATTTGACAAAGGACCCTCTGTGACTGTGGACCTGACTGGAGATGACAGCATCCGGTCCACACCAGCAGTGGGTATTGTGAAGTGCAGTAGGAACAAGCTAAAGAAGTATATTAGGTTAAGTAGATATATTAAGAAAACACAGAAATTAATTAAAAAGAAGTCATGTTCATGTGTACAAGTAAAATGTATTAAGGAAAGACAGCGGTTAGGTGATGAATTAGATTTGTATTCTTTAACACTAGACAATAATATCACAGATTATAATAAAAATTTTAAAGCGCTGGAAAATGAAATAGAATATTTAAAAACTTCTTTAGAAAAAATAAACAATATGTATTGTAGTTATAAGAATGAGAGTGAGGAACACATTTTGGCATTGAAATGCCTTTTAAACTCCTCTATGTCGAGTCCCCATAGTTCCTTATGTCTAGACAATAGCAAAAATAAAATCTATAACCACAACACACCGGTTGTAAACAATACAACAAACTTGACCGGCTCGCTGCCTAACTGTGCGTCACCACTCTCAAAACCAGTTTGTTATAATGACACGCTACCGTTGTCCAACACAGTAAAACTTAGCGATTCCTCAAAGAAAACAATACATGATAATAAAAGTAAAATAGTTATGTTTTGTGATGAATCAGGTAAGGATATGGGACAACTATTAAGTTATTATTTGGGATGTCAAATTCAGAATCACTGTTATCCTAACACTCCATATACGAATATTATAAATACAATTAATAAATATGATTTTGCAGACAATACCACATTAATAGTTATGGTTGCTAATCGTGGAAATGTAAACAAACAAATTATGACAAAATGTTTTGATAGCTTAAATAATTTGAATGTTAAAAATATTATAATGTTTACACTTCCATACAGTAAAAGCTTGACACAGCATGAGAATAATTCTAGGTATAACTTAAATTTGTTTTTAAATACAATGACATGGAATAATAGTAAATTTAATTTGATTGACATAAATTGTATTTCGACATTTAATATTTATTTGACTAAAGATAATTACTATCTTTCATCATATTGTAAACGACAAATAGCTACATCGCTAGCATATTGTTTTGATCAAACAGCCAAGAATTTGGCTACACAACCTGCTTTTATTGAGCAGGAAACTGTTGACATTTGCTGTTCCTTGGAAAAAATTCCAAGTAATTTAAATTATTGCATAGGACAGTAGAGGATTACTCTAGCCAAATTAGTATAATTAATAAACCTAGGAAAACGTCAAATCTACTTAATATTGTACACCAAAACATACAAGGTTTTCCTGGAAAAGAATTAGAATTAGAACTGAATTTAAATAAATTGAAAATTCATATTCTTTGTTTAACAGAGCATTGGTTACGACAACGCGAGTTATTAATTAGTATTGACAATTATAAAGTCATTAGTTCGTTCACGAGAAAGTCAGCTATTAGGGGTGGCTCACTAATATTACTTGATAGCTCACTTAAGTCTAAAGATAGAAAAGATGTAACATTACTTTCAATTGAGCGAACTATTGAACTATCTTGTGCAGAGCTTGAGCAGTGTATTATTGTTTGTGTGTACAGGCCTCCTTCTGGCAATTATCCTATATTTGAAACAACTATGGAAGAAGTTTTAAAAAAGGTGTGCAAATGTAATAAGAAGGTAGTTGTGTGTGGGGATTTTAATATTAATATTTTAGAGAATAGCCAAACCTCTGTTAGGTTCCTAAATTTATTTAAATGCTTTGATCTCACTCCACTTTTTTGTGAACCAACTAGAGTGACTCCTACATCAGCCACCTGTCTTGATAATATATTCTGTAATTGTAAAGTACCCTCAAAATCAATTGTTAACTTTGTGAATTCTGACCATTGCGGTCAACTAGCAGCGCTTGAGAGCCATAGTGTAGTTACTTCGTCTAGCTTTAGTTACAGGCCGATTACTACAAATCGCGTCGAAAAATTCAGACATAATATTTGTGTTAAAATTCCGCTAGCGCCACCTATTCTTGATATTAACGTTGATAACATGTATAGACAATTATTTGACATTATCTCACATGAATTTAATAGTATCTTTACAAAGAAAACTGTTAGTGTAAATAGTTCGAAATCGAAATTTAGTGACTGGGCCACAAAAGGTATTTATATAAGTAGGAAAAAATTGTTTGATTTGTATGCTCAAAAAGCATATTCAAACAATCCAGAGTTAATAGAATATGTAAGAAAGTATTCAAAGTTATTCAAAAAAGTGTGTATGGTGGCCAAGCGTATGTATTTAAAGCACAAAATACATACGTCTAATAATGTTATTAAAGCTACTTGGAATATTATAAATAAGGAAACTTGTAGGAATAGATTACATGATAGTAAGTTATCCTTAAAAATTGATAATAGATTAATTAGTACAGATGCCGAAGTGGCTAAAGCCTTTGAGCACTTTTTTTCTGAAATTCCAGTCACGACTACTAGCTTATTAAACTCCTCACCGCATCATGCTGAATGCCTCCTTAAATCAAAAGTAGAAGAGTGCAAAATTGTTTTTAATTTCACGCATATTGATGCACTAGTTATAATTAAATCATTCAAAGAACTTAAGTTAAAAAAGACGGAAGATCTATGGGGTATTTCAATAGATATTTTAAAAACTATTATTGTTGCCATTGCACCATATTTAGCATTAATATTTAATAAGAGCATTGAAATGGGTCAGTTCCCAAATCTTATGAAACATAGTAAAATAACTCCTTTATTTAAATCAGGAGAAAAGACTGATCCGTCAAATTTCAGACCCATATCCATACTTCCATCGCTTAGTAAAATTTTTGAAAAAATTATTTTCAATCAGTTATTGTCACATTTTAATTCAAATTCTTTATTTAATGAAAATCAGTACGGATTTACTAAAAACAAATCCACAACTGATGCAGGAGTTTCATTAGTAAAACATATTTTTGATGCATGGGAGGCTAAGCAGGATGCGATAGGTATCTTTTGTGATTTGTCAAAAGCTTTTGACTGTGTAAGTCATGAAACCTTGCTGATGAAGATGCGGCATTATGGCCTCTCAGAGTTCGCTTTAACCCTTGTAAAATCATACCTCACTGGCAGAGTTCAAAAGGTGAACATCAATGGAACTAACTCCGATGGCGCACCATTGATAATGGGAGTGCCCCAGGGCTCAATATTGGGACCACTCCTTTTTCTTATATATATTAATGATCTTCCTGCCATTGCTAAGGGTCTATGTGAGACTGTGTTGTTTGCTGATGATACATCTTTAGTTTTTAAGGTAGATAGACGTAATATACAACTTGACGAGGTAAATAACGCGCTCTCACAAGTCCATCATTGGTTTACAACTAATAACTTACTACTAAATCCTAAAAAAACAAAATGTATTAGATTCACAATGCCAAATGTGCCACAAGTTATTACAAATGTTTTAATGAATAATGAACATATTGATGTAGTCAAATCAACTGTCTTTTTAGGAATAACCATAGATTCAAAATTACAATGGAGCCCCCATATTGTTGCTTTGGCTGGGAGACTAAGTTCTGCAGCATTTGCTGTAAGAAAAATACGGCGCCTTACTGATATTGAAACGGCGAGATTGGTTTATTTCAGCTATTTTCATAGTGTTATGTCTTACGGTTTGTTGTTGTGGGGGTCGGCTGCTGATATACAAACAATTTTTGTATTACAGAAAAGGGCGATCCGTGCAATATACGACCTTAAGCCGCGTGATTCACTCCGTGAGATATTCAAGGAGATTAACATATTAACTACAGCGTCTCAATACATCTTTGACTGCATAATTTATATACGCAAGAACCTACACAATTTTTCTAAAAAAAATGACTTTCATAGCTTTAATACACGAAATAAACATAAGCTTGCCGTTCCAAGTCACAGGCTTCATAAGACTGGGAAGTCTTTTATTGGACTAAGTGTCAAAATATTTAATAAACTACCAGAAAGTGTAATTGAATTTCCTAAACAAAAATTTAAGTTGTTCATTAAATCAACCTTAATGAAGAAAGGTTATTATAAAATAGATGATTATTTAAATGACAAATATGCATGGACATATTGATCTGCTCAGCCGCACTTATTTTGTATTTATTTTTAAGGTATAGTTGACATAATTGTAAAATTGAAATTTATTTTTAAAAAAGGCTAACTGTCTGAGTTTCTTGCGGCGTCTCTTCTCAGCAGGCCATTCACGTCGAGGCGCTGGTAGGGTAAAAAAAGTTTTGACGTGCAAAAGAATTTACTAAGTGAATCAAATTGCTAAATAAATCATTGTTTCATTGTTTCATTGTTTCGGTGATAAATCACGTAAATATCAGATAGACTTCTTACATGGGTCAATCTTTCGAACTCTTAAGTTAGTGAGCGGTTTTTGCGAATACTTTGTCGTACCTTAACTAAAATGTGCCTTATATGCACTTGCCAAGCTTTTGTTTTAATTGCTTCAATACAAATGGAAATTTTGGGCGTGGCTGTGGCGTTTCAGCGTAAAAAGGCAATCAAACTTATCAGTTTTACCATCATACCACCACATAACCTAACATGCATCCAGCACCGTGTGAAATGATCAATTGAGGAAAAATATGAATAGGCCAGTCGTGAGGCTGACTTGCAATTCGGGCGGTGTGAAATATATTAAACGCTGTGCAAATCCTGTCCTCTCGGCTCGTTAGCGCGCGCGCCCGACTGCGAACTGATACGCGATGTAGGTCGCCCGAAACGCCCAGAGGCGATTTTACTAGGAAATAAAACGACCAAAATACAGGTTGTGTTTTACGTCATATGAGGGGAAAATATACTTTGTCAACCTTAAACTACTGCTAGATTTATGTGCACGAAAATTGTTTTTCGTATAGAGTTATCACAAAGAATCTTTAAAATGTTTTGGGTAAAAGTTTAGAGCTGGCTTAAGAATCATTTTTTGTCTTTAACTTATATGCTCCCAACACAGAGAACGTATTTGGTCTTTTTGGAACACAATATTAGAATTGTGTCATATTAAAATAGGTCAGATTATATAAGTGCCAGGTCACATATTCTGTACAACATTAACCTAAATTCTTCCCACCTAACTTAGCCACACCGAAAATCTAACATATGATACAAAACGGCCGCATCCAAGGTACAAGGCGTACTACAATTATTCGTATAACCTTTAAAACCACTATCTACTCCTTAAAGACCTACAATATCATCGTAAGCGTTTACAATTCTCATGTCTGCCTAACTTCTAGAGTAATATACGACAGAACGCTAGCTCGTTAGGCGCGGGCGGCGGACTGAAAACTGATAACCTAAGTCCTAATGCGTTGCCGCTCCACTGAGTCCCGGCCGGGAAGGCTTTTCAAACACGTGTGGAAGGAAACGCTTACTAAAAGAACTGGGTTTCTTGGAGTAATGGTGTGTGTTTTCTGCCACAAATGTACCAAGGTATTAAGAGCCTTGAGCAAAGAATGATGATTTATATTGCGTAGGTCGCCAAGGTTTTGTGTGTGGAATTTATGCAAGTTCTAGGTAAAAGAATTTACTTATAGGTGTTAAGCTAGTGCGTTGATGCGGAATGCCATAATAAGCAATCCTGTTTTTTTTTTACTTTTCTGAACTTTTGGGAATAATAGGAAGTTGAGTCCTACTGGAATAATGATCATAAATGAAAACTAATTTAAACAATTATTTTAACTTTCATGTTTATTTTAATCTGATCTAAAGAAGTTCCGTTTGATGTTTGCATCTTATTCTGTGTTGTATTCTCTAGATTAAAATAATGTTAAGATTTTGCCTCATATCATCACAAACTACGGCTCCAATGCAGCTCAATATTTGCCTCGTTGCATATTGGGAATGATATTGGAGTGTCCAGAGCGCACTGACACACAAATTGCCAATGTCGATGCAGATCTCTGTATGCACCAATGCAAGAAATACATGGATAGTCGGATCCTATCCGACTTTGAACCAAATAGTAACATTTCAGAAGTGAAGTGGTTTAAGATAGCTCTTTGCTATCAAAAATGTAATTATTTGCCTGATTACAATACTGCTTCAGCATTGAACAAGTCTTCCTTCTTAAACCAATAACGAGGCATTATTATTAAAATCTGCGAATAAAATTTTGAACCTGACGATAAAATATAAAAAATAACAACAAAATGAATCTTACTAATATTGACGAAACTAAACTTGTTTCAATATGTATGTCCCATTACTAATATTAACAGTCAATCCGTTCGTTGTAACCCGAGGAAACGTTTATGACTGGCCATTTGTGTGACAAGATACAAAGTGAATGTGTCCTTTGAAATATAAAAGATGTCTCATTCTCTCGGAAGCTTTTCCTTTGTCTGTACCTTATGGAGCGTCATGGAAAATATCTCATGTCAAATGACAGCAGACTATTCTTCTCCGGAATCCGATACGTTTCCATTTTGCTTGCCAACGAGCTTAGATATCTTTTATCTTTCCAGTTTTTCTAACAATTTACAGCATGAGCATTATTGTTTATTTGTACTGAAGTTTATATACGTGTTTTTAACGCTAGTTAAAAACGCTAACGCACAGAAGACAAAGGTAATTAGGTATGTTTTGACATACATATCTACGCATGGCCCCCACTACAATAATACAATAAACAGCGCTTTAAATCTCAAATGGACATAAAGCCTTATTATAGCTAAAATTTTAAACTGTTTCTCCTATTCTCAAATTTTGCTCCGGGCTAAATGTAAAGAAAAAAATAGTTCTGCAATTAAATATCCCTGTTAAATAAACAACAGCTATCAGTGAAGTCTTCAAACCGAACCAATCAAGAAGAACGGTTTTTGCAGTACAATCACCTACCACACTCTACATGTCGCAATCATTACACATAATGAACCAGGCGCAATGAGTCCTCACTGGATTAATGGAGGGACGAGAGTGCTGCTTCCCTCCATTTCACGCGCCGATCAATTAAGCAGCTTGGAGCAAATACGATACATTGTCGTCGGAATGTCTATTGCGACGGGTAGCGGAGACTTTCACGACTTAATCTTGATAGTGACTTTAATTTGATTTTTGTTGTTTGGAAGAGAAACTTTGAGTTGTAGTTGTAAGTGTCATCTATCTGGGTGGGAATAACCAAGTAATGCAGGGTCATTCTTTCCATCATTTGTCCAATTGGAGGCCTTAGTTCGGAATTTTTCAAATAACCATAGCTATTACGTTTTAAAGATGCCACTTTTTAACATACTTGCCATAAAATCAATTAAAACAAAAATAACAAGCTCTTTTAGAAAAATCTATCATATCATTTAAATTAAAATAAACTTCTCTCAATGTAGGAACGCAATTTTAATGAAAAAGATCGCTGAAATTCTAAATCTAAATCGAATCAGTTAATCCAATTTCTGAACACGCCAAAACGAAAATATAGATGAAATGCGGTTCGTTAGGAAATCCCAGATTATTATGATTTGGTATTAGCCAACTGACATAATAAGTATTTGGTCGGTTAAAACAATAAACAGCCGCCGGATTTATAAGGGATGATGACAAATCGGATTATGACAAAACGGGGGAATGGGATTTGGTATTGGTATAATCATAAAGTCAACAATACTACAGCATTTGAGATATTTTCTGCATGGTATTCCTGAACATGGTAGTCACAATAAAAATCATCTTTCAAATGGTTATAGAAAAACTCGTATGAATCTCTAGATTTACCAACTCATATACTTTTTTTTAAGCAAACGTTATATTGTTATACCAAAAACGAAACAACCGTATGGACATGTTGTTCTAAATCCTTAAGCAACTCAGCTGTTTCGCTTAAAGTTACAATGCATTCAAATCAAGAGCTCAATCAGTAAAGTCGTTTGTGCTGAGTTGGTGCTATTTACTGATAAAATGACGTCATTATTATCCTCATGAAAATCAAAAGTATAACCTTTAAAATTTATCTGAACTCTAACACTTACGTTTCATAAGATTCAACCGACTTCGGAGTGAAGAGCGCACATGGATTTTCTTCTCAATAGATTTACGACAGAAGAGTTTCTTTCTTCATTCGCTTGAGTATGTGTGCTAGTAGAGCTCGAGAGAAAACAGAATAAGTGTATTGAAACAAAATCGGATTTAAAAGAAGCTCGAATCAACGTACGCTCACTGAAAAGATGTATGCTCCCTTTTATTGAGTGTAATTCCATTTGAGAGTTTCCCGAGAATCCTGGTTGTACTTCTAGTTAGGATTTCAACTTTATTACATTTTACACTGAATCGATATTTGCTAAGGAAATTAACATCAAGTAATATTGCTCTACAACACAGCTCAAAATTTACTGCTGTAACGACTCAGATTGAATTGTGATGTCAATGACAATTTCTTATTAATTTATCATGAGTTTCACCTTGCAACATGATCCTCTAATCGTCACTGAAAACGGAATCCGATCGCATGCGGTGAATCAACGGCTATTCAAGCAGAAGCTTGGCTCTCAAATACCGCAGTTTTTGTTAGAAATAGAGTATTTTTAAAGTTCAAAGAGCTAATTGAAACCCAGCTTCCATTGAGTGCGCTATCGGCGACTGCAGATCCCGGCTTTGCCGATAATGCCCGAAGTGCCTGCGCGCTGAATGCCTAGCTTTTGTTTGCTTCAATAGGATTTAGTTATTGTTTTCCGCCCTTCTATATACGAGCATACGGATAAAGCGAATGAGGATTTCGTCCGGGCCAAAACGGGTCAACAAACTAATGCATAGAATATGATGAATGAAAGCTTTTTAATGTCCTGTGTCGAGTAAGCCATCCATAGAACAAGATTTACTTAGTGTCAAATCTACTGACACTTTATTGAAAATGTCCCATGTATCCTACTACTATTATAAAGGCGAAAGTTTGTATGTATGGATGTTTGTTACTCTTACACGTAAAAACTACTGAATGGATTTGAATGAAACTTTACCACAGTATAGCTTATACATCAGAATAACACATAGGCTATAACTTAAACATCAGAATAATACATAGGCTACAATTTTTGAGGTTTCTAATGAAATCGAAATCCACGCGGACGGAGTCGCGGGCGGCCGCTAGTTTATTGATAAAATTATTATTTTCGTCTGCACAGAAGACGTTAACATATGAAACTACGACTCCATGAAACGACTACATATTTTGTGAAATGTATAAGTGATAAGTGAGACACCAGGGCTAAAGGTTGCCAGAATTATTTTTATAAGTCGTGACGGCTACAGTCGGTAAACAAGTAAGTAATATACAAACAAATACTCCTAAACAAACATCTGAGGAAAGTGGAACTCATACATCACAATGTTTGTGCTCACTCCCGAGCTCGCGACACTGAAATTTCAACAAACCTCCACTCGTTGAGAATTTTATTTGTATAAAGTCGGCTTTATTCACTTGAGAGTTAGCAATGTTACCTTATAAGTTGCGGCTTGTTTGCCTTTAGGCCCACATTCAGGCTGAAGTTCGTCCTAGGCTAGTTTCCAAAGTCTATTGTACCGAATAAACTGGCTTTGTGTTATTTGGCAAATAGTACGAATGGCTCTTTTGATCGTTACAACTCGAAAGTTGCAAAAATGTTGAACAGAAAAGGTGGTGGCTTTGTATGTCGTAGGAATATATTTCGTCAGAATTGTGATATTATAGTAAACTGAGTGAAATTATTATAATTACGATTGAAAAAACATTTATCACTTACAACTTAGAGTAATGAAATGAACTAAGCCGGAAAAAAATACTGACGTAGTCAAAAGGTTTTCACTGACAACAGAAAAGGCAACCAAACGAAAAAATCACATAATATACAGTGAACATCAGTGTACGCCCGACATTTTCAACTCAAAACCTGCGTGGACGTTTGAGCCCATTACGAATTCTGACAATTATTTCGCCTGACTGCTAGTCTAACACGGGGAACGTTCCAGGTGCACGGAATATTTGAAATACTTTTTCGCTCTGTTGACAAAGAATTTATAAATAAAAAAGCAACGTTTCGATTCGGTTCAGCGGCGTGGAAGCCGGAAACAATGCGCCGGACAACGCCGCCGCATTCTCTTTGGTTTCATATTCTGCCAATATTGCCACTTTCGTTCTGTTTCACCTGGTTTTGACAAAAGGATTGGATGAACTTTTGGTGATGACAGGGCGATATCGTGAATACGCCATGTACGAGTACCTACGGGTGTCCTAAGCAAGTACGGGTTTCAGTGTCTAGTTCCAGAGATAAACGCGTTTGAGCAAACAGACAAACTTTTCAGCTTTATCAATTATTCGTATAGCTTAGATACATATTACCTACATACTTCGGATTAAAAGTTGGAATTTAGAAGCACAACAACACTACAAGAAACCTGACAGAATAGAAATATGGACATAACTTTTAAGCGGTTAAAGAATAATTTTGGGAAGGCGCATGAAAAACAAAAACAAAACACAGGAAAGGGCAGAGCATAAATATGTAATTTTATTTTTATTGCATGGTATAAACTTTACTGCAGCTCAAATGGGGAGAAATCACTACCAAGCATAATACTAAAGTGAACACAAATCACTCCTGTTAAACCTTGTTTTAACACGAAACAGTATAACATTCACCCTTTATCTCGTCTCTGCTTCAAGCGAAAACCAATTAATTAATGGACGAGAAATCCTGATACAAAAAGCCAGCACCGTCCGATACATCAAGTGATTAATATCACTCGATATTTAACGACCATTGTTGTTCTTGAAAAATCATCCGGATATTAAAATGATAAGCTACGTATAGTGTTTTAAGGTATTTCTATCGGAGAGCTTATCTTAAAAGTTTAAAATAAAACTAGAGTTTTTTTACCGTGTCATTAATAACTTTTTAGAACCGAAAAGCTTATTACAGGGATGTGTATGGTTTGATAAAAGCAGCAAATCATGAGTAACATTTTATCAGCAAAGTAACATCTTTATTCGCTACACTTACTTATCGTGAATGAGTTAACTTTGTATTGTACTTATAAAGATAAATGTTGAATCTGAAAAATAAACATTCAACCCTATATGAGTATTTGTCAAATGCGTGATCAAACCCAGTATCTTTTGGTAATAACCGTTAGAAAAACTACCCGCGATAAAATGAATAAGTTAGAATAATGGTTATGTCACCATTTTCCCTTTAAACAGCAAATTAGTATCTTTATTATTGTTCTTTATGAATGTTGATTCCATCCAATATTTGTTCCACCAAGCTGATTGTAAATCAAATAGGTTTATGGGTTTTTAACGACAGCCGTAAACTAAGGGGAATGGTCTCACGGGCTTCCGTGATGGTGGGTTTACGTATTATACGCTAAGGTTTGACTTAGATTTGGAATGAGTTCTAATCTTCAAGACCCCCTGCGTGGTAATAGCTGGCATAAAATTGTTATGAAAAATGTTAGGTGCTTGAGTCGTAGGGACGAAACACGCAGCAGTTCTTATACTACTTGGAGACAACTAGCTTTTTTGCTGTTAAGCAGCTTATAAAATAAGTGTTTTGGTGGGACACGTACGCGTACAACATCACTTCGACCCTTTCATCAAGCAAAGTAAACTGCTAATGAATTTTACCAACAACTACCCAAAATTACCGCGAAAACAGCTTCATAAAACACAAGCAAAACACATTAAACCCTGTAGATCCTCCATCAAAACCAACAAAAACTTCCATCGGGAAAGCGATAAAACAAACGGCGTAGTTTAACACATATTCCCAGTCTCCAAGGCGATGGGGCCGTTAATTTAATTTGAACCTTCGGTCGCGGGGGCACGATACAGAATCACTTGCCCGCATTGCGCCATTCCCGCTAGCAGATGTCTAATAGGGTTGTTAGAACTAGCTCTCTCGAAATTTCGTCAGTATATTCAGAATGAATACCAGATTACATTTCGGTAAGGATTGCAAGCGAGATTTAATACATACCTAACGACTGATTGGAAAAAACTTCAATCCATGGATGATCGCCAACCCTTTTACATATTTTTTTAAAATATTCATTTCGGTAAAAATCGGTACGTTTTTACCCGTGGTGTATGTATTTTGTGACGAATAAACTTGTTTGATTTTTCATTTTACCACTTTCGTGTAAAATCGACAAATCGGCAACCCTATACCATAGCTCGTTCAATTGCACAGCCTTTATCAGTATCCGCAGTCCGGCAATCCCGACATTCCCCATTCTCCAATCCGACCTCTGAGCAATCCCACTTGATGTGCCAGATAACTCTCGTTTACGTACCCTTGTGATCCTCTTGACAGTGAACTTCTATTTGCGCGATTTTTTCTGTTTCAATCTCGTAGATAAAATTCCTAATTTTAACTATTCGCTTGATCAAGGACCATAAAACATGATTTTATGCAAAACTTTTTACTATATCGAGAAATTGACGAAAGTGGCGCTATGTTTCACCATCGATTTACCTCTTTTTTAGATTTTCGATTTCACAAAATGCTATTACGATAAAGGTCGCAAAACCAACCGACTCATCCCATCAATCAGAGCACAATACAAGTGATACAGGTCAGTTTTACCTCGTTTATTCGCGCCAGTATTGTGCGCCGTACACATACGAGTAGGTATTATAACACCACGTAGCGAAAGCTCCATGTATGGAGTCATTAGCATTGTCTCGGGCGCCAAGGTCGCTGTTATCTGCAGAACAATGGCGGTGAAATATGAGCTACTTTCCGCAACTCAGTATTCAGTCTAGGTTTTTGGAGCAAGTACTTATATTCATTAATGTGGAGTAAAGTTTGTGAGTGGGGAACGATGTTTTGTAAATAATCGTAATACGTAAAAATCTTCGAGCTACATAAAATAGAACATAAATTTAAAAAGACATAAAGATCCAAATTGTAAGAATGCAGAATTAATGCCGGATAAAATGATCTCTGAGTCATTCCGTGATTATCTACTACTCCTGAAAAGGGCCCGAAACAAAACGTCGTGTTTTCCAGTTTGTAAATGTGTACTTTTAATTAAACTGCGATTTAACCGTTTAAACGTAGTTTTTTTAATGACAACTGGTGTAACAAAGAAAAACACTTGAATGTTGTAATGACTCTTTTTTTATATAATAGATAATAAATAATATAATAAGTTACAGTCGTCGAAAACATTACAGTTGTTATTATTTTCTTAACCAAACATTAAACCAGTATTAACAAGTTCTTATTTAACATTACAACGGGACTAAACGCGATATTATTTAAATAATTATAATGCAACGCGAAAGTTTCAAGTTATATTTAACAAGTTCTTATTTTCCCCCCAGGCGAGCGCCTCATCCAGTTCGCATCGGAGAACCTGGTGACGGAGATCCTGATCCACCCGCAGATGAACACGCTGATGCAGTGCATGCGCAACCTGCTCAGCTCCTTCACCCGCCACCGCCATCTGGTGCACGCGGGGTACACCTTCGCAGGGAATGGCTCCTGGATTATGCAGGTAAAGCTTTCACTATGAGTGTCACTAAGTTGAAGAAACAGGGTGCTGGTTCTCAAACCTAGCGTAGTTATGTAAAATAACGACTACCACGTCAGTTTAACTTAACACGAGAAAATCTGGGTCGAATAAAAATTAAAAAGACCATGTCGATTTTTGTAGCAATTAAACATGGTAATCTATATTTTTGGGGGCAATGCAAACGATATTTGATAAGGCAGAATAGCTGTAAATTCAGTCCGAACAGAATGACAGGCTAGAACTTTTACACACCCATAGAATTTATTAAGCAAGAAAAATACCAATACCAATCTATCGCGCATACATGCCTATGAAACCTGAATCACATTAACATTATGTATTTTATGTTAGCGGAGTAATGTTTTACCCTCAAGAATGTTCACGATTGTATTTATATTAGCCCATTGGACTTGGATTTAATTGCGCTCACAGCTAGCTAATGGGGTTCAAATCCGAACAAAGAGTGCAAACAACCGTTAGTTAGTCAAAGTTTGCCCTCACCGCCCTCTGACCTACATACAACTAACGCAATCATTAAACAGTCGCAGTTGCTACAGTCAATACAACTCCGGGTAATGCCAAACAACTGATATTACGTAAACTTTTATAACCATGAATATTTATCAAGAAATGCGAAATGCAATATTTGTTTTTTTAAAGAACTTGCACCGAGCTGTATTTATATAATTTAAACAGTAACGGCAGCAGCTATAGGTTCTTTTATTATTTTATTTTTGGGGGTTATATTAATTTCTCATGACTGACACGTTGAAACGAAGCCTTCTCATACTCTTCATACCTTATTCCTTCAGAGATACATTACATAATAATATACTGTCAGGATGTCACCTACTGAAGTCAATGTTATGCTCGTATGCTGATCATACATAATTCAAAAGGGATCCATAATAACCAGGTACGCTCCCTGAGTACAAGTTAATGTTTAATTCCTTTCACAACTGAACCAGGTTTCGATGCTCAGCCGTTTAATTTAAAACGTGTAATTAGTTTTGTTGTCGAGCTGAGTTTAATGAAACCTAAATTACGGAGGTTAGCAGTAATTTAATTTCTGTGAACGCTAGAGGCTCGTGAAGTTAAATTAAAGAACCATATTCCATTAGGCGGTCTGTGAATTGAAATGGCTGCAAATCCAATTTCCAGTAATGACGTATTTTAGCAATTGACCTTCAATTCTCGATTAAGATAGCGAACAGATTTGTTAAAACGTTTTTCTGATAATTCTCAGTTACATTCTGGAATAAGAAAGATAGCGATGCATTTTGATTCATTCCGAAAATTAAATTCGTGATACTCCGCCTCATCCATTCATGATTGTATCAAATTGCTATCTCAGCACATTAACTTGGGGGATTACGAATTACATGTTTGCGTATAAGATTCAAAATTGACCACGTTATCCGAGATTTGGGTAAAATAATATCTATTACCACACATAAATATGGAACAGCAATATTCGCGTGTTTGCCTGTCATAAACTGACGTAACACATAGTTTCCCAATGTAGGGTACAAGTCGGCGCAAGCCAATTTACCAAGTTAGCGTGTAATTTCCGCCCCTGTATTGGGGTCGCGCGAAATGTCACCGGCGACACGCCGTACACGCCGGCAGCCAATCAACTGAGGTATGACAGTTAATCCACAGGATTTAGTGTTAATAACCCATCGCCGCAGATAAGTGAATGGTACATGCAGACAATACAGCCGGATACGAGTTATTGTATAAGTTGGCTACAGTTATGAGTTACCAAATTGGACAATGTAACAAACATGTCCTGGTAGCCAAATTTTACGATGAACCTTAATCGCGAAGCACACATGTGTAGTAATACTGCTAAATGTTAAAATTAGAACAGTTATGTCATTGGATTAAAAAATAAAATAAAAGCGATAGTCCTTACATTACACGTTACACACATTAACACATTACACAATAACTAATAAGTTTGCCTATCTCCCAACTAACCACAATGATTTTAAAAGTACATAATAATTCATACTCCAAAGTTCCTACTTAGAATAAGTGTTATTTTTTATTGTAATTACCACCCTCTACATTACAATTGCCTTGATGGCTTTAAAGCCGGAATTCATCCGTAAAAAATAAAGGCACAATATAATATCACGAAATTATAGATCCAATTTAAATGTATCCTACGTGCGAAAGCTTTGCTCAGCTTTCAATAAGCCTGATTTATGTTAACGCTTTAGTGCTATCGGAATTAATGATGTAGCCTTTGACTTACTCGCTTTTGTGCTTTGCCTACAAAATGTTCTAGAGTCAGATGAATTAAATGTTAATATTTCATGTTGATAACAAAAGTAATAAAAGTTATCAACACTTGCTCCGCAAAAATATTAAACGTCAACAAACACTGTCATGAAATGTAGAAATAATTTGTTGCATTTAAGTCCATTATTCAATATGTTATGTATCAGAGATATGATACTGCTTTAATGGAAACCAACTGGCATTCCAAAACAGCTCTGGCTTATCTTAATAATAAAACACAGAAAAACACGTTACTTTTTAGGGTTCCGTAGCCAAAATGGCAAAAAAACGGAACCCTTATAGATTCGTCATGTCTGTCTGTCTGTCTGTCTGTCTGTCTGTCTGTCCGCCAGTCTGTCACAGCCACTTTATTCCGAAACTATAAGTACTATACTGTTGAAACTTAGTGAGTTGATGTATTCTGTGAACCGCAACAAGGTTTTTACACGAAAATAGAAAAAAAATAAAAAATGTGGGGGGTCCCCATAGTCAGAACTGAAACTCGAAATATTTTTTTTCATTGAACATATACGTGTGGGGTATCTGTAGATAGGTCTTTAAAAATTATATTAAGGTTTCTAATGTCACTTTTTTCTAAAGTGAATACTTTGCGTGACAGACCCTTCCAAAGTGGAAAAAAGTGTGTCCCCCCCCCCTCTAACTTCTAAAATAAGAGGATGATAAAACTGAAATAATTATATAATGTACATTACCATAAAAACTACCAACGAAAATTGGTTCGAACGAAATCTATTCAGTAGTTTTTTTTAATACGTCAAAAATATAATTTTTACGGAACCCTTTAGTGCGGGAGTCCGACTCGCACTTGGCCAATTTTTTAAAACAAAAATTCAGTATCAATTGTTTTAACCTTATTGAGTGACAGAAACCGCAACGTTTCAATGATATTTCGCCTCATTATACCATTTTCTATAGCTGTCGTCCTTTTTTGAGTGCGATAGCGATGGCCCATTCAAGGCATGGGAGAAGCCTCCCATTGTCTCGACACTCCATTGTTTTCCCCCATGAAATGGACGTTTAAAAAATCCCCGCCCCAGCTCTCCATAATGACACAGCAATAATATGCTTTCGAATCATGCCGCGGGATCAAACAGAGAATAAATGGGTACAATGGTTTAAACACTCAGTCCAGAGGGGATAGGGAATTTCTGGACGCGTTAATAGGATTAGATTTGATATTGGAGCCTCTCAAACGAAATAGGCTGAATTGTTAGGTTGTGATTGTGGGATTTGAGATTGACATAAGAGGCTATTTTTGTGGAAAAGAAAAATGGGTACCTCTACCTACAATTTAAATAATAAATAATAATAAATAAATGCCTTGGACTGACACACCAATTGCCTAGCCCCAAACTAAGCTCGAAGCTTGTACTATGGATGCTAGGGAACGGATAGACATACTTAAATACTTTAATAAACATCCATGACTCGAGTACAAATGCCGATGTTCATCACACAAACATTTGCCCCTAGCGGGATTCGAACCCGCGACCCTTGGTTTCGTAGCCAGGGTCTCTGACCACTAGACCAACGGGCCCGTCAATTCAGTACATTATAGCTACTACACATAAAACTAGTATATAATATTTTCTTAAAATACTTTCTTGTTTGCATATCCCCTCATCTAAGAGATTCTACGTCCTACAAAAGACTGCAACATGCTGCCTAATGATGACTTGTTTTTCTTTTAAGGGAAAATCCATTAATTTCCGAAGCTAGTTGATAGTAACAATCGAAACGCTACCTTAAGGTTTACTATTTCCACAATATACACAACGTTTAATACCCTCCCTGCGTCATTAGGTATACAATCAACTAAGTAGACGAAGGTCAAGCGGGGAACAATAGTCGTAGTCGCTCAGTCGTAATTACTTATTCAAGGGTTTGTGGATAAATAATTAACAGTCGGGGAATCGTCTGACTTACAAAGACAAACTGTGTTACATAATTCTGATTTATTTCTTACCTACTGTTATTATAAATACCAAATTTACCTTTGTCTGAAATTGTTTATTTTATGTAGGTAGCTAATGCTAATTTATGTGATTTCTCAAAATTAGAAGCTAAACAATACAATGGTAGCTTAAATGGTTCGTCCTTCGCACGGATAGACAAAATTGTCTGAAATATAGCCTTTGTTACTCTGTGATAATGTTTACTTTTGTAGTTTTGAGTTAATTAGTTACATACAAAAATACAACATACAAATCTTCCTTCTTTAAATATACACTCAGCAAAAGATCTCACCACTTTGACCCCATTAATTTTGATCCTGAACGAGATTCAGATCAATAGCTGCTGGTGAATGGGACAGGTTCACATCCCAACGAGCAATGAAGCCAGCCATTAATATGAATAACAGGAGCAATTACTGGAAGCACGTAAATTGAGCTTATTGGAAGCTCAGTAAAGCTTTGCCGTGAAAAATAAGAACAAATTGACTTCGAAGTGTCTTATTGACAATTTTAATAACAGAATATGCTCTGTTGCATGCACATGCAAAACAAAATAAAACATTTTTTCCATGAAAAGTTAATTATTATCCTTTGCAATAAAATAGTTACAGGTATGACTTGATCGGTTAATTAAAAGTAGCTTTTATTTTTAAAATAAAAAAAAATCACAGCGTTAATAACTTACTATTTATAAAGTATGTCATTACGCTCTTGATAGCTATTTTTACCCTTCTTTATATTTACCATGGCGGCTCCATTGTCCGATGACATTTACAAGTATCCTATGACGTGCTTTCAAAGTATCTTTACAAGTTACAGGCTTTGTACCTTAGTGTTTAACAAAATGAGCTTTATTTTTATAAGCAAAGAGTAGAAAACAGCACGACTAAAACGGAGAGATATTTTGTTCCCGATATTCTTGTTGTCTTTATGATCCCCAGAGGTTTTAACGGCGGTATTAAGTTTATATCAGGATAAAGAGGTCTTTACACTTTGACGGCAAGTTTAAAACCGGTGATATTTCCAAGAACAACACTTCTAATTCCCGCTTGGATCAAAAAAATATTTCTTCGAAAGGTAGCGAGTGGCATTTTGCAATGTGGGAATTCCTTTAAAAAGCAATAAATGGTTGATCTGCTAATTTTTTCATTGATCATTTTTGTCATTGATGGAATTTACGATTAGGTACTACTTTTGGAGGGGAGCTCACTTCGTTTTACACTAGTACAACGATATCAGTGATAAAGATCAGTCTCCCCCTAATGATAACATAACATTTCTGTTTGAGCATACTACATAATACGTAGATAGTCTAACTAGGCAAATAAATACCATTCTTTCAACCATATTATTACATAGACGCAGTTCCTCATTTATTTTTAAAGTTAAAAATAATAATATCGCGTTTAGTCCTGTTGTAATGTTGACTAATTAAAATGTAACGCGAAAGTTTAAGTCTTAAATTCCTCTTCCTAACCATCTAACATTTTGTTGCAGGACGGCACATTCTCCCTGGCTGACTTTACTGACGCATACCAAGAAAACGAAGTACAACGCGTGATCCGCGCGTACGAGAACTCGATCTCGATCGACGTCCACTGCTCGACCGGCGGCGGCGGCGACTGGGCCAAGCTGCCCGGCCTGCCCTTCGTCAAGCACTGCAAGATCCGCGTCAACCCCACGGACATACTCGACTCTGGCTCTCAAGCCATCAAGGATTTTATCGGTAAGTCCATTTATACATAGCTCAGTTGGGGACCACGGCAAACCACCCACACCACATGATGTGTGAGGTGGTGTGGGGTGACGTTTTAGAGGCGGGCAGCGCATCAGCGAACTTAGTGGTTGTTGATGTCCATGGGCGGCGATGATCATCTTACTATTATATGACCCACTTGCTCGTTACTTACTACGAACCCTCCGCCTGGAAGCGGCTTTCTTTCACATGTAGACTACAATAAAAAAATTGGCTTCGAAATACTAAGAAATAATACAAGTAAATCTAAAAACGACTTAAACAGTTACTTATCAGTTTACATAGCAGTCGTAACAGTTTTAACAGTAGTTTTACGCGTTTGAAAATTTATAAGTGTTACACAATTTTGAACTTAAAAATCGAACAAAGAAGTAGCCTATTCTCCGTAATGTACCTAAGCAGTAAAACAAACCTCCCACATATTATAATGCTAGACGCAGACGGCATCCGGCGAACACTGTAGCTCTAATTTGCTGAGAAACTTTGAGCCCATTGAAATGTCTGCTAACGATGCCTCTTGTGCTGAGCTGAATAGAGCTATACACTAGGATCGTCTGAGAGGATTTATTCATTCGGAGAATTGCCTATTTACTCCAGACAATATCAACAAAACTTCGAGATTCCTTGCTGAGTGTACCGCTAGACAATTATGAGAATAATTACTAACTAAGTAATAGTTTTCCATTAAATTTCTTGTCTGGTAATAATTAACAATCTCAACCAAATCTTCAGACAAATTTAATTGCTTAGCGTCACCGAAAATCCATATTTATACACCAATAAACATTTTGTTTACAAAAAGTGAAACATGCCGTAGTACGAAGTAGATACCTATTACGAATTCATTTGTAGTACCGTAGTCTCGTAGCAAACGTACGTTGTGGCGTGTGCTACAGATCGTTACGTGTCATGCTACAAATTGCTACGAGACTCTGCTGTAGCAAGCATTCAATCCATACTCTACTCGTAGATTAAACCATACTATGCTCGTCATTGGTTAGGTTGCTGATTAAGTCGTCATATATTGTATAAAAATTCCTAGCAGCGCCCTAGTTGAATGAATATAAAAAATGTATATTCTCTACCTCTAACCCTGGGAAACATCGGCTCACATCCACGTACAAAAACATGTGATCATCAGCTGTGGTCGTATCGATTTACCGATTTGTTTCGTCTCTGACACCGCCTCCTATGACCCTCGTCGACCTATATTCGGTCATCTGAATTATTTATCGTTAAAACGTAACTGTGATATTTATTATTTCCCGATTTAGGGATATTTTTAAATACGTGAAAAATATAAATAAAGTAATTAATCTAGTTAGACCAAGTCAAGACTACGCTTCTTCCAACTGTTTGAATTCAGTATGATTGAGATTCATAATTTACGTACCTAAACCTTTTCACCTTACTCGCTGTTTCACGGGCACGAGTGAAATTAAAATTTCAAGTTCGTTCAAAAGTCGAAAACGGAATTATTCCGAAAAATTCTATTCGGTACAGAAAGTTGAGACTAACTAGGCTTGTTGTGGATCGGGACACGCCGGCAGCCGGAGTTCGCGAAACTATGGAATACATTTCCATAGGGGAGCTAATTTGAAGCCGCAACAACTTCTCAATTGCACGGAACGTAAAAGTTGCTCGTTGCTTGCGGGAAACGGGAGGTTTGTTAGCGGTGTAAGTTAAAAGAGCCTTCATTCTTAAGAGTTGTTCTGAAACATTAATTTAACTTCACTCTAATAGTAACTGTCCCCTGCTTTGGAGCTACTGATTAAAGAAAGAGTATAATATTAAATCTTGGGAGATTTTAGAATCTTTCTTTTGGTCTGTTCACGCATGTGTGTTGCTTGGTGTGAAAATTACTTACCATCGTCCCTACTATCCCTTTGCTACCTTTTCCAGTTATTAAAATAATGAAATGTACGACTCAGAAACTGACTAGAATATTAAGAAATGGAAATTCCTGTTAACTTTCGTACCTGTTCTTCCCTTAACCATGTTTATTTTTTGTACCAAACCGACGATGTATGCGCGAGTTGGGGCTCGCAGGCAATTTAGCGAGTTATCTCCACCGGAGTCGCTCAAACACGCGTGTACGTGTATGACAATTACTCATGCTAATCGCACCACCGTTTAAGTTATTCCGCAACACCCGCCATCTTGCGGCGAAATCTCTGCCGTCATTCATATTAAACGTTGCGATTTAATTAATTAGCAAATGGAGGTATGCTTGGGATTAATTACAGAACATGAAATACGATTTCCTTCATTGGTGTGCAATTTTTGAGAACCTAGGAATGGTAGGTTAATTTTTTTTTACCACAATATGTGTGTCATTAAATGCGTTAAAAATAACTTTGGTTGCAACTTTACCTCCCGTTTGTATTTTAATGCAACGTGAAAATTATCTCTTATCACCTTTAAGTGTCTTCATTCCATTTTATATTTAAAAATAGCATCGACAATTTCGTCGGTAACTTAAGCTATCGAATTTCCAACTAAAATCAATTCCTCCTTCGCTTTGTCTATACTTATAATAAATCTGTAGAGAGGTCAATTCTGTACATGAAATATATTTTCAAAATAACTATCAGGGGGTGATTAGTGATCGACACTGATGCCAAAAATGCAATCAGTAAAATTTTTGTCTGTCTGTCTGTCTGTCTGTCTGTCTGTCTGTCTGTATGTTCCTTATAGAAACAAAAACTACTCAACGGATTTTGACGAAACTTGGTATAATTATTCTTTATACGCCTGGGCATATTATAGGATACTTTTCATCACGCTACAATCAATAGGAGCAGAGTAGTGAAGGAAAATGTTGGGAAAACGGGAGAAATTCCTCCATTTTTAAAGCTTCTGTCGCGTGTGCAGCCTTAATGGTTAAAGTTACATAGAAATCATGTAAAACGGAAATATTCTAAATAAAATTGCCTAAAAAATATCGCTTGACAGCATATATCTATCTTTTACGCTTTACTCACAATAACCCGTGTAACTGATCCAGATAGGTTTGAACGCGCTAATCTTAGGGACTACTGGTAAGCTAGCCAAGATGTCGCGACTTATAATATGTATGTATATATTGCCACCCCGTACACGAACTGCATATTTATGTGAGTGGGATGGAGATATAAGTCGCTACGAAAGCGGATGGCGAATTCGTCAAAGCGGTTAGTCTATCAGGTTCGAATTGACAAAATCTTTTGAGTTGGATAGTCCACTTACAGTTTGTCAAGGAAGGCTTTAAGCTATCTATAGTAACACTGTGTGCGGAAACCGAAACCCACGCGGACGGAGTCGCTGGCGGCCGCTAGTCGTAAATAAATATTTTTGTTAACTTGTCTCATACCTTTTAGTTTGAAACGAGAACCATAGCGAGTTCGGTATCGCGAGACGAACCCGATACCGTTACAACTTTAATGTTGTTCTCTCAACTGAAATTGCTTCCACAACTCCGCCACACGTCAGTTAGTTGGCGGACTCCGTTAATGTTAAAGTAAACGGGGAACTGTTTCGCCGAAATCTGAATTAATTACGTGTTATGATATTTGATGCTGCCTGAGATGTGACTTTGATGTTCTGCTGACTTTGAAAATTGAAAGATATGCCTCTGTAACTTCATTTACGTACTGGTACGCCAAAAGAAATCACAAAATTACGTGTCGTTTTTAAAACCAAAAAAGAGCAGTCGACATAAAAGTTAATGGTTTTTTTTATTTTAATTTAATATTGGAATTCAATTATGAACATAATATTTTCCATTTTAAAAAGAAAATGCCATTTGAATGTGGCGCCTGCTGAAACATAAACAGTCGTGCTACAACTTTGCTCATTAAAAGTCAGTAGGCGCTTGTCATTATTCAAATTTTCTCATCTTATTCCTACCTTTTCCTTTATATTCAGTGGAATATGGTATAAATAGTACTTTTTGGTTTAATGAAACAAGAATTAAAAACATAATTTCATAACCTACCGTCAATAAAAAAAGTAAATACCTACTTCATTTCGTTGTTAAAGAGGTTTGCAAATGCAATTTCAGTTTAAAAAGCTGCATGTTTTTATGAAAGGAAATCCAAGCAACAATTTCCCGGGCTAACAAATCTGCAGCATATTCAAGCTGCATTCATGAGTAGGTACATATTTCAATGCGGGTCGTTGATATTAGCTGCATCGCCTGCAATACCGGCATTATGGGTATAATGCAGGTGCAATATGCGGGAGAATGGGCTTCCTTTACGCCGGCGGTATTGAGCTCTACTGAAATAAATCATGCGGTATTGCATTATGATTTTAACTCATCTTTAATTCTATGCCTAAATAGTGAATGTCTAATTTAGATGAATAGGTAAACCATAACAAGTTACTATTAAATAAACTTGTACCTACTCGAATGAGGCAATTTTAGATACCTTACCATTATAATTTTGATTTAATTTTCCCTCAGAGCACTAGGTACCTGAATAGGCGAAATAAGAATAATTTGATGAACCGTACTGTATTGGAGCGTATTTCAAATAACCTAATAACGTCTTCAACTGAATTGAATTTCTTGTTCAGTAGCTTATCTTTTACGACCAATTACGCAGGATTTATTACAATGTACGTGCTGCACGGTAATCCCTGTTATTTTATGTCTCACATTGCTCATCGTAACTACATGAAAGAAAATAAAAATGGCGAACAGTTCTCGTGTTGATCTTTTTAAACGTGAACTTACTACTTACACAAGAAATGTCGATTACCTTTCTGAAACATGCATAGGAACTGCTATAGCGGTATTCTCTTACAATCACACAAGATAAGAAATACCAGTTTGTTGTAGCTACCACCTCCAATTAATCAACACACTAACTTATACATAATATTAAGTTTATTAGCCATTCAATCATGTTCAGTCGTCAACATTTATTAATGTAGGTATATTAAATAAATCATCTCTTGACAAGATCGGGCCGTGTTCCACGTATGATCCCGCATTAATCGTGGCGGGAACTCATTGCTACACCGTCTATTTCATTAAGCTGGATTAATTAAGTTCAAAGTTGAAACTCTTACGATGCCAAGGAAATTACGACTCTACGTCGACGTAATACAGTATGATACTGCATGGTAGGGCTACCGGAGTTACTGGAGCAGAAATATTGCAAGTTCTCAGGTCATTGATTGGGTCTCATGACGGATTTCCTGAATCTAGGTTAGAGATGCTGTTTTAGCACTTTGGTTTTGAGGTCAGTCATTAGTTAATAGTGTCTAAAGGTAGTAACTAACCCTTTGGTTAGTTATAACACACTCGTTAAATTTATAGTTACGCACTCGTTTATTTAACTTAACTAGCCTTACCCTTTAACAATCTAAAAAAGGAAAAGCTCTAAGAACTCTATTATTTGGCAATGATATGCCAAAGTTCAGTATGTAAATAAAACTCTACTCTTAATACGTAATAAGCAATTTCTGATTAGATCTCGAAACTTACTTCACCAACTGTATCGTAAAGATTAATGACACTCATGTACAAAATGCGAGTGTAGTTATTTCCGACAACAATTTCTCCCCTCAAACTTGGTCCATTCATCAATCAAATAGACTAATCCACTCTCGGCCGCGTCCGAGCAAACTTCGCCGCGAATTACTCCCCGTCTCGACTTGATTCTTCAGACAATTCAGTTCCTCTGACCTCGTGATGTTTTTAACTTGGTTGATTAAATTTTGCGATTCTCAACCCTACAGCAATTTTGAGAAATTAACAAAGAAAATAGTCCAAGATCCCGGTGCCCCCAGACGTTACTTATTTTCTCTTATGAAATATAAATGGGACAAAGTAGTGTTAGTACGTACTTTGAGTGTGTGCATACCTGCTACCTTGGGTCGACGGCCAATTCATAGGTACCAGGTGCTAAAGGTAGATAAATACAGTACTAATTTTTCTTAAATTCTCAGCGCTGATTTTTACATATGTTTTAGATATTGTTGTTAAAAATTAATAATCATTATTGCCAGACACTTTCCATCGGCGCTTACCCTTACCAGACACTTTAAAACTTCAAAAAAAAATAACATATTCTTACTTATAATCTCACTCTTGATTTTTATGTATGATACTTGGGGAACTATTTGAACACCCCTGGTCAGCAGCCAGACCAATTGGAGGGGTCAAACATCCCCCCAGACACACGTAAAGTGTCGCTATGTGTATTAGTCCAGTAATTTCAACAATTTTGATCCACGATCTGCGGAATAATTCCTAGTGAGCTGAATTTTTGTATACACCTTTATTATGATATTGTAATGATGATGTGAAAAATCGACATTGATATCGTGCCGGTTAAAAAAGTTATAGGGGTCCAAAAGTCAAGAAAATCAGTTTTTCGCAAATATCTCGCGATCTATTGCTCAGAGGTCAATAATGGTTTC
Organism: Nomophila noctuella; assembly: GCA_958496325.1. NCBI lineage: Eukaryota > Metazoa > Arthropoda > Insecta > Lepidoptera > Crambidae > Nomophila > Nomophila noctuella. The sequence continues at coordinate 14,852,107 of OY292495.1, read as the reverse complement.
ATAAAAGTTGTTCGTCGTAAAATTGTCTACAAAAAAGGTCTCTTGCATTTTTCTGTAGAAATAACCGTTTTTGAAATAGAGACTAGAATGCACTCAGATATGGTATTGTATACCGTACTCCACATACCAAGGCATAAACCCTATTGTTTGTTTTTTCCCTTTTTTGTTTGTGTGTTTTTTGTTAGTATGATGTTCTACATATATAGAAATATAAAGCACTTGTAATACTAGTACAGTCAGGAAAATAGGAATATCAACAATAAAAAACTAAGTGGCAATTTTTTTTGGCACTTTATAACTCAAGAACGGGCTGACCGATCCAAACCAAATTTTTAGGGTTTGTTAAAACTATTATGTTTTATGTGAAGTTTGAACAAAATCGGTCGCTTCACTTTATACGTAGCGAAGCACGAAGGAAAGTGTCTGGCAATAATGATTATTAATTTTTAACAACAATATCTAAAACATATGTAAAAATCAGCACTGAGAATTTAAGAAAAATTAGTACTGTATTTATCTACCTTTAGCACCTGGTACCTATGAATTGGCCGTCGACCCAAGGTAGCAGGTATGCACACACTCAAAGTACGTACTAACACTACTTTGTCCCATTTATATTTCTTATGAGAAAATAAGTAACGTCTGGGGGCACCGGGATCTTACTCTAAAAGTTTTGCACATTGAAAAGCAAAGAGAAACAAAATATTTCATAAAGTTTGTCAGATATTTTTTTGTTAATTAAAGCGTTTTGTATTTAGGCTTCTCTTTTTCTTGAATTGTATCAAAGCAAAGACCTTACAATCTAAAATCATTATCATGTCACATTATGGAGACAAGTGATTATAAAAAGTGTATTTATAAAAAAAGTCTTTGCCCAGGTTGAAAATTATAGTACGGTTAAACGGTGGTTATATCGTCGTACCATTATTATCAATGTAATGGTAAAGAAGACAGTCGTACTTATCCTTCTTACAAAGTACAATAATTTTGGCCGAAACCTATGTACCGATATACCCCCTATAGCGTGCTTATTTTAACAGCCAATCCGCGGTGGAGTGACTAAACATCGATTCCCTTCCAATCAAACCGGCAATCCGGCAATTTCACTTTCAAATGCACGAATAAAACAATTAATAACCGCCAAAGAAAATGTACAGCAAGTTTAAACTGTAACGCCGTCAGGGATCTAAATTGTAAATTGGCCGCGTAGTCGATTTGTATGGTAATTAGTCTAGCCGGAGTCACCGCTAGGCAACAGCTGAAACGGCCATGTCTCACGAAAAAACTTGCTCTTTTACTAAATTCTGATTGCGGAATAAAACAAATAAGAAATCACTGATTGATTAATCAGCAATTCAGCAGCCTTTATTTAATAAAGTAGATTTGAGTCGATACCTAGTGAATACGGAAAGTTGACCTTGTTGAATATATATTTTTTTTCGTTCAAATTAAAAATAGCTCTGATTAATACATTTATAAATAATAATTCTATGTATAATATGTATGTATACAAAAAAAAAGTAAATAAGTAATGTTTAACCGTTGTCTGGCACCCATAGTACAAGCTAATGCTTAGTTTGGGGCTAGATGGCGCTGTGTGAATAATGTCCAGAGATATTTATTTATTTATAATTGGTAATTAACAACGTATATTTCGAATTTTGACTCACTTTGATAGCCTGCTGTACCTACCTATATTTTAATTAGGATCTTATTTACCTGCTTTCTTTTTTAACCTCTGACTAACTTCCCCAGCATACCTGGACCCGTACATCGTGCCAGCCAGCCTGGAACAGCTCCTGGTGTCGAGCGACGTGGTCGGCAACATCCGCTTCAGCCACCCGACGCTCTACGTCTTCCCGGGAGGACAGGGGGACGCCGCCCTCTTCGGCATCAATGGATTTAACATGCTTGGTGAGTACTACATAATCTCCTTTAAATACTCAAATTGATGGATGAATCTCACTTCTATCTCATTGCTCCCCATTAATATGTAGTTCTGAATTTGATATATATACGGCCATGGAAGATTGTTGGTCTACCCAGTCAGTTGTGCAAAATAATCTTTGCATTTAAATCATGTCCCTATTTGATGATTTTATAGATGGTCTTGAATAAGGAACATACTTAGGTAGTGAGTAGGTACTCATATTTTTCCATCATGAATGGCTATGCCCCAAAATCCTAAAATGGTGTTATCCAAGCCAAACATTTGTTTATCTTAATGATACTACTTTTCTTTGCTCCAAAACAACATATTTCTAGCTCTAGAAACCATAAAGCCTGAACACAAACAAGTTGGCAAGATAAAACTAGTAAAAATAGGACACGATCTGAAGCAATCTAGTATCGTTTATCTTGGTACGAAATAGTCTTATTACGGCTAGAACATGCCCGTCCTTCGTAATGTCTGGGCTAAATCACAGCGTAGTAGCGCAGCTGAATCATCCTACAGGCGATACGGGACGCCCTCGATCCCGTAACTTAGTTCTGAAACGCTCCCGGCCCAATTTTTGCCAATTGCCAGGGCCGTAGGCAGTGAGCGAATCGGAGCAAAATGTGTGTTAAAGCTTTTTGTAAGTCTTGTAACAGTACCTACATTTCACGTTTTTCGTTTACAATTAATATGATTTTAAAGCCTCATCTCCTCGATTTTTTAGATTACTTTAAAGGATGTTTTGAAAATAACCACTAGTTAATTAATTTATGGAAAACTTGTTTCTATAAAAGTACTGATTTATTGTATAATTACGAAAATATATTAGTTAGTTACTTGCATAAAAATAATGTTATTTTTACTTATCCGATTAAAAATAAGTAAATAAAAATCAAAAAAAATCTTTATTTACGTAGGCATCGCTTATATGTTGTAAAACTTATGTGCCCATGTTCAGCCATTTAAACTCATTTGCTAGGGCCCTTTTATAGCCAAGCTACGGCCCTGTGCGTCCCCGCATGTTACTACTCTGGAATTCTGCCAAAACGCCGCAGGGCGTGTGGCACGACACTCTAAGAAATTACATTGACAAAATGGTTATAGCAGAAAAAAGTAGGGGTGTATGAGCAATGTTATTACGCCTGATATTGAGGAAAAGTCGGTTATGATTTTGTTGCGATTGAGATGCGGTGGAATTCGAAATATTTTTCATCAAAGATATTTTAATCCAAATACTTTATGTTATTAGACTTATTAGTAAATAAGAAGTTTAAACTACAATTGTAAATACATAAACACAATGAAGTGTTATCACAGATTTTGAAATTAATTTATACAAAGAAGATATTAAACAACCTAGACAGTTTCAAATTTGAAAATAATCATACATTGAATTCCAAAAAATATTCAACGGGTTTTACCTATACTTACTTGAAGCCAAACACAAATTAGAGCAAACGTGCGAGTAAACGGCTGATGGCTATAATACGTAATTACGAAGCGATCAGATGCTTTAACTGTAACCTAACACATCACGCGAAAAGCTTATCATCAAAGGAACTTGTGTATGTATTCATAGGGTTTCCGAAGACACCAAATATTTAGCCGTCAAGTAAGGATCAAAGTCGACACCCAATACACCCGGTTTACTTAAGCGCCTAAGTTTTAAGCACGGCTCGTCAATTCGATACCCACTTAGCTAAAGGCTAGTCTGTCAAGGGGCTTTTAGTCAAGAAATCCAATATCTTCGCTGGCACAATACCAACTGCTTGAGCGAAGGCCACGGGGCCGTGTCGCCGCGTCGCTCGAGTTTATTTGTAAGAAGAAAAACTTGTAGCTACATACTTCTCGTTTTTGAGAAGCTGAATACTTTTATTTGGCTTTTCAATCTTTTATAGATGAACTTTAATATAGGGAGATAGATATTTCGTTTAGGGATATGTTATGATTTGCATCAATATTTTTAATACACCAGTACTTAGACTTGGTACATACATATAGTGACATGGTCTAGTGAAAACTTTATGCAACTTACCTTCTGTAGAAATCTTTCCTTTCGGCCGGCATGGCAACTTAACTTCGCAACCAGTTGAGAAAAATACATTTTTATTCTATGTTAATTATCTCTAAGCCGTGACCAACAGATATCTTCTTTCAGCTTACCTTACCTTCTGTAGAAATCATTGTGCAATCGAAACAAGAACTCTCCATACCTGAACTAAATATAAAGAGGGATGCCGAAATTAGGCCAAGAAGTGCACACGATGTTCCATTTTATAAAAATAGCTAAAATATTCGTTCTTAATTATTCGCGCTATTCGTATGTCGCTTAAAGTTGGGGTTAATATAACAAAAATTAAAAGAAATTCAACTATTTATAAACCCCACCGGAATTGCGTCCTTTTGACAGATATGTGTAAACAAATCTATCTACGCCCTATCAGCATTGAAGTAAAGCTCAAATTCGTGTGTATCGAGCCGACCCGCGGCGGGCTCGTATGTGTTAAGAGTTGCCACTACAGAAATATAATTTCAGATAATCGATTATAAGAGAATATCGAATATTATTACGTTGGTGGATCTTAGCTAAAATAGAAATAAAAATACCACTTACAATTTATCTACAGAAATGAGGTGAATAATTGGTTGCAATTTTTAAGATACCCGTACGATTCCGTACGATCGTGACATGAGGGGTAGCATGTCAAAATAAAAAATAAATATATTTCAGTGTCATTATCCTATTTATCTTTTAAATATTTTATAATCTCAGTAAAATATTTTCATGAATCAATCAAACGTGTATTTTATAAAACTATATTGGAATCGAATAGATCTAAAATCGAATATCGATATTTTTTTACGCAATGGAAACACTAAAGTCACTGCCAATTCAATTGTCAAAGTTCAAAATATCAATAAGTAATTGTGTTTTTCTTGCATCAACAAAGTGATCGGTTTTATTTCGTGCGTTTAACTAAACAACTTTATTATGAATACTGACTCCGACGATCCGGGTTCAGCCGTAGCAGGTAAACAAATACTTTTTACAACCTTCAACAGCTAATATGGTGGAAATCGTAGATTGTAATACTGATGGAAAATAATAAATATGCATTTTTCCAAAAACACTGACTTTTTTTAAACCCTTTCTTTCGCCAGTTAACTAATGACTATTTACTCTATATTTCCATAGTACTTTCATATGTGTGCACTGTGGGCCGGAACTTCTATGGCCAGCAGGCGTCCCCCTTTAAAAGCTCAAATAGCGAAGAATCACCAAACCAAATGAGAACTTGAAGGAATTCGGAATAAATTAGAAGGAAAATGGAAATCGAGAGCAAACAACAATTACAATAAGTCCGCAGGTAATACGCCTTGGTTGGAATTGAAACTGTTAATTGTAAATCTGTCTGGTCGACAAAGCGTTCAATTAGCTCTGTCAACAATCGTTGTTTGCTGAGCTCGCCTCGGCCTGTGTTGGTGTAAACAAAGTATTCAGGTGTAAATATTGGTTTATTCCGACGTTATATCGAATTACTTATTAGTATTTAATTTGGGGATGTAGAAGCAAATATCCCAAAATTGTGATTTACAATTACCTACTTATAAAGTTTGAAATACGCGCGAGGCAATTTATCTGTTTCCAGATGAAATGTTAATGCGAAATATTCAATGAGTAGTTATTTCTCTTATTACAAAGTTAATTCTACTCTTAATACAAAAAAAATATGTAAAAAAAGTGATTCATTATTATACCAATTTTACCCAATTAGTCGTACCTTTCACTTTTGTCTTGCATTTCAATAGCGATTATAAGGCACACAATCTTACTCTGATTTTCTCCTCATTCAGTAGGCTTATGAAATGAAAGATTATACTGCTCACTTACAAAGTGAATTCAAACTAGAAAGAACAATAGGCGAGCAAGATAAAGATCTCGGGATTTACTTCAAAAGCGCGTCATATCTGACTTAATTTCAGAGCCTACTTGTATTTTGGAAGTTTTCTTTATCACTACTTATAACTAAGCTTTCTCTTTCTCTTAAATGTCTTTGTAAACAGAATATGAACGTTTACTTATCTGTGCCGAAAAGAGTAGGGGTGTAAGTGGAAAAAGAGTAGGGGTTATACTACTTGTATTCTGCTAGTTAATTTTTAACAGAGGCGTAACTACGAGTGTCTGCCATAGTCGCAGTATCGCCTCTGTAGTAAACAAACAACAGGTTTATGTGAGTTGTTCCTTTTACGATAACGCCACGGGTCATAATTATTTTTGTTAGAAAAAAGTGGTAGATCACGCTGTGTCGATAACATGTAGATATGTTTGTGGCATATAGTTAAAGCATTAATCTTGTCATCAAACGCGTCGGACACACATGTAATGTAATCGGCTCACGAGTCCGTTGTTTGCGCGGCGTCCGCTCGCTGAGAGCTTGTCCAACACTCGCGCCGCAGGAAACACCGCATCTGTTAATATTGATAAATAGATGTGGTGTCGATTGCAGTGTCGTGGAATCGCCAAAAAAACATATGCTTACGATAAAGCATTCGATAACATTTATCACAATACTAACCAAAGTATCAATCACTTGGTGTAGTGGTCAAGAATTTTACTATTATACCAAGAGGGCGCGGGTTCGAACCCCACTTGACAAAAATTTGCATGCATGAACATGTATGTTTGCCCTGGCCTGGGTGTTTCCATGTAGTTCTTTTAGTATATTTGTATCAATAAAGTGCTTAAGTATGTATCGTTTCCTAGCATCCATGGTACAAGCTTCGAGCTTAGTTTGGGGCTAGGCGATTGATGGTTTAGTCCATTTATTTATCCAAACAGATCGTTATAAAAATATATCACAAACCTCATCGGTGAATTTCCATAAAGTTCACGTTCGTCAGCAAGTGAGCCGCCTCCATTACCGCGGCCACTCGCGGGCGTAGGGCGCTCCAATTTATTTTTCAATCAAGTGCACTGGGAGTGTTTAGATTCGATTTTATCCTGTTTGTTTGGTTAACACTCCAACCTAGGCGACAACACGACTTGTTTTTTTTCGTTTTATTCGCTTTGGATATTGATTTCAACGGTTTGCATTACTATTGTTTTTTGAGTTAATAGTTGATTTTATAAATTGTAGCACGTGGATGGAAGGTATAAAGCTTTGATTTCTAAACTTAAGCAACTCATTTAGATTGTTAAAGCCAAAGCTAGACAGATCAAACAAAAATCACTACATAGATAGAATGTGTAAGCTCATAGCATGTTACAATAAAACTTGTATTTAATTTCGTGGTCGTATCCGTTGGCGATAAATTAATTTACGACGCACTTCAAAATTCGGTTGAATATGTTATTTTAAATTAAACGATCATTATCAATTGACAATTTAAACCTTACCGAACAATATTGTCAATCTTGGTAATGAATCTGTCAGTTTGTTCAATCATTGATGCTCATTTCCCGGAGTTTAATTAAAATAATAATTGACTGGTGATTAATCAGCCGTTTCCTTTTAACACCTCACTTGTTACGCAATGGGGGGTCGAAGGGGGGGTTGACAATACTGTTGAAATAATTCGATGCATCACCGCGGATCCAACTACTCATCGAAACATTGCGGTTGTCAAACAAAACGAGAGCTTACGTGACAAATGATATGAATACAACAGAATGCTTTAATTAAGGCTTATTTTAATTATTAATCCCGTAATGCCACAGGAATACATTAATATCGAAATGTATCCTTCCATGTACCTTTAAAATGTAAAGTTACGTTGTGTTTCATTAAACACGATGTAGGTAGCTTAACATTATAATTAGTGGTGAAAAAGCTACGTCGTTCAAAATTTCATACTCGTAGCTCTGTACGACACTGTTACTGAGCTGTTTCACCTTACAAGCAACACCCTTAATAACAAAGTGACAATGATTTAACTAATTCTGAGTGATTTCCACAAACTTCACCATTTTTAAATCCTACTTTTTGTGTACCAACTAGACTAATTTACTGTATTTCATGTGCATGTTGATAAAATGATTCCTGTACCTTTTTTTGACGCACCATGTCGCCGCGGGCTAGCTAAGCCCGCGACCGTGTGTGGGGCTCGGGCGCACAAAATAAGTACCCACTACCCACTAAACCCCTCCGGTTTCTCCTTTCGCTCGCATTAGGACTATTCAGGACGGATCGCTGCCAGCCGCCGAGTGGGCGGCTTATGTTCGATCCGATGATTCCTGTACTTATATTCAACAAAAAACAAACGGTTATTTGAATCGCTGCTATGTGTAATTCCAGTGGACGGCGGCTTCTCCCGCAAGGCTTGCTGGTGGGACTTCGCGCGGCACCTGGACCGGCTGGACGCGGTGCTGTTCACGCGCCTCAACAACTGCTCGGCCGCCGGCATGGCCGCCGTGCTGCGACGCAAGGCCGGCGCCAACGTATACCCGCAGATCGGACACTTCTTCTGCAACCTCGAGGTACGTGTGCGACGGGGTACGGTCTGCTATATAGGTATAAGTAGATTCAGTGAAAGTATGTGATGACTAGTTAGTTTGTTAAGCACTATTACAATGGCTATAGGTATTAGACGGATTTGTATTCATATAAAAAGTATTTTTTTATTTTTTATTTAGCGAAGTATTAGAGCTGTGTGTGTGGAAGGCTGGAAGGGAATGGCACCGTTACAGGTGTCACTGTAAGGTAGACTTTGAGCACCTATAACTTTAGGACATGGCCTAGTCCACTTTGAGCACTCAATTGACCTTTTTGTTAGGCACGTCAAATCGTCCTTCCGCCGAACTATTATAGTTAGGAAATTGTATGTTGACATAGACAGTAATTTGACTTTCGTTTATAAACCGTCTATCAAAACATTTATTTACTTGCTATAGAGTTTTTATAAAAAAATAAGGTAATTGCAATGAAATTAAGCTCATAGATAAGTATTTTTTAAAGTAGTAAGCATAATGTGCTATATTATTTATTACACATTATAAGGTGGTAAAGTTAGGCATGCGATCTGGCTATAGGATAGAGGGAAGAGGGTTTCCATCGGTTGGGCACTTTATCTCCAAAGAATTTGCAGTCGATTCTTGGTAATATGTAGGATATCGATTCTTGCACAATATTACATAAAGGTGGAAGCTTAGTTACCAGTAGACGAGGTGATAAGCCGGCGCCACTGTGTCGGTCGCGAAGGTCGCCGCAACCCGACACCAGCCGCGCCTGAGCGGGCATTCGCTTACCGGTTCTGATGCCGCTTCACCCTTGACTGCTCCTTCATCCACCGACATGCAATAGAACAAGTAGCGATAATACTCAGTAATAAAAACTTATGGGACCTTTTGATTGATAGTACATACCTAGATCTAATTTTTATAAAAAATCAACGCACTTTGGTGTGGGCGAAGGGGATATACGAGTAATTTTAATGCTAACTGCCTTCGTGGAGCATTTTTAAGCATCTGGCCCAGTTGTGGTTTTAAATTGTAACCCAATCTAACAACTACAGATGCTTAAAAATGCTTCTTCTTCATTGCAAAAAATGGCAAGACGTAGACTACTTTAATCTTTACATAAAACTATTAGAAAATAGAAAAGATTTGTATGATTTTATTAATTCAAATTACTGGTGATATTCATTTTTTTTATTGAAATGCTACACATATTTTGATTTACATTTTAAGTCTTCCCGTTCGAAGCCAGGACGGTATTTTGCTTCAGCATCATTCTTAATGTGATTTCGCGATTATTAGAAAACCTTTGTTACGACAACTACATTAAGGACGAAAGCTTGAAATGTTCTTTATTATATAACATCCGTAGACAAGATATACATAGTTATCGTCGTCCGTGATCTTAATGCCCAAGTTGGGACGGATAACAACATGTGCCAAGTGTGGATGATGATCACAATTCAAACACAAAGAAAACGACATGTTGAGAACAAGTGACATAATATAATTTAATCATAATTTTCTTAGCGCAATAATTTTATGAGCAAATGAAGTGTGCCCGGGGGTATTGGAGCGAGTAGTGTCAGTTTCAATCGCGCGCGCGGCTGTCGCGTACATTAAACTGTTTACTCGTAGATATTGTGTTTAAATCCAACGCATAACTTTGAGGACTCACTGAGTGAAATGTAGTTGGTGACAAGTAAGTAAGAAAACGATAAGCAGTTTCGAAACACACTTTATCGTAGAATTAGCAATAGTATTTTTAAGGGTTTAGTTAGTATTACTTAGAATCAGTGAAAAAGAAATTTCGATCACTCTCACACAGTCCGCCGTCCGCGTAAATCCCTTTTATTTCGTATTCACATTAATATTTTAGGTCTCCGTTAATTATTGGCTGCAGGTTCAATTCCCGCTGAGTACATGAATATTTCAGTTTGAACTGATATTTGTGTTTATATGAACAATTATAACGTATTTAAGTATATTAGTAATACCACTCCAACAGTACGGAAAATAAAAGAAAAAATACTTAAGCAACATACCTCGGACTTAGATCGATATGAACATGTCTGGTTGTCCTGGTCTAGGTATTATACGTATCTTTTTAAGTATATTTGTAATACCACTGTTTGTTCTGACACCTGTAACACACGTGCTTAAGCTATGTGCTCGTACTTATCACGTAAAGTTAGAACTGTGATCTGAGGTATGTGTTGTTACGGAATATATTTATACTGAAATTAATAAATAACAAATCTAAAAAAATCTTTTGTTAATATAAAAGCTATGTACCTTCATATTCACTCTTTTGTCTCATTTTTTAATCATTTTGTATGTTTTTTAAGAACAAGTATACTCGTACTATTGTACTACTCAAATCAAATATCATTTATTGCTTTAGTTATAGGTTAATCTTATTCTAGGTGTTACAACTACTATATTTATATGCCATGATGTAGTTATTGATTGTATGACTTGTGTGCATTCCAGGAGCGCCGCGGTCTGGCCAGCCCCGACGGCGACAAGGACGCCGACACGCTGCTGGTGTCGCTGCTGCAGGAGGGCGCCGACATGATGGCCGACCTGCGCCACCTCAACCTCAAGCCGCAGCACTGCTACCGCAGCCCGGACCCCATCAACCTCTACCACAAAGTCGGCCATGGTCAGTATCACTTTCATCATCCTAGCGCCTCTCCCGGTTGCATCCTCGGCCATTACCTTGGAGCCCAGGGTACGCTGCGACTATGATCCTGAATTGACATGCCTGGTTATTACAATGGAGCGACTGTCGTCTGACCTCCGTAACCACAACGGAAACCAGGCCAGTTGGATCATAGTCGGGACTAACGGCTTAACGTGCCTTCCGAAGCACGGAATCATCATTCTTATCGGGCAATCAGGTGATTCAAGTCTGCAATGTCCTAACCAAACTGGGAAAACCAACACAAAGTGAAAGTGTTCCCCGCGGGATTCGAACCCACGACCTCCGAGTTCGTAGTTTTTGAGCACAGCGCTCTAACCACTACACCACGGAGTCAGTATCACTTTACACCTGCAAATAATTATTACCCGCGACCTGCAAGAATTGGGTATTTGACTGGCAGGGCAAATCACCTACTTTTATCAAATGTCAAAAACGTAACCTTGTGGGAAAAACTGTATGAAATACTGAATTGTGACGTCACATTTCTGTATTGTGTCAAATCAATTCTCTTTTAGTTTCAATTTGCTGCAATAATTTGTTAAAAGCTCAATAGTAACTGTGAGATAAAAAAATATGCTAATCTTTGATTTTATTTTTAATCCCAACTAATCCCAACTAATATTATAAATGCGAAAGTAACTCTGTCTGTCTGTCTGTCTGTTACGCTTTCCCGCTTAAACCTCGCAACCGATTTTGATGAAATTTGGTACAGACAATCTTTAGACCCTGAGACAGAACATAGGCTACTTTTTATTTCGAAAAAAAGAAATCCACGCGGACGGAGTCGCGGGCGGCCGCTAGTATTAGCATATAATGTTTTTTTCGTATGCAGTCTCATACCCAATCAATCAGAAAACTAGGTTAAGGCTTCAGCTTAACAATTTCTAAATATTATAAATGCAGTGCTAAGTGTTTGCGACTCCACCAAACCGAAGATGTACCAATATAATAGGGATGATGACACCACCAGTCATGTGACTTTCTTTTATTAACTGTCAAAACGATTTCTTACTATGAAACTTGTATGGAAATACTCTATTATGACGTCACTATTTTTGTAGTCAATTGAGAAATTAATAACTGTTTTTAGGTGATTTAAAAATACAAATCTTATGAATGTCAGAATACAAATCATCAGATAACTAAAAGCATCTTCTTTTAGAAAAATAGTATTGTAAAATTAATAGTGATATGAGTCATCATCCCTATTGTGTTATTGACACATCTCATCGCCGCTCAGCTTCGGTGGATATCGCTGTGCGGAGATGTGTCATATTTTTATGGCACGCTGGAAACGGAGATGTGAGCTGTGCGTGGACGACGCGCATTTGAGACAAGAGATGTGAGCAGCGTGCCGTGAGCGGTGCCACTCCTCTCTTTCTAGCCCCTTTCCTCATTCTAGTACCGTAAATTTAGTGGAGTCCAACAAGCTGAAAACCATCTATGTACAGCATACCGCACACCGCTCACATCTCCGCTTTGGTAGAGTCGCCAGAGCTGAAAAACATCTCTTCTCGCACAGCACACAGCACACTGCACACATCTTAGCTTTGATGGAGTCACGCCTTTTAATCTATAGTATAGATTGGCGTTATTTACTTCTAAACTTAATATAGTATAGCTGAAGAGTTGTTTGTTTGTTTATTTGAACGCGCTAATCTCAGGAACTACGTACTGCTTCAAATAGAAATTGAAAAAATATTTTTGTTTAAGATAGTCCATTATTCGAGGAAGGCTAAGCTCAAGCACAACACTATGAGTGCGAAAACCGAATTCCTCCGGATCGGGGTCGCGGGCGGCCCTTAGTAAATGCTAAATTCACTACCGCAACTTTGGAATGATGTTTCAAGCATTATTCAAACACAAAAATTCAACACACACATAATTGAATGTAACATTCACATGTAAATGACGGGCCCGTTGGTCTAGTGGCTAGAGACCCTGGCTACAAAACCAAGGGTCGCGGGTTCGAATCCCGCTAGGGGCAAATGTTTGTGTGATGAACATCAGCATTTTTACTCGAGTCATGGATGTTTATAAAAGTACTAGCGGCCGCCCGCGACTCAGTCCGCGTGGATATCTTTTTTTAGACAGACAGACAGAGTTACTTTCGCATTTATAATATTAGTTGGGATTTAAGTATGTCTATCCGTTTCCTAGCATCCATATTACAAGCTTCGAGCTTAGTTTGGGGCTAGGGTGTGTTAGTCCAAGGCATTTATTATTTATTTATTTAAATCATAGCGGGCTTCGACTTCCTAGCCTAGGCTATTAGTCTGTTAGTCGAAGGAATTTATTATTTATTTTTCACCTTTTACAATTATTTTAAGCAATAATTCTTTGTCTTATTTTTAAATATTCTATATGTGTTTTTAAGTACAAGTAAACTATAGTACTATGTAAGACACTGTGATCTAAACTGTCGCTGTATTTGTTTCAGGTACTCTTGATATGTACGTACTGAATCCGTCCAAGGACTCTAAACACGTTCGTGAATTTTTGAAACGGTGGCACAGTAGTGAACAAAAACTTTTTGAAGGTGTCAATGCACCAGGACAGTTTAATTTTCCAATTCCTAACTTAGTATCTATTTGTGCATTGCTCGTGTGGCGACCAGCAAACCCAGATGAGACGATAACAAGGATAATGTTTCCCGGGTCTACTCCTCAACACAAAATATTCGAAGGTCTTGAAAAACTCAAGCATCTTGAGTTCTTGCAACATCCAACTTGTACTGGAAGACAAATGCAGGCTAGTATTCCAGCCATAACAGCTACCTCAACTTCAGTAACAACTACGAAAACGACAAAACATGCTTCCTCTAAAATTAGCAAAGAACGAAGCATAATAACAGAAAAAGAATCACAAAAAACTAGGGAAGATAAAATTGTGGAACCTGAACCACCGCCATCTAAAGATAAAGAAATTATCAAAGACGAAACGGACTCAAAAAATATTATAGATAATAAATTATTAAGTGAATTAGTTGAAGGAGAAGAAAAAAAACTTGAATCTGTTTTACATGATACTATAACGGCGAGGATAGAAACAAAATTAGATGATAAAATTTCTCAGTACGAGAGCACCGTTTTAGATGGCTTACCTAAAAAAAAAGAAATTAAGAAAAAAGAAAAAGTTGTAGAAAAGAAAACAAAACGTGTTGATAAGACTGACGAATTAAAAGACTCTAAAATAATTGAAACAAAAAAGGCTGAAATGGACGTAAAAAAGACAGATACTAAGAAAAGAGTAGAAACCAAAAGTAAAACAGACGCCATGTCTTCATTAACTAGAAGTAGAATAAGTCATCGAACTTCACAAAAAACAGAGCGTAAATCCACGATATCTGTAGATAAAAAAGAAGACAAGAAATCTCCACCGACTACGCCCAAAAAATCGGTTGAACTAAAAACTACAACAGCTGCCGTTCAGCCCGCTGTAAAAGAACGAATAAAGGCGAAAACACGTAAGTTAAGCCCAGGGAGCACCCCAGCTAAGAGTGCTAAAGAAGCCAGTAATCGAAGGGTAGCTGAATCTAAATATAAACAAGCGTCACCAAAAAGAGATTTAACACAAAAAGTGCCTGAAAAGAAGGAACCAAAAGCAAAAAGAGAACCTATTTCAAGAAGACCCCGACCCTTGGCTTCTCCTGTTAAGGGATTAAAAAGTATGAAAAGTCCTTCAAAAACTTCTAAAGCAATCAAATCCGACACATCGAAATTAAAAGGATTACAAAGAGTTAATTACGAAGACATTCTTAAAGATGCTAAAAAATCTGATGAAGATACTTCTAAATCACTAGACGATATTAAACAACAAGAACTAGATGAAAGAGAAGAACAAGAGATAGTAAGGGAAATCGAAGCAGTATTTAATAGAGATAGTGAAGCCGAAGAAAAAATTGAATATGTGGGTCGTTCTGATATAGAGAAAATTACATGCATGTTAGATGATGCAAAAACTGAAACTGCCGATGGTGAATTTGAAGAGGAATATCTAATAATTGAAAAAGAAGAAGTAGATCAATATACAGAAGATTCAATTGTTGACCATGAGAGTAGCCACGAACCAGAAGAAGAACTTCAAAAACTAATTAAAGATGAAGAAGAATCTGAAAAGAAAAACGTTAAATTGTCCAAGGAAACAGAAATGGTAACGGAAGTCCAAGTTGTTTCCGAACCAGAACCGGAATCTAAGCTAGTAGAATCAAAAGAACACTCTGTTAGTGTTGAAGAGAAACAAGACATAAGCAGTGAAAAGAAAACTTCTGATAGCAAAAGTGGCGCTCCAAAGCCAAAGGATTCACTCGAAAACATTGTTCAAGAGTCTCAACCGGATGAAAAAATGTCTACTACCATTGAATCAGGTGCTACTACTGCACCAACTTTACCTGAGGATGAACGTATTACTCTTGATGAAATAAAAGAAGATCAACAAATTGAGGAAAAACATGTACAAGAAGAAACAAAAGAGCTTATACCTCCACAAACTTTGGTTGACACCCAAAAGATAACGTTTGAAAAAAGTACTAAGCTTGAAACACTGCCCGCACCAATTAGAGAAATTGTAAAAACTCCCGATGAAGTAGCAGATTTACCACTCCACGAGGAAGTTGATTATAGAACTTACGAAGAAAAGAAAACACCAATCGATGAAGATATATTCAAAAGAAAACCTGATGTTGGGTTTGTTCATGAAATGAAAATTCCTAAAGACCTGCCTCTTCCAGACCAGGAAGCAGCTGTGTCTTTCAAAGGAGCTAAACCAATTGAAGAAGATATTATACTGAAGACAGTTCAACGCGCATCACATGCCGAGTTGGTGACTGTCACGCCGGGGTCGGCGCCAGAATCTCCAATGTATCATGATCAAATGAAAATCATATCAATTGGAAAGGATCTTGAGCCTGTCAAAGAATTCGATGGGGTTAACTACAACTACGGTCAGTACACAGAAAAATTAAGAGAAACTCATATAACGACGGTAGACTCGCCTATCAAGGATGACGTTATTTTAGAAGAATCTACAACGTGCGTGCCTGAAAAAATTCCATCTATTCCAGAGGACATTGAAAAAGAAATTGAAGAAGAGCGCATACTTGAGATTGGCGAAAAGCCTCCCCTAAGTCCAATAGATGTGGAAAAAATAGTTGCTGATGTTGCAGAAGTATTAAAATCAGATAAAAGCCTTGATGAAATAATGGCTGAAAAGTCACCAATATCACTAAGGAAATCGCCTGAAACTGTGACGAAGTCTGACTTTACGATCATGACAGCTATGGAAGAAACGAAAAAGCTTTTAACAAATGAGCAAACGTTTACATTTGACACAACAGAACTGAAAAACACTGAAAGGAAAGAAACAGATGAAAGTAAAGTTGAGCATGCTACTATTGATGTTCACAAACAAGCATCTCCTGTCCGATCAGTTACGTCTGAAGAAATAAGTGTTTCAGATAAAACAGTTCTTAGTGAAGGCAAAAGAGCAAAAAAAGAAGTAAAAGAAGTTGAGCCAAAACCCCACATAAGTGACATTCAAACACATTGCCCCAAAAAAGATAAGAGTGATGAAGTCTTCGAAAAAAATGTAACATCTGATTCGGAACATTCTACGATACATACAACCAAATCTGAAACAAAAGATAAAGAACCTGAAACGAAATTAAGCGTGACCTTAGACTCTGCAAAAACTTTGGAAAAATTGGAAGAGAAAATTGCAGACTTGAAGCGAAAAGAAGAATTATCCCAAGCCACATCAGATGAAAATGATGTGAGTGCAACCGTCACAAGGTTTGATGATACAGGCAAACTCGATTCCGAATCACCTATCGAAAAATGTGAAAAGGCTGATCAAGAAAAGCCAGTTGTTAAGATATCTCCTGACACAAAAGAACTAAGTGAGACTCTGGGCAAAGAAAAAGTAATGGGCGTTGTGGAAATAAATAAGCCTAGTTCGTCAAACGATGACATCATCGACAGTCATAGGCTCAGCCCGGATAAAAAATGTGACACCCTTCTCAGTGAAGTTCTTGAAAAGGAACTGAAATCAGAGAAAGAGGATTTCACCAAAATTCATTCTGTAAAAGATCTAACAAAGCAAAATGCTTTAGTTGGCAAGGCTGAATGTACTGATATCACCTCAGCAGATCTCAAAGTACAAATAATTACAGATAAAGAACCAAGTCCAGATGTTGTGGACCATAGCATGAAAATAGAAAAATATTTGGATGACGCATCTGCTTTTGAAAATGAATTGGTACCACTTTCTATAAAAGAAGGTGAAAAACAACTGATTTCAGAAAAAGACAGTGACGAAGAAAGTATGACTGATAAAGCACACGAAAACGAAGATAAACTCGCTTCAAAACAAACATTCATTGATGTTGATAAAATTTATACAGATAGTAAAGAAATGTCATCGTCATCGTCACATACAATAAAGGAAGCAAATGCCGACTTTTTGAAAAGAGAACAAACATCACCTGAGAGTGAAAAATATGTGGAAGTGCAATTAGATGCACAAATTATAACTACAGAAAAAACTGAAAAACAATCAGGTCCCGAATCTGTCAAAATTAAGTCAGTCTTAGCCGAAGAAGAAATATTTAACTCTAAAGAGCTTCAATATGAGAATAAATCAAGTAGATTACTCGATGACATTGTTTCTAGTAAAACTGATGAAGTGACACCAGAAAGTGAAAAGGAATCACTCTCCACTTCAGCAGATGAAGGTGATAAACTGTCAATTATTGAAAGACTAGCACCTACATCAGAAATACAAGATAAACAAAAACCGATCGAAGAAAACATTACATCAGAAATTGAACTAAAGGAGAAAACTGGAAAATTTGTTGAGATAAAAGAGAAAACATCAGCCTTTTTTACAGGTAAACTAGAAGGTATTAAAACAGCTTTCGATAAAATAGTGCCAACTAAAAAGATAACCGAGAAACCAGATGTGCAACTAAAATCGAAAGACTTTGATAAACAAGTTTTGAATCTAAAGGAAGGAGAAACCAGTGAAAAGATAATTTCTCCAAGTTCTGATACAATAACAGAATTGCCATTAGAAAAATCAATAAGCATAGAACCACTTCTAGTAAAGGCTGAAGAAAAAATTGAAGAAGTAATATCAGATTCTGACAGTAGGACATCTTTACAAATAGAGAAACCGGAAGTTATTGAAGCATTTGAAGGACCAGCAATAACAAAAGCGATGACTGAAAAGGTAGAGGAGCTCAGTGCCGCGCTTAGCAAAGAGCCCAGCCTTGTCAAAGATGTCACCGAAAAGGGCGAAGCGCTCGAGGTCGCCCTCAAGAAAACACCGAGCCCGGTGGTGACGGAGAAACTCGACGAACTCAAGACTGCCCTGAGCAGAGAACCAAGCCCTGAGAAAGAAGTGCCAGACAAGCTGGAACTCTCTCCGGCGAGGCCAAAGAGTCCTGGCAAGGAAGTCACAGATAAGCTAGACGACCTCAAAGTTGCCGTCGGCAAAGAACCAAGCCCTGCCAAGGAAGCGATGACTGAAAAGCTGGAGGAGCTCAGTGCCGCGCTCAGCAAAGAGCCCAGCCCTGTCAAAGAAGTCACCGAAAAGGTCGAAGCGCTCGAGGTCGCCCTCAAGAAAACACCGAGCCCAGTGGTGACGGAGAAACTCGACGAACTCAAGACTGCCCTGAGCAGAGAACCAAGCCCAGAGAAGGAAGTGCCAGACAAGCTGGAACTCTCTCCGGCGAGGCCAAAGAGTCCCGGCAAAGAAGTAGCAGAAAAGCTTGACGACCTCAAAGTTGCCGTCGGCAAAGAACCAAGCCCTGCCAAGGAAGCGATGACTGAAAAGCTGGAGGAGCTCAGTGCCGCGCTCAGCAAAGAGCCCAGCCCTGTCAAAGAAGTCACCGAAAAGGTCGAAGCGCTCGAGGTCGCCCTCAAGAAAACACCGAGCCCGGTGGTAACGGAGAACTTCGACGAACTCAAGACTGCCCTGAGCAGAGAACCAAGCCCAGAGAAGGAAGTGCCAGACAAGCTGGAACTCTCTCCAGCGAGGCCAAAGAGTCCTGGCAAAGAAGTAGCAGAAAAGCTTGACGACCTCAAAGTTGCCGTCGGCAAAGAACCAAGCCCTGCCAAGGAAGCGATGACTGAAAAGCTTGAGGAGCTTAGTGCTGCGCTCAGCAAAGAGCCCAGCCCTGTCAAAGAAGTCACCGAAAAGGTCGAAGCGCTCGAGGTCGCCCTCAAGAAAACACCGAGCCCGGTGGTCACGGAGAAACTCGACGAACTCAAGACTGCCCTGAGCAGAGAACCAAGCCCAGAGAAGGAAGTGCCAGACAAGCTGAAACTCTCTCCGGCGAGGCCAAAGAGTCCTGGCAAAGAAGTAGCAGAAAAGCTTGACGACCTCAAAGTTGCCGTCGGCAAAGAACCAAGCCCTGCCAAGGAAGCGATGACTGAAAAGCTGGAGGAGCTCAGTGCCGCGCTCAGCAAAGAGCCCAGCCCTGTCAAAGAAGTCACCGAAAAGGTCGAAGCGCTCGAGGTCGCCCTCAAGAAAACACCGAGCCCGGTGGTCACGGAGAAACTCGACGAACTCAAGACTGCCCTGAGCAGAGAACCAAGCCCAGAGAAGGAAGTGCCAGACAAGCTGGAACTCTCTCCGGCGAGGCCAAAGAGTCCTGGCAAGGAAGTCACAGATAAGCTTGACGACCTCAAAGTTGCCGTCGGCAAAGAACCAAGCCCTGCCAAGGAAGCGATGACTGAAAAGCTGGAGGAGCTCAGTGCCGCGCTCAGCAAAGAGCCCAGCCCTGTCAAAGAAGTCACCGAAAAGGTCGAAGCGCTCGAGGTCGCCCTCAAGAAAACACCGAGCCCGGTGGTAACGGAGAAACTCGACGAACTCAAGACTGCCCTGAGCAGAGAACCAAGCC
Organism: Nomophila noctuella; assembly: GCA_958496325.1. NCBI lineage: Eukaryota > Metazoa > Arthropoda > Insecta > Lepidoptera > Crambidae > Nomophila > Nomophila noctuella. The sequence goes on along the minus strand of OY292495.1, from coordinate 14,832,108 downwards.
CAGAGAAGGAAGTGCCAGACAAGCTGGAACTCTCTCCAGCGAGGGCAAAGAGTCCTGGCAAAGAAGTAGCAGAAAAGCTTGACGACCTCAAAGTTGCCGTCGGCAAAGAACCAAGCCCTGCCAAGGAAGCGATGACTGAAAAGCTTGAGGAGCTTAGTGCTGCGCTCAGCAAAGAGCCCAGCCCTGTCAAAGAAGTCACCGAAAAGGTCGAAGCGCTCGAGGTCGCCCTCAAGAAAACACCGAGCCCGGTGGTCACGGAGAAACTCGACGAACTCAAGACTGCCCTGAGCAGAGAACCAAGCCCAGAGAAGGAAGTGCCAGACAAGCTGGAACTCTCTCCGGCGAGGCCAAAGAGTCCTGGCAAAGAAGTAGCAGAAAAGCTTGACGACCTCAAAGTTGCCGTCGGCAAAGAACCAAGCCCTGCCAAGGAAGCGATGACTGAAAAGCTGGAGGAGCTCAGTGCCGCGCTCAGCAAAGAGCCCAGCCCTATCAAAGAAGTCACCGAAAAGGTCGAAGCGCTCGAGGTCGCCCTCAAGAAATCACCGAGCCCGGTGGTGACGGAGAAACTCGACGAACTCAAGACTGCCCTGAGCAGAGAACCAAGCCCGGAGAAGGAAGTGCCAGACAAGCTGGAACTCTCTCCGGCGAGGCCAAAGAGTCCCGGTAAGGAAGTCACAGAAAAGCTTGACGACCTCAAAGTTGCCGTCGGCAAAGAACCAAGCCCTGCCAAGGAAGCGATGACTGAAAAGCTGGAGGAGCTCAGTGCCGCGCTCAGCAAAGAGCCCAGCCCTGTCAAAGAAGTCACCGAAAAGGTCGAAGCGCTCGAGGTCGCCCTCAAGAAAACACCGAGCCCAGTGGTGACGGAGAAACTCGACGAACTCAAGACTGCCCTGAGCAGAGAACCAAGCCCCGAGAAGGAAGTGCCAGACAAGCTGGAACTCTCTCCGGCGAGGCCAAAGAGTCCCGGCAAAGAAGTAGCAGAAAAGCTTGACGACCTCAAAGTTGCCGTCGGCAAAGAACCAAGCCCTGCCAAGGAAGCGATGACTGAAAAGCTGGAGGAGCTCAGTGCCGCGCTCAGCAAAGAGCCCAGCCCTGTCAAAGAAGTCACCGAAAAGGTCGAAGCGCTCGAGGTCGCCCTCAAGAAAACACCGAGCCCGGTGGTGACGGAGAAACTCGACGAACTCAAGACTGCCCTGAGCAGAGAACCAAGCCCGGAGAAGGAAGTGCCAGACAAGCTGGAACTCTCTCCGGCGAGGCCAAAGAGTCCCGGCAAAGAAGTAGAAGAAAAGCTTGACGACCTCAAAGTTGCCGTCGGCAAAGAACCAAGCCCTGCCAAGGAAGCGATGACTGAAAAGCTGGAGGAGCTCAGTGCCGCGCTCAGCAAAGAGCCCAGCCCTGTCAAAGAAGTCACCGAAAAGGTCGAAGCGCTCGAGGTCGCCCTCAAGAAAACACCGAGCCCAGTGGTGACGGAGAAACTCGACGAACTCAAGACTGCCCTGAGCAGAGAACCAAGCCCAGAGAAGGAAGTGCCAGACAAGCTGGAACTCTCTCCAGCGAGGCCAAAGAGTCCTGGCAAAGAAGTAGCAGAAAAGCTTGACGACCTCAAAGTTGCCGTCGGCAAAGAACCAAGCCCTGCCAAGGAAGCGATGACTGAAAAGCTGGAGGAGCTCAGTGCCGCGCTCAGCAAAGAGCCCAGCCCTGTCAAAGAAGTCACCGAAAAGGTCGAAGCGCTCGAGGTCGCCCTCAAGAAATCACCGAGCCCGGTGGTGACGGAGAAACTCGACGAACTCAAGACTGCCCTGAGCAGAGAACCAAGCCCGGAGAAGGAAGTGCCAGACAAGCTGGAACTCTCTCCGGCGAGGCCAAAGGGTCCCGGCAAAGAAGTAGCAGAAAAGCTTGACGACCTCAAAGTTGCCGTCGGCAAAGAACCAAGCCCTGCCAAGGAAGCGATGACTGAAAAGCTGGAGGAGCTCAGTGCCGCGCTCAGCAAAGAGCCCAGCCCTGTCAAAGAAGTCACCGAAAAGGTCGAAGCGCTCGAGGTCGCCCTCAAGAAAACACCGAGCCCAGTGGTGACGGAGAAACTCGACGAACTCAAGACTGCCCTGAGCAGAGAACCAAGCCCGGAGAAGGAAGTGCCAGACAAGCTGGAACTCTCTCCGGCGAGGCCAAAGAGTCCCGGCAAAGAAGTAGCAGAAAAGCTTGACGACCTCAAAGTTGCCGTCGGCAAAGAACCAAGCCCTGCCAAGGAAGCGATGACTGAAAAGCTGGAGGAGCTCAGTGCCGCGCTCAGCAAAGAGCCCAGCCCTGTCAAAGAAGTCACCGAAAAGGTCGAAGCGTTCGAGGTCGCCCTCAAGAAAACACCGAGCCCGGTGGTGACGGAGAAACTCGACGAACTCAAGACTGCCCTGAGCAGAGAACCAAGCCCGGAGAAGGAAGTGCCAGACAAGCTGGAACTCTCTCCGGCGAGGCCAAAGAGTCCCGGCAAAGAAGTAGAAGAAAAGCTTGACGACCTCAAAGTTGCCGTCGGCAAAGAACCAAGCCCTGCCAAGGAAGCGATGACTGAAAAGCTGGAGGAGCTCAGTGCCGCGCTCAGCAAAGAGCCCAGCCCTGTCAAAGAAGTCACCGAAAAGGTCGAAGCGCTCGAGGTCGCCCTCAAGAAAACACCGAGCCCAGTGGTGACGGAGAAACTCGACGAACTCAAGACTGCCCTGAGCAGAGAACCAAGCCCAGAGAAGGAAGTGCCAGACAAGCTGGAACTCTCTCCAGCGAGGCCAAAGAGTCCTGGCAAAGAAGTAGCAGAAAAGCTTGACGACCTCAAAGTTGCCGTCGGCAAAGAACCAAGCCCTGCCAAGGAAGCGATGACTGAAAAGCTGGAGGAGCTCAGTGCCGCGCTCAGCAAAGAGCCCAGCCCTGTCAAAGAAGTCACCGAAAAGGTCGAAGCGCTCGAGGTCGCCCTCAAGAAATCACCGAGCCCGGTGGTGACGGAGAAACTCGACGAACTCAAGACTGCCCTGAGCAGAGAACCAAGCCCGGAGAAGGAAGTGCCAGACAAGCTGGAACTCTCTCCGGCGAGGCCAAAGGGTCCCGGCAAAGAAGTAGCAGAAAAGCTTGACGACCTCAAAGTTGCCGTCGGCAAAGAACCAAGCCCTGCCAAGGAAGCGATGACTGAAAAGCTGGAGGAGCTCAGTGCCGCGCTCAGCAAAGAGCCCAGCCCTGTCAAAGAAGTCACCGAAAAGGTCGAAGCGCTCGAGGTCGCCCTCAAGAAAACACCGAGCCCAGTGGTGACGGAGAAACTCGACGAACTCAGGACTGCCCTGAGCAGAGAACCAAGCCCGGAGAAGGAAGTGCCAGACAAGCTGGAACTCTCTCCGGCGAGGCCAAAGAGTCCCGGCAAAGAAGTAGCAGAAAAGCTTGACGACCTCAAAGTTGCCGTCGGCAAAGAACCAAGCCCTGCCAAGGAAGCGATGACTGAAAAGCTGGAGGAGCTCAGTGCCGCGCTCAGCAAAGAGCCCAGCCCTGTCAAAGAAGTCACCGAAAAGGTCGAAGCGCTCGAGGTCGCCCTCAAGAAAACACCGAGCCCGGTGGTGACGGAGAAACTCGACGAACTCAAGACTGCCCTGAGCAGAGAACCAAGCCCGGAGAAGGAAGTGCCAGACAAGCTGGAACTCTCTCCGGCGAGGCCAAAGAGTCCCGGCAAAGAAGTAGAAGAAAAGCTTGACGACCTCAAAGTTGCCGTCGGCAAAGAACCAAGCCCTGCCAAGGAAGCGATGACTGAAAAGCTGGAGGAGCTCAGTGCCGCGCTCAGCAAAGAGCCCAGCCCTGTCAAAGAAGTCACCGAAAAGGTCGAAGCGCTCGAGGTCGCCCTCAAGAAAACACCGAGCCCAGTGGTGACGGAGAAACTCGACGAACTCAAGACTGCCCTGAGCAGAGAACCAAGCCCAGAGAAGGAAGTGCCAGACAAGCTGGAACTCTCTCCAGCGAGGCCAAAGAGTCCTGGCAAAGAAGTAGCAGAAAAGCTTGACGACCTCAAAGTTGCCGTCGGCAAAGAACCAAGCCCTGCCAAGGAAGCGATGACTGAAAAGCTGGAGGAGCTCAGTGCCGCGCTCAGCAAAGAGCCCAGCCCTGTCAAAGAAGTCACCGAAAAGGTCGAAGCGCTCGAGGTCGCCCTCAAGAAATCACCGAGCCCGGTGGTGACGGAGAAACTCGACGAACTCAAGACTGCCCTGAGCAGAGAACCAAGCCCGGAGAAGGAAGTGCCAGACAAGCTGGAACTCTCTCCGGCGAGGCCAAAGGGTCCTGGCAAAGAAGTAGCAGAAAAGCTTGACGACCTCAAAGTTGCCGTCGGCAAAGAACCAAGCCCTGCCAAGGAAGCGATGACTGAAAAGCTGGAGGAGCTCAGTGCCGCGCTCAGCAAAGAGCCCAGCCCTGTCAAAGAAGTCACCGAAAAGGTCGAAGCGCTCGAGGTCGCCCTCAAGAAAACACCGAGCCCGGTGGTGACGGAGAAACTCGACGAACTCAAGACTGCCCTGAGCAGAGAACCAAGCCCGGAGAAGGAAGTGCCAGACAAGCTGGAACTCTCTCCGGCGAGGCCAAAGAGTCCCGGCAAAGAAGTAGCAGAAAAGCTTGACGACCTCAAAGTTGCCGTCGGCAAAGAACCAAGCCCTGCCAAGGAAGCGATGACTGAAAAGCTGGAGGAGCTCAGTGCCGCGCTCAGCAAAGAGCCCAGCCCTGTCAAAGAAGTCACCGAAAAGGTCGAAGCGCTCGAGGTCGCCCTCAAGAAAACACCGAGCCCAGTGGTGACGGAGAAACTCGACGAACTCAAGACTGCCCTGAGCAGAGAACCAAGCCCAGAGAAGGAAGTGCCAGACAAGCTGGAACTCTCTCCGGCGAGGCCAAAGAGTCCTGGCAAAGAAGTAGCAGAAAAGCTTGACGACCTCAAAGTTGCCGTCGGCAAAGAACCAAGCCCTGCCAAGGAAGCGATGACTGAAAAGCTGGAGGAGCTCAGTGCCGCGCTCAGCAAAGAGCCCAGCCCTGTCAAAGAAGTCACCGAAAAGGTCGAAGCGCTCGAGGTCGCCCTCAAGAAAACACCGAGCCCGGTGGTGACGGAGAAACTCGACGAACTCAAGACTGCCCTGAGCAGAGAACCAAGCCCGGAGAAGGAAGTGCCAGACAAGCTGGAACTCTCTCCGGCGAGGCCAAAGAGTCCTGGCAAAGAAGTAGCAGAAAAGCTTGACGACCTCAAAGTTGCCGTCGGCAAAGAACCAAGCCCTGCCAAGGAAGCGATGACTGAAAAGCTGGAGGAGCTCAGTGCCGCGCTCAGCAAAGAGCCCAGCCCTGTCAAAGAAGTCACCGAAAAGGTCGAAGCGCTCGAGGTCGCCCTCAAGAAAACACCGAGCCCGGTGGTGACGGAGAAACTCGACGAACTCAAGACTGCCCTGAGCAAAGAACCAAGCCCGGAGAAGGAAGTGCCAGACAAGCTGGAACTCTCTCCGGCGAGGCCAACGAGTCCTGGCAAGGAAGTCACAGAAAAGCTTAACGACCTCAAAGTTGCCGTCGGCAAAGAACCAAGCCCTGCCAAGGAAGCGATGACTGAAAAGCTGGAGGAGCTCAGTGCCGCGCTCAGCAAAGAGCCCAGCCCTGTCAAAGAAGTCACCGAAAAGGTCGAAGCGCTCGAGGTCGCCCTCAAGAAAACACCGAGCCCGGTGGTGACGGAGAAACTCGACGAACTCAAGACTGCCCTGAGCAGAGAACCAAGCCCGGAGAAGGAAGTGCCAGACAAGCTGGAACTCTCTCCGGCGAGGCCAAAGAGTCCTGGCAAAGAAGTAGCAGAAAAGCTTGACGACCTCAAAGTTGCCGTCGGCAAAGAACCAAGCCCTGCCAAGGAAGCGATGACTGAAAAGCTGGAGGAGCTCAGTGCCGCGCTCAGCAAAGAGCCCAGCCCTGTCAAAGAAGTCACCGAAAAGGTCGAAGCGCTCGAGGTCGCCCTCAAGAAAACACCGAGCCCAGTGGTGACGGAGAAACTCGACGAACTCAAGACTGCCCTGAGCAGAGAACCAAGCCCAGAGAAGGAAGTGCCAGACAAGCTGGAACTCTCTCCGGCGAGGCCAAAGAGTCCTGGCAAGGAAGTCACAGATAAGCTTGACGACCTCAAAGTTGCCGTCGGCAAAGAACCAAGCCCTGCCAAGGAAGCGATGACAAAGCTGGAGGAGCTCAGTGCCGCGCTCAGCAAAGAGCCCAGCCCTGTCAAAGAAGTCACCGAAAAGGTCGAAGCGCTCGAGGTCGCCCTCAAGAAAACACCGAGCCCGGTGGTGACGGAGAAACTCGACGAACTCAAGACTGCCCTGAGCAGAGAACCAAGCCCGGAGAAGGAAGTGCCAGACAAGCTGGAACTCTCTCCGGCGAGGCCAAAGAGTCCTGGCAAAGAAGTAGCAGAAAAGCTTGACGACCTCAAAGTTGCCGTCGGCAAAGAACCAAGCCCTGCCAAGGAAGCGATGACTGAAAAGCTGGAGGAGCTCAGTGCCGCGCTCAGCAAAGAGCCCAGCCCTGTCAAAGAAGTCACCGAAAAGGTCGAAGCGCTCGAGGTCACCCTCAAGAAAACACCGAGCCCGGTGGTAACGGAGAAACTCGACGAACTCAAGACTGCCCTGAGCAGAGAACCAAGCCCAGAGAAGGAAGTGCCAGACAAGCTGGAACTCTCTCCGGCGAGGGCAAAGAGTCCTGGCAAAGAAGTAGCAGAAAAGCTTGACGACCTCAAAGTTGCCGTCGGCAAAGAACCAAGCCCTGCCAAGGAAGCGATGACTGAAAAGCTGGAGGAGCTCAGTGCCGCGCTCAGCAAAGAGCCCAGCCCTGTCAAAGAAGTCACCGAAAAGGTCGAAGCGCTCGAGGTCGCCCTCAAGAAAACACCGAGCCCGGTGGTGACGGAGAAACTCGACGAACTCAAGACTGCCCTGAGCAGAGAACCAAGCCCGGAGAAGGAAGTGCCAGACAAGCTGGAACTCTCTCCGGCGAGGCCAAAGAGTCCCGGCAAAGAAGTAGAAGAAAAGCTTGACGACCTCAAAGTTGCCGTCGGCAAAGAACCAAGCCCTGCCAAGGAAGCGATGACTGAAAAGCTGGAGGAGCTCAGTGCCGCGCTCAGCAAAGAGCCCAGCCCTGTCAAAGAAGTCACCGAAAAGGTCGAAGCGCTCGAGGTCGCCCTCAAGAAAACACCGAGCCCGGTGGTAACGGAGAAACTCGACGAACTCAAGACTGCCCTGAGCAGAGAACCAAGCCCGGAGAAGGAAGTGCCAGACAAGCTGGAAATCTCTCCGGCGAGGTCAAAGAGTCCCGGCAAGGAAGTCACAGAAAAGCTTGACGACCTTAAAGTTGCCGTCGGCAAAGAACCAAGCCCTGCCAAGGAAGCGATGACTGAAAAGCTGGAGGAGCTCAGTGCCGCGCTCAGCAAAGAGCCCAGCCCTGTCAAAGAAGTCACCGAAAAGGTCGAAGCGCTCGAGGTCGCCCTCAAGAAAACACCGAGCCCGGTGGTGACGGAGAAACTCGACGAACTCAAGACTGCCCTGAGCAGAGAACCAAGCCCCGAGAAGGAAGTGCCAGACAAGCTGGAACTCTCTCCGGCGAGGCCAAAGAGTCCCGGCAAAGAAGTAGCAGAAAAGCTTGACGACCTCAAAGTTGCCGTCGACAAAGAACCAAGCCCTGCCAAGGAAGCGATGACTGAAAAGCTGGAGGAGCTCAGTGCCGCGCTCAGCAAAGAGCCCAGCCCTGTCAAAGAAGTCACCGAAAAGGTCGAAGCGCTCGAGGTCACCCTCAAGAAAACACCGAGCCCGGTGGTCACGGAGAAACTTGACGAACTCAAGACTGCCCTGAGCAGAGAACCAAGCCCCGAGAAGGAAGTGCCAGACAAGCTGGAACTCTCTCCGGCGAGGCCAAAGAGTCCTGGCAAAGAAGTAGCAGAAAAGCTTGACAACCTCAAAGTTGCCGTCGGCAAAGAACCAAGCCCTGCCAAGGAAGCGATGACTGAAAAGCTGGAGGAGCTCAGTGCCGCGCTCAGCAAAGAGCCCAGCCCTGTCAAAGAAGTCACCGAAAAGGTCGAAGCGCTCGAGGTCACCCTCAAGAAAACACCGAGCCCGGTGGTCACAGAGAAACTCGACGAACTCAAGACTGCCCTGAGCAGAGAACCAAGCCCCGAGAAGGAAGTGCCAGACAAGCTGGAACTCTCTCCGGCGAGGCCAAAGAGTCCTGGCAAAGAAGTAGCAGAAAAGCTTGACGACCTCAAAGTTGCCGTCGGCAAAGAACCAAGCCCTGCCAAGGAAGCGATGACTGAAAAGCTGGAGGAGCTCAGTGCCGCGCTCAGCAAAGAGCCCAGCCCTGTCAAAGAAGTCACCGAAAAGGTCGAAGCGCTCGAGGTCGCCCTCAAGAAAACACCGAGCCCGGTGGTCACGGAGAAACTCGACGAACTCAAGACTGCCCTGAGCAGAGAACCAAGCCCAGAGAAGGAAGTGCCAGACAAGCTGGAACTCTCTCCGGCGAGGCCAAAGAGTCCTGGCAAGGAAGTCACAGATAAGCTTGACGACCTCAAAGTTGCCGTCGGCAAAGAACCAAGCCCTGCCAAGGAAGCGATGACTGAAAAGCTGGAGGAGCTCAGTGCCGCGCTCAGCAAAGAGCCCAGCCCTGTCAAAGAAGTCACCGAAAAGGTCGAAGCGCTCGAGGTCGCCCTCAAGAAAACACCGAGCCCGGTGGTAACGGAGAAACTCGACGAACTCAAGACTGCCCTGAGCAGAGAACCAAGCCCAGAGAAGGAAGTGCCAGACAAGCTGGAACTCTCTCCAGCGAGGGCAAAGAGTCCTGGCAAAGAAGTAGCAGAAAAGCTTGACGACCTCAAAGTTGCCGTCGGCAAAGAACCAAGCCCTGCCAAGGAAGCGATGACTGAAAAGCTTGAGGAGCTTAGTGCTGCGCTCAGCAAAGAGCCCAGCCCTGTCAAAGAAGTCACCGAAAAGGTCGAAGCGCTCGAGGTCGCCCTCAAGAAAACACCGAGCCCAGTGGTGACGGAGAAACTCGACGAACTCAAGACTGCCCTGAGCAGAGAACCAAGCCCAGAGAAGGAAGTGCCAGACAAGCTGGAACTCTCTCCGGCGAGGCCAAAGAGTCCTGGCAAGGAAGTCACAGATAAGCTTGACGACCTCAAAGTTGCCGTCGGCAAAGAACCAAGCCCTGCCAAGGAAGCGATGACTGAAAAGCTGGAGGAGCTCAGTGCCGCGCTCAGCAAAGAGCCCAGCCCTGTCAAAGAAGTCACCGAAAAGGTCGAAGCGCTCGAGGTCGCCCTCAAGAAAACACCGAGCCCAGTGGTGACGAAGAAACTCGACGAACTCAAGACTGCCCTGAGCAGAGAACCAAGCCCAGAGAAGGAAGTGCCAGACAAGCTAGAACTCTCTCCGGCGAGGCCAAAGAGTCCTGGCAAGGAAGTCACAGATAAGCTTGACGACCTCAAAGTTGCCGTCGGCAAAGAACCAAGCCCTGCCAAGGAAGCGATGACTGAAAAGCTGGAGGAGCTCAGTGCCGCGCTCAGCAAAGAGCCCAGCCCTGTCAAAGAAGTCACCGAAAAGGTCGAAGCGCTCGAGGTCGCCCTCAAGAAAACACCGAGCCCGGTGGTCACGGAGAAACTCGACGAACTCAAGACTGCCCTGAGCAGAGAATCAAGCCCCGAGAAGGAAGTGCCAGACAAGCTGGAACTCTCTCCGGCGAGGCCAAAGAGTCCTGGCAAAGAAGTAGCAGAAAAGCTTGACGACCTCAAAGTTGCCGTCGGCAAAGAACCAAGCCCTGCCAAGGAAGCGATGACTGAAAAGCTGGAGGAGCTCAGTGCCACGCTCAGCAAAGAGCCCAGCCCTGTCAAAGAAGTCACCGAAAAGGTCGAAGCGCTCGAGGTCACCCTCAAGAAAACACCGAGCCCGGTGGTAACGGAGAAACTCGACGAACTCAAGACTGCCCTGAGCAGAGAACCAAGCCCAGAGAAGGAAGTGCCAGACAAGCTGGAACTCTCTCCGGCGAGGGCAAAGAGTCCTGGCAAAGAAGTAGCAGAAAAGCTTGACGACCTCAAAGTTGCCGTCGGCAAAGAACCAAGCCCTGCCAAGGAAGCGATGACTGAAAAGCTGGAGGAGCTCAGTGCCGCGCTCAGCAAAGAGCCCAGCCCTGTCAAAGAAGTCACCGAAAAGGTCGAAGCGCTCGAGGTCGCCCTCAAGAAAACACCGAGCCCGGTGGTCACGGAGAAACTCGACGAACTCAAGACTGCCCTGAGCAGAGAACCAAGCCCCGAGAAGGAAGTGCCAGACAAGCTGGAACTCTCTCCGGCGAGGCCAAAGAGTCCTGGCAAAGAAGTAGCAGAAAAGCTTGACGACCTCAAAGTTGCCGTCGGCAAAGAACCAAGCCCTGCCAAGGAAGCGATGACTGAAAAGCTGGAGGAGCTCAGTGCCGCGCTCAGCAAAGAGCCCAGCCCTGTCAAAGAAGTCACCGAAAAGGTCGAAGCGCTCGAGGTCACCCTCAAGAAAACACCGAGCCCGGTGGTAACGGAGAAACTCGTCGAACTCAAGACTGCCCTGAGCAGAGAACCAAGCGCAGAGAAGGAAGTGCCAGACAAGCTGGAACTCTCTCCGGCGAGGGCAAAGAGTCCTGGCAAAGAAGTAGCAGAAAAGCTTGACGACCTCAAAGTTGCCGTCGGCAAAGAACCAAGCCCTGCTAAGGAAGCGATGACTGATAAGCTGGAGGAGCTCAGTGCCGCGCTCAGCAAAGAGCCCAGCCCTGTCAAAGAAGTCACCGAAAAGGTCGATGCGCTCGAGGTCGCCCTCAAGAAAACACCGAGCCCGGTGGTGACGGAGAAACTCGACGAACTCAAGACTGCCCTGAGCAGAGAACCAAGCCCAGAGAAGGAAGTGCCAGACAAGCTGGAACTCTCTCCGGCGAGGCCAAAGAGTCCTGGCAAGGAAGTCACAGATAAGCTTGACGACCTCAAAGTTGCCGTCGGCAAAGAACCAAGCCCTGCCAAGGAAGCGATGACTGAAAAGCTGGAGGAGCTCAGTGCCGCGCTCAGCAAAGAGCCCAGCCCTGTCAAAGAAGTCACCGAAAAGGTCGAAGCGCTCGAGGTCGCCCTCAAGAAAACACCGAGCCCGGTGGTCACGGAGAAACTCGACGAACTCAAGACTGCCCTGAGCAGAGAATCAAGCCCCGAGAAGGAAGTGCCAGACAAGCTGGAACTCTCTCCGGCGAGGCCAAAGAGTCCTGGCAAAGAAGTAGCAGAAAAGCTTGACGACCTCAAAGTTGCCGTCGGCAAAGAACCAAGCCCTGCCAAGGAAGCGATGACTGAAAAGCTGGAGGAGCTCAGTGCCACGCTCAGCAAAGAGCCCAGCCCTGTCAAAGAAGTCACCGAAAAGGTCGAAGCGCTCGAGGTCACCCTCAAGAAAACACCGAGCCCGGTGGTAACGGAGAAACTCGACGAACTCAAGACTGCCCTGAGCAGAGAACCAAGCCCAGAGAAGGAAGTGCCAGACAAGCTGGAACTCTCTCCGGCGAGGGCAAAGAGTCCTGGCAAAGAAGTAGCAGAAAAGCTTGACGACTTCAAAGTTGCCGTCGGCAAAGAACCAAGCCCTGCCAAGGAAGCGATGACTGATAAGCTGGAGGAGCTCAGTGCCGCGCTCAGCAAAGAGCCCAGCCCTGTCAAAGAAGTCACCGATAAGGTCGATGCGCTCGAGGTCGCCCTCAAGAAAACACCGAGCCCGGTGGTCACGGAGAAACTCGACGAACTCAAGACTGCCCTGAGCAGAGAACCAAGCCCAGAGAAGGAAGTGCCAGACAAGCTGGAACTCTCTCCGGCGAGGCCAAAGAGTCCTGGCAAGGAAGTCACAGATAAGCTTGACGACCTCAAAGTTGCCGTCGGCAAAGAACCAAGCCCTGCCAAGGAAGCGATGACTGAAAAGCTGGAGGAGCTCAGTGCCGCGCTCAGCAAAGAGCCCAGCCCTGTCAAAGAAGTCACCGAAAAGGTCGAAGCGCTCGAGGTCGCCCTCAAGAAAACACCGAGCCCGGTGGTAACGGAGAAACTCGACGAACTCAAGACTGCCCTGAGCAGAGAACCAAGCCCAGAGAAGGAAGTGCCAGACAAGCTGGAACTCTCTCCGGCGAGGCCAAAGAGTCCTGGCAAAGAAGTAGCAGAAAAGCTTGACGACCTCAAAGTTGCCGTCGGCAAAGAACCAAGCCCTGCCAAGGAAGCGATGACTGAAAAGCTGGAGGAGCTCAGTGCCGCGCTCAGCAAAGAGCCTAGCCCTGACAAAGAAGTCACCGAAAAGGTCGAAGCGCTCGAGGTCGCCCTCAAGAAAACACCGAGCCCGGTGGTCACGGAGAAACTCGACGAACTCAAGACTGCCCTGAGCAGAGAACCAAGCCCAGAGAAGGAAGTGCCAGACAAGCTGGAACTCTCTCCGGCGAGGCCAAAGAGTCCTGGCAAGGAAGTCACAGATAAGCTTGACGACCTCAAAGTTGCCGTCGGCAAAGAACCAAGCCCTGCCAAGGAAGCGATGACTGAAAAGCTGGAGGAGCTCAGTGCCGTGCTCAGCAAAGAGCCCAGCCATGTCAAAGAAGTCACCGAAAAGGTCGAAGCGCTCGGGGTCGCCCTCAAGAAAACACCGAGCCCGGTGGTAACGGAGAAACTCGACGAACTCAAGACTGCCCTGAGCAGAGAACCAAGCCCAGAGAAGGAAGTGCCAGACAGGCTGGAACTCTCTCCGGCGAGGACAAAGAGTCCTGGCAAAGAAGTAGCAGAAAAGCTTGACGACCTCAAAGTTGCCGTCGGCAAAGAACCAAGCCCTGCCAAGGAAGCGATGACTGAAAAGCTGGAGGAGCTCAGTGCCGCGCTCAGCAAAGAGCCCAGCCCTGTCAAAGAAGTCACCGAAAAGGTCGAAGCGCTCGAGGTCGCCCTCAAGAAAACACCGAGCCCGGTGGTCACGGAGAAACTCGACGAACTCAAGACTGCCCTGAGCAGAGAACCAAGCCCAGAGAAGGAAGTGCCAGACAAGCTGGAACTCTCTCCGGCGAGGCCAAAGAGTCCTGGCAAGGAAGTCACAGATAAGCTTGACGACCTCAAAGTTGCCGTCGGCAAAGAACCAAGCCCTGCCAAGGAAGCGATGACTGAAAAGCTGGAGGAGCTCAGTGCCGCGCTCAGCAAAGAGCCCAGCCCTGTCAAAGAAGTCACCGAAAAGGTCGAAGCGCTCGAGATCGCCCTCAAGAAAACACCGAGCATGGTGGTATCGGAGAAACTCGACGAACTCAAGACTGCCCTGAGCAGAGAACCAAGCCCAGAGAAGGAAGTGCCAGACAGGCTGGAACTCTCTCCGGCGAGGCCAAAGAGTCCTGGCAAGGAAGTCACAGATAAGCTTGACGACCTCAAAGTTGCCGTCGGCAAAGAACCAAGCCCTGCCAAGGAAGCGATGACTGAAAAGCTGGAGGAGCTCAGTGCCGCGCTCAGCAAAGAGCCCAGCCCTGTCAAAGAAGTCACCGAAAAGGTCGAAGCGCTCGAGGTCGCCCTCAAGAAAACACCGAGCCCGGTGGTAACGGAGAAACTCGACGAACTCAAGACTGCCCTGAGCAGAGAACCAAGCCCAGAGAAGGAAGTGCCAGACAAGCTGGAACTCTCTCCGGCGAGGCCAAAGAGTCCTGGCAAAGAAGTAGCAGAAAAGCTTGACGACCTCAAAGTTGCCGTCGGCAAAGAACCAAGCCCTGCCAAGGAAGCGATGACTGAAAAGCTGGAGGAGCTCAGTGCCGCGCTCAGCAAAGAGCCCAGCCCTGTCAAAGAAGTCACCGAAAAGGTCGAAGCGCTCGAGATCGCCCTCAAGAAAACACCGAGCCCGGTGGTAACGGAGAAACTCGACGAACTCAAGACTGCCCTGAGCAGAGAACCAAGCCCAGAGAAGGAAGTGCCAGACAAGCTGGAACTCTCTCCGGCGAGGCCAAAGAGTCCTGGCAAGGAAGTCACAGATAAGCTTGACGACCTCAAAGTTGCCGTCGGCAAAGAACCAAGCCCTGCCAAGGAAGCGATGACTGAAAAGCTGGAGGAGCTCAGTGCCGCGCTCAGCAAAGAGCCCAGCCCCGTTAAAGAAGTCACCGAAAAGGTCGAAGCGCTCGAGGTCGCCCTCAAGAAAACACCGAGCCCAGTGGTGACGGAGAAACTCGACGAACTCAACACTGCCCTGAGCAGAGAACCAAGCCCAGAGAAGGAAGTGCCAGACAAGCTGGAACTCTCTCCGGCGAGGCCAAAGAGTCCTGGCAAAGAAGTAGCAGAAAAGCTTGACGACCTCAAAGTTGCCGTCGGCAAAGAACCAAGCCCTGCCAAGGAAGCGATGACTGAAAAGCTGGAGGAGCTCAGTGCCGCGCTCAGCAAAGAGCCCAGCCCTGTCAAAGAAGTCACCGAAAAGGTCGAAGCGCTCGAGGTCGCCCTCAAGAAAACACCGAGCCCGGTGGTAACGGAGAAACTCGACGAACTCAAGACTGCCCTGAGCAGAGAACCAAGCCCAGAGAAGGAAGTGCCAGACAAGCTGGAACTCTCTCCGGCGAGGCCAAAGAGTCCTGGCAAAGAAGTAGCAGAAAAGCTTGACGACCTCAAAGTTGCCGTCGGCAAAGAACCAAGCCCTGCCAAGGAAGCGATGACTGAAAAGCTGGAGGAGCTCAGTGCCGCGCTCAGCAAAGAGCCCAGCCCTGTCAAAGAAGTCACCGAAAAGGTCGAAGCGCTCGAGGTCGCCCTCAAGAAAACACCGAGCCCGGTGGTCACGGAGAAACTCGACGAACTCAAGACTGCCCTGAGCAGAGAACCAAGCCCAGAGAAGGAAGTGCCAGACAAGCTGGAACTCTCTCCGGCGAGGCCAAAGAGTCCTGGCAAGGAAGTCACAGATAAGCTTGACGACCTCAAAGTTGCCGTCGGCAAAGAACCAAGCCCTGCCAAGGAAGCGATGACTGAAAAGCTGGAGGAGCTCAGTGCCGCGCTCAGCAAAGAGCCCAGCCCTGTCAAAGAAGTCACCGAAAAGGTCGAAGCGCTCGAGGTCGCCCTCAAGAAAACAACGAGCCCGGTGGTAACGGAGAAACTCGACGAACTCAAGACTGCCCTGAGCAGAGAACCAAGCCCAGAGAAGGAAGTGCCAGACAGGCTGGAACTCTCTCCGGCGAGGCCAAAGAGTCCTGGCAAAGAAGTAGCAGAAAAGCTTGACGACCTCAAAGTTGCCGTCGGCAAAGAACCAAGCCCTGCCAAGGAAGCGATGACTGAAAAGCTGGAGGAGCTCAGTGCCGTGCTCAGCAAAGAGCCCAGCCCTGTCAAAGAAGTCACCGAAAAGGTCGAAGCGCTCGAGGTCGCCCTCAAGAAAACACCGAGCCCGGTGGTCACGGAGAAACTCGACGAACTCAAGACTGCCCTGAGCAGAGAACCAAGCCCAGAGAAGGAAGTGCCAGACAAGCTGGAACTCTCTCCGGCGAGGCAAAAGAGTCCTGGCAAGGAAGTCACAGATAAGCTTGACGACCTCAAAGTTGCCGTCGGCAAAGAACCAAGCCCTGCCAAGGAAGCGATGACTGAAAAGCTGGAGGAGCTCAGTGCCGCGCTCAGCAAAGAGCCCAGCCCTGTCAAAGAAGTCACCGAAAAGGTCGAAGCGCTCGAGGTCGCCCTGAAGAAAACACCGAGCCCGGTGGTAACGGAGAAACTCGACGAACTCAAGACTGCCCTGAGCAGAGAACCAAGCCCAGAGAAGGAAGTGCCAGACAAGCTGGAACTCTCTCCGGCGAGGCCAAAGAGTCCTGGCAAAGAAGTAGCAGAAAAGCTTGACGACCTCAAAGTTGCCGTCGGCAAAGAACCAAGCCCTGCCAAGGAAGCGATGACTGAAAAGCTGGAGGAGCTCAGTGCCGCGCTCAGCAAAGAGCCCAGCCCTGTCAAAGAAGTCACCGAAAAGGTCGAAGCGCTCGAGGTCGCCCTCAAGAAAACACCGAGCCCGGTGGTCACGGAGAAACTCGACGAACTCAAGACTGCCCTGAGCAGAGAACCAAGCCCAGAGAAGGAAGTGCCAGACAAGCTGGAACTCTCTCCGGCGAGGCCAAAGAGTCCTGGCAAGGAAGTCACAGATAAGCTTGACGACCTCAAAGTTGCCGTCGGCAAAGAACCAAGCCCTGCCAAGGAAGCGATGACTGAAAAGCTGGAGGAGCTCAGTGCCGCGCTCAGCAAAGAGCCCAGCCCTGTCAAAGAAGTCACCGAAAAGGTCGAAGCGCTCGAGGTCGCCCTCAAGAAAACACCGAGCCCAGTGGTGACGGAGAAACTCGACGAACTCAAGACTACCCTGAGCAGAGAACCAAGCCCAGAGAAGGAAGTGCCAGACAAGCTGGAACTCTCTCCGGCGAGGCCAAAGAGTCCTGGCAAGGAAGTCACAGATAAGCTTGACGACCTCAAAGTTGCCGTCGGCAAAGAACCAAGCCCTGCCAAGGAAGCGATGACTGAAAAGCTGGAGGAGCTCAGTGCCGCGCTCAGCAAAGAGCCCAGCCCTGTCAAAGAAGTCACCGAAAAGGTCGAAGCGCTCGAGGTCGCCCTCAAGAAAACACCGAGCCCGGTGGTCACGGAGAAACTCGACGAACTCAAGACTGCCCTGAGCAGAGAATCAAGCCCCGAGAAGGAAGTGCCAGACAAGCTGGAACTCTCTCCGGCGAGGCCAAAGAGCCCTGGCAAGGAAGTCACAGAAAAGCTTGACGACCTCAAAGTTGCCGTCGGCAAAGAACCAAGCCCTGCCAAGGAAGCGATGACTGAAAAGCTGGAGGAGCTCAGTGCCAAGCTCAGCAAAGAGCCCAGCCCTGTCAAAGAAGTCCCCGAAAAGGTCGAAGCGCTCGAGGTCGCCCTCAAGAAAACACCGAGCCCAGTGGTGACGGAGAAACTCGACGAACTCAAGACTGCCCTGAGCAGAGAACGCAGCCAAGAAAAGGAAGTCCCCGATAAGTTACATCTTGAGTCAACTGTTATATCGCCAGTCAAAAAACCAATTCCTGGTAAGGGCATAATTCCGGATAAGCCTGAAGAAAGATTGAAGACATTGTCTGTAAAAGAGACGAGAAGTCTTCAAGAACTCGAGCCTTCGCAGCTAAAAGATATTCCAACAAGCAAACCTGATGAAAAGGAATTTAGCCCGATCATAGAAATTCCTATACAAAAATCGGCAGAAGTTAAACTTTCTCTAACCCAAGATTCTGACAGATCACAACAATTTTCATTAGAGAAATTTGACGAATCTTTATTTAAATCAGATCAAAAAGACGAGTTACCAATTTTAGAAAAGGATATTATTACACCAGATTACGATAAGTCCGATGACACAAAATCAACCACTGATGAAGAAATTTCATCTGTTACTGAGAAAGTTTCAAGCAAATTCGACGGCACCGAAGTGAAATTGAAAAGATCTCAAGAACTTGAAGCTATTTCTATGATAAAAGCATCGTCTGAAGATTTTGTCAAAACGAATGAGTCAAAAACAACTCCGGTATTCGAACAAGACGTAGAATCTGATCAATTAGATGATAGGGATCCAAGCTTGGAGGAGTTCTCACCCGCCATTTCACCAACCCCTGATAAGCCCACTGACTCTTCTATGATTGAAAAAAATATTTTACCTGTATCAGTTCAATCAGTGCAATCTCAGCAGGATATTGGAGAAAGTGTTTCGCTGATTACGGACACCATCAAATTGGCTAGTAATAAGTCAATACCAGGTGACAGAATAAATGATGAAAAGGGGGTTCAATTGCCTCAAAAAGTAACGGCTGACCCTGTCATAACTTCTCCATTTACACTGAAATCGGATGATGATTCTTCAGGAGAAATTCAAAAAGATCTGAATAAAGACAAACCTAGCAGTAAAGTCCAGGAAGATCTTAGTCATGTTGAGTCTTTGTCGAGTCAAAAGATTCTTACGACTAGTGGAGAGTTAATATCACACCTTCCAACATTTAAGAGCAGTCACGTCAGCGATCATACAAGCAACGGTCATATTTATGATAACGGGGATATAACGAGTGAAGATCAATCACCTGATACAGAAATTAAGATATCAACGAAATCTGTATTAAAAGAGTCGGAAGAAATGTTTGAACACGAAAGATCACACATTTCCAAAACGGAAAGTAGTACATGTGTAAAAGATAAAACGCATAAAATAATGAAACGTTCTATTCTTGAAAAAGAAAAGGAGTTATATGACAAAACATCACTTGTATCTTTGGCTGATAGTGGTATTGATCGCGAAAGTTTAATTCATCCTCTCCACAGTAGCTCAGAAGATGTATCCAAGGAAGTGAGCTTAGAAGAAAAATATAGTTTTGAAGGTACAGAGAAAAGTGCAAAGGCGCCAGAATTACCTGTCCAGGATGAAAAATCAAAAGCATGGACTACGAAATCAATCAAAGACGATAAAGATATTACAAAAGAGGAGGTATTGGATTCCGGTACGCATAGTATAGACCTGAAACAAACCGAATTCACATGTGATGAAAAATCAGAGCCGAAATCATTAACAGAAAGTGCAGCCTTTTTAATGGAGTCTATTCATAAAGCGTTTGGTGAAGAATCTGTTCAACAAGGTATCAAAACGGAAGGCCTAGAAACACTGTTGATCCGTTCAGAATTTGACAGGGTTTCCACACCGCCCACAGTACCTGTCAGTCCGTTACCTAAAACCCCCAGTAGTTTCCAAGACGTGAAAGTTAGTGAAGCTGTTCAAAGTGAAATCACTTATGATAGATCAGATGCTAGTGAAGACACCATAACTAAAGTAGTTCACGTTGGTGAAGATGTTCTTACACAAAAAATATCAACCTCAGCTGAGAAAGTTACAAAACCAGAAAAATCATTTGCCATGGATAATGAAAGCGAACCAGAATTGATTGCTCTAATGCAAACTATGGGTAAAATAAAAACTGAGACAGATACAGTAACAAAAATCATAAAGGAAGGTGAAAATGTTGTGACACAAACTATTACTACGGTGACAACTAAAGAAGTTCTATCAAGAGAAGATGGAACGCCCCAGAATATCAAAACTACAATTGAAACTACGACTTTGAGCAAAGGTTCCGACGGTTCAACTACAACTACTAAGGACACAAAAACGTTACTTTCCGAATGTTCTTCTAGCCTTCGATCTACCTCACAGTTAGACTCTTATAGCAAAGAAACTAAAACAGAAATGGAAGAAGTAGGAATATCACTGGATAAACTAAAGTACAGGTCAGAAAAAACACCAGATCCGTTAGAAACAAATTTAGAAGAATCCAATGCATTTTCTTCTTCCGTAACATCAGATCAAAATAGCATTTCCCGGTTAGACCTGGAAAGTCATAAAACAGTTACGGACTATAACATATCAGACGTAAGACAAAGAGTTGAAAGTGAAATAGAAGAATATGATGATGAAAACATAGAAGATACTGTTATTGACACAGACGTCAGTAAACGTATTGTTCGTGAACAAAATTTAGATATAATGGAAACTTTGACCGTCATTACCAAAAAAGAAACCATCAAGGTAAGTGACAGCCAAAAAATAATAAAAACAACGATCGAACGAATAACAGTTCGAGAATTCCCAGATGGAACTGTCACTACCCAAAAGTCGGTTGAAGTTAAGAGTGAAGAAGTGGAAGTTGAGTCAAGCAGAAATTTAGAAAACATACTCAATGAATTAAAAGAATACGGTGATCCAGAGGAAAGTGTCACAAGTAAAACAGAAGAAATCAAACAAGATAACATAATCATCAAACGCATTATCGTCACCAGAATAGTTAAGATAAAATATGCTGACAGTGATGATATTCCAAGAAAATTGAAAACCTCTACAACAGTTACTACTACAGACAATTACCCCGACGGTTCATCGCGGTCAAAAGTTGATAGTAGTATCACCTTAACTGACCTCGAAGCTGATTGCGTACCGGAAACGTCTGACCTAACAGATTACAGTTTAGTAGAAGAAAAATCTGTTCATGTTGAGAGGCAAAATAAAAGTACCACTGTCGAAGGTCAAACTGTACTGCAAGTTATAACCACCACTACCACTAAAGAAGTGTTAGCAACCACAGATAAGTCGAGAAAGAAGCTCAAAACTACTGTAGAAACTGTTACTGAAACAAGTCGACAAGATGGAATAACTGAAGTTGTTAAAGATGTTAAAGTTTCCGTGGAAGATTATAGCGCTGACCTTGTCAAAGAAAGCTTGGAAGGATTTGAAGAGGTTGAAAAACCTTTGGTAGACACAATTGTGGAAAATGAATCTGTTGTGGTAGGTGGAGTAGCTATTAAACGTAAACTTACAACTACTACTATTAAACAAGTGTTCAAAAATGTTAATAAAAAAACAAGGCGACTTAAGACAACAATAAAAACCATCACTGAAGACGAACATCCAGATGGATCTATAATTACTAAGACAAGTGAAAAAGTATCTTTGGTCGACGAAAGTTTAGAAGAAGCCCAACTACAAGTAACACATGCAGAATCACCTCTTGAGACATTTGAAATCAGACCTGAAGATTCTGACGACAGTTTTGAAGTTGAATCTATATTAAGAGAATTAACACCTGAAGGTGAATCCGAAGAAAGCGAAACAAGAAAAACCGAAGAAATTAAAGAAAAGGAGTTGACAATCATTAGAACAATTGTAACAAGGATAATCAAAACTAAATACTCTGACAGCAAAGGCATTTTAAGAAAACTCAAAACTGTAACTGTGGTAACCACAGTAGACCAATATCCCGATGGGTCAACCCGTACTTCAATAGATACCAATACAAAAGTGAGTGATTTAGAGAGCGAGGAGCATGTTGTATCTCAAGATTTGAATGAATTCACAAAACTTGAAGACAAAACAGTCAGTGTTGATACTCAAGAAAAGATGGTTGATGTTCAGGGCAAAAAATTGAAACAAATTGTAACAACCACTACAACGAAAGAAATTCTGGCATCAGTGGAAACATCCAGAAAGAAATTAAGAACGACTATAGAAACAGTGCGAGAAACAATTTTGCCAAATGGTGTTACGGAAATAACAAAAGATGTCAAAGTATCCGTTGCTGATTATGGAATGGAATCATTTGATGAAAATTTGCAGGGCTATTCTTTGGTAGGAGAACCAACAGAAGAAACCAGCTCTGAATCTGAAACAGTTTTAGAAAACGATATCACTATCATAAGAAAGACAACTGTTACGACAACGAGACAAGAATTTGAAAATCCTACAAATAATTGTAGAAAAATAAAAACCACAATAAAAACTGTTGTTGAAAATGAACATCCTGATGGCACAGTTGTCACCAAAACAAGTGAAAAAGTATCAATTGCAGATGTTTTTCTCAGAACCCCACCTAAACAACCAGAACAATTTGAAACGGAACCTGAATGTTATATTGACGATTCAGAAATTGTGGAAGATACCACGGAAGAATCTGACGTAAAGAATGAAATAGTTCAGCAGGGATCTTTAACAATAAAACGAACAATCACTACTAAAACTAAAAAAGAAACTTTAACTAGCTCGGATAAGAATATTAAACGAGTGAGAACTACCGTAGAAACCACAACTGTAGATGAGTATCCTGACGGCTCAACAGAAACTACTAAAGACGTTAAAATAACAATTTCGGAGTTCCAAAAGACTTCTGACAGCAATTTACAAGCCGCATTGCAGGGTCTTTCGTCAACTGGTAAAATAAAAACATCAGTTGATAAGAAAACAAACATCGTGACTCAACATGGTGAAAAGATTACACAAACAGTAACAACATTTGTCACAAAAGAAGAGTTAAAGAACAATGAAACAAATGAAATTGCAGTTAAGACTGTTACCGAGACTGTAACGGAAAATGCAAAAGAAGATGGCTCTGTAGAAATCACAAAAGATGTTCGCACACAAATAACCTATTTGCCTATTGGCACTGGCTTAGATGACTGGACACCTGAAGAATTAGAAGAAATAGAAAAACAACCTATTAAGGAAGACAAACCGAAACTCGACGAATTAACTTTAGAACAGAAGAATGAAGTAAAACCAGAAAGTAAGCCCAAAAAACAGCGGTCACCAGTCGGAGACATAACAACGGATACGGAAACATTTACCAAAATTGTAAAAGAAGGCGACAATGAAGTGACGGAAACAATCACAGTGGTAACAACTAAAGAGGTAATAAGCCCCGAAAAAATAAAAGTTACTGTAGAAACCACTACAGTAAGCAGAAGTAGTGATGGGGTAACTAAAACAACAAAATCAACTAAAACTACGATATCGGAGTTTAAGGAGGAGTTTGAAGAAATCATTGACACCGGAGAGAGTGAAAAATCGTACTCAAAGCATTCTTCAAAGACTGGTGATATGCGAAGCTCTTCGGCTGCTAGTGATGATTTGGATCATCCAGGAATATCTTCTCCTCCGTCTGATATTAGTTCCAGAGGTTCGAGAGCAGCAACTCACGTATGGGGCACAGAAAGTAGTGGGATGTATTACAGTGATGATGACGGCCAGGGAAGTCCAAGTAGCACAAAATCACAAATAGCACATTCTCCTAGATCAAACTTGAGTTTTGAATTAGATTCATCAAAATTACCACAGCAACGAGAATCTAGCCAAGAACTTTTGTTTGAAAAGGAACTCGAGTCATTCCATAGAGATCCAATGTCAACATCTATCTACGGCCAGCTGCCTGAAGATGACTCTTGCACATCTTCAACCCATTCTGAAGTAAAGACTGAAATTCGCGTTGTTGAAATTCCATTATCTAAAATGACTGAAGACTTTTTAGCACAAGAAAAATCTGAATTTGTTAAGCATACTAGTAAAATATCTGACGCTACCTTCCTAAAAGAGGCTGATGAACAATTCGAAAAGGCAATTGAAGAGCATAAAAAGGTTAGCGGTTCACAAGTTATATCTAATATCACAGCTAAATATGAATTAGATGAACACAGTCAATCCAGCACGAGTCAACAAACATCTGTTAAAGAAGACAGTTTTACCCTCAAAGACATTAAGACTGAATCAAAGAAAGTGTCAGAAAGTAGTGTGTCATTATCATCTTCTTCGTCAGTTAGTAGAAGAGAAAGCAAATCAGAACTTGCTAGTGAAAGTAAATCAAAAGATCCTATTGAATCTTGGGGTAAGCCGCTGGGCCTGCCAAGCCCAGTTTTACCACCACCACAATCAGACGGAAAGAGTACTCCAAAAAAACAGAATCCTAGTTCGACAGTTCTAAATAAGAATAAGATTAATCAAGAAAAGAGCAAGGAGGCTAAAAATCGAGCTTCAGAATCTCCCAGTAAAAAGAAATCGCCTGCGCCAGTATACATGGAACTGACTTATGTACCTCATCATGGAAACTCCTACTACTCAGCCATGGAGTTCTTCAAGCGGGTTCGAGCTCGATATTATGTGTTCTCAGGAACGGAACCGTCAAAGGAAATTTACAATGCCCTACTCGATGCCAAGAAAACTTGGGAAGATAAAGATTTGGGTACGTAGAGTTAATTCTTGAAAAAGTATATTGTGGTAAATTGGTAATGTCACACCTTAGGGTGCGGCCACATCTGACGAATGCGCGGCGAATGCAGTTATTGCGACCATTTGGTGCGCCTCTCATACAATTCATACGAATGCTTGTATAGAGAACAACCCTAACATGCAAGCGTACAGCTCGCAAACCGTTCACAAGCTACGCATCCGCGGCGCGTTCGTCAAATGTGGATGCACCCTTAGAACACAGGTACAGTTTAATCCGTTTATAATTACATAGAAAGCTATTGACGAACACTTCATAATTAGCGGTCGTGATACAAAGCGTTTTGTGAAAAAAAGAACTTTTTATATAAAATGTATTATCAATTTATTAAAGTATTTTAAGAGGGGAACATTGTAACTACATCCGAGATTCAAAACAAAAACGAGACACGTGCCGACTGTTGTCGGAAATCAAAGAACATTACCAAGCACCCGAAGGTGTAAAAAATAATTTAGGTCATTATAACCGATAATTGATCTATTTAAAATGGGTCATAATAAGCGACATGTCACTGTATTCGAAACAGGAAAGTAAATAAAGAATTTTATATGAAAACCAAACTTCGTAGTGTAATGTCGTCATAATAAACTGTCGGTCAATATAGGCGGAGTCATAATAAACGGATTCACCTGTATATTGCATACGTTATAAAAAAATAATATTGCACGTTAATACATTGCCAATCATGTACAGTAACTAGCAATAACATGTACGTACATATTCACCTCGAATCTTATGTCAAAGCAGGAAAGTTCATATTTCAATGTGTTTGTATAGGTAGGTACATGTTAGCCCTCATGGCTGTACTTAACCAGGATGTAAAGTAATGAGAAAACGGTCCTAAGCCCCCCTGCCCCGCTTTGTGAATTGTGACCATAGGCATAATCCCTTGACTTGAGGGGGTCTAGCAGTCGACCTTAACTGGCAGATGATACCCTTTATTAATGTAGTTTTGATTGAATCGCATTTTAATATTTGTTCAAAGTTTCATTTTTCATGTTATTATTTTTTTCTTTGGGATCCCGAATATTAATAAATAATAAATTATGTTTTATTTTAAATTACAGAAGTCACCATAATTCCCACGTACGACACCGATGTTCTTGGCTACTGGGTGACTGAGAATGAGGAAGCTTTGGAGAAATACAAAATAGACTTATCACCGTCAGCTTCCCGGTGCACCATCAACCTACAAGACCACGAGACCTCGTGTGCGGCCTACAGACTCGAGTTCTAGGTGTCGGGTCTATTTGTGGCCTTCTCATCGAAGAAGTGAGACGCACGCAGCAACGGATTCTTTTGAATGAGGGAAACGAAGACTCTATATTTGTTGTAGGAAAAAAAATGGCTGTGACTGTGATAGAAAAGGTGTCATTTGAAAGTATCCTAGCTGCTCCAGAACTCACTACTCCGTATGAGATAGTTTGCAAATAGAAACACTTAAAAACTTTGTGATATTTGAATGCAATTAACAGACTGCTAATGAGTTTGATAAAAACGTAGTTAATTATGAGGTATTGATATTCAATCAGGAGTTATACGTAATGAAGACGTGCTGGTGTACTAGTGTCTCGCCCGGCATCGACCGCTCGGCGCGCTCTCGGCCCACGCAGCCCCCAAACTGACCGAGTCCTTACCACATCCAGTTTAAAAGTCAATAACCAAAATCTCGACCTAATAACAGAAACGTCCATTTTTTTCTAAAACTGTTTTCTAGTAGCTTTCATTAAATAAAATAGAACATGCCATTTAAAATATATTTCTGATGATGTTTTAAGATTTGGTCTTATACAATCTGTAGTGCTTTTATACACGATATTTAGCGTAACCAGTCCATTTTGTTTAGCCAAAACACCGCTTGTGCGAGAAATCTAAATTTTGGAAGCATTATTTTGCTATCGCATGTTAAATTTTAATAGAGAAAACATATTGTACAAAAAACTTTGCGAGCACGGCCATGTTTATTTTAATAGCGAAGCGCTTTGTATAAAAGGACGTGATGAATACGGTTCCGGTAGACATCATTGTCGTTGAAATCTTTGACATAACTATGTTTATATAAAATACCTGATGTACTTTTTTTATGATCAAAGTTTAAATATAAAATGTATATTTAACAAAATGTCTTCAAAAGACGCCCTTATATTTATGAAGTCGCTCGACAAGCTAGTGCGGCTTGCGCTAGTTCTATTGAAATTTGTTCGAAGTGACATTACTGTGTTGTTACGACTCTAGAACGACAAAAATGACTCGTATGCTATTTCATTTGATATTTTCAGGTAACTAAGATAAATATAGATATTGTTTCTATGTATTTTATAATAAATGTAAGCGTATAATCTGAGAGCACAAAACTTAAAGCCGATTGATTAACGCAATCACAAAGATTTGATACAATTATTAGTATAGATTGAAACGCCTGCACTTCAATATATTTTAATATTTGTAGCAAAACTTTAAGAATCGAAGCAAAGACTTCCAAGACATGCAATCTATAGGCGCCTTCGCCATAACGTTACCATGAAGTTGTCTTTGTTGTTCTAGATTACCAATGAGCCTAAAACGATAGAGAGCTTAAACCCATTAAAATAAAATGTTTTAGTAGAACTATTATTACAAATTGAACTCTCTATTTACCTTTGTTTAAGTTGATATTGCTTGTTGCGTCAAAAGTTACTAAAATAGTTATAATACATGTTATAAATTTTACTCATTTGATAATTGTAAATCAGTGAATGATTACTGTGAATCTCTGTTTTATTAGAATTTTTTGGCAGTTATATTTTTTGTCAGTTGTTACATTACTTTTTAAAATTCTAGTCGAAACGACCCAAATACTTATGAAGACGTTATAGTCATAATTATTCGTTCCTATTCGAATTGAGTTCTAGCGTTTCTAATATTTTTCAATTGAATACACCTAAACCTCATGTAGGTAATTATAGATAAAGTACTCCATTAGACGATTGTTTTACAATTGAATCGTTATGTTCGGATGATGTGAGCGAATGTGATAATGATGACCCATCATGTTAATTTACCATCTAGTGTATAAGATATTGATCAGGGCTTTCCTCGAGGTGATTGTTTGTTTCCCTATTTAGTTATTGCCAAAATGTGAAATAATGGTTTGAGTCAATTAATTTTAAGTCATCCATAGAGTTAAGCCAGTCTAGATCACTGTCGATCATCGCTTTCTTTGCTAACATCCTTCTAATATAGTTAAATAGCGAAACATTTCGTATATCAGAACGCACCAGCACAATGTAATAACATAAAATATAAACTAAAAATGTTAACAAATACATAAAAATATGGTATTCTATATATTTATTTTTATGTAATACTTTGTAAAAGTACGAATGAGAATTTATTTTATAGTTGATATGATATAGTATGTGTTTAACTGTGTGTTGTTTGATGTGAGCACAATAAATAATTATGTTTCGATATGTGAATCCATGCTTTAGGTAATTGTGGATGGGACTAAACAGGGAGATGAATCTTGGATCCAAATTGGAGTCCAACCAATGTATCTTTCGATTTGCACCTTGCTTGGTTCGAAGCGTTTTATTTGACGGCGATAGATTTTACATGAGCTTTGTTAACGTTTTTAAACGTGTCCAGTTGTGGACATCCGCCGATCCCAGACTGAGCACAGGCGCGCAGCCGCAGGCCCGCAGGCGACCTTGTTGCGAACAATCCTTCCAGCTTAGGCAGCTTTATTTGATAACACAGAATCAAAGATACATTGGCGGTGACAGTATAAGCTTTGAAAATATTTTGAATAATTTTAAAATAGGCTTTCTATTTATTTCAGCCAGCATCCACGGTTTAGCTGGCTCTGAAGCCTGACCCAAAAGTTTACTATTGTATTTTATAGCTAGAACTCTAATTAATGCATATTATTAGGAATATTAAAATGTTATTAAAATTAAGAATTGTATCAGCTTAGTGAACATCAATAGCTCTGAGAAATAAATCATTATTGAAATTATTAAAAGTTGTATTCTTCCGGCTGTGGACTTTAACGAAACTAATGTTATTTTTACTTTTAACTATAAATTAACTACACTTAATTTTCCATACCTTTAAAAAACATAGATCATAAGCTAAATCATCGCAACCAAAAAATATCCAAACCTTTCCATAATATACGAACATTACACTATTTAAAAAAAAACACCTAACTCGTCGATTTTAAATAGTTTGATGTTAATATGGACCAACAAACAAAATGGAAAAATCAACAATGACATCTTGTAGGTCACGAGATGTGTATTTAACTGTAGATAAAATTATCTTATCCTAAATATAAAATATATTTTTTTGCCAACACTAGAATTTTAATTTGGATTTGGAATCGGTGTCGTTAAATAGGTTTAATCGAGTGTGTAAGCTTATGTGGTGCTAAGAACTGATGTGCTAGGCGATTTAAATTAGACCGTTTAATGTCTTATAGTAAGTGTTGACGGGAATTGGCGGGAAGGGAGGGTCACAGGGAGACGCAGAACATCGCATAGATATAAAGATTAACACCCCGTCACGGCTTACTGCGGATGTAAGTCACACGCTTAATGGTAAGGGAGACTGATCGATGGCTTTCTGGTATAATTCCCTTTTGTTTGATAAATTACTATAGTAATTATTTCTGTTCGAACTACCTAAACAGTTTAATAATTTAAATAATGATAGAAAAATTTCAATGGACTTAGGTATTTGTAATAATAATTACTGTATGATGTAAAATTAAAGATAAAACATTCATTGTATCAGTCATGTCGCTATTCTCCATTCAGCGTGTTTGATGAAATTGTATGACTCATTAAAAGGAATAAAAACTATTGAAAACGTTTCCATTCTATTATTTTTAGAAATTTTTAAGAAACCCCATTAATATACTCTACATAGTTCAAAATAAAGTACAAAAAGGTCCGCTAATAAAGTTTTTCGAAAAAGACTTCTAGGTTTAACGTAAATAACTAAATGTGATTAAGTAGCTACGATCACAAAATAAAGCACACATACCCCAAACAATATACGTAAACAATTAAGTCTTGCCACGTGAAATTATAAAAGACAGTGAGTTATTTATGCAATCATACTAAGTATTAATATTAATGTGAATTGTTTGGATGTTTGTCCGTCAATCACGCTGAAACTATTAATAAAAAAATAAACATTAGTCATATAAATGATTCATTGATAGTCATCATCATCATCAGCCTTTCTAGTCAAGCATCTTCTAGATGTGGCGGTATGCCCATAGTCACGGATCCTGTGCAGGCGGGATGGTGCACGCAGTATGGTGACGGTAAGGGGAACGCTGCTGCCCATCGCAATGTCCCTTCGTAAATAAATAAATAATAAATATCTCTAGACATTATTCACACAGCGCCATCTAGCCCCAAACAAATGCTAAAAGCATTAGCTTGTGCTATGGGTGCCAGACAACGGATAAACAATTAAACATTACTTATTTTATTTTTTTGGAAATGCATATTATACATAGAAACGCCCAGACCGATACAAACAGACATGTTCATGCAGACAAATGTTTGTACCGTGCGGGGATCGACCCGCGACCTTTGGTGTAATAGCAGACTTCTCGACCATTACACCAAACGACTCTTAATAGCTCCTAACAACACCCATCAGTACCCTACCACACTTCCTGCATTCCATAAAATACAGGTGAAAAAAGGCACCATTTGGATTTTAATTTTTATCAGGTACACGATAAACGGGGAAAAATAAAGGGGGACGCCGGCTGGCCATAGAATGTTAGGCCCACAGTGCACACATATGAAAGTACTATGTAAATATAGAGTAAATAGTCATTAGTTAACTGGCGAAAGAAAGGGTTTAAAAAAAGTTAGTGTTTTTGGGTAAATGCATATTTATTATTTTCCATCAGTAATACAATCTACGATTTCCACCATATTAGCTGTTGAAGGTTGTAAAAAGTATTTGTTTACCTGCTACGGCTGAACCCGGATCGTCGGAGTCAGTATTCATGATGAAGTTGTTTAGTTAAACGCACGAAATAAAACCGATCACTTTGTTGATGCAAGAAAAACACAATTACTTTTTGATATTTTGAACTTTGACAGTTGAATTGGCAATTAATTTAGTGTTTCCATTGCGTAAAAAAATATCGATATTCGAATTTAGATCTATTCGATTCTAATATAGTTTTATAAAATAATAATACCCTCCTAGCCGAATTCGGCCACGGCGGCCAATCTTACGATTAGCCACTGGCGCGGGATATATTATAGTGCACAAGCGCATGCGCAAACACAGGTGCACTCCCTATTCCCTCACTCCCATAATTCGGTGGGACAGCAATCTGACACGACCGTATAAAAAAAATAAAATAAAATAATGCAATATAAAATAAATAATGTTTATAAAATAGTGCAGCCTTAAATATACGTTTCATGAAAATATTTTACTAAGATTATAAAATATTTAAAAGATAAATAGGATAATGACACTGAAATATATATTTTTTTTATTTTAGGCATGCTACCCCTCATGTCACGATCGTACGGGATCGTACGGGTATCTTAAAAATTGCAACCAATTATTCACCTCATCTCATTTCTGTAGATAAATTGTAAATGGTATTTTTATTTCTATTTTAGCTAAGATCCACCACCTAAATAATATTCGATATTCTCTTATAATCGATTATCTGAAATTATATTTCTGTAGTGGCAACTCTTAACACACACGAGCCCGCCGCGGGTCGGCTCGATACACACGAATTTGAGCTTTACTTCAATGCTGATAGGGCGTAGATCAAGCGTAGATAGATTTGTTTACACATATCTGTCAAAAGGACGCAATTCCGGTGGGGTTAATAAATAGTTTAATTTCTTTTAATTTTTGTTATATTAACCCCAACTTTTAGCGACATACGAATAGCGCGAATAATTAAGAACGAATATTTTAGCTATTTTTATAAAATGGAAGATCGTGTGCACTTCTTGGCCTTATTCCGGCATCCCTCTTTAATTTGTTTTCAGCCAGTGTGGGCTTAACACACCAAGGAGTATCAATATTTTTTTCTACTATAATGGCTAAAATCTCACCCGTTGAACTTAGTTCAACGGGCAGCTATAATATAACAGATGTTCAAATAAAAACTAAATAGGTACGAGTTTATAGTAGATGGCACTTAAGCACATTTTTCCTATTTAAACACATAAAAGTCAACTCTTTAGAAAGAGAAATCAAAAAGACATAACTTTTCTATCTTACTTACTCATTTGTCAATAGATTAAAAATTTTAAAGTTTTCAAAAAGCTATTAGTACGAGAGCCCACGACCAAAACCATGTCTCATAGCAATACGGCAAAAACCCTATAAAATCGTTAGATTGTATGATTCTGAACCCGACTAGGTGTGTAGTAACGGTCGAAAGTGTAGCAACTGCATGGGAGGCCATTTCTGCTGTGTCAAAAAATAAAAGACAGTCGGTATTGTAGCAATACGTCTGATAGTGAAAATGTACATAGATTTTATAATTGTATTACGAAAAAGTTTGTTTTCAGACATTTTGCGCGTAGCATATAGCCTGAGCGCATTTTTGAAAATGTCAACAAATTTAGCCGACCTGTATCATAGCAATACGGATAATTTTTTTTTTTTCAACTATTCGTATTGCTGCCATGATTACCAAAAACCTGTTTTCAGACACTTTATGTGTAGCATATACTCCCAAGATAGAGAAGGTGCTACACTTCATTTGTCTGATATAAATTTTTTGCACATGTGGACAACTTATTTTATCATGTCCAACAATTTTCAGACATATTGCTATGATACCGATCGGTAAAATTTGTTAACATTTTCAAAACGGTCTCAAAATTTAATGCATTCACATTTCCGTCTGAAAATTGTTTTGTTCGCATCAAATAACCAAAATTTACTAATAAAAAAATTTTTCAGACGTATTGCTATGAGACATTTTTTTTGTCTCATTTTTATTTATTTTAAGTGATTTTACGGGTTTGCGCTACACCACTAACGTCTGAAAAATATGTGTCCGGTATCTCAGAACTATCATTCAACTACAGTCTGCAAATCAGACATATTGCTATGATGCAGTTCGGTAAAATTTTTGACAATTTTGAAAATTCGGTCAGATCAAACGCTACGCGGAAAATGTCTGATATTTGTATTTTCGAGTTCAGGATAATCGTATCTATCGATTTGATGCGGTTTTGGCCGTATTGCTAGGAGACAAAAATTTTGGTCGTGGGCTCTCTTACTAATGGATAAAAACAAAACCTATGGGTAAGAACCCACATTTGTATCAACAATGAAGAATTTTTAACAATAACTTAAAACCTACAAGAATTTGAGAATAGAGTGTAAAAGTAAAGTATCAGCCTATTAATGTCCCACTGCAGGGCAAAGGCCTCCATCATTTGAAATCATGTTTTCGTAACAAAGATGGGTTTTGGCTTAAACACCACGCATGCCAAATGCGGATTGGTGATCACAAACCCGGGTTCAGAAAAATCAACACAAACTTTGCCCGACCCGGGAATCGAACCCAGGACGGTAAATTAAACCACTAGATCATCGAGGCGTTATAGCATAGAGTGTGATGTGTCTTTAATAAATCTTTAATATTTATTTTTATTGTAAATGTAAAATCAAAAATCTAACATATAATATAGAAACAAATTTTAAATTATAGCATTTAATTTTGTCTGAATACCTACTTCCTTTGTAACATTACCCATCTTTGTTTCAAAAACCGCACACTAATAGGCCGATAATACTACTACCTCCTTCCATTTAAAAAAAACAATAATTATTGCACAAGAGTATTAATAATAAATTGATAAATTGTTATTATTATAATTATGTTCTTCTTATTATAATTTATAATACCTCAAATGCTAAATTAATACATTTAGGTAATATCACCATAATACATTTCAACCTCCAGTTCAAATCTGCCCTATTCTTGAAACATAAAAAAGTGGCATAGCTGGCAAGTCAGAACTACATGGTGCCTTCATTGATTTTGTAACCCCAGCTGAGGAAGACATTTGTCCAGGGGTACTGCGACAGGCTAATGATGATAATGACTTGTATCAGGTTTGCTTGACTTGTTTTGCATTTCTATTATAACCAAGCTCAACATTCAAACATAATATTGTATAATATTTTACATCATATTGCAGTAATAACTGTATTTTGTATATGTCACTACTAATATGACTAGGTAGGTACTTATAGTAAATCTTCCTTAATGATTAGGTATGATTAAAATATAACACAAGGAAACGCAACGGCCTGTTTTTTGGCCAAATTTCCTGTAGGTCAATTAAACCCTTTTGAGACAACCACTGGACAAAAAGGGTACCTTTAAATCCTACTAATATTATAAAGGCGAAAGTTTGTAAGTATGGATGTTTGTTACTCTTTCTAGTAAAAACTACTGAATGGATTTGAATGAAACTTTACCACAATATAGCTTATACATCAGAATAACACATAGGATATTGGAAATCAAAATCCACGCGAACGGAGTCGCGGGCGGCCGCTAGTTAAATAATAACAAGGCTGACCCTACACCCAGCACATTATTTTCCAAGTTGGTAAGCTAGGTAGGTACTTAGGTATTATTTTATCATCGTTATTGGAACATTATTTAAGAATATAGTAAACGTTTTAGGAGAAGTAATTAAATTCACTCACCATAATCACACTCACTCTGCTTTCCCAAATTAACAAAACTTTCACATATAAAACTTTTACGAAGAAAGAAAACGTCTCCATGTTCCCGCCAAACGAATGACATTGATCATTGATCGAAATTGTCATTTCTTTTTTTTCCATCTTCAATTTTTTTTTTCGTACATATTTAAACTGCCAATGGTTAAGTACAAAAGCAATAAAAAATAATAATCAAAATGTTATTGCTTTACGTAATCTACATAATCTACCTACTTTATTTATTTTATTTTATATTAATTGACAGTTTTTAACCCTTTTTCATTTTGATTCATACAAAAGTACACCAATGTTGATGAACATCGCAGAACGTTGCATTACGACACGCTATTGTGGCTTTAGATTAGATACTTAGAATATTTATCTACGTTTTCAATTAATATAAGGCTGCCTAAGCTGTCTTGCATGCAAACAAGCTACATGTTGTAAGAAGAAACCGCGAAATTAAAAACCAGAACATATCGCGGTATTGAACGATTATATCAGTGGCAAGTCAAAAAATGGACTTGACAAAATATTTTAATGAAGAAACAAGTAACGTAACACTTAGTGTGCATTATTTCAAAAAATAATATTAATACTAATGACATGGCAGCATGCTCTCTGACCTTAGCCGGTTCCGTGAGGAACAAACAAAAAACAATATCAGTGTCAAATTGACAATTTGACATAATGTCAGTTCCAGTTGGTAGTTTGTTGATGCCTGATGTTTACGATTTGTTTTTATCAAAAGTTTGCTGATAGTTTAGTGTTATTAGTGGTTTTAAAGCGTTTTAACGACTCCATTGTACATAACGAGTGTTACAATGCATCTTCATGCTGCTGGCTTTGTTGAAATGAAGCCTGGGAAGTTAAAAAAAATGTTTCGAATAGGCATTTTGACTGCAGACAGTTTTAAGGGGTGTTTTAATATTCGTTGGTATTATACCAGAAACACTGAAGTATTGGGTGGAAAATGGTGTCAGATCACGACCGAAAAGTGCCACTAGAAGAGTTATAACCAAACTTTACAAAATATATTAAAGTAGGTACCTATTACTTCGATATGGCGTTGTAAATATCTAATTGTTCAATAGTTCAAAAACGTTTAATTTTAAATTACATTGGTGTGACACAATCTGATATTGAGCTCCTTTATATAAGCATATTTTGCTTAGTGCAGAGTCACTAGATATAAGTATATAATGTAAACATGTTTTTTCGTGAATAATTAAATAAATGAAATAAATTTATTAATGATAACAACTCAACTTAAAATTACATTCTCTTTTAAACACAGGACCTGCTGGTGACGCTTGTCATTTTGAATTAAAATCCATCTGGCACTGCGTCAAGAAGTCATTGGATATGATTGCTTGTTTATGGGTATTATAAAATGTGTACACTGGTCTTAGGAATTAGAATGTAGTGCCCTGTAAGGGCATTGCACATTTGAGAGGGTCAACTGTAATTTAATAAGAAGATAAAAACATTTTTTATCAAGAATGAACTCAAGTAATCAAACAATCATTTTGATCATGTTAATTTAATACATACACAAACTATAAGTTTTATAAAATTATTTCACTATTTAAATACTATCTACAAGTTTGGAATGATTAAAGTATTCAAAAATTACCTATTTCAATCAAAAATACATTTGTACACTATCTAAAGTACATTTTGAATCTCATTCTGTTACATTCATAAACACTTATAATTTTTAAGTTTCTAAAGTTTGGAATAATTTTAATTATTTCACAATGTTTACATAGGAAACAAATCAAATAACTTAAGAAGTATCACATTTTTAATGCTTAAACATTCCTTGTTCAATGCTATAGCAGTCCAATATATCTTGTTTCTGATAATAATCAATTACCTATGTATTTTCAAAATTATTGTACATACATAAGATATTTTGAATGCACCTACAAGTCTTGAACAAGGAATTCGATGTACAATATATTATTTTTAAACTAATATTCCATTGGTATATTATGGCAAACATAGTATGATATAAATATAACAAACATAAATAAAATTATAATGAATCGCATTTGCAAAGTTAGTCTTGTCATCTAAATCTAATAGCCATAGTTATTTTAAAGACTAGATTGTGTATACATATTTCACATTAACATAATAGTTATTATGATAATCTTAAAAGCATAAGCTTAATTAATAACAAAAAAATATTTAAAAAAGATATATATATTTCAGGGACATAATTGGATAACTGAGTTCATTTACCGCAAAAGTTGAGAAAACAAGATGTTTATTTTTCTTTACCATTGCTTATAACTGTACCAACCAAATTAATAACAAGTAAAAGCTTAGGAAAAGTCAAATCACACTAGCATTATTTTTATTTTTATTTTTTTCTTGCAAGTCACACCAATCTGAGTATAGTACAAGTAAATATTATAGTATAGTAAAAGCTTTCAATTTCAATCTATTAATATTATAATATAATTTATTTTGGAAATTGTTTGATGCTTACTTTTTATTATCTACACTCAATAAATGAAAACTTTCAAAATAATCATTCATTCATTGCTTATAATATTATTTGAACTCTCGCTAAAATTACGTTAACGATTGGAACAACGTAAATAATTATTTAGATAACCAACTTCCCAAAAGAAGGCAAGCAATTTATTCCATTTGGTGCCATTTAAATTAGAGTGAGATCTGGGTACCTTCTTTTTGAGTTATTTCTTAAATACGTATTAGACAAGAATATCATTACTTATTAACTTTGTGCTACATAATACTGGCGTTTTTATTATTTATCTTTATTTTAGGTATCTAAACTGTAAATTCGACTTACAGTTTTGTCAATAAGTATGCATGACTTAGCTTCTACGAGTAGGTCTGTACTTACCTAGTATTCATGTTGTATATTTTTTAATGGTTTGTGCTATGTAATTGCCATAAATATTTGTGTAAACTTTAAGGCATGTCTATTAAATACATAGTCTTATTAATTAATCGAAATATAATCATAATAACATAGAAAAGCAATTCTATTTCGTTTGTGTTTTATGTCAACTCCCGGTTTACACCACAACAATTGCAAAATGGGTCCCTCACGGCACTGGTCTCCATTAATTGTTCGTTGAATCTGGTTTCGCCATACTCTTTCGTAGCGACTTTGGTTGAATTCGCCATACGCTTTCGTAGCGACTTATATCTCCATCCCACTCACATAAATATGTAATTCGAGTCGTGTGGCATCTTGGCATGCGGTCGACATACCCCGCATTCGCAGGAAACGTTTTGGCAAAAATCGCAGGGGCTAAGTAGGAAATCAATCGAAAAAAACAAAAGACGGCAGTGCAAATAGCAAGAGTACCAATTTCTCACCACGTGTGAAAGGACCCGCAGGGGTTAAGTGGATCCAAATAAATAAATAAATATCTCTGGACATTATTCACACAGCGCCATCTAGCCCCAAACTAAACATTAGCTTGTGCTATGGGTGCCAGACAACGGATAAACATTACTTAAATACTTTTTTTTTTTAAATACGTACATATTATACATAGAAACACCCAGACCGATACAAACAGACATGTTCATGCACACAAATGTTTGTACCGTGCGGGGATCGAACCTGCGACCAAGAGCTCGTCTGATGGCAGTCGCTTCACAGTAATAACCAGACTCGCCAAATCCTGGATCTCACTCATGCACACAAATGTTTGTACCGTGCGGGGATCGAACCCGCGATCTTTGGTGTAATAGCCGACTTCTCGCTACACCAAATAAATGTCAGTGGTCCAGTGGCGTCGTTCACTTGAAGCGCATGTCGTCGGGCCGACGGATGAAGTACGCGACGCGGTAGGCCGGCACTCGGTACTCGTGCATCCAGCGGTTGCCCTTGCGCAGCGAGCCGTCGATGCCGTCCTGCCACAGCCCCGCGGGCAGGTACACTGGGCACGATACAGTAAACAAATAAATAAAATAATAATAATAGACATACTTAAATACTTATATAAACATCCATGACACGTGTACAAATGCCAATGTTCATCACACAAACATTTTCCCCTAGCGAGATTGGAATCTGCGAACCTTAGTTTTGTAGCCAGGGTCTCTGACCACTAGACCAACGGGCCCGTCACATATAACACCCAGACC
Source organism: Nomophila noctuella (assembly GCA_958496325.1). NCBI lineage: Eukaryota > Metazoa > Arthropoda > Insecta > Lepidoptera > Crambidae > Nomophila > Nomophila noctuella. Next base: position 14,794,635 of record OY292495.1, on the reverse strand, counting down.
AGCAGAACATACAGAAATAGTCATGCATACAAATGTGTGTCCTGTGCGGGGATCGAACCCGCGACCAAGCGTCTGATGGCAGTCGCTTCACAGTAATAACCAGACTCGCCAACTTCTGGATCATGGTCAAAGCGGACCTCGCAGAAACGGGATAAATGCTAGGAGGATGATGAATGTTACCTTCCCTAGTAGTCTGTCCCTTCTGCAGCACCGGCGCTACGACGATCTCGTCGCCGATGGCGAACTCGTCCTGGACCAGCAGCGCGGCGTCGCCCCCCGCCACCAGCCACAGCGGCCGGATCAGCGGCAGGCCCTCCTCCAGCGCCTCCCGCTTGTACTTCAGGAGGAGGGGGGTCACCTGGTACAAAAAGATTTATTTTAGATCTTATTTAATCTTATTTATTTTGAATAGTATCTTGACAGCTTGGGTTTAATATAGTTAAATCAATTTTGCAAGTCTCATGTTAATCATTCGCACATTTCGGGTCGATGCGCTGCTATAGTAAGTAAGTAAGTATGTTGTAAAGAACAAACTTTCACATTGATGATATACAAATATCTTCAAGTTTGTTTGTTTGGATTTTCGTCCGTCAATCACGCTGAAACTACTGAACGAATAAATAGCAAAATTTGCTGAAACTCACCAGTTTCTGTCTCAGAGTAGTTAAGTTCTTCGCCATCTCCAACACTTTCTCGTCGTTATACTTGCTGGGTAAGTGGGTGAACTTCATCACAGGCAGGAAAGTGGCCATTTGCAACCAGCGTATGTACAACTCTCTTTCCGGCAGTGCTATCCCGTTCTCCTGCGTTGTATTTGTTGTGGCTGTGTCCACAGAACCTTTGGAAGAAGGCAGAAACTGCTCGCTGCCTGGCCAGTAGATGTCTCCTCCTACAGCGCCAGGCATGATGAATGGAAACCCGTTTATACCGTATGTCAACATTGTAGGTATAACTCGCCGTAACGCCTCCCAAGATGACTCGAAAGGTGGCAAAGCCACGAATATAGGCGGTCTCGGCAATGACACTGCTGAAGAAACTCCAATAATGTTCAGAGTCTTTTCGAAAGTCTTCGTAAAATATGTCTTATATTGATCGGGATTAATCAATTTCTTCTCGCACTGGTAGTAATGAGGGAGATCGTAAGCTAAACCTAGGTCGAAGTAGAAAGAGTCAATATGGTACGTGTCGATGACTGCTTGTAATTTGTTTAAAATCCACGGTACAGAATTTTCATTCGTTATGTCTAAGACTGCAGCAGAAGCCAATGATTTGAACCTGGTCAACGCTGGTATTCTTCTATCACTATTTCTTTCACTTATAAGTAACCTCTTTTGAACACATTCGGCAAAGTTCACACTTTCAGTGCTGATAAATGGCTGTACAGTAAACGCTACTTTAAAACCTCTTCTATGCAATTTATCTACAGTTATATTCAAAGTCTCAAAGCGACTCCTATCCACGGATAAGTCTCCAATTTCATTTTGCCAAAACTCATTGATAAGCACATGCCCTTGTTTTAGAAAACCTAAATTAATCACATCTTCGGTGTACTTCGAAATGGTCTCGGCTTGCAACTCGTGCTTGAACCTTGGAGCGATCTGCCACACTGGTTCTGATATTAAAGATTCTAGTGTGGCCATGTCTGCCGGTTTTAGCCCGTCCCAGAGCGGGGCACTTCGATGGCTATGTATTGATGAATGTAGAGACTTCATATCTTTAGATGTGCAAATGTTGTACTTCAATTCGGCGTACTCAGTGAATCGGTTGGCGTAAGCAAAGTCATCGAATTTTGCCTGGAGGCATATTTCCTTAGTCTTCCCATTGACGGAGATGTGTAGAGGCGTTTCCTCGTCGATGATGATGGCCGCTCCCTTGGAGTTGATGAGGTATCGTGTGAGCACGTTGCCCCACTGCGCCTTCTGTATGTCTCCGGTGACGAAGGGCGTGTAGTCGATGAGGCCGGCGTCCAGCGGCCACGTCACGTTCAGCGCCTGCCCGCCGCCGTACCAGTGCACTTTGGTGTCGCCCCAGTCGAAGCAGTCGGTAGGGAATATGTCTGAAAAAGTGGAAAAGAAAATTTAAAATAAAAATCTTTTAGTTGTGACAGGGTCCATATAGTGTTAGTGACAATAATTTTACTAGCTATGTTAGTACACAAAATTATCTACTCGAATTTTACTGTCTTTGACGAGCTTGACGCGAGTCCTGTGCTGTGACAGTCTTAAAGAGGCTGTTGATGCTGCCACGTACACGCAGCATCAGGGACGCAATGCGCTTTCTGATGATAGCAGAGAAGCTATCAACCTCTGCTGTATATAGCATTCCAGATGCGCTGCAGTATCGCATCAGCGCATCAGCCCCCGTATCTTGCGGGCCAGTATGGCGTTGCAAGCAGATGCGAAAGTTGTATCATATCCACATTGATACCGCATCCGCTGTCATGGCAATTAGGGCTCCTCTTTTGCTAGGCAGAGTGGAGTAAAAAAAAGGGCATTTGGTTTGTCAACCGTTATGATGTTATTTCCTGGTCTTTATGTTTTTCAAGCTAGCTCTAGTACCACACGTACCATGGTGCAGAGCCTTCCAGTAGACTTCCTGCCGCCGGTGCTCCGGCAGGCACGGGTACACGTCGCCTGTGCCTGTCACATGAGACTGTCACCACACGTACCATGTTGCAGAGCCTTCCAGTGGACGTTGTAGCAGGTGGTGTTGTCTACGGCGGGGTCGCGCGGCAGGCTGCGCAGGTAGAAGCGCAGGTGGTGCAGCCACTCCAGGCAGACGGAGCCGTCCTGCCGCCGGTGCTCCGGCAGGCACGGGTACACCTCGCCTTTGCCTTTTATGCTTACGCCTGGAATTACCATGTACAATGTGAAAGGTTGGTGAGTAATATGTTTAAGGTAAAAATGTTTTAACGTTTACAAAATAACTGTAAAAAAACATGTAAGTTTCAGATAGGCTATCGAAACGTTTCAAATATTATTAATTATCCTCGTATAAAGTAAGAATTTCGAGGAAGTATAAAGTGAGAATTTCTCCATGTGTAAAGTGAAAATTATAAAAGTACCTACTTACTCCAACTTGAAATGCTACGGTTCAATAGTTGAAGAATTTGACTATTTAGTAGTTGTCCGATTTCATGTTCACTGAACAAAACACCTTGATAGACTAGTGGTTTATGTACCGGGCCGTGCTCTCGAGGCCCTGGGTTTGATTCCCGGGCCGGGCAAAATAGGTGTTGATTTTTCTGAACACTGCCCGGGTTTGTGATCGCCAACCCACATTTGGCAAGCGTGGTGATTTATCCAAAAGCCATCTTTGAAACGAATACATGTTTTCAAATGTAGTTTCAGAGTCATTGTTTCAGTGGGACAATAACAGGCTGATACTTTACTTTGTACATAATAAATCGAACCAAATCCAAACTCACCTAATCTCGCCTTCAATATCTCAGTCTCGTCCCCATTGAATATCCTGACAAGTCGCTTGGGCTCGTTGAACTGCACGCTGGTGAAGTAGGCCTTGGTGAGCGCCTGCTGGTGGTACAGCACGTACGCGAAGCCCACGAAGAACGCTACTGAGAGGAACATCAGCGCCACGAAAGCCCGGAGCTTGTAGTCTGTGGGTTTCTTCCTGATCTTTTGGGGAATGCTCTGGAATAATAAAAATTTAGGTCAGTTAAAGTTGTAATACTTACTTATTTCAAACTAGCGGCCGCCCGCGACTTCGTCCGCGTGGATGTCGGTTTTCATTATACGAATGTTTTTTCCCGCTAACTCCCGTTCCCATGGGAATTTTGCAATATCCTTTTGCAACTAAGCATCAAGTTTACTAAGGAACCTGCATGCCAAATTTCAAGCGTCTAACTCAAGTAGTTTAGATTTTCCATACAAACTTCCACCCCCTCATTTCGGGGAAGTGGGGGGTTGGAATGGGTCAAAAAGTAGCCTATGTTCTGTCTCAGGGTCTAAAGATTGTCTGTACCAAATTTCATCAAAATCGGTTGCGAGGTTTAAGCGGGAAAGCGTAACAGACAGACAGACAGACAGACAGACAGACAGACAGACAGACAGACAGACAGACAGAGTTACTTTCGCATTTATAATATTAGTTGGGATTTGAAAGGAGTAGCGCTGTGATATGTTTAGCCTATTGTCACCTTTCAGATATTCTGCGGAATATTCAGGAAGATTAATAAATCAAAATCATCTTAAACTATAATACTACAATCCAATTTGTGACCGAGCCTAGAAAATAGTATTACATACATCCCCCTCTAAGGTCTAAGGTCTAAGGTCCAGCTGTGGATTGCAATGATGGTGGTGGTGGTTGATGATAATACCTATATGATTATAAAATCATAAAAATACATTCCTTGGACCAACACATCAATTGCCTAGCCCCAAACTAAGCTCGAAGCTTGTATTATGGAAGCTAGGGAACGGATAGACATAATTAAATATTTTTATAAACATCCATGGCTCCAGTACAAAAGCCGATGTTCATCACACAAACATTTGCCCCTAGCGGGATTCGAACCTCGACCCTAAATTAGCGGAATTCGAAAGTGTCGTCCTTGGTTTTGTAGCTAGCCTCTAGACCCATTCAGAAGCGTAGCGTGCCTTAGCGGGGTCCTTATAAAAATTTATTTGGGGCCCTTAGGAAAGGTAAATATATCTTAATAGAAAAAATTGCATCAAATTATAATTTGGGAAGTTTTTATAAATTTTTGTTTTCGCGAGTTGGGGGCCCCGTTTAATTGATACGGCAGATACGGCGGTAGCTACGCCCCTGGACCCATTAGTCTAGATGCTAGCTACAATACTGCCCATTGGCAGGCCTATCGAAGCCTCGATCGCCTATGAAGATATAGAGTGTCATTGTCACCTGCAGCTTCTCCCTTAGCAGGCTAGCGAGCGAGTTGACGGAGGTGACGGAGTTGCTGGGCGAGTAGTCGTCGTCGTCCATGCTGAACTCGGAGCGCAGGCGGCGCGGGGTGCGGCGGGGTGAGCGGAGGGGAACTCTGACAAGAAGGCGTACATTATGCATAACTGTTGGTTACGAACAAGATGAACAGTAGCCTGACGCAGGATACTAAGGGAAGGTTCAAATAAAAAAAACAAAATGGTGTTTAAAAACGTTTTCGGACAAGATGTAAAGTTCAAATGAAGAAAAATAGGGCTAAAAACTTCCATTAATTTTTTAACTTTCTTGTAATGTTTTTTTTTATTTGTGATGACAAAGTATAAGGATAAATTAGTAGTGCATTTATTCTTGAGCCGAATCAGGGTTACTAAGTGATTATGAACATATCAATTAATCATCAATAATTATTATATAAGTACCAGTTTATTATAAAAGATACTGTAAGCCGTCACACAGCAACTTAATGCGGCAGAGTGTTAAATTGAACCCATAGCGCCGGAGCAAATCAGCAAGGAAGCACTTGGCAGGCAAATGGCGTACCTAATGGCGTAATTCGTTCGAGCCTAGTTATCTTGAAATCGGAAGAAGTTGGTGCTTCCTACTAGGCTCATTCCCGACGCTGCATTAGTCCAGGGTTTTGACCGTAATGCAATGATGTTATTTATTTTCAAAGTTCTACTAAAACCTTAAAATTTTAAAATAATCAATCATCTCGGTTTCTGTTATTATGTTTCATAAATAAACTCAAATAGGAGCTGACGAGATGTATACCTATTTTGTGACATGCACAAGTCCATTTAACGCATAAGTGCTGTAAATAGTTCAGTATATTACGACAACTTGACTGTCGCGATTGGCCGAGAACTGGAGATAGACCGAGATCTAGAAAAATTTAATAATAAACAAGCTTATGAGGGTAATAACATGGAACAGAGTAAGTAGGTACATATTAAGGTCAGAAATGAAAATAGTAAGAAACAGTTACGTAATAAAAATACCTACTCTTCACTTGATACATTGTAATTATTGAAATCATAACAGATTACTCTTGCGCATCCGTAACTGGTCTAGTTACGTAAGTATTACCTACATTAATTAATTAATATAAGTAGAGCAATTAAAACAAGCAGCTAGTAAATGAGAAGTTGTGAACTACATAATTTTGTTCGTTAGAATAAGGTCAATGTTAAAAATTAAAATGCTTCCGAGTTGAATTCTAGTCAATATCCTTACGTTTGTCGTAGGGATGTTAGACATATCTATGATCAGAATATTCTGGTTTCCTTTGTAAGGGCTACGGAAATCAGACGACAGTCGCTCCATTGTAATAATCATAGTAGTAGCGAACCCTGTGCCCCGAGACAATGGCCGAGGACCGCAACCGAAGAGGCTCTAGGATGATTATGATGATGATAAATAACCCTTATGTAGGTAGGTTTCTAAACGCAACTCCTTTTTTATGAGTTAAAGCTACTTAATTTTATAATTAATACTACCTTCTTGATTTGTGTAACTTATAAGTTAACTCAACTTCCTTGTATTTTACTCTATTTGAACTGCCACAACAATGTGTGTGTGACCTACTAACAACAACCCGACAATTCCAAAGAAACTTATTCGATCATATCGTTCCGACCACGACCTTATGATAAGGAATTCTCCGGTCAAATCTTGTTCATAAACTGGAAACAGTCATGAATATATTAAAACCCTTTTGCAAACGTAATAGGGTTCAAATTACCATAAAAATGTGTGAATTTAGAGTGAAGATAATGAGGAAACAGTTTAAGTGAGCAAAATGCAACGACTCAGAGATTCGCAATGGCAATATTTAATGTTGATTTTGACAATACGACGTATGGTTTACGTTACGTTGTAGGTCCATTATTAAATAAATAAATTCCACAATACTTGCATTACCTACCTTGAGATCGATACTTAAATATTTTTAGTGTATGTAAATAACATTACACATGACACATCTTAAAACTTAACTGATAATCTTTGTCTTTCTATCAAGTTTATTAATAAGAATCTTTGTTTTTTTGGAAATTAGCATAATTATGACTTAGAAATCATTAATATACGAGTACATTATTATTTCAGTGGCAAAGTACACGAGCTTTTTATTAATAAGAGCATCTTTATAGATAGGTATAGTTCAAATACCTGCCAAAAGGCCAGCCAGTAGGTAGTAATCATATAAAGTTACTAAAGTAACTAGCTAACAACTTTATATTATGACCGCATCTCAAAAGAAATAAATTCATGTTTTATTCACATTTGCATTTACATATGTTTAATATTTCTTTGACTAAAACGACACATTACATTATTGTGTTGTCTGTTAAAGTGGTGACAGCTCTATTTGCGTTTCAAATTGCTATGGGACATGTAGGAAACAATTCCTCTATGTGTGTACCTAATGGAATTTACAAATATTTATATTTGCACAATTATCTAGCCATATCGTGACTGCGGTGCATCGCAACAGGTGTGTAAGGAATTAAAAATAAGTAGGTACTACTGTTTTAAAAAGACAAAATATTTTGAGAAATGGTTATTTTTCTTCTTCAATTCGGAAACAAATATTTTTGTAATATTTCTAAGATGAACAACATCTTTTTACGTTGCAGCTTTTATTACAGTAACTCTACGTAGGCACTCAAACGAACTAAAGCCATACTTACATTAAATATTGTTCCAAACCAAAAATATCAGTATCCGAGCTCACTCACTCTACCAAACTAAAACGTTATTTATTTGCTATTATTTCCTATTGTTGGTAACAGATTTTTTTAAGATGTTTTTGTCTTCCAAACAGTTACGTGCGACGTGCTCGTGGTCTACTTTTAGGTTTATTTTTTTAACTACAGGTTTGACATATAATCCGTTTGCTAAACTGTTTTCGCGGAAAGTGGAAAGCGCGGGAGTGTATGTAGGTACCGGCGCGGGCGCAGCGACTGACCGGCGCATGCGCGGTTGCCGGCGAGCCCGCGCTACAGACTACGGTGCACGCTTTTAAGTTATTTTTACAATGAAGAAAAAAAATTTAAAAATGACACTTAGGTTTTTTTCGCAGCCTAGACGGCTCGTGGTCTTTTTGACCGGCATTTATTAGCCACAGAGCAATAGTGGGGAAAAGTACTCCTTTCTAATAATCTTATTTAAAAAGTTTGTATAATGAATTATAATAATGGATCCAAAATGTTGCTTTTAAATGATTTGTCTACTTTGTTCAGTGCGCTGCTTGCCTTGTATTGTATAATACATATTAATGTTTAAACATAGTTATTTTATTATTATTTTTTACCTACTAGATATCAACTAAAATACCTAGATAACAAATTATTATGTAGATCAAATATAGATACACACGTTCAAACCATTAAACACAAGTAAAATATATTTTATAGTTTAAATAAGAAAAATGATCATAACACTTTACGAAAAAAAAATGCAAATTTTACTTCAGAGTCATCTGAATTTAGTAGAGTGGGTATATCTGTTATTAGTAAATAATGACGCACCGTTTTTTAGCGAGTAGACTATCTCTAAGACTTTTCTAGATTACAGTGCGTTGCGTAAAAGGTGAAAAGTGAAATATCTTAAGTATTCAATGTTTATCGAATAGTGTCAAAACATTTTCAAGGCGTGGACGTTGTCTAAACTAAACCGGTTCTAATTAATAATACGAGCATACGATTACTCTTGACATTTGCGCATATTCGAACCTATATTCATTCATTTATTTATTTGTGTCTCTATCGCGTAAGATAATGCCTTAAGTATATCTGTTATTTGGCCGACTTATCTCATTTGAAGATCGCTAATCGACAGACGAGGAGTTTTATGAAATGTAGCGTTTGTTTAACAACATATATCAACAATTTATTAAGTTACTCGAAACACTTTAAAAACAATTCCTTGTCATGAAATCAATGTAAAGCTACTATGCACTGCATGTAAGTCCAAAAATATAACATGAAGTCCATGTCGCATAATCTTTTTTGATCAAAATTGTTTAGGTACTACAGAATATTGTTCAACTTGTCATTCAGACAGATGTTAGGTAACGCCTGCGCAATTAAAATAGCAATATTTCCTTATATTGATCTCATGATTACTTCAGGCGCTATGTTATTGATTCTGAAAAATGAAGATTAAAATTATCTATGCGAACAAAAGCAAAGATTCTATTACGCATGAACATCCTTTTCTATTGGTCTGAATCATTTGTAATATGAATGATATCTTGATTCAATTGTTAGTAATCTATTCGGGTAGGTACTAATTGCATAGAAAGTTGGTACCAGTTTGAAACAGTTGTCAAGAGGACAATAGATTTGCGAAAGAGATCCCCTCCAAAGATGCTGTCCCCATATAGCGATCATAAATCACATTCAGTTGAAGTCGTTATAGACAATAGTTCCACGATATGTGTGTCAATTGCTTATTTACTGCCATAGGTACTACACACTTTGGGATTGGAATAATATTGCAATTTACATTTTGTTTTTACCACTTTACTTAACCACCATAAAAATAATTTGTTGTCTGATTAATCCGAGTCGACCAAAAGTGTGGCCTGAGATGGAAGAAGCAAAACGCGTAATATTTTTCAGGATTCTCTAAATTACTCAGATTTGGACGCTGAATAACACTCCTATTAATGTAGCCAAGTACAATTATTGCTATTTGAAACTGACAGGTCGGTCGCCAGTATTCACATTTTTTGCTGTATTGCTTGCTTTTCGTACTTTATGTCATACGTTTGCTTTTGCTTCGTATAAGAACTTAAATATCTTATGATTAGACTGAATACCAGCCGACCATTTGATGACATAGGCTAAGTTTCATTTATGATCGTTTTAATTCAATCGTTTAACGCTTTTGCAAATGTCGTCGTACAAAGACCTTAATAGTGCAGGCAATGAAGCATTTTGGGTCCGAATTTTTTTACTGTGAACCGATTTGCATGAAATTTTGGAATTAGTATCATTGCACCCTTAAATTCAAAAGTGAAAATGATTTGAACGCCGCAACTACCCCTGGAGTGGTTGCCACCCCATCTCGGGGGTGAGTATTCTTATTTTTAAGTAACCTCCGATATCGATAGGAAGACTAATTTTAAGCAAAAAATGCAAATCGGTTCACAGTAAAAAAATTCGGAGGTTTGACCATATTTTTCGCTTCAATGACTGCACTATAAGTATCGCTCTACAATGCTGATGATAACCCCTTTTTTAGGGGGGAAACGCATTTACGCGTACTTGGGGCATAATAAGGGCTGCCGCTGCCGCCAAGGCTATGTGGGCATCCACGACAAGAATCGCCGCAACTACCCACTAAAACCACCTCTTTCTCCGCTGCCACTGTGCCCTGCGTGAGTGGGGATTGCTCGTCGCTTTACTTCCTCAGATGCTGATACTAACCCTTTTTTTTTTTTTTTTTTTTTTTTTTTTTTTTTTTTTTTTTTTTTTTGTTGTCTCTGTGGAAATGCCGCCCTCCCCGCCACCAGGTCAGAACTGGCTGAGGGGGAGGACGCGTACCGGCAGATGGAGGCCAGCACCCTTATGCAGACCCGCCCCACCAGAAGGGTAAGACGTGGTACTGTTGGGCTCTCCCCTGGCATCGAACCAGGCGGCATACCAACTAAAACCACAGAGGCTCTCCTATCCGTTTATTGGAAAGGATACACGGGAACCGCACTAAGCTCTGACCGCATATCCTCCCCGACGGTGCCCCCCTAGAGGGAGGGCGCGGCAACACCCCTCACGGCGCTGAGAGGGGGGGTGGCGATAGCCAGGAGAGCTGAGCCATCGCCACCGGGCGTAGGTGGAGTCGTACCACCGACAGATCGGCCTCTTCCTCGGAGGGGGGGGAGACGTCTGCGTCTCCTCCCCCTCCGTGCCCTGAGCGAACTTGCGGAAGGGTCTTCCTCCCGAGCGCGCTCTGACGCTTCCTTCGCAGCCATGACCTCCTCACAAAACTGCGAGAAAGCCGACCACGCCTCTTCCCTATCCAGCATAGCTCTCACTATACTGGGCAAGGAGAGGTCGCGGCCGACCTCCGCAGTGAGGGTGGCGCGCTGCCGAGCCCACGTCGCACACACCGCCAGGGTGTGATGCGCCGTGTCCTCCGCAGCGCCGCAGTCATGGCACGAAGGTGTGTCCTCCCGGCGGATCCTGTGCAGGTACGAGCCGAAGCAGCCATGGCCCGTCATAACCTGCACCATCCGGAAGGACACTGCCCCGTGGCGCCTCTCCAGCCACCGGTCTAGGACCGGTGCGAGCGCATCTAGCGTGCGGCGACCAAAAACGGCGAGAGCTAGATCATCCCTCCATTTCTGGAGAATGACCGACCGTTGCTCCCGCCGCAGCGCCTCTCTTTCTTCATTACCAAATGGGTCGTCTCTGGCCCTCCTGTCCGCCGTCCACGAGTAGACGGCAGATAGTACCTCCGCCTCAAGTTCCCAAGGCGGAGTGCCCGCCAGGGTGCAGGCTGTCAAGAAGCTTACAGTTCTGTAAGCCCTTGACACCCGCATGCTGATACTAACCCTACCGCAAGGAGTGCAGTCGCGATCATTTCGCAATGCACCGGGTCAGCGGCCGGCGCGCTTCCTCATTAGAGCGCTTGCATCACGTCCGCGAGACCTTTGACCGAATCAGAGCTCGCAAGCCGCTGGGCCCACTTACTGCCCCACTACATGCTAAATAGACATACCTATAGAGTGTTTTGAACAGTAACAGCAAGTAAGCAATAAATATGAAGCTTCTATGAGCCTAACAGAGTCATAGTTGTAGAGCGTTAGTCAGTCCAATCCAAGTGACATCGGAGCAAATTAATCCTGTCCGAATTTGGATCTCAACCTATTTATAAGGTAATACTTAAAACGTAAATAACCACCCACCCTTGAAAAACCGTAACAGCAGTATTTCTCAGAGCTGCAGTTCATAAAGTAGGAGAGCTTTCTATGGTTTCCTATCCAAAAGAACATAGTGCCTAACGAGCGATAGACCACATTGCTATTAACTTTTCGCAGGCGTTTAGAATTTTTACACGTAAACTAGAAATGTCAGCACTTTATAATCAATATATTAAGAATTTTGAGAAGTCGATTTGAAGAATTGATGAATCAACCAGCAACCTTTGTTTGTTTGCAATTTGATTTGATTTGGTTCAAATCATAAGGTATTTATCTCTATTATTAGATGGATGATTCGTTTGCATGTTTGTTTCAATCACGCTGAAAGTACATAACGGATATTGATGTTTGGCAGGGTATGACAAAGGTGATAGTATTTTTTTATTCAGATTAATAAATGCTCCCATGGGATAAAACAGGAATCTTAATTCTACGCGGACAAAGCCTCTGATAAAAGCTAGTGTGAATATTATAAAGCTGTTGTACTCACTTAACGGCATTGTCTTCGGAGACCTCATGGTTATCGGCGGACGGCTCGCCATCACTGAACCCTGATGCTGTGCTCTGGTGGTGCTCTGGGATCTGCAAACAGAGTAAACTATTACCACAAGCCTTACTAAGATAAAACCATCGACATGATGCAGGCCTTAACCATGATTCCTTCACTCTTAGGACCATAATACCAAGTAGGTACTCTTTGTTCAGGACGATGAGGGATGGTCGCAGAGGTTTAAGTGGGTACGTCAGATAGAGAGCCCCAGATAACCCGTCGTCCTCAAGCGACTGGCATACTAAATGATGTCGATCCAATACACAATCAGGATTTGGAGGCATTCCATCTGCGTCAAAAATTAAAAAAACAAGGCTTCTGCATGCTCCCCTAGATGGAGGGTTCCAGTGCCGTGCTTCCTATGGAAGTTCTAACAGTCAACAACATAATAATAGCAACTGACCATGCGAACTATCTTTAAAGTGTTCAGATTCATCACCTAAACTCAATATGTGTTCACTCAGTAATTAAGTAGGATAAAATATAATCTAATTAAATTTGGATGTTGAATAAATAAGATCTGAATGTAGGAAAATTTAAGCAAAAATGCACTAAACACATCATAATTATTCACTTTGCATTGTCCACTTTTGCTTCAAAACTTTTCCTGATACTAATGTATGTTTTTTTCAATTAACACCGGTACAATCCACTTCATGATCCATGTCATACTAAATTGTTATCACTGAACATAATGAGAATGCAAACAAACGATATTTTTATTGTGTGTGTAAAACAAAGCCTAAATACAAGCATGTCTCTTATTTAGTATAATATGTAGAGACAATAATGCTGACCGCTATCCGGTCTTTTCATAGATATTAGAGATTCGACCCTCGCACAGAAAGAGTAGCTAAACAGGTGCCTGAAGCCTTTGGTAGTTAAATACAGAACAAAATGGAAGATCAGCAGAAAATTGTGCTGAGCGGCAACGGCAATGTCACTCTACAATTACCTACATACTTAATCTCCTTCTTCGTCCTAGCGTTTTCCCAGCCTATTGCCGGGGTCCGCTTACTATAACCTATTATATTACTAATATCTATACTAATATATAAAGCTGAAGAGTTTGTTTGTTTATTTGTTTGAAAGCGCTAATCTCAGGAACGACTGGTCCGATTTGAAAAAATCTTTTTGTGTTGGATAGTCCATTTGACGAGGAAGGCTTTAGGCTATTGGAACTCGAAATCCACGCGGACGGAGTCGCGGGCGGCCGCTAGTATTATAATATACCTACATACTTAATAATAGTAAAAAATAACGTAGGTATAAGAATATCGCGTCAATGGTGTAGTGGTGTGTTGATTTTAGGCAATCACAAACACATCCCGGGTTTGTGATCGCCAACCCACATCTTCAAGAGTGGTGATTAAGCCAAAGCCCATTTTTGTAACGAAAACAAGTTTTCAAATGATAGAGGCCTTTGACCTGCAGTGAGTCATTAATAGGCTGATACTTACTTAGGTAAACTACAATAACAAAAAATATTTATGTGCCTGAAAAGAGACGTACTTCTTAAGCCATGGATTCTCCGTGCGGGTGCCGGGTCCATCGCGTGGAACAGAGAGGAATGTCAGTCGGCGCCTGGGACTTTCGACCCAACGTGTAGGTTATATTAATGTTTCTTTATATCTTACGTACCAGACTAAACTGTTCTTAAAATCACTAAAATGTCTATGTAGGTCTACGATAGAATATTACGAGTTACAAGTATTATCCTACGAGTATTTTGCTATTCTTGATTAACGTTAATCTCATCAAAGATCACTTTTATCTTTTATCAAGATTTATGGCCGGTTTTATGTTTTATGAATGACAAGATTACAGATAAGAATATAAGGAAATAAGTATATTGGTAGAAACTAGGCGAGAAGTGTGCTAAAATGGACCAATTAATAAAGTAACTTGATAACACAATCTGTCGACCAAAGTAAAAATGACGTGGTGTTTAATATCTTGTTCCAATAATGGGAAATCGGCGCCGAGAAATTATGATTTCGATAGCAATACATTTTAATATCACTGGCAAGTACACGAGAAATTCGTGGACCGATACCTAAATATGCAAGTGTGTGAGTTTGTTGAGCAAACTACCTTATCTACCACCAAAGACGATACTGAACAAACAAAGCCTAAAAATATGGCTTGATAAAAATTTGTAAACATATAGCTTGTAAGCTATAAATTATCACTACTTCTTAGTTACATCAAAATGTCCATTTTAAAATTTTCGCTTGTATTTTGCCAATATATTTATTGTGCGGCCTAGAACTACTAGGTAGGTACTAGGTATCACTTCCCATTATCACGTAGTAAGAAGCTTCTAAAGAAATTCCGGGGGGCTGTTTATTAGCAATAGCCACTACAGCATAATTAAAGTTGCGTCTGAAAACATTAAAGTTCTGCCTTATGTCATTACATAGGAAATACAACAACACGATATCTAATCTTTCGAACTCTCGCCTTAATATCGGTGAGCGTCGGGATAAGACTTGGCACTCCAAAAGAAATGTGCCAAAACATATTTTGGTGTATTGAATACTAGGCCAGGGGGTGTTAAAAAAACAAAATTTTGCACTAATGAATCGGGAAATATTCAAAAGTTAGTGTTCAGTCGCCCTTTGCGGCCAAACTAAATAAGGGCGAAACCGCTATTAAGCCAAAAAATATGATTAGTCTACCATCGATTCAGAAATAACTGACCTGTGTCAGGGCAGTGAGGGGTACGCAGTCGCTCTTGCGCTTGCCCGTGCGCATCCTGGGCTGATGCGCGCTGCACTAATTGCATCGGCCCGTTAATTAGCCGAGACTATGCGTCTGCCGCAAGTCTGCTGTAGGGCTGGTCAGACCTTTTTCATGTGTAGGAAATAACATGAGAAATAGTTCACCCGATGGTGAGAGGCTCCCGCCATAGTAGTCATAGGATAGGTGTGCTTTAGGACCTCGAATTACTCACTTTCACAGTAAAACGCAAAATTTTATTCGTATTATCTGTGGCGACATGTAAAATATCTCTATTTTTTATGTGAGATTAAAAATTCTATACACGGACCACTATCAATTTCACCCAATTACTTACATCTAGCATAGGTAATGAAAAGGCATTATCTAAGCTAGATTTAATATGTACTCGTCGTAAAACTACAATGGCTTTTTCAACGTGAATGAACGTTAATTAAAAAATAATAAATTGAAATTTAAAAGTGTTACAATAATTTAATCGTCATACCCCTACGTTCTCAAAGGGAGCCCGCGTTGTAAAATTACCTACTGTCCCTGCCTACATTATTTATTGTTCCACTAATTGAGGAGAACGTCATCACACTGATGCACTGATGAGCATTCTCGCCGCGGTATTAATTAGAAGACCAAGTGCAGTGTCTTGAAGTGGTATGAAGCAAAGCATCAGGTATGGAAATCTAGTAAATTATAGGACACCATTTCGCGTACCTATTGTGCACCTCAAAATAATGAATTTTTGAAATCATGAAACATCTTGAGAGTGCCATTTCTTATTAGTATAATAGCCGCATTGCTTTCGCTGGGGTAAATAATAACATAGTAAAAAACGATGTCGCTTCTAATTTTTACCTGCTTTACGTACCTAGTGTCAGAAGTGTCAACAAGTTGACTATTAGACCAAGAGGTCGCACGTTCGGTCCTCGCACTGAACAAACATTTGTGTGCATGAACAATTGAACATGTCTGTTTGTCCTAGCCTGGGTACTTTAATATGTATATTATAGTCATTCTATTGCAATATTATTTTATTGACAATACAATACAATACAATACAATACAATAAACTTTATTTTCTCTCACACATTTGTTACATGGTTGAAACTTAAACTAGGATTACAGAGAATCATTAATGCTATGATAATATGTGAGAGACTGGTGCCGGAAATAGGTTTCTATTAAGAGACCCGTAATACCGGTCACCAGTGCTCTCCCCCTTAATAGGATATCTTAACACATGTGTATGTAGTCAGATTCTTGGTGAACATCGACAACAATCATAAAGCATGCGTGAAAATTTAGATATGATTATCCAATCAAAATAAAAGTAAAAGCAAAAGAAGAGTAAAAATGAGTGTAGCTAAAAGTATTGACAGCCATCTGCATATTATTTTAAAATTATAAAAACAAAAACCTCACAAGAATATATATATATATATATATATATATATATATATATATAAACGAGAAAAAGAAGAAATTGAAACATGGGAAAGTCACTTCTTGGGATGCAGCAGGGATTCAGTGTCCAGATAATTTAATGTCTTTAACCAACGGGTGACCTTTTTTTTGCAAAGAAACTCTTGGAAGAGAATAAATTGAGAGTATGGCATTAAGTTGATTATAGATGTAGGGACCGAGGAAGCAAAAGAACTGTCGGGCGTGCTGGGATTGGAGAGGTGGCAGGTTGCAGACTTTACCTTTCCTCCTCTTGTTTCTGTTCAAGTTGGGATCATAGCGTATTAGTGCATGTTGCTTTAGTGTAGTATGTAGGAGGAATGATTGTCTAACGGTAAGTAGATCCCAGTCTTTGTAAAGAGTTCTTGTAGGGAAACGAAAGGGAAGACCCGCACCCACCCTCAATACAGCCCTCTGAGCCCTCTCCAAGTGTATTAGATGGGTTTTTGAAGACCCACCCCAAGAGGTGATGCAATAGTCCAAGATTGATTGGCATAATGCAAGATAGACCATCCTGATAGTTCCTCGGTCGGCTGTATGTCTTAATGACTTAAATATATATATGAGCTTACGTACTCGAGAAGTTAGAGTTTGAATATGCGGTCTGAAATTCATTGTTTGATCTAGTGTAACTCCCAGGTATTTCATTGAATCTACCCGCTCTAATGGAGGACAAGAACAGTTAGAATTCTCAGATGAGCATGAATGAACGGTTATAGTATGAGTGGGAGAAGGAAGAAGGTTGGTTTTATGAGCAAAAACCAGATATTTAGTTTTCGTAACATTTAACGTTAAAATATTTTTGTTAAGCCAATCAGTCACTGTCCTAAGACCCCGTTCAGCGCTGGCAAATACTTCTTTCCAACTATCTCCGCTAAAAAATAGGGCTGTATCATCTGCAAATGTCAGTACGGTCCCTTTGTCCAGATCAAGATTACAGAGACCATTGATATAGACCAAGAAGAGCGTTGGCCCATTGATGCTACCCTGCGGAATTCCGAAATTCACCGGCATTTCATCGCTAAGATGTTGCCCAATTTTTACTCGCTGGGATCTGTTTGTGAGGTAAGATGTGAAGAGTTGATGGGGAATGCCTCTCACTCCAATGTTTTCAAGCCCATGCAGTAGGTGGGGGATTGAGACTGTGTCAAAGGCCTTGGCAAGGTCTAGAAAAATAGTAAGGCACTTCTTCCTATTATCCAGACTGTTCATTATAAGATTAGTCAGATCGTGGACTGCGTCGTTGGTGGACCTACCAGGACGAAAACCATATTGTGACGGTGAGAGCAGGCTATTAGTTTCTAAGAAGTTAATCAAATGTTTATTGATCAACCTCTCTAAAATTTTTGATAGTGAAGGGAGAATTGCTATTGGCCGGTAGATGTTGACACAGTCTTTTGCTCCGCCCTTGTGAATGGGCTTTATAATTGCTGTTTTATAGGCTTGCGGAAAGATTCCTGAAGAAATTGCAAGATTGCATATATGGGTAATGGGTGCAGTGAGAAGATGTGCGAATTTTTTAATAATGTTGCTTGATATTTGGTCAATGCCTACTGCGCAATTGCTTTTTAAATTGTTTATCAATAAGTAAACTTCATTCTCGCTAGTGGGAGGAATAACCAGAGAATTTACCGGCGAATTAGCAGTATTATAATGGGTAGTAGAAGAGTAGTTGGAAGAGGCGATACACTTTTCTGCTAGTTCTTTTCCTATATTCGCAAAAAACATGTTAACATTATTTGTAGTTCCATTAGGGTCGGTTAGAGATATTAGACAAGACGAATGATCTTGTTTTTTTGGTATGTTTGTACTTTTTTTAATTACCTCCCAAAGCTTTTTGTTATTTCCCATTGCTTCCCCAATTTCACGCCTCTCATACGTCCTCCTAGTCTTTTTTTGGAGTGTTTTACAGAAGTTTCTATATCTCTTATAAGTAACTATTAGTATCTCGTTATTAGGATCCTTTTTTACTTTTTTATGCAGGTTGTCTCTATTTTTTAAGCAACGTAGGATACCTTGATTGACCCATGGCTTGCTAGTTCGGTTCTTAGTTCCAATTGTTATTTGTTTGGAGTTCAGAGCAACTGCGGAATTGAGAAGATTGGTTAAGAGATCAGCGGCTTTGTTTGGATCGATACATTCTATCACTGGTTGAAAATCTAGTAAGAGTAAGTCTCTTTCCAGTCCGTCATAGTCTAGGGTATTTTTAGTCCTTTTGTAGTGATCCAGGTGGTGATTTAGTTTAACAGAGAGAGCAACACATTCGTGGTCTGTGATCGATGATTCCACTACAAAACAGAGAGCTTCCTTTTTGGTTTTAATGATCATGTGGTCGAGACATGTTCGGCCGTGTGTTACCATTGTATGAGCAGGTAGAAGCGAATGGGATGCCAGCATGTTAAGGTAATCATAGTGACGCAAGTCATTTGAATTGGGGCCTATATCAATATTTATGTCTCCGCATAAAAAAACATTGCTATAGTTTTTTAATTCTCGTAAGAGTGAATCCAGATCTTTGACAAAGTCGGATATATTGTGTTCACTTGGTGGGCGATAGATTGCTATGATACACGCTTCGTAACCCATTTTCAAGACAAGGCAGTTAGCATTTGACACTCTCGGTTCTTCTATGTTGCACTTAATGTGCCTTTTATGGTAGATCACCACACCTTCATTTTGGGTACTGTGTTGTGTGGTTGCCGCGTGGGCGTAGCCTGCATAATTCGGTATAAGGTAAGATTTCGCGAGCCAACACTCAGTGAGCACCACAACATCCCAATCTGTTTTGGATCGATCTGCGAATGTCGTAAATTCATGAAAATTACAATTAATGCTACGGATGTTTTGAGAGACTATGTTAATGGTACGTCCGTTGTTACTAGAATTTAGGTGGGTTTTAATGTCTTCGATGTCGCATGTCATAGATGTAGCTACAGTCACACAATCCAGGCCCAATTGCACTGATTCAATAATTGGTTTAACCATTTATAAGTGCCTTGCAGAGACCTATATAAATAAAGAATATTTTGAGTTTGAGTTTGAGTTTGAGTATATTTAAGTTTATTTGCATCCATATTAAAAGCTTCGAGCTTAGTTTTGGGCTAGGCAATTGGTGTGTTAGTCCAACGAATTTATTGATTGTCTTCTAATGCATACATATATGCATACATATGCATAAGAACGAATCTACTTAGACTTTTTAAATTAAACTACCTATAAAAACAAATACACCGTAGGTTATTATAATTATTATAAATATTTTATAGTACTATCTACAGGAAAGAATATTCCACTGTGTCAAGTGTCGTATTAATTAGTTCACAATATAATACCTACTCGTTACTACAAAGTAACAATATTACAAAAAGATAGTATTTCTTGCAATCGACATGTTTTGTATCTGCTAAACATTATTTTTACTATAACTTTATAATAACTGACTGCAAGAAATTAACAACTTTTACATAAAAAAATAATTGGCAAACAACGAATAGGACAGCTATGTTTCGTTCATCGTTGAAATATAGATCAAAAGGCATTGAATAGAGTACTGCGAATATAGGAATACAAAGAGATACAAGAAGACACGAATCGAAAAACACTGAAAACATGCCAGATGCCAAAATCAATTCTATTCCGTTAACCTTAGAGTCCAAGAAGTTGTTGATGCTTTCCGAGCTGGCCGAGCTATGCGAAGACCTGGAGCCAATGCTATCGTCACTGTTGCAGAGCCCTCCACCGCTTCCCGAAGAACTCTTGCTGGTCTCAGAGTCAGACTCGATCCACAAAGGAGACCGGTATTTGAACGTGTGCGCGAAAGAGCTTAATCTCGATCCTTTATCCATTATTAAAAATAAAAACTTTTTTCAATCACTACTAAAAGAAGGTTGGTTAACTTTTTTTATTGTTTAGAAATGGAACAACTGATTTTTATTCAGCTGTGAAGAGTTCAATTTTGATTCTTTATCCATTATTAAATAAAAACTTTTTTAAATCACTTCTAAAAGGAGGATGGTTAACTTTTTTAAAATTTGAAATTGGAACTCATTGTTTTATTTTCAGAGCGGCTCTATTTACTTCTTAAGTTCACTTTTTCAGTTGGGAGTTGTTTTATATAAAATAAACACTGTTTTTTGGTGCGGTATGGAGTTTACATAATAACGGACTAGTTGTAAGATCACGGGCACGACGAATTGATTGTATGTAGGCAAATAGGACAGGGAGAGGGGACATTCGGCTGGAGACGCGAGCATTGTGATTTGTTTGATTTTGTTGATAAATAAATTCAAATAAATTCATTGGACTCACGTATGACCCACCAATTGCCTAGCCCCAAACTAAGCTCGACGCTAGTAGGTATAATGGAAGATAGGGAACGGATAGCAATACTTAAATACTTTTTATAAACATCAATGACTCGACTACAAATGGCGATGTTCATCACACAAACATTTGCCCCTAGGGTGATTCGAACCCGCGGCCCTTGGTTTTGTAGCCTCTGACCACTAAACCAACGGGCCTTCGATTGATATTCTCATACTTATTTTATTTGACTGCAAAAGCTTATAATTATTAACCTATAGTCAGATAAACTGTCCGGTGTAATTAAACTTTTAAAAAATCATCAAAAGGGAAAATGTTCATGTCATTTTAGTCATTTGTGAGTACCTTTATAATCAAAGTTAAATATTCACCTTAAAATTGCCTGGTTTTAAAAGTTAGTCATCGTACGTAAGCCATCATTTTACCTAAACTACTTTGTCGTCATAGTAGATAGTCAACCAACGTAATAGGAATCTCGCTCTTTCCGTTCATAAGCTAAATTTAAACAGTTAACAATTGGAATAGCTTTTTATCTGTTATAATAAATCATCATAAACACAAATATGTATAATATGAGATGTACAATAATTGTTCATGACACGTCAAATTTCCTTACTATTAATATTGTGCTCTTATTGTTATCAAAATAATCATAGAAAACGATAATAATATAAGACGTTTATGTAATCAATGACTTATTGGTTTCATACGATCACTATCGAAATTATTAAATTTGCTTAAAATATTGACCTTTCTAAAAACAGTGCTGCTTATTTGCAGCTCTTTCCTTCCTCCAAAACCCTTTCAATATTGTATTGCTTAGGTCTACTAACGGTCTCGGTAGCTTAGTGGTCAGAGCGCTTGCCCGGATATCAAGAGGCGCTGGGTTCGATTCTCGCCTGAGCCACGAGATCAGATGAATTTTTCTTTGTTTCTTATTTTAATATCGCAGTAGAATGCCCCTCCAGGATGTCTTTATACAATTCAGATAACGATGAGGGACTTTTCAATGTCGTGAGTGCTCCCTCCGCGCCTCCTTGTGAACTTGACCCAATAGCTTTGTCCAATATTTGCAGTTATTAACACCTTGTTAAGATAAAACAAAACAAACTTCAACGGATTAACGCGCGGCTTCTGTTTAAGTTATTAATTCCTAGCAAATAGACTCCTTGAAAAAAAAAGTATACAACATACATAGTTTAATTGTACTAGTATTAAAAGTTATTTATTTAATCTTTATAGCACATTAAATAAGGGTACAAAAGGCGGCATGGCATCCTCTATTAGCCAAACTTTGGGTCGAATAGAAAGCGAATAAAGCGAATTGTAGGGAGGACCAGCAGTTAACCAAGGTAAAGTTATAATTATTCTTAATTAAAAAATAATAAAACATCAACAAATAGAAATGTGTTTACGTAATATCATGTGTCATCGTCCTTATGCGGATGCGGTATACGGGTAAAGTAAACATATTGTTTTCCTTCTACGTCAGCTGCACGGATTGGTAGAAAAGACACGTCAATATTTTGACCATGTTTAACAAATGTTTGACCAATTAGTTAGCTACCAATTACTTTCAAAAGAGAGTATTTTACTTTCGTGTGGCATGAAATGGAATACTGAATTTATCCTAAGAAGGTATCGGGCGACAATTTGTTAGTTCAAGTTTTACTAACTAACTTAGACATGGTATCAAACGCTGCGTTGGCTTTTGAGACTCTACTTCACTATAAGCTAGTCTGAAGTTCCTTGTGAAACCTCAGGCAAACTAAATCTAGAGCATTTTTTATAGTTTACTTATAAAATAAATAAACACACCATGTGCCAAGTCCCACACTTAGCTCGGAGCTTGTACTATGGATGCTCGGAAACGGATACTTAAATACTTTAAAAAACCGGCCAAGAGCGTGTCGGACACGCCCATTAAAGGGTTCCGTAGCTAAAAGATGGCCCGACCGCTTAAGACACCATTTAGTAAGGGCAACTGCACGTCATAAGTTGGTCGAGTTGTATAAAAATAAATATGTATGATACAGAGTTAGCTATAGTTTTCGTTGAAAGTACTTACTTGGAGGTATACAGGACATTTTTTTAGGGTTCCGTAGCCAAAATGGCAAAAAAACGGAACCCTTATAGATTCGTCATGTCTGTCTGTCTGTCTGTCTGTCTGTCCGCCAGTCTGTCACAGCCACTTTTTTCCGAAACTATTGGTACTATACTGTTGAAACTTAGTGAGTGGATGTATTCTGTGAACCGCAACAAGGTTTTCACAAGAAAATAGAAAAAAATTAAAAAAAAGTGGGGGGTCCTCATAGTCACAACTGAAACTCGAAATATTTTTTTTCATTGAACATATACATGTGGGGTATCTATGGATAGGTCTTTAAAAATTATATTAAGGTTTCTAATATCACTTTTTTCTAAAGTGAATACTTTGCGTGACAGACCCTTCCAAAGTGGAAAAAAGTGTGTCCCCCCCCTCTAACTTCTAAAATAAGAGGATGATAAAACTGAAATAATTATATAATGTACATTACCATAAAAACTACTAACGAAAATTGGTTCGAACGAAATCTATTCAGTAGTTTTTTTAATACGTCAAAAATAGAATTTGTACGGAACCCTCCGTGCGGGAGTCCGACTCGCACTTGGCCAATTTTTCAGAATTATTGTAATAGTATTTCAAAAGTAAAGGGGGGGGGGGGGACGCTCTAATTTTAACTTTGTATTAATATATCTCGAGACTGGGGTGTTTGATCCACATGGTTTCAAGGCAAGTTTTATTGTATTTTAATATACCTTTTTAACGATACCCCACACGATGGGGTAAGTCGATTTTTTTTTTCGAATTTACTTTTCGCTGTATGGGGGGGGGGGGGTAAAAATAATTATTTTTCAATTATTTTAAAAACCAATTCTTGAATTATCACTATACATCTCTCCACCAATTTTCGTGGCAATCGGTTCAGAAACGGCGGAGAACGAGCCAGGACAGACAGACAGGCAGACAGACAGACATGACGAAACTATAAGGGTTCCGTTTTTTGCCATTTGGCTACGGAACCCTAAAAATATCCATGACTCTCTAGTACAAATGTCGATTATGAGCACCTCGTTAAATAATAATCGGTACGTTTAGACATTGACTTTCATTAAATATTTGTGTTGTTATCTCTGTGAATTCCAATCATTGATTAGCAATACTTCTTTTTAAAACATACCCTTTTCAGCTGGTACACAGATAAGATTGTAAACAATAGGAAACTAAAATCTATAACGTGCATCCATCCGAGTACTTATTTGCAATACTTTTTACTTCAAGAGAATCTTTAAGAAGCATCTTGCGAACCGATATGTTGTTGCAAACGGATAGGATACCACTCGGTACCGCATCCCTTGTCATGGCAATCAGGGCATTTTTGCTTACCATCAGGCAGAGTGGAGCCAATTTGTCGTGCAAATAAAAAAAACTATACACACTTATTTGTTTCTTATGTAAATCTAACTAAATTATTGGTATCCGGAATAAGGACATTAATAGAGCAGTCTCTCTAGCAAATACGGTTAGTCCAAAATAAAATAACATTGCGTTACGAATACGTAGTTAGCAACACAAATCTGATAAGTCACATGAAGTAATTTCCAAGCATGTTTCATAACGGATGTTTTCTAAGTTTATTATAGGGACTTATTATATTACCTACGAAACAAAATTGGATACATAATTGTAAAAACTTACATTTTTTACTTTCTCCAACAATATTTGCTTCAAGTATTGCACTTCATAATCTTTTAGTCCGTCCGGAAGAGATAAAGAAATTCTTTTTATTCTATACTCCACTGGAGTTTCATTGGTTTCTAAACTAGATTTGCTTCTGCCATTTTCATCGTCAACACTATTATTACTTTCATTAAATTTGATATCTTCAGGACCAGTTATTTTTATTTCAGGTGTTGGACTACGTAAAGGATAATATGTATCGTCACTTCCTGGACTTCGGAGGTTACTATCAGGTGTCTCATCATCTATGTATGGAATATCATTAGGTGATCTATTTGCTTCTAGAATAAGTCGGCGCGTGTCCATGGGCATTTCAACGTAATCATCTGGACGGGAAGGTATCTGGATACGTAAATCAGGTCTCTTTCTCACCCGCATCGCGATTGCATGAACTAAGAAACTCAAATATTACATCAATATTGATCCGAACAAAAACACACAGCTCAAAACAAATGTTATTAATCCACAAACAGATTTCGCAAGATGTATTTAACGTTACACCAGATAAGAAACTTTGTCCGAACAAACCAACAGTCTCACACTCACAACTGCTCCTATTAACAATTTTAACAGGAATCACTCGACACTAAGGAGACGACATATTTAATAAATATTATAAGTAAACAATTTTATCACATTGAGGACACGTGACATCACTTTTCAATACAAGTATTGACAACGGTGTCATAAATTGAAATGCGCCGAATTTCTTTCCGCATATTATCTAATTCGTATCAAAATGTCGGTGTGATAAATAACTTGTGACGCGTTGATAATGAATCTTAAGTAAATCTTGACTGTGACATTTAGTCATTCTACTTGATACTATTTAATTAATTGGTCAATAAAGCAACTGCATTATGCAACATTATATCGTATTTAGCAAGCGTAGTCATTTTCCCGTGGCCCTATGTTTGTTTGTACATAATTATGTATTGCTTACGCTACGATTTGTATGTTATGTTTATGTTTTTTCAATACGTAGATATTTCTGAGGAGGGTTTAAATCTCGACACATGGTCAATAGCGTAGAGGAACCCTGATCATTTCCATGAGAAGGCGGGCAAGGCGCTAGTTCCTATATTATTAGGTATTACGAAACAACCACCGATGCATTTACAAAGTCGTGACCAACGGATTAGCGTGTTAAGATGAGTCGAGGCAGCTGGAAACGCCAGTTCAATCGTCTTTTTGACTGGAAACATTATTTGCAATTGAAAACAAGAGACTTATTCGTCAAAAGTAGGTACTCCATTAAATTGGAGCAAGGATAGAGCTTGAAATGTGTCAAGTACCTACACAGAAATATATCGACAGTCGAGTAGGTAAGATATTTGTCTTACCTAATAATTTATAAGTGAGCCAATTCATATGATAACACAAAATATTATTACCATATTTCTTACTAACGAATTATTTGCAAGTTAAGGCTTTGCATTAAAAAAGTCCTATACTCGTGCGTGATACAACCGCTGAATGATTTCTTGATTTTGAGGGTAAAATGTGAAATTAATGCTACTTCACAACATCAAGTCGGACCTACTTAGTTCGACCTTAAAATACTTTAGTTGATCGAGGTATTAAGATTTTTACAAATCCATTTAGAATAAGGTATTCCTAGATAACAGATGAACATTATCTTATCAGGGCTTATCGTAAAAGGTCAAACGGAGCCCACGAAGAATCTATCATGTGATAAATCGGCATAAATATTACACCAACGGGCATCTTGTACCTACTTATCATCAGCATCATTTGCCTTTATACCTATTTATTTCAGATGCACTTGTACTAGCACTTTCCACTGCAGGGCAAAGAGACGAAAACATGATTTCAAGTGATGGAGTCATTTGAAATCATATTTTCGTTACAAAGATGGGTTTTTGGCTTAATCCCCACGCTTGTCAGATGCGATCACAAATCCGGACTGCGTTCGGAAAAACCGACAGAAATTTGCCCGACCCGGGAATCGAACCCAGGACCTTGAGACCACGGACCGGTTATAATATTTTCATGCTGAAAACATGTAAAGATGAAAGCGCAGGAAAGAGACATGGCATGTTACTGTAACGATATAGAAATCCAGATTTAGAACTCACCTCATCTTGCGGATTCTGCAGGTACTGCTGTTTCAACACTTCCAGCTCCAAATTCTGGAGCGTCGGCATCGATATCGAGTTCCTTCTGAGGTTGGCCCTCCGCTGCTCCATCTCCACCTCATTTTCCACCAGCGCCTGCGAGTCTTCTGCCCCTGGCGCTTTAGAAGTTCCTGGACTTGATATATCTGTAGACTGCGTGTTAGGACTAGTTGGACTACCCGGGCTACTCTTCCCAGATCTCTCAGGATCAAGAGTAATATACAGAGTGCCTTCAGGAGTATCTACTACAATAGTATCACTATTCGGCGAGTGAATAGCGCCTAAGTCCCCAGCGTGTAGTTTGCCATCTCTGGTTTCTGCTCCTTTTTCGACATCTTTCACTCTCTGAGGGCGAATTGGCTCGTTCGGTCGCACGTGGTCGAGTTCAACGAAGTCGTCGACGAATGGAATGTTTGTGTTTCTTTTCAGTTCAGGCGAGTTTAGGCCTTGTGCGATTTCTTTGCTGTTTTCATTGTGGCCGCCGTCCTTATCCATCTTCTAGTTCATAGTAACCTGAAAAGAAACACAGTTATCTCTTTAGCGACTAAAGTATTAATAACTAAAGAAAAACTTTGTGTATTATTGAAACCGGTTGAAAATGGCTCTACCTTTTGTTTATTTAATAGAAAATCCGACATGCAAAATGAAAACTTAACTAAAACATTGTTTTGGGTTTAAAAATATGAATATAATGTTTTCACTTTGAGCGTCAAAACCTAACTGACGCACTTTTCAACATTTTCCTGCTAGGAACTGGGGCCTTTTTTGGGAACCTCACCGACCGCAAGAATTAAATGGCTGCATAATTATTCTGAGTCAATCAGTTTACAATACGCAAACATAACATTAGCATAAAAATGCAAAAACAAAATAAACTCTCAAATCCAATCTTCTAAATAAATACTTGTATGGGAACGTATTAAATTTGTTTACGTATTTATTATATACTTAAACGACCGACGCTTATTTATGATTCCCTAGCCTAGTTCGTGTTCGTGCTTATGTTATGTTACCCATGTAAGTAAGGTGTGATTCACGGGCCATTGAAGTGATTTAACTTCCATTTAAACACATTGTTCTCCAAGTAAAAGAACTACTTGTAATAGACTTCTTCATTACTACAAACATAACAATGTTGCAAAACTTATTTGCAAACTTGTTGAAACATTAAATGAAGCGGTGGTCGTTTATTAAATCTTTATTTTATGTGTTTGCATACATTAGAGCTAAAAGGTGTTGTGCGAGTGTGTAATAAATAATAATGAATGATAAATGCAAAAGCAACATAATAATTCGAGTATGCTGACCCATCGCCAATCTGAGTTTCCAATTGATTAGACAATTAATCTAAAAAAATATAAAAAGACGTCCTTATAAAAAAAACAGTTAGTTGTATTGTGAATGAAATCTATATATTGGCCTACCACGGAAGCCTGAATTATGGGTATCTGCATCAAAGTTCAAAGTAACAAAATATTTTCTTCAGTTATTAAAATAACCACCACTTCACTCACTTGCCACTCTCAATATCCATAAACCCACTTCACTTCCAGCTTCAACATAAAACACTTTCAGCACACCACAGAACCTTTCAGCAAGTCGTGTTTCCCGACCTGCGCGCGCGCAGCTTTCCGCAAGGCTGTGTTCACACGCGCGGTGCCGCGGTAAGGCTGAGCACACACTGCCAAGGCTGCGTCCGGCGCGGCGCTCAGATTATGAATACCATAGATGCTACATATGTTATGTTAACAGAGCGATGGTGGCCTAGTACGGGCCGCGCCTAACATACGTGAGGTCCGTGGTTCGAATACGGGCCCACACCTCAGGGATGACGTCATCCCACTTGACCACGACAGTTGAGGCAGCAGGAGTACGTGCTCCGGGGAGGATCGCGTAGAAGGCTTAGTGCTAGTTACCGTGATCCTCCCCATTAAGGACGATGAGGGAGTGTCGCAGAGGTTTTAGTGGGTATGCCAGAAATGGAAAGCCCCACATAACATAGCCCCAATAAGGAGAAGAATGATAGCATAACTGTCAAATTTTTTGTTGCATCTATTGATATTCATTAATCTGAGGTCCGGCGTTTGCTCACAGATTATCACCACGGTATTACGTGCGATTAGACTTACGTACCTTGCCTGCATTATAGATTTTAGGAGAGACGTCACTGTGACACATATTGTGTACATAGTTCATATTTTTATGCTAGATTTGGCTTGTCACCTATTTAGTCCAGGAATTTTAGATTTTATCTGCGGAATAATTCCTAGTGAGCTGAATTTTTGTATACACCTTTATTATGATGTTGTAATGATGATGTAAAAAATCGACATTGATATCGTGCCGGCTAAAAAAGTTATAGGGGTCCAAACGTCACGAAAATCAGTTTATCGAAAATATCTCGCGATCTATTGCTCAGAGGTCAATAATGGTTTCACAAAAGTTGTTCGTCGTAAAATTGTCTACAAAAAAGGTTTTTTGCATTTTTCTGTAGAATTAACCGTTTTTGAAATAGAGACTGGAACGCACTCACATATGGTATTGTATACCGTACGGCGCATACCTAGGCATAAACCCTATTGTTTGTTTTTGTCCTTTTTTGTTTGTGTGTGTTTTTGTTAGTATGATGTTCTACATATAGAAATATAAAGGACTTGTAAATACGAGTGCAGTCAGGAAAATAGGAATATCAACTTTAAAAACTAAGTGGCAATTTTTTTGTCACTTTATAACTCAAGAACGGGCTCACCGATCCAATCCAAATTTTCAGGGTTTGTACAGACTATTTATTATATGTTTTATGTGAAGTTTGAACACAATCGGTCGCTTCACTTTATACGTAGCGAAGCACGTACCGGGCCGCTAGTAATGATATAGATATGCAATGTGAATTTTAGCAATTTTGATCCACGATCTGCGAAAAAAATCCTAGTGGGCTGAATTTTTGTATACGCTTTTATTATGATATTGTGATGAAAATGTGAAAAATCGACATTGATATCGTGCCGGCTAAAAAAGTTATAGGGGTCCAAACGTCACTGGACATAGCATATCTATATCATTACTAGCGGCCCGGTACGTGCTTCGCTACGTATAAAGCGAAGCGACCGATTTTGTTCAAACTTCACATAAACCATCTACTAAATAGTTTGTACGAACCCTGAAAATTTGGTTTGGATCAGTGAGCCCGTTCTTGAGTTATAAAGTGACAAAAAAAATTGCCACTTAGTTTTTTAAAGTTGATATTCCTATTTTCCTGACTGTACTCGTATTACAAGTCCTTTAAATTTCTATATGTAGAACATCATACTAACAAAAAACACACAAACAAAAAAGGGAAAAAAACAAACAATAGGGTTTATGCCTTGGTAAGCGCCGTACGGTATACAATACCATATGTGAGTGCATTCTAGTCTCTATTTCAAAAACGGTTAATTCTACAGAAAAATGCAAAAAACCTTTTTTGTAGACAATTTTACGACGAACAACTTTTGTGAAACCATTATTGACCTCTGAGCAATAGATCGCGAGATCATTGCGAAAAACTGATTTTTGTGACGTTTGGACCCCTATAACTTTTTTAGCCGGCACGATATCAATGTCGATTTTTCACATCATCATAACAATATCATAATAAAGGTGTATACAAACATTCAGCTCACTAGGAATTATTCCGCAGATCGTGGATAAAAATTGCTAAAATTACTGGACTATATTAGCATCTATTCTAGCAAAAAAAGTAATATGGCGAACTTAGTATTATGCATAAAAAAATTGTTGCGTATTAGATATCAATTCTTGTTAAGCTAATTTTTTTTTCTGTTTTTATTAGTTCTTAGACTGATTTTATTTATTTTTGTTCATATCAGTCCCACTTTGGTGTAGGTAAGTATGCTTTTTATAAGATACATATACATATATAACATATTATATCTTTTACAAGACTTATTAAGTTGAATCCTCTAAAATAAGTCCCATAGCAACACAGTGAAGTAATCACATACTACAAAAACTTGCGTAACTTTACACTTGGATTGAAATAAACGTCCCATGAAATTGATATAGGCACAGTCGTTTAGAACGTAATCAGAAAAACTAGTTAGTTAATCATAGGAAAAAAGTTTTTTAATTTAAAACCTATTTTTAACAACATGATTTAATTGTCTTGTCCACTGTGCACGTTTAAGTAGTATAAATAGTTATCATAATTATAAAGTCTGTGTTTTCCAGAATTTACCTTAGGAAAGATCATCTGATGAAATTCTGGCAAAAACAGAACACACACACACAGTCGCTAAAGATTTTAAATAGGCCAATTAAGTGGTCCTTTAGAAATCCCTCGCATTATCTCTACGTTAGTGTTAAGTTCCTAAAATCCAAACATCCCGACACTTAATATACAAACGTTTCTTTACTTCTTAATCGCGCCATAATGCGAACACACCATGAAAAATATGAAGACGGTAAGGGATATGACCACAAGCAGCGGCAGCGGCTGCAGCACCTCGTACATAGTCGAGATGGAAGAAGCCTCAGAAACACTGCCCTTCTTGCAATCCACGTGCACGTACTTCACTGACACTAAATAGGTATTACAACTGTCCTTGTCTTAATATAAAGCCCTCTCTACATATTTAGCACTTATAAATAAATCAATAAATTCCTTAAACTAACACACCAGTTGCCACTAGAATAAGCTCGAAGCTTGTAATATTGCTGGCAGGGCACGGATAGTCGAACTTTTTTTTTATAAAAACACACTTATGTAAATATAGTACATACGAGTATATTACCCAAACCAGAACAAACAGACAGTTCATGCACACAAATGTTTGTCCCCGCGACCAATCAAACCCGCGACCTCTTGGTCCAATAGTCAACTTCTTGACCACTACACCAAGCGCATCGTCGCGCGTACTTGCGTGTCTTATTTATTATAAGCGTGTGTCATTCAAATATTACTGTACCTCTTAACGCCATCACGCGTACACCATGAAATATATGAAGAGGGTCAAAAATATGACTACCAGCACTGCGAACAGCACTCTAGATGGAAGATGCACCAGAAGTGCCCGACTTCCAGTCTGGTTTCATTCAGGTATTCCTCGAAGCGCACACATTTTAAAGGCACAAAACGAAGCGCACGCAAATCATTCCGTGAAACGCACACTTATTGTGCATTTTGAAAACAATAAAATATAGCTCCTGTAATATTATGAGCAGTTGCGAGTCTTATTATTATATCTTAAGCGTGTCACTAATTCACTATTCAAACATTACTGTACCTCTTAACCGCGCCATCACGCGTACACCATGAAATATCGATGGTTATAATGTCAAAGGGCTTAAAGGACATTTTGGCGAAAATGACTTTTTGATGCAGTCCTATAGAGCTTTTTGAGCTCTATCGATTGGTATATGTAAGGTTTTTCTATTCCCAATATTGAGCAAGATATTCACGGTCAAAAATCAGCCATTTTTACACTTTTGGATTAAAGGACAGAACAATAGTTTTCTGGCCTTTACAGCCTACACACGTATAATTTTAGTCTCACCTGTTAGGCTTAAAGGACATAGTTAGCCTAGCAAAATAATTTTCTTAAGGCTTAAAGGACATTTACTGCTACTGTTGTATTAAATTAGTATCCTTTAAGCTAAATTTTTGTAGGTCATATTTCATTTTCTAAGACCATGGTGCAATGAAATGTATGAAATTTATATGAAGTTTATATTAAATTTATACATTTTTCATCTGAGGGAGTATTATCTGAGACGAACTTCTTAGCTATCCATGGATTCTCCGTGCGGGTGCCGGGTCCATCGCGTGCATTACAACTTATATACTTGTGTGATATGTATTAACGTAATATAGATTTAACTTTAGAAGTTTTTATATTTATGTATATTTTAATATCAAGAAATAGCTTGAATTAAAGAAAATATATTAATCTCTCATTTGTCACAATTGCCCCAAATTGAATCTGTGAAAAAGAAGACAATGCCAATTTTTGTAGGGGAGATGGCGTTTTTCTGTTTTGCTCGCGTCCATCAACCAAATATGGAAATTTATATTCTTGAGAGCATTCCAAACGATATAAGCTAAGGCAGTGTAGATATAACCTGAGTCAAAACTGAATGTGACATGCTAGAACTTTTGCACTTCCATAGAAAAATGTATAAAGCAAGGAGTTCTACGCTGTCCCACTCAGTTCGGACTGAGTTTACAGGTATACTGCCTTAGCAAATATCATTTTTAATGCGTTTATTTTATAATATGATGATTTATTCTATATATGACAATATTAAAAAATGCTGTTAGTAGCCTCCATGTTCAAAACTTCCTCTGTAGTAAACTGCCTCCCTCTCCCCTACATGATAATTTGATGGACTAAAAACTGTCAAAATTTATGTTTGCTGTGACTACCTATAGTAGTGGTAATGAGTAAAAATCAATTTCCAAAACTCTGTGCAATATATGAAAGAGATTTACAATAAATTAAATAG
Organism: Nomophila noctuella; assembly: GCA_958496325.1. Lineage (NCBI taxonomy): Eukaryota > Metazoa > Arthropoda > Insecta > Lepidoptera > Crambidae > Nomophila > Nomophila noctuella. Next base: position 14,761,291 of record OY292495.1, on the reverse strand, counting down.
TTATACCGTCATTAATGCGTTTTTATTTATTCTATTTATATTTCAACTTCTCAATAATTATTACAATTTCAAAGCGAAAAACGTTTTAAGGGACAAAATTATGTTTGGACCATATAAAAGCAGTCCTTTAAGCCATAGTCAACAACTACTAGAAAAAAAATGTTAAGCTTAAAGGACAAAATGTTAAAATTACAGTTCTTAAAGGACATCTATTTTAGAAACTACGCTATCTGGAATGTATTAGACGGTCGCATACAGTTCGGCTTGAAAAAACAAAATCAATGGTCTTTAAGCGAAAGCGATAGCTTTAAAGACAAAAAAGTTGTGTAAATTTTTCTACTTTTTTTGTTTTTCGGCTCTCCTGAAAAGTGGCGATTTGTCCTTTAAGCCCTTTGACATTATAACCATCGATATATGAAGAGGGTCAGGAATATGACGACCAGCACCGCGTACAGCACGTAGTCGAGGTGGAAGATGCACCAGAAACACTGCACATTCTCGCTGGCGCACGCGTTCTTGCAATCCAGGTTCATTTCGATGCACTAAATAACTTGCAGTTGTGTGCGAGTCACAATACGTAACCGAATTTACTTTTTAAACACTTCCCAGTCTTCTTATCTTAGTACTATTCTTCACTGGCTATTGATACATGAGAAAGGTATGTTTCACATATGTTCTAGTCACAATACTAATAGCTGACTATACTTTTTGAACACTTACGAGTGTGTCTTCTTAGTTCTATATTTCACAGACTCTATTGATACACGAGAAAGGTGTGTATTACAAATGTTCTAGTCACAATTCGTAGCGGCTATACTTTTTTTGGAACTTCGAGTCTAAATTCGAATCTTAATTATGTACTCTTATAAATGCACGTAATAGATATTACAAATATTCTTATTCCAATAATGTCGTATATACTTTTTGGCACTTCCGATTCTCAGTATGAAACACGTATGAATACGAATGTAGGTACTTTTACTATTCGACGACTCATTATTACAAACACTAATATTTTTATAACACTTCTGAGTCTTATTACTATAAACGTAGAGACTTTTATAACACTTCAAGTCGTAAAAATGACGTTGAGAACACTTTTACATCACTTGCACTTATAACCTTTTAGTAAACATAAGGGTTTTGTTATTTATTTTACTTTAAGGCTAGTGAAGTCACCGCTAGGGGATATTATGTATGTAGGTACTTAGTAAACGCACAATCACAACATTTTCTTTTTAATTTTAAATCGGAATAATAGCCTAATAGTTATAGAACACAATCGATATTTCTGTAGACTAGAATTAAAATGGCGTATTTTGTTCGATTTTAATTTGAATACATTAATGGTTATAACAGGAAATTCGATGACATAACTTGTTATAAGTTGCAACACTACTTTGATTAATCCGTTTCGTCTGTTTTGAAGGTTGCGAAGAACTGTGACTATTCTAAATGTTTTCAAACTCAAACACACAGTGTTACCTCCGTGAAACGTAATTAACAGAGTTTAGTTAAGAATATAGAGAACACACCCTACAGAGTGATCGTTTTACATAATTTATTTTGTTTTTTAAAATCAATGCAGATGGGGCGGAATAAGAATCAATCCGTAATTATGTATTGTGTTTATTGCAAATAATTGAGGTGATTCACATGAGTTGTTCAAATTAATTAAATGGCATAATCTGTGTGTTAGTCCAAGGGAAAAAATAATGCCTTGCTTATTGATCCTTAGGAACAAATGACATACCTACAAAAATACTTTTATATACATCCTCGAATTTCGTACAAAGGACAATGCAACTTTTCCTTTGACCCCTGGCCCAAAAAATGACACCTGTTGTACATAACTGAAACCTATGCCAAACGTTAGTAGTAATCATCCATGACAACTTTTACTATGGGGCCAAATAAATCTATCCCAGGAAAAAAAATATACAGGGTAACAAATGTTTGAAAAAACATGTCGATTTTTATAACTTCATTAGAGGTTTTGTTTGTTATAATATCGCCAATCGTAAACATAATGAACGATATAACACCTAAATAGGATGTAGGATACGTATGTTTTACAGCACAGGCCATTATTTTTGTTAAGTTAGCACCAACACTTCTCTTATATTCTGAACAATTTGGCTCATTTAACAGGAATTAACTATTAAACACTGAAATCATCAGCGAATTATTTCTGTATGCCTTTAAACCTTTACGAATTACATTAGGGGGATATTTTAAACCTGTTTAAAATAAACAAAACCTTTTTTTTTTTTTTTTTTTTTTTATGGCAGAGGCGGCAAACGAGCTAGCGGGTCGCCTGATGGTAAGCAATCACCGCCGCCCATGGACATCCGCGACACCAGAGGTATCGTTGATGCGTTGCCGGCCTTTCAAAAGAGAGTACGCTCGTTTCTTGAAGGTCCTCATGTCGTAGCAGTCAGGAAATACTGCAGCAGTGAGATTGTTCCACAAAACTGTCGTTCGAGGTAAAAAGTTTCGGGAAAAACGCACAGTGGAGGACCGCCATCCATCAAGATGGTGAGGATGGAATTTAAGTCGATTGCGTGTAGTTCGATGTAAGAACTCAGCTGCTGGCAGTAACTCAAACAGTTCAGCGGAACACTCCCCGTTATAAATGCGGTACAGAATACAAAGGGACGCAACGTCCCGCCGCAAGGCCAAAGGGTCCAGTTGACTAGACAGAGCTGAATCGCCAGCAATACGTGCTGCCCTACGTTGGATACGGTCAAATGGAAGTAGTTGGTACTGTGGTGCACCTGCCCAAAGATGAGAGCAGTATTCCATATGAGGCCTGACTTGCGCCTTGTATAACTGCAGGCAATGTGCCGGCGTGAAATACTGCCTCGCTCTATTAAGCACACCCAGTTTTTTTGAAGCCAATTTGGCTTTACCCTCCAAATGACCGCGAAACTGGACATCGCTCGATATGTCAACACCAAGGATCCCAATGGAGGACTTGGAAACGAGAGGAGTGCCCTCAAAACTGATTGGCACGACAAAAGGACATTTTTTTGCGGTAAACGCGCACACTTGTGTCTTGGTGGGGTTGAACTGGACTAAATTAAGTCGGCCCCAATTCGAGACATGACTCAACATGGTCTCGATTTCAGACACAAGAGTGTTCCGGTTCTCGATGACGTTTTCCAGAGAAATATTTACACGACCGGTATACAGTGCATCTCCAGTACTGTCATCCGCATAACAATGAATACTATTTTTACATAGCATATCATTAATATGAAGGAGGAACAGAGTGGGAGAGAGCACACAACCCTGCGGGACGCCAGCATTGACAGGTTTCAAATCGGAGCAAGAACCGTCGACAACCACCTTGATGCTACGCCTTGAAAGGAAGCTAGCGACCCACGTGCATAATTTCTCCGGAAGACCATATGATGGAAGTTTCGAGTTAAGAGCCTTGTGCCATACCCTGTCAAAGGCTTTCGCTATGTCCAGACTGACAGCTAGAGCCTCGCCTTTACTCTCCACCGCTCGTGCCCATCGGTGAGTCAAAAATACCAAGAGGTCGCCAGCAGAGCGACCGCTACGAAATCCGTACTGGTGGTCGCTTAAAAGGTGATTTTCCTCCAGGTATTTTAAGAGCCGGCGATTTATAATGGACTCCATTACTTTGGAGAGTATCGACGTAATGGCTATAGGTCTATAATTGGACGGATCTGAGCGATTACCTTTCTTGGGAATGGGATGGACAAGGGCTAACTTCCATTTACTTGGAACTACGCCAGTGGTGTAAGAGAGCCGAAATAATCGCGTTAAAACCGGTGCCAACTCTGGAGCACATGTCTTCAGCACAATAGGGGGAATACCATCCGGCCCGCTCGATTTATGAATTTCGAGGGAAAAAAGCGCCTTACGAACTGAACGTTGGGTGAAAAGGACGTTTGGCATAGAGCTCGCACAATGCGGTATGGTTGGTGGTGTGTGTCCATCGTCATCCAAGCTCGAGTTAGACGCGAAAAGAGTACCCAAAAGATCGGCTTTCTCTTTCGCAGTATGGGCCAGGGTATTATCCGTCCTGCGCAAAGGGGGAAAAGACGACTGACAAAAGTTCCCAAGGGTAGCCTTGGCGAGGGACCAGAATCGGCGAGTCCCTGAAGGGAGACTCATCAGTCTCTCGCCAATTCTACCAATGAATGCTGACTTTGCTTTGGCAATATCTCTCTTGCATTCTCTGGTGGCATGGTTATACTTCTTACGTAAAGTGCTGGTATTCGGATCATTAGATGCCACCGCGGTTGCCCAGGCTTGGTAACACTCTCGCTTATGGCGTGACGCCAATCTGCTAGAACGACCAAACCAAGGCTGGGATCTGCCGCCAATGGGCACCACAGAGTTTGGAATATAAAGTTCCATTCCCTGCAGGATCACATCAGCTACAGATTCAGCAGTGGCATCCAGATCCCCCAACATGAAGCAAACCTGCCGCCATGGGTAGGACGCGAAAAAACTTCGCATTCCATCCCAGTCCGCTGACCGATAATGCCAGATATGGCGAGTACCCGTTGGTGCAGGCCGCAAGATTCCATTGAGAGGCACAGTACTACGTATTAGACAATGGTCTGAAGTACCAAGTGGTGCATCAACAGAAATCTCGTAGGCGTCGGGATGCGTGGTCAGGAGGAGATCCAGCATAGAGGGATGATGGTCATCTACGTCTGGGATACGCGTGGGCGTAGTCACCAGTTGAGATAGACCATAGGCCAGAGCAAGGTCACAGAAAGATCTTCCCGCGTGGTCGGTGGTACGCGATTTAAGCCACTCGACATGATGAGCATTAAAATCGCCCAGAATCACGACCTCCGCGGAAGGGATCTGCTGTAACAAGAGGTCAGTCGCCGATTGGATGTGCTCGACGAGTAGGTCGGTATCGGTGTTACCGCTATGGGACCTGTACAGGCACGCGTAAATGCGAGGATGGTCGTTGCAGTCTACGCGCAGCCAGAGGATAGACAGGTCTTTAGCTCCAAGATTGCTGAGGCGTCGAACACAGATATCTTCCCTGACATATGCGCATACACCAGCACGCGGAACAAATGAATGTTCCAAGTTATAGCCGGGGTACCGCAGATAGGATATGTCAGCAGGGGAAGAAATCTGCGTCTCAGTAAGGAAGAGTAAGGCCGGCTTCTCCGTCTCGAGATGGTGATGAACGGCATTCAAATTGGAATGTAACCCCCTGATATTGCAGAAGTTCACACGAAGTGAATGCAGGGGTGCCGCGCGACTACTTCTCCCTCCGCCTCCGACATTTTTCACGAGCGGTTTGGTGCCCTCCCCAGAGTACGTAGGGCGGCCTGAACAGAAATGCTCAGGGGGGGATTCTCCGTCACGATGCGTGATGGTACCCCCCTGGGGTAAATCTCTTAACAAAGCCGCTTTCATGAGGGGTGGGGTATGGGGGTGTGGGCCTCCGGCACACTCACAAACCAGACGAAACACAATAGTAGATACTATTATTTCACGCTGATATTATGTGAGAGGGTGGTACTTCCCCGGACGAGCCGGCCCATTCGTGCTGTGAAACAGCATGGCTCTACCACTAACTAAACCTATAATTGAGTCAAATAAAAACCAACTCTTTTTTGAAACATTTGTTACCCTGTATATTTGATGAGGCTTATCGGTGATGATACTTTGATCGAGAGCTTGCAGAGCCTCGATCATCGTAGAAAGATTGCTTGCTTCTCCGTATTTTACAGACTCCACTTTGGTGAGTGTGCTGCTCAGCTGCACGATTTGGTTCCGCCAGCTCCGTTCCATCATCGAACTACTAGACTCGGTCAGGGACTTCATCCGTATACAGTGGAGATTCCGCGCGTACGAACGAAGCGATTTGCTTCATCCTTCTTGATACGGACTGCGCGGGAGTGGAATTCTCTGCCGAGATCTGTATTTCCTGCACATTACAACTTGGGGCTCTTCAAGGCCAGAATAAACGGGCTTTTCCTGAGCAAGCACGCTCCATCGTAGACCACATAGTTGTTTAACATCAGGCAACTTTGTGGTCAAGTGCTGGCTTAGTCCTAAATAAAAAAAAATATATTTTTTTTTTCCTGGGATAGATTTATTTGGTCCCATAGTAAAAGTTGTCATGGATGATTACTACTAACGTTTGGCATAGGTTTCAGCTATGTACACTGAATTTCATATTTTTTGGGCCAATTGGTTGCATTGTCCTTTTGTTTAAGAAAAACTTTGCCCCTAGCGGGATTCGAACCCATGACTACTCTCATCCACTACTCTAGTTATTATTTCTTCTTTGTTAAACAATGTCAAGTCGTGCGGAGCCTGCCCACGAAATGGGTAATACAATAATCTAGCCTTATCTCAGTCATAAGCCGTCTCGTCGGATTACGCGACGATCGCAATAGCTCCGTGGTTTATGGTTATGGTTATTGCGTTTATGTGTTCTGTTAATGGGGTTAGTGATGTAGTGTTAATTGCGTGAAATTAGGTTTTCCTGGGTTTTTCGTGTAATTAACATTATGAGTTTTACCGAAAATAACTATTTAGTTGTTTATTTTCTATTGTGATTAATAGATTAATATCGTTAACTAACATGAAATTAGTTATTTTTGGAAGGTCTATTTATGGTATGACCTTATACCATGAGCTTTTCGCCCTATGTACATAGGGTACCTACTTTAATTAACACAACAGCAAAATTAATTAATGCTGATTGGTGTCAGACAAAACCATTAAAAAAATACTAACAAATATTTCGCAGCAACATACGAATGAAAAATGCTTTTAAAGAGTTGTCATATCATTTAATTCAAAAATAGGCAGTTCTTGCTCAAGGGAATTTCACAATCAAACTGACGCGTGTATTAAACACTCTATGGGGTATCCTACCAAGGCCTTACGTTTAGGCCATGAATCACGGCTATCACGCGGCCCGCATTGCTAAACAGACAATCAAATTATCATGAAATAAAACTACTTTTAAACGGATATAATCGCGGTATATTCTTGAAACTACATATTTACAGGAAAACCCGACGTTTCGGCTCCTTTTCAGGAGCCGTGATCACGGAATGACTCATATGTAGTTTCAAGAATATACCGCGATTATATCCGTTTAAAAGTAGTTTTATTTCATGAGTAACAGTCGCGTAAACCTAAGAAAACATTAATCAAATTATCGTTAATGTCGTGTTAGCACTCGAGAGAACCTGTTTACCGATTCAGTAATTAGTCCACAATTATCAAATTCTGGTTGCGAAGCGCGAAATTTGATAACTGACGGTAAACGGTTACCGTGTAGTGCCGGCCTAAGAGAGGCCCAAGATGCTTTAATTGTAATAAGTTCGGATATCTCGGTAAAAACTGTTGGCAGAAATTCATAATGCACTCACCAGACCGTCTGCCCAGGGTGGACTCTGGGCATTATCCTCTATCTAGTGAGGCAACAGTAATTAATGTGGAATAATTATGATGATAATAAGTATGACAGGTTCAATTCATTACAAAACATATTTGGGATTCGACATCTAGTCACATCATCGATATGGAATTCCCCGGACGCCAGCGGGTTAATAACTCTACAAAACTACTATTTAGACAGTTTAAAGATATACCATCCATTGTCAAAGAAATTAGCTTCGTAATTCATCTAAGTTCGTAACACATAATGCAATCATTATTTCAACCTGAATATGTTTTCGTAAATGTCAGTTCAAGCTATCGAAATGAAGCTACAATTAATCACCACCTATTTATTAACGTAGGTAGTACATAGTACAAAAAAACTTAGTATCTTAGAGCAAAGTCGCTTTCCGCGGTCTGTCCCTAGTATGCTTAATTTTTGTAAGTAGCGCAAATGTTGTGTTGCTCCCTTGCAACGTCGAACGGGTCGCTAGTATTTAAAAGTAACAGAAGATCTACAAATTCTTTCCCGTTTTTTCAAACTTATTCTATACTATATCCACATTAGTAAATTCACTAAGCCCGATAAACAAATAACAAAACACAGTCTTACGAAACACTCCTCGAACACTTATAATTGTTTGTCACCGTGCCTTTCCCGAGGCAAATTGTTTAAAACTAAAATAGTAGGCAGTAGGTAATAGTGCTCTAAGCCGCGTTAAATTACTCGTTGTTACTCATTATCGGTCGATGGTTAGGGTTCAGTCAGCAACGAAGTAAAGCTATGGGTAATTATTACTAACTGCTTCCAATAATAAAACTAATGACATGTTTTTACTTGCACACCAATTGCCCAACACCACAACACAAGTCATTCTTCTGTAATCCTAACCAACCTTATCTTGTGTTTTGTTCTATAGTCGTAGATGCTATAGAGAGACTACCCATAACTTAAATTAAATGCCGATGTTCATCACGCAAAGTTTTGGCCATAAGCAGATTCAAAACGGTCGGTCTCGGTTTGGTTAGGGACTCTAACCAACCATAAACCAAACGAGCTTGAACTGCGTTAATTTTTATGGAGGATCGTAAAAATATTCTATTGTAAACTAAAATCTAAATTGTTTTGACGAAAAATATGTTGAAAATACATTAACATTATGTCTTTCTTGTTACTGTTCGCCCTTGTGCCGAGGTGGGTCTGACCTGTGACTTGAGTTTTTCACTTCAGGTAAGCGTGACACACACAGATCTCACATTAAAATAATAAAAAAATACATTCAACGTGATCATTTAAGAGGCCTGGCACACACTGGGTCCTTTTATAATTAGAATCTCTTCTCCAGAAAAGTAATAAATCAGGAATTTCATGATTGTTATCGTTACAAATGTGGGTTTTGACTTAATCGCCACGTTTGGCAAATGCAGATTGATGATCACAAACCGACTGTGTTCATAAAGGGAATCCAACGCAGGACGTCGTCGAGTTCACCACTCATGTCATCTTAGCAAATTAATGAAGGAGTTTCTTCAGAAACAAAACTCTTATCGCCGTTAGTTTATTGTTAACTAGAGAAATAAGCAATATATCTTTTAAAACCAAGCTAAGTAATTAACTATTGAATTAATGCATGTTTCATAATGCGTACAGAACCTTACGCAAATAAATAGTTGAGCTATTTTAGTTAGCCGATATTTATTTCCTTCCTCGTCCTAATTATAAACCCAGCAGCCGCGATTTGCCTTTAAGCTACCATGAGAGACCCGCATTAGTTATAGCGTCCGCCCGCGACTCCGTCCACGTTGATTTACATTCAATTAATTTATAAAGTTTGTTAGAGTGATTTTATCCTTAAAATTGACCCTAACGTTCAATGAAATAAAGGTGCAGGGTGCAACTTTTACACATTTTAGTCGGTTCGATTAAAGATTGCAACAAGCTAATTTAAAAAAAAAAATTAAACCGACTTCAAAAAAATCGTGAACATAAAAATAAACTAAAAATTAAAAAAATAATTCCTCATATCTATTACTATAATTTTACTAAACTATGTCAGAGTAATCTTAAACAAACTAACTGAAGTCGGTGCTTTTTTACTCTTCTGTTTTTGGGTAGGCACCGACTTCAGTTAGTTTGTTTAAGATTACTCTGACATAGTTTAGGAAAATTATAGTAATAGATATGAGGAATTATTTTTTTAATTTTTAGTTTATTTTTATGTTCACGATTTTTTTGAAGTCGGTTTATTTTTTTTTAAAAAAGTCAGTTTATTTAATTAGTTTTAGTTGTGTTAAAGCGTTGTGAACTCAATTATTAATAAGAACTTAGTTGTTGTTAAGTGTGGATAAATTTCTTGTTCTCGCGAGGAAGGCCCAGCGAGACTTCTCGGCGAGATTTCTCGCCGTGGGTCTGGATGTAATATACACAAGTATCACGTTAGCCCTACATACGTTCGATCGACCAATTGCAGTTCTGCCTTCCAACTCCTAACCGTTAAGGAGTACCTACTGTAGCTTCATCATCAGCACAGTAGCATCAGATGTTGATTCAAGCATACCTCACAAGCAACATTTAAGCCTTAAATACTACTAAATAGTTTCCATCGACCAATTGCAGTTCTGCCTTCCAACTCCTAACCGTTAAGGAGTACTGTAGCATCATCATCAGGACAGCAGCATCAAATGTTGACACCCTGAAGCATATACCTGAGTAAGACATGATTACGTAACAAAAACACCATACGAGCAAACAATTTTCGGTGGTTGCCCACGATTTCTCCTGGATTCCATCATCAGATCCTGGACTGGTGAATATGGGACCACCTCAGAACTGAACTCTATCCAACAAAAAAAAATTTTTTGAAATCCGTCCATAATTGACGAAATTATCGGTGAACATACATAAAAAAAAAATAAAAAAAATAAATATACATACAGACGAATTGAGAACCTCCTCCTTTTTTGAAGTCGGTTAAAAAAAACGTTGAATGAAGTTTCCTTTCTTTTCCAAGGGGCATCACAAAATTCCACTGTTTTTGTAATGACACTGTTGATTCTGTCAATTAACACAAGTGCTTAAGCTGACCACGGAGTTAGATCAATGTTTGTGATGTTATGAAATATTTTTTATTTAGTGGGTCGCACGCAGTTTAGTCCCCCTACTCAAGGGTGGGTATGCGTAGAACCATTCACAAGGTTAAGAATACTTTTGCTTCTTACTGCACATTAAGCAAAACGCGTCAAGGATACAAGTCAATACACAGTAAGACGTGAAACAAAACGTTTAAGTTATTGCGAGTGATTTGACTGAAATGCAGCCATTACCAGATCGTTACAGAAACATTTTCTAGTCGTTTGCGGCACTAGTATGGGAAGGAACAATGGTATTTACTTGGTGATCAACAGAAATAAGATCTTGTCTGATTATGTCATGGCAGTAATAATGTATTTTTTTATTCAAATTTTGATCACTTAGGACAGAAACGTTAATGCATCCCATTAATGTATGTTTGCTTGGATCATTAAAAGATGCGGTTTTTTATAGATAGAATAATTCAAGATGGTTGTTAGTTATTGTATGTATTATAGTCAATTTCAGCGTAGATGATCTCGGTGACAGTTTGCCTTCAAAGGAAAATCGACACTATTCTAAAGTAATAAGACCCCACCGAAAAGCATAAGAACAGCTCGTGAAACTTATTGCTCAATTAAGTTTAATTTTTTTATTGAACATACTATACTATAGTCGATCACAGCATTGAAGCCGTGCTAAGGGCCGCTAGTTAATGACTTAAGAAGCATTCAAGTGCACTTCAACAATCTCAGACTACATACCTATATACATATAATTGCCGGATACATATGTATGTATGTAAGTGTTTACATTGTGCCGCTCTAGCCAAATCAGATTTTGAATTGTATTTACATTTGTCATTAGGAAAGATGTTGCGTTTTTGCATTGTTTTAAATCGATAGATATTATTCCCCTAGCTATACTCCGACCCGATCAAACAAAGGTCCTGTAATGTGATGTGAGAGTCGCTTCAGATAGCGTAGTAACCTTAGTATCGAACGCAGAGCCCTCTTTCCCACTGGGCATAATGGCCCCACCATCAATTGGGGCCCCCACACAAAGATCAGGGGACCCACGTCTACCAAACCAGAGGTTTATTAAAGACCTATTTGCCCAGGGCCTCCAATAGGTGAAATACGGCCCTGATCGAACATACGTCACGGCAATCAAAATAATGCCAATTTTTGGTATCACCTGTTTAACTCTTTATGCGTCACCATTTACAGACTTTACCACCTTAACAGAGTGGGCACTGGGCAGTAAAGGGCATACAGGTACTTGGTTAGGTAGGTGTACATAAACGCATGTAATTAATTACGCATAATAAGCACTCACGATGATGACGTCGAGTCATGTGAAGATGCAAATGCGGTTTGAATTAAACGTACACTTTATAGAGTAAATTTATGGATGTTTAATCATTTATTTGACTCTATTACTAAAATACTCGTAATGATAACGTCCTCATAGTAGGTAAGTACCTACAGTTTAAACTTTTTTTTATGTCAAAGCCTGTCAAAGCTAAAGTACCCAAATATACCACTACTTAGTCGCACAAAATCATCGTCGTAGTAGGAAGTTTAATACTCAGATTAAACCAAATTCTTGTGACGGGTATTTTTTATGGAACACATCGTATCAGCCGGAGTATAATTCTGGGACACTCTTGATTTCTATACGGCCTTGTCTACTTTTGGGTTTCTTTCCTAGTCATAATGATTACTAGTTGTAGCCGTAAATGTCTATCTACTACTATTCTGGTAAGAAATGATGGGCAGCTGTAGTATGAATCTGTTAGGACCTTTCATAAAAAGTAGTTGATAATCGTCTTGCATTACTTGAGGTTGTGTCCGAGTGTACTGGTATATCTCCAGTGATCGCGGGCATGCTCCGGCGAGCCGCATTCGCATGCTAATCCGCGCCTCCGCAGACAATGCGCCTTGTGCGCAGACGCACGTCTTAGCACTACGAGCGACAGATGATAGCCGAAGACGACTGCCTATTTCTACATACCATCACAACGTACCAATGGTTTATCGAGGGGAGCCATGGGCGCCCATGGGTGAAAACGAAAATGAGGGCCAAAAATGAAAAATAGATGAAAAATTGGAAACTTAAGATGTGTGTAGCCATTTGAAGAGCTAATGGCGGTAGTATGTAGAGTCCGATTATGATATCAGTAAAACATAAGTATAAATAATATTTGATTCGCTAAATTAAAAAGGATTGATACAAAAGATAAACATAATATTGGAAAATATCCACCTAGGTATTTAGCTTTTAAATACAGGGCTAAAATATATTTTTGGTTTGCAATGAAGCTGTACACATTAAACATACGAGTACGAGTAGTGTACGTGTTCTGTGATAAAGTAAGATTTCGATTGTGACTTGAATGGTGTAGCGATCACGGCCAAGTATTTAAACCCCTAATAGGATATTTAAGAGGCCAAAATTTGGTGATTTCCTCAACATTCATTTGCGAGTCACGCTTTTTCCAATCTCATTGTGCAGTGCATGGATCAACCTTCGGATTTCGTATTAGAATTTCACGCGGGGAATACCAAATTTAACCTTCCTGCTTTTTTTGAGGAAAAAAATTATTGGTTCCAGGGAAATACCGCGGACTTCTGTGAGAGTTACCACTTTATACTACCTATACGAGGTGACCTCGTATAGGTAGTATAAAGTGGTAACTCTCACAGAAGTCCGCGGTATTTCCCTGGAACCAATGAGGTCCAAATGATATCAGAAATCATTCAATCTGTAGGTACTAGTCCACACTTCTACTTATACCTACTAATTTTATAAAGCTGAAGACTTTGTTTGTTTGTTTGATGCGCTAATCTTAGGAACTACTGGTTCGAATTGAAAAAATATTTTGCGTTGGATAGTCCATCAGTCGAGGAAGGCTTTGAGTAAAACACTATGTGTGCGGAAACTGAAATCTACGCGGACGGAGTCATGGGCACAAGTAATTTAACTAACTTACTGCAAGTAGGTATAGGTGATTAAACCACTTAAAAGTACATACTTAATGTACGCTGGGTTGATTGATGGGCCCCATGTTTTTTTATCGGACGGCCCTCTCTTGTCGGCGGCTGATGGCCTCTGACAGCCTCTAACCGGACTTTTGGGAGTTGATGGCTCACAGCTCACATCACACAAAAAGTTAGCACCGACCGCCCAGGGGCGCCCCAAGGGGCCACGAACCTCAGCGTTGGAGATGTTAATATGACGAGCCTACCCGTTGAGAATCTACGCGGCATGTGCTGGTATCCATTGATGTATTACAACTTCGTATAGAGTGGACATCGATAGCAAAATCTTTGCATCTATTTTGAGGGAAGGGGTCGGATAATTTAGTGTTTTTGTTGTCTTTTTATCTTTGAAATCACACTGCTTTAGTTTTCGTCCTTTAATGATTTGTACATGTTTTTAAACACGGCATATTTTCGATTATAAAAAAGTAGGTACAATAGACGGCAACTGTTGTTTTGTTCATGGACAACATTGCGTAGGTATATGAAAATATTTCTTTTAGGTATCTACTCTATACGCATTATTAATACCTCAATGCGTTCCCTACTACATGTTTATAGATAGAGTAAATGCATGAAGAGTTCATAAAACAAGGTTGCTATTATGATTATCTAAACTATTGTAAGTGGAAGAGCTCATATTACTGTTATCACATAATCAATGACATATTATCAATAGATTGGTTACGTGCATAGTAATTGGTAGGTATTACCTATTCCGAGCCTAAGAATGCACGCACTTTCACAAGTTTCGATTGAAAATGTTTTTGCTGCACAACTTATTTAAGCGAATAACATAATAATCAATAAAGGATTAAGATGAAAATTAAAAAGATGTTTTCAATTTGGGCATTTCCCGGAAATCATCTAATTTGACTGGTCGATGTAGTTTGAATGCAAGGCAACCATGATTTAACAAAAATAATTTACCTTTAAATTTGTTATCAGCATTCTACATTATTCAAAAAGTGGTGATTTGTCTCGTACAAAGCATGCACTGCTTAGTAAAAAGAAAATCACACCTACCTTCAATTAACAAGACACGTCCCTCTCTGGTACTGGGTCACACCAATTTCAAGAAATCACTGATGTTAAACACTGATTATAATATAGTTGTAGAACACCGAGTTACTTGGAGAAGCAACCCTCGACTCGACCACGAGAGACTGAATGAGTGAGAATGCAAGAATCACCACGGACCGGCACGTTTGCAGGCTAATTAACATACGCTATGCTTGTACATTACAGATGGAACTAACTGAAATTATTAAGTTGCTAAGTTGCTATTTCTAACAACAAAGTTAAGCGTAAGATTGGTATGCGTATTTCCAGAAAATACATTAATTTGGATTCGTGATTGAGATTCATTTGATGTAAGAAAAAAGAATGATCTACCCACGTTAAAATATGCAAGAGAAATGTGCCCAAAATCTTGACTTTTTGAAGTGGGTAAATAGATACCTACACTAACATTTTATGAAATGTTTAACAAAAAGGTACACGTGTTCCTTTTTTGAATTATGTTTAAAAATATATGCACAGTTATACAGACGAAAATATCAAATAACAAAAGCCCGATATTTAAACTGAATCTACTACGAGTATTACACAATAAGTGAGGTATAATTAATTTTAAGTCACAACAATATCGTACAAGCAGTGGTATGTCAACGTACCCTCACTCTCACCTCGCCTCACTCACTCATTAGCGCTGCGCCGGCACCGCTCAGCACTGCGGCGCGCGCCGCCGGCGACCGGACACTGCCGTAGACAAGTCACGGAAAATGACAGATGACCACTTTTCTTTTTCACGACCATTCGAAATTCGAAATTTCGGTTTGCGCGGAATTAGCAAAAAAATAAAAATAATATTATAGTGAACGCATAGTGATGTTCCTACCTAAAATATTTTATTAATTATTTTGGCATTACGGAGTTCCAAAATTAAAATTGCAGTTAACATAAGTAGTCATTTTAAAATCTTTCGTTTGTTTGACCTTACCTTAGTTTTGTAAAAATATATGAACATATTAGGTAGGTACCTACCTATGAGCTTGAAGACAAAAAGGCAAAATCGAATATTCCGGTAGACATAATAATTTCTGTATAACTTTTATATTTCTAGTGATATATTTATTTGATTAATACTCGAGACATTACTAACTGGCTGTGTCTCACTGTACTTGTTAAGCGTTGTCTCAGAGCCGTCTCATGGGAAATGTTAGGTCGGCTGACCTTCATCGGCACAAGAGCTGGCGATATTACTCGTATTACTTCATGAAGCGCAGTAAAACAATACTTCGACGTGATTCACAGCCATTCACAATTTAACTTGAGCAGTTAGCGTATTACTGTGCTGGACTAGTGGTGATAGTTCCATCTAGTTCTAAATCCTATTGAAGAAATGTAGCTATTGAAATTTTTCCGATGCATATTGTAAACTTACGGCTGCCCGTGACTTCGTCTTTCGCGCTACCGCATTAAACATCTGTGACTTGGTCTCTGTATTCTGCATAGGTAGGTTCAAGCACGCGGTGACTTCGAAGCAATTAAAGTTTATGAATGAAAAGCCTAAATCCAGGTCAATGCAACACCAACAACAGGATACACTTAACGAACAGCCAGACGAAAGTAATTTGGTGACTCAGTCCGCTATTTACGACTATGCTCTGAAAGAATCTACCGCTTAGGAGGTTTGCAATTAAGGAACGGTTTTGTAGTCAGGGTTTCTGACCACTAGACCAACGGGCCCGTCGAATCCCGGGTTTATTATCAAGTTTGTAAAATGCAAGTAAGTAGGTATTACCTAATTATTCACGGTTACAAACAATTAGTCTAAGAACTCACGAAGCGGTATTCACCCGCGGAGGTGTGCATTTCTGTAAGCCATAACGCAACGACAATCATTAATGAAAAACATGTTGCTGTTGGTATATTTTCGGCCTAATGTTTTTCGACACTTAATCTCTGAACACCTTACGGATACAACATCTTAATAACATCTAAGAACGGTTTACAGTTTAATAGATACCTATTGTTTGAAAAAGCGTGGGGTTAAATAATGCTTTGACGAGAAGCGCATACCATACGTAACTGGATCCCAGGCCGAAGGTCCGCCTCCAGAGGAAATATTAATGTTTACGATAAGACCCGGCGCCGGCGGTTAACTGCTAACTCGATACCGCAGCGGAACTACGAATTACTGCATCTGGGTTGACGCGACAGCAGCGGTTCCCAAAGTCAACAAAAAAAATACTAAGGGACTCCTTCAAGAGAAACGTGAAAAAGTATCTTGTGAGCCGGTATGTCGATGACAACGGATAGGATACCACAATGGTACCGCATCCGTTGTCATGGCAACTAGGGCTCTTCCTCTCTTAAAATACCCAATCTTGTTTTTGAGGTAACGGAATTTGAATTCGATTGGATATTTGAGTCACTTTATAGTGGTAGTTCCGACCCCCTACTCAACAACACCAAATGGTTAGTTAATTGATGATCAGTACTCTGTAATTAATAAAATTACCATTGTCTAGGAGTGGTTCAAATGTGGGGCGTGCGCAAGTGAGTTAGCGCGCGCGTGACCGCCCTGTTAGCACGGAGACTCGGCCAGTCATGTGGGATCTTTCTAAACAATGTTATCTGCGTAAAGTGGTAAATCTTAACTACGATGGTTTTAGAATCAGGTTTAAGTTCACTTAAATCTTCACCAATATGGTTTCGCAAGTTTTATCCTCTGATTTGTAACGAAGTCAAAAAGGCTCAGTTGGGGAGGGTATGGGGTTAAGGCCGGCAACACATCAACGATACCTCTGGTGTCGCGGATGTCCATGGGCGGCGGTGATTGCTTACCATCAGGCGACCCGCTAGCTCGTTTGCCGCCTTTGACATAAAAAAAGAAAAAGTCGTGATAGGGTCACTTTTACACAGAACAATCTGACGGATAGCACCAAATAAACTTGTATGAACAAACCTACCAGAATTTATTCTAGCCCTATTCAAAATTTCAATTCATTTTCAAGTGTGTGTAGGGACATTAGATTAAAACTACGGATTAGATTACAATATATTTATTTATTAAAGCAAAACCTATATGTTATACTGAATTTAGTCCACTCAAACAACTGTGATCAACATACTAGACTTAACGCATATACTATATGTACGGCGAGTATGGAGTGACGTATTAAGCTACTGTATGGAATGTCATATAATACATTTTGATGACGTTTATGCAAGTATTATATACCTACTGTTAATAGATTTATAAAATGTCAGGTATTATCCCATAACGGGTATATTTTAAATGTATTGTGACCAAAGATTTATGAAACGCGATTATCTAAATGAAAATCATTACTACTACTACTACAGACAACTAAAATGACAAGGAAAATTAATCAATAACGAATTTGAATAGGATAACATTAATTGTTCGCTTTTTAATAATACATCCTTTCCTTGCTTATCTAGAGTTAGATCACGTTATAAAAACTGATTTATAATAAAATCGTAGACAAGTAAGTGCTTACAATTTCATTCCTATGTTATTTAAAATAAGGATGAAATTGGTTTGTACACCTGAGTGGAGTTTTTGAATACTACGATTAAAATGTCTTGATCATTCAAGCCATAACAAAATTTTACCTAAACATGTAACACAGACTTTCGAAACTTGCAACACTATTGCACGCATTTCCGACACATGCCATAATAACCTCACGACATTCAAGCCTGCAACATCGCCGATATGTTTAAATATTTCAATAAAAGCATCGCTATTGATAAAAATAAACAATAATAACTACGTACTAAGTACTTGTCACCAACGGTTGTCATGAAAACGTAAATATTTTATATAGGGCTTTATTTTATGTCTAAAAACAATTTTTCTCCCTCGTTTTAAAAACATGGAAGTAAAAAAACTATTTTCCACTTAACTTACTGGACAAACAGCGTCCAAAAAAAGGTGCGGGATAATATTATGTAGGTATATGTCTTGTGAATTTTATGGGAAGAGGGGCCATCAAATTAATATTATCTGTGAATGTTATAGAAAAGGATAAACAAAGCCCTAATAAATGAACACTAGCAAGAAAACTTTCAATATCCACTCAACAACAAGACCTATTCTAAAAATTTAGAATTTAATACCGATTGTTCAATCTATTTCCACATAGGAACTCTTCCAAAAGTTTTCTTACAAGTGTCTATGCGAACGGCACTTCATAAACATCTATACACAAAACATTTCGTAATACAAAACAATCACAATGTATAAAATCATTTGTAAGCGGACCACCACTGTAGTAACATGCCAATAAAAATCTTACCACTATAACATGTTCTAAAGGATCTAAAGACTAAATGAAGAACTTTATACTAATACATGATATCGTATTATTTGTAAAATTAAGTTATGCGGCAAGCTTGATCACTCGCTTGTTTCGTGTCTATCATTCGATTGGGTTCACTGTTTTCGAATTTCTCCCAGTTTTCAATTTACTACGTTATACGTGATGGATTCCTTTACCAACATTTGTATATTTAATAAAAAAAAGATATCACAAAAGCTTCCAAAATTATTGAGACTTGATTGAAATAGATCCAGATAAATTTGCTTAAATAAATATGTATCTTGGAAGCAAATGAACTCAAATTTTATCTTTCTATTATCACAACACAATGGCTATTTGCCACCTAGGTCGGCACAGAAAATCTTAAAACATTATTGCAAACAATAATAAGGGGCAAATGCCAAAGGATCCATCACTTGTACAAAATTAAGTCAGACACGTAACAATACGACGCTGCAAGAATGGATGCGTTATGGCACCAAAACGTTTAATCATTTCTCAAAGATAATACTGAACAGCTGATATATTAAACAATTATATGTCCAATTATAACGGCGTTTAATTAGGCAACTTGTGTACATTATAATTTCATTAGTGCAATATTTTTCTAGTATAAAACCATTTTAATTAAAATGGGACTTAAAAGTAAACACGTACAAAGGGCTAAAATAAATAATATAAAACAGTAAGCCTTACTATGACGTATACAAAGTCAATTCAAGGATATGTCTAGTTCATTCAATTATATTTTTTGTTAACGAACATATCCTTGTAAACGACTTTAATCTCAAACTTAATACTTTCAATTGCGAAGATCTTCAATGACACACGAATAAAAATGAACTAGGTGGTAAAACCACGCATTTACTAACTTCTGAGTTTACTTTCTCAATTATCATGTTAAATATGTTGCTGTTTACCCAAGCTAAAAAGTGTTAAGTAACAATACCAAGGTTTGAGTTAGAACTTCAAACAATGTCACTTAAAGTGATTTGAGTGTAATACATAAATCCCTTAATACATAAGTTGATAAAACAATCTCTAAACCTAATAATACCCAATATGGCTCTTAATCACCTTTTAGCTTGAGAATTAAAGCATAAAAAGATGCAATTCGAAATTTTGGGGCAACCCAAAAGTGTTAAGTTTGAGATGCATAAAAGTATATTTACATAAAAACATCAATCTCCCAAAAACCATATTAAAACAATAAAACTAAGAAACGTACGTCTCGATACATCAATCAAGGCTAGAGATCATAAAACCATACCTAAATAAAATATAATTAGAAAATTTTGATAACCTTAGATCAGTGCAATAACACCACAGCGATTAAACTTCATGGGACAAAGAATACATTGCGAACGTCGAACAAAACATTTAATGAACAATCATAAAATATATATGTATACCTATATATATCCCACAAACATTCATATTGTAAAAATATATCTGTTTCACACGGATATGTTGAACATTTATTTTATTGCTGTTGAAGGTACTCCCACGCGAGTGAACTACACAATATCACATTGTTTACTCATTTACCAGAATTATGTGGTTTGACGAATTGAGAAGTGAGCCTGGTATCAATACACAATATAACAGCATATAATGAAATAAATAATAATTGTCCTAATATTTTTATAGAACTCGATTCGAATAATATACCAAAAAACGAGACAAAAAAATCCTAAGTACAAAAACACACTAGACGGGCGAAGTTTGGCGTACCTACGCCTGCAATGTATTTTAAATGGAAGATAACATACTATACCGAAAATACGCCGCGAAGTTTTGTACAGAAAATGAATTGCCGCCTAATTTCGGACGCATAATTTCAGCCTAGTTCGTTTCTACAATAAGCTTCCAAATTCGTGTTTAAGATATAGGAGTTTAAAAAATAATAATTATATATTCATACCATAACTTCACTGCAGACCGGACATTCACTCAAACGAAATTGAACCTAAATTATATATCAATACAGTTCAATATAGCAACACAGAACTAGATAGTCTCACTACCTTAGTCCGAATATTACAAGCTAACCACATATATTTGTACTAACCATTCGATAACACTTGAATGAGACAGTTTATACAAAACGATAGGTTTAGGGATATGTAAAGAATTGTATGTAACACGCAAATACATCGCTAAACACCCTAAATCAGATGATTTTAATGTAATATCATATCAAATGGACGCTACAAGCCGAAGAAACTGTATGATGACTACACTTTCTATGAACATGTTATATCTTGATGATTCTAAGTTTAGACGTAAAGAGAGCAATAATTTAACTTCGTAAGTGTTTATTTCTCTATTATTTACTGCTTGTAAATAGGTTTCAAATTAGAGAGAAATAAGTTATAAGACATGGAAGGTAAAAATGATTGTGAAAGAGTACCACAGTTCAGCGTTCCTCCAACTAAAACAGCCTTATTATATTGCTCTAAAATCGACCAAGCTTCTACAATAAAGAAGTGAGTGCCTTGAGCTAATTGAGTATTTAATTTACTCATATGGCAATATTGTAGGGTTCATAGAAAGTGTTGCCAGTATACCGAACGCGAAAGATGTTAACTAACGAATACAAATTACACTAAACATTTGCTACCACTCGGATCACGACTAATATAGCTTGCAATATAATAATTACTCTAATCAATAATTATATTAGGATTATAAAGGCGGTTATTCGAAAAAGAATACCTATTATATAGTATAGTATATTATACATTTTGATTATAATTGATTTACCCTTATATTAAATTAATAATTTTGTTTGAGATACTAATAACAGTATATTGAATTTATGTTAAATCTTCTTAAATTACTTTTGAAGGACTAATTTTCTATTCTTTATAATTATACCTTAAGATTATAATGGCTCAACTTTCTTTTTGAAATTTCTATTAAATATATTCACGCACTTATTTTGTATTCCAATCAAAATAAGTTTTATAGTTTAGCAACAAGAGAAGAGCAAAAATCACGTCTATTAATATTACTTTAAAACTTATTTTGCGTTGAACTCGAAATAAAAGCTTCGATTTATTGTAGTTTGTTTACATTATAAATTCAGAATTGTATTAACTTCAGCCACGCTTACTAGGTAAAAATTGATTAATAGAAATAATCATAAGTTTGATTGTTTAAATAACAGATAAAGATTAAATGTGTAAATTTAACTTATAATAGTGTAAGTACAGATAACTTATGTATAAGGATTCCAAATAAAAAGTATTATTTCACATCATACAACATTATATTTTGGACGTATTTCTTGATTCAAGTAACGCCAACTTCATTACTAGCTAAAAAACCATTTCGATTACAAATGAACGCCAATTAACATTATAAAAACTAATATGTTAGTAAAAATCATTAATTTTTAAAATTATCATTCTTTTATGGTCAATTAATTTTCATTTCAAGTAATTCTGCTTTGCAACAGAGTAAAATATACGTTAATTTTGATTAATGTCATACTGATAATACTTTTCATGTGGAATGATCCTGTATCTCAGAGATTGTGTACAAGTTAATTGACGACACTAAAGTACACAAAACGAGCTATTGTACAAAACTAATATATACATACGCAGAGTAACCGACCGGTTAGGGAATACGCGATAACAGTAAAGTTTAGAATAGATACGCCGCCATTTTGTGTTTATTACCTTTTTTTTATAATTCTACTATTTTAGTAGTTTTTTTTTTATTAATTTGAATAATATATTATAAATGAGGCGAGTTTTTGTATGATGTAAGGTATATCCAAATGGACTGGCAGTGTTGGAAAATATAGTGTAATCATAATCATTATCATATTATATCATAAGATTTAATTTTGATATACAAAACTTAGTTTATGATATTTAAAGTTAAAATGACAGTGACAACAAGTGCATTTTTTTTTTATTTCATTTAATAACTTGGAAGCTGTATAATTTGAGTTCATTTAATATAAGAACAAGTTATTTTATTATAATTACAGTATGACTTTCAAATTAGATGCAAAGTATCATATAGTACATGTAGCATGTAAGACTGTTTCGATGTCATAGCCATTTCTATATATTATGAGAGTGAAGGAATACGGAGTGAACCTGCTTTTGGGCGTTCACTTGTGCACTTAAGAGTAGTCGTGGTCTTTTTCTATTGCCACTCGACTCCAAATATATTTCGATATTCGTCTGCTCTACCCATTGCCAATCGCTGGCTCCATTTATGACTGTGCACTATTAAATATCCTACATACATTGTTGTTCGACAAAGCCAAAACTTGGCTGGAAGGATATGCTATAACGTTCCGTTGAGTGGTTATTCAGAGGCGGGTGTCACAAAGTGGCGGCGTGCGGGAGTGCTTACGTCTAGTGCGCGCGCTTACTCGCCGGTGTCGACCCAGCTCGCTTCCTCCGCTATTCTGTCCATGCAGTTGCACAGGAATTGATACTGCAAAAGAAATAGAACATTAGTATGAGATGAATCGGCAGGAAAGATCACTTAAGGTTGATATAATCTGAAGGAAATTCGTGCAATTTTGTTATAGCTATTTTACTCTGGCGCTCAACGAGGGGCGCTGTATTACTCTGGCGCCCAACTTGGGGACCATTTTATACTAGCGCTCAACGTGGGGCGCAGTATTATTCTGGCGCCCAACGTGGGGACCATTACAAACTGGCGCTCAACGTGGAGGAGCAGTATTACTCTGGCGCCCAACGTGGGGACCATTTTATACTAGCGCTCAACGTGGGGCGCAGTATTATTCTGGCGCCCAACGTGGGGACCATTTTATTATGGCATTCAACAGGGTTAACCAATTTATACTGGCGCCCATCGTGGGACACAATTTTACTGAACATTGCAATCATAATATAATTAGCTTAATAAGTTAGCTTTCTGATGCGATTATTTAAAGTTAAAGTAAAAGAAGCCCACTACAGTTCCTCATTTGAGGAAGACCTACGTATTGTAGTAGTAGACTATGATAGGCTTATGATAATGATGTTGATAGTATTTATGAATGTCGTTGACACGTTATATACTCACGTATGGCGTGAAGAGCGCTAGCGCGCGGCAGTCGTCGCCCTGCGTCGCGTAGAGCAGACGCAGCGCGGCGGCGTCGTCGTCCGCGCGCCACTCGCGCACGCGCCGCCACGACACCTCCGCGCCGCCGCCCGCGCTGTCGTTGACTAGTAGTGTACTCACGTATGGTGTGAAGAGAGCTAGCGCGCGGCAGTCGTCGCCCTGCGTCGCGTAGAGCAGGCGCAGCGCGGCGGCGTCGTCGTCCGCGCGCCACTCGCGCACGCGCCGCCACGACACCTCCGCGCCGCCGCCCGCGCTGTCGTTGACTAGTAGTGTACTCACGTATGGTGTGAAGAGAGCTAGCGCGCGGCAGTCGTCGCCCTGCGTCGCGTAGAGCAGGCGCAGCGCGGCGGCGTCGTCGTCCGCGCGCCACTCGCGCACGCGCCGCCACGACACCTCCGCGCCGCCGCCCGCGCTGTCGTTCACTAGTAGTGTACTCACGTATGGTGTGAAGAGAGCTAGCGCGCGGCAGTCGTCGCCCTGCGTCGCGTAGAGCAGGCGCAGCGCGGCGGCGTCGTCGTCCGCGCGCCACTCGCGCACGCGCCGCCACGACACCTCCGCGCCGCCGCCCGCGCTGTCGTTCACTAGTAGTGTACTCACGTATGGTGTGAAGAGAGCTAGCGCGCGGCAGTCGTCGCCCTGCGTCGCGTAGAGCAGGCGCAGCGCGGCGGCGTCGTCGTCCGCGCGCCACTCGCGCACGCGCCGCCACGACACCTCCGCGCCGCCGCCCGCGCTGTCGTTCACTAGTAGTGTACTCACGTATGGTGTGAAGAGAGCTAGCGCGCGGCAGTCGTCGCCCTGCGTCGCGTAGAGCAGGCGCAGCGCGGCGGCGTCGTCGTCCGCGCGCCACTCGCGCACGCGCCGCCACGACACCTCCGCGCCGCCGCCCGCGCTGTCGTTCACTAGTAGTGTACTCACGTATGGTGTGAAGAGAGCTAGCGCGCGGCAGTCGTCGCCCTGCGTCGCGTAGAGCAGGCGCAGCGCGGCGGCGTCGTCGTCCGCGCGCCACTCGCGCACGCGCCGCCACGACACCTCCGCGCCGCCGCCCGCGCTGTCGTTCACTAGTAGTGTACTCACGTATGGCGTGAAGAGCGCGAGCGCGCGGCAGTCGTCGCCCTGCGTCGCGTAGAGCAGACGCAGCGCGGCGGCGTCGTCGTCCGCGCGCCACTCGCGCACGCGCCGCCACGACACCTCCGCGCCGCCGCCCGCGCGCGGCGACCCGTCCTCGCGACACGGCGTCAGCTTCAGCCCGCTCCAGCCTACACGAACAAACCGAGATTAGATTACGACTAGTTTTAGTAACTTTTTGTATATTTTCTTAAAGTATTTTTAAATGCTAGGTATTATATTACCTTTTAACTATAATGTAAAAATAAAAACGAAGAAAAATTCATCTGATCTCGTCATTAGTTTTGGTAACCAAATTAAGGTGTCACACCATGCTTGGCTAGCCATGCTATGACCTACAGAGGGAGAAGTTTGGAGTACGTGCCCCTAAGGATCCGAAACGTGCGTGCGGTTTTCTTACCTCGTTTCCCGCGCCCCGCTCGACACGATGACACGTAATAAGCAATTTCGCAGAGGCTTATATCACCATGTGACTTACTCTCGTGCCGGTGCTAGTACGCCGTAGTTGCTTATGAGTAAGCAGCACGCTTATTTAACAATCACAAAAGGCACCGCTGTTAGTTATTTAGTTACATTTTAAGAGATGTAGAGCTTAGTGGAATGAGCCGCTCGTCTCGGGAAGGAACTCCACCTTACAGAAGCCACAGTGAAATAGCACTTCGTAACTGTTGTGCTATGCTTCTGCTGGTGAGTAAGGCCGGGCAGCTGCATGGCAACACTCACCCAGCGTGACGGCGAGCGCGGGCGTGGCGCGGCAGTCGGTGCGCGCGGGCGGGAAGGCCACGTCGCCGGAGCCGGGCAGCTGCATGGCAACACTCACCCAGCGTGACGGCGAGCGCGGGCGTGGCGCGGCAGTCGGTGCGCGCGGGCGGGAAGGCCACGTCGCCGGAGCCGGGCAGCTGCATGGCAACACTCACCCAGCGTGACGGCGAGCGCGGGCGTGGCGCGGCAGTCGGTGCGCGCGGGCGGGAAGGCCACGTCGCCGGAGCCGGGCAGCTGCATGGCAACACTCACCCAGCGTGACGGCGAGCGCGGGCGTGGCGCGGCAGTCGGTGCGCGCGGGCGGGAAGGCCACGTCGCCGGAGCCGGGCAGCTGCATGGCAACACTCACCCAGCGTGACGGCGAGCGCGGGCGTGGCGCGGCAGTCGGTGCGCGCGGGCGGGAAGGCCACGTCGCCGGAGCCGGGCAGCTGCATGGCAACACTCACCCAGCGTGACGGCGAGCGCGGGCGTGGCGCGGCAGTCGGTGCGCGCGGGCGGGAAGGCCACGTCGCCGGAGCCGGGCAGCTGCATGGCAACACTCACCCAGCGTGACGGCGAGCGCGGGCGTGGCGCGGCAGTCGGTGCGCGCGGGCGGGAAGGCCACGTCGCCGGAGCCGGGCAGCTGCATGGCAACACTCACCCAGCGTGACGGCGAGCGCGGGCGTGGCGCGGCAGTCGGTGCGCGCGGGCGGGAAGGCCACGTCGCCGGAGCCGGGCAGCTGCATGGCAACACTCACCCAGCGTGACGGCGAGCGCGGGCGTGGCGCGGCAGTCGGTGCGCGCGGGCGGGAAGGCCACGTCGCCGGAGCCGGGCAGCTGCATGGCAACACTCACCCAGCGTGACGGCGAGCGCGGGCGTGGCGCGGCAGTCGGTGCGCGCGGGCGGGAAGGCCACGTCGCCGGAGCCGGGCAGCTGCATGGCAACACTCACCCAGCGTGACGGCGAGCGCGGGCGTGGCGCGGCAGTCGGTGCGCGCGGGCGGGAAGGCCACGTCGCCGGAGCCGGGCAGCTGCATGGCAACACTCACCCAGCGTGACGGCGAGCGCGGGCGTGGCGCGGCAGTCGGTGCGCGCGGGCGGGAAGGCCACGTCGCCGGAGCCGGGCAGCTGCATGGCAACACTCACCCAGCGTGACGGCGAGCGCGGGCGTGGCGCGGCAGTCGGTGCGCGCGGGCGGGAAGGCCACGTCGCCGGAGCCGGGCAGCTGCATGGCAACACTCACCCAGCGTGACGGCGAGCGCGGGCGTGGCGCGGCAGTCGGTGCGCGCGGGCGGGAAGGCCACGTCGCCGGAGCCGGGCAGCTGCATGGCAACACTCACCCAGCGTGACGGCGAGCGCGGGCGTGGCGCGGCAGTCGGTGCGCGCGGGCGGGAAGGCCACGTCGCCGGAGCCGGGCAGCTGCATGGCAACACTCACCCAGCGTGACGGCGAGCGCGGGCGTGGCGCGGCAGTCGGTGCGCGCGGGCGGGAAGGCCACGTCGCCGGAGCCGGGCAGCTGCATGGCAACACTCACCCAGCGTGACGGCGAGCGCGGGCGTGGCGCGGCAGTCGGTGCGCGCGGGCGGGAAGGCCACGTCGCCGGAGCCGGGCAGCTGCATGGCAACACTCACCCAGCGTGACGGCGAGCGCGGGCGTGGCGCGGCAGTCGGTGCGCGCGGGCGGGAAGGCCACGTCGCCGGAGCCGGGCAGCTGCATGGCAACACTCACCCAGCGTGACGGCGAGCGCGGGCGTGGCGCGGCAGTCGGTGCGCGCGGGCGGGAAGGCCACGTCGCCGGAGCCGGGCAGCTGCATGGCAACACTCACCCAGCGTGACGGCGAGCGCGGGCGTGGCGCGGCAGTCGGTGCGCGCGGGCGGGAAGGCCACGTCGCCGGAGCCGGGCAGCTGCATGGCAACACTCACCCAGCGTGACGGCGAGCGCGGGCGTGGCGCGGCAGTCGGTGCGCGCGGGCGGGAAGGCCACGTCGCCGGAGCCGGGCAGCTGCATGGCAACACTCACCCAGCGTGACGGCGAGCGCGGGCGTGGCGCGGCAGTCGGTGCGCGCGGGCGGGAAGGCCACGTCGCCGGAGCCGGGCAGCTGCATGGCAACACTCACCCAGCGTGACGGCGAGCGCGGGCGTGGCGCGGCAGTCGGTGCGCGCGGGCGGGAAGGCCACGTCGCCGGAGCCGGGCAGCTGCATGGCAACACTCACCCAGCGTGACGGCGAGCGCGGGCGTGGCGCGGCAGTCGGTGCGCGCGGGCGGGAAGGCCACGTCGCCGGAGCCGGGCAGCTGCATGGCAACACTCACCCAGCGTGACGGCGAGCGCGGGCGTGGCGCGGCAGTCGGTGCGCGCGGGCGGGAAGGCCACGTCGCCGGAGCCGGGCAGCTGCATGGCAACACTCACCCAGCGTGACGGCGAGCGCGGGCGTGGCGCGGCAGTCGGTGCGCGCGGGCGGGAAGGCCACGTCGCCGGAGCCGGGCAGCTGCATGGCAACACTCACCCAGCGTGACGGCGAGCGCGGGCGTGGCGCGGCAGTCGGTGCGCGCGGGCGGGAAGGCCACGTCGCCGGAGCCGGGCAGCTGCATGGCAACACTCACCCAGCGTGACGGCGAGCGCGGGCGTGGCGCGGCAGTCGGTGCGCGCGGGCGGGAAGGCCACGTCGCCGTAGCCGGGCAGCGCGCGCGCCAGGGCCAGGTAGTCAGCCGCGCGGCGTACATCCTGCAGCGCCTTCAGCTGGTACAGCCGCGCGCCGGCCGAGCACACGCCGCGGTTCACGTCCTCCACCGCCTGATGGAGGTTGAGATAGCACATTAATAATCTCTTCGCAGCAAGCCATACACGACGAAGTGCTAACAGGCTAAAAAAATCCATGGAAATCTAATTGCTGAATAAATGAATCTTTATCTGTATCTTAAAACGTAATAGGCACCGAGCAGAAACTATAGAGGGCGCTAAAATCCCGTTTTTTTTCTGTGGTTTGATAATACAATTTGACATTTAGCGTTAAAGTTTCGAATATGAGTCACTAGATGGCAGAATAAGGCACCGTGTTTTGCCGTGGTTTGACAGTAGAATTACCGACATTGAGATTAAAAGTTTTGAATATGAGTCACGAGATGGCAGTCATCGCTACACGGTGCCTATACACCCCGAGCGCGCCGTGGCCGACGCCGCCGTAGCCTTCTAGCCGACGGGCAGCGACGTAGCCCAGCGGCGGCCCATATGAAAATAATCATGGCATCGAGCGAGTTGATGAGTTATCTGCGCGTGGAGCGCACGCAACCTCGAAGCTCGAAATTCGAATTTTGAATTTCAAGTTCGGCAAAAGTACTACTAATACTAGGTGGTTGAGGTACTTTATTATTATACTAGCGGCTGCCCGCGACTTCGTTCGCGTGGATATCGGTTTTCAGTGGTTCGGTTTTTAGGGAGTGCGCCTGTGCGTGCGCACCCACTTGTGCACTAAAATATATCCTGCGTACTTGGCTAGTCTTAAGATTTGGCTAGGTGGGATATTATAGGTGCTCCGTAGTAATATAACCTCTTTTATAAACTAGACAGTAACTAAGTCCTCACCTGCCAGAATATGAACGCGGCCGCCTTGGGGTCCTCCTTGACGACGAGGATCTCCTGGTCGGGGTTGAACAGCCACTTGCGAATGGACAGGCACGAGCTCGACGCCGTCGAGTAGTTCTGTATGTACAGCGAGTGAGGGCACTCGTTCGGCTGCAGTTTGCGCTCTGGAAAGGGAATGTTATAATGAGAATACAAATAATTATGTCAAAGGTTGACTTTTATTGGATGTTGTAGTCAGAAAAAGACAATGCCGATTTTTGTTGGAGAGGTGGCGTCTTTTTTTTCTCACAACCATCAACCAAACATGATGATATGTATTCTTGAAGGCATTAGAAATGATATTTGCTAAGGCACTCAAATTCAAACGGGTTTGACGCATTCCGTCCCATTCGCATTTGGTCACGAATTTAAAAATGACCCATTCGCATTTGGTCCCATTCGCATTCGGTCCTATCCGCATTCGGTCCCATTCGCATTCCTTCTAATTCGCATTTGGTCCCATTTGCATTCCGTCCCATTCGCAAAATGGTCACACTGACATAAAAGTTGAGAGAGAGACAGGCTTGAACTTTTTTCTCTTTCTTCATACTCGCATAGAAAAACGTTTGATGCAAGAAGTTCTAAGCTGTCTAACACAGTTCGGACTGAGCTAAAAACATATTATTTCCATTTATTTAAGACAATGCCCTTTGATAGTTTCCTAGGAATTAATTATTGGAATTTATGGTGTTCCGTATCATCAACAACATGTGTTCCTACCATAAATAACCATACATTCCTTCTAAAACGAGCGCCTCATTTTTTTGTTGAATTTTCACTTTCCTTTGTGTTGATGCTACTACTAATGATGAAGGTGGTGGTGATGAAAATGATGATGGCGGGCGATGATTATGATAGTTAGTGGATGGTATTGGTAATGATGATTATGATTATGTGATGAGGTTGGTGTGATGATGATGGTGTGATGGTGATGGTTTGATTATGATAGTGTGATTATGATGGTGTGATGATGATGGTGTGATGACGATAGTGTGATGATGATATTGATCATTATGATTCTGAAGGTATAATAATGGTAATATACTGATCACTCACCAAAGTTATACTCCACAATCTCGAACAAGTAAAAGTACTTATGCAGCGCTTTAGGCAGCTGTATCTTGTCAGCGACGGCGCGGTACACGTCGTCCGCGTTGGTGGACTTGAGCACGGACACGGCGACCACCTCGCGGTCCGGCAGCAGCACCTTCAGTTCCACCGGCGACGGGTTGCACGAGTCGTCTGCGTCCGTCAGGAATTCCTGGACGGCGTCGGATTCTGCTATCACGCGGACTGCGCATACCTGGGGACGAGGCATAGTTTAGTTTGGAAGGTCCTCCAATCTAAATTCTTGGCATTTTACGCCATCATACAACTCTTATTCAGACAAAAAAATAAAACCTAATGTCCTTGACTTAAGGTCGAAAACTAATTAAAAAGTAACCATGTTAAGACTGATTAAGGGTTAACTGTCCCTTTCTCGCTATGGGACAAAATATTAATTTGTACATTCTGTGAACCCAAGGGGAAGAAAAAGGGAGGCTTGGGAAATCTTTCTTTTTTATCATCATCAGTATCAAGACCTTATAATTACAGTGGCGAATTCCCAAGCATAACGTCAAATGTCAGTGACACTTCATTTCTATTGGAATAAGTTGTGTATCAAAATCGGAATATTTGAAACTAGCGGCCGCCCGCGACTCCGTCCGCGTGGATTTCTTTTTTTTTCGAAATAAAAAGTAGCCTATGTTCTGTCTCAGGGTCTAAAGATTGTCTGTACCAAATTTCATCAAAATCGGTTGCGAGGTTTAAGCGGGAAAGCGTAACAGACAGACAGACAGACAGACAGAGTTACTTTCGCATTTATAATATTAGTTGGGATGTGTAGTAAATTCTATAGTTAATTGTAGTTACCTTTTCTAAATACTGTTCGAGTCCTCTCCTCCTGGCATCCAACTGTTGTTCGCTCAGTGTGAACGGCCATTTGCCAGGTAGCTTTGGGAAATTAAAACCTGTGAACAGAAAAAATAATCGTTAAAATTTATTTAAATGTTATACTAGAGGCTTTGAACGAGTGCAATGCTGCTACTCGAAGTGACAAGTGAAAGCTACAGGGGGATGGACAATAGCGTTCCTCTCTCTGGGCATAACCTCGTCATCCGGGGACAGCCTACGTTGAATAGTGCACATCAACAGGCTCATGATGATGATGATGATGAAATATAACATGCATCATTTTTATTTCTAACGTCTATATTGTCAATGAAAAATATTTTGTTTATTTTTTTTTGTCTGCTAGCTCAGCGAGCCAACGTAAGTAAGTAATTAGGTTTTCTTTTGTTCCTTATTCGATATGGTTGGCGTTCACATGTCATAATAAAAACGTTGCTCACCTAAGAACTCCTTCCGGAGCTGCTGGTGCAGCGCGGCGAACTCGCGGTAGCGGCGGCTGCAGAGGTGCCGCCCCGCCATGTGCACGTTGAACGCCACGTACGAGCGGCCCGTGTTGCGCTCCATCACCAGTCTGTAACAAAGAACATGGACAATGTTATGACAGGGATGATGACACCATGATTATACCTTGACGACCCGCTTGGTGTAGTGGTCAAGAAGACTAACCCAGACCAAGAGGTCGCGGGTCGTAACGCGCACAGGACAAACATTTGTGTGCATGAACATGTCTGTTGGTCCCGGTCTGCGTGTTATAATTATGTATTTAAGTTTATTTGTAACAAGCGGCCGCCAGCGACTTCGTTCGCGTGGATTTTGGTTTATCCCCTGGGAGCATTTAATCAGGATAAAAAGTATCCTATCATCTAAGTCAGCACATACCCAGCCTGTACACATATTAAAATCCGTCCAGTAGTTTCAGCGTTATTGACGGTCAAACATCCAAACAAACAAACTTTCACACTGATTCTGATATCTGTGACACGTGCTTAAGCTACTTATCACAGAGTCAGATTATGTATGTGATGTTGTGAGATATTTATTTTTATTTATTTCTAGTTTGCGTCACACAAAGAGCGCTGGAGACAGTAGCTGAAGATCTGAATCTTGTGTAGGTTCTCTGGTAAATCAAACACAATGCGTGTGTTCCGTAAAGCATTTATTTCCACACTGGTTAGAGGCGCTTACTCGCTAATACGTGACACATACATGACAGGAAGTACGTTACCTGTAGTCGGGTATGGAGACGGGCAGCGACCGCTTGTCGGTGTAGTCGTACCGCTGGTAGACGGTGGCGCGCGAGTTGGCCGCGCCTCCGATCACGCCCACAGTCGTCGCATGGCTCCAAGCGTTGTAGCTGAAGGTCTGAGTCTCATCTAGGTTGGAAGTACGTTACCTGTAGTCGGGTATGGAGACGGGCAGCGACCGCTTGTCGGTGTAGTCGTACCGCTGGTAGACGGTCGCGCGCGAGTTGGCCGCGCCTCCGATCACGCCCACCGGCGTCGCATGGCTCCAAGCGTTGTAGCTGAAGGTCTGACTCTCATCTAGGTAGGACACTGTACATAAGTACATAAGTACCTGTAGTCGGGTATGGAGACGGGCAGCGACCGCTTGTCGGTGTAGTCGTACCGCTGGTAGACGGTGGCGCGCGAGTTGGCCGCGCCTCCGATCACGCCCACCGGCGTCGCATGGCTCCTAGCGTTGTAGCTGAAGATCTGACTCTCATCTAGGTAGGAGACAATGTACATCAGTACATAAGTACCTGTAGTCGGGTATGGAGACGGGCAGCGACCGCTTGTCGGTGTAGTCGTACCGCTGGTAGACGGTGGCGCGCGAGTTGGCCGCGCCTCCGATCACGCCCACCGGCGTCGCATGGCTCCTAGCGTTGTAGCTGAAGATCTGACTCTCATCTAGGTAGGAGACAATGTACATCAGTACATAAGTACCTGTAGTCGGGTATGGAGACGGGCAGCGACCGCTTGTCGGTGTAGTCGTACCGCTGGTAGACGGTGGCGCGCGAGTTGGCCGCGCCTCCGATCACGCCCACCGGCGCCGAGCCGTCGTCGCATGGCTCCAAGCGTTCCGCCTCCTGCGAACATACGAGTTGTTTACAACTTATACATCAAGTGGGCTCGCCAAGATGCCAATACACGATAGCGAAAATATCGCTTTAATCGCGACTTATATCTGCATCCCACTCACACGAATACTTCGTTCGCGAAATGGCATCTTGGCTAGCCCACCTGTACCATCAGTAACTATTACGAATAGAAAAGTTTTAGATAGCTTGGCTATACAATACAAACTTATGACATTATAGCTTATTTTTTCATACAGTTTTCCTTCAAGCTACCGTTTTTGACGATTAATAAAAGTGAGTGATTTGTCAGTCAAACACCGTATAATACCATAAGGTCTTGAACTGAAGATGGATGTCGTTAAATTCTAATCGTATTGTGTGAATTGGTGCTCACCCGTGGTGTGACGGAGATGACTGTGAGAGTGAGGCAATCGCCTCCGGACTTTATCAAGTCAACCACCTGTCGGTGGGTAGATCCTTCCACGTTCACGCCATTGCTGGAACAATGCAAATAATAACATTGAATCACAAAAACATTAATGGTAGACTGTAGTATGTCATACAACGTAGAGGAATAAGTTATATTTGAGCATATTTTTTTCATGTTATGGTTCGCAGATGCGTTGCCTGCCTTTAAGACCCCATACTCATAAGCTGAGCTCTGGCAACCTTACTCACCAGCAGAAGTGCTTTTTCACTGTGAGCTTCTGTAAGGTAAAAGTACTTCCCCAGACGAGCGGCTCTTTCGAGTGGAAGTTCAACTAAGCTCTACATCTCTTAAGATCATCACAAATCATCTTCGTTACCGAGGCCAACAAACATTTCTCTACAAAAAATATGTCTACACCTGCTTCAAATCACTTAACATAACATTCCATTAAAACAACACATGCATCTGTTATCTAACAGATATATCCTGACATGCGTCGATCGGAGCAACAGATCACTGCTAAATATAGTGATGGATCAGAGAGATAACACCGGGTCGGCCGGCCAAGTACGTCCACTACTTATTGTACACTAGAAAGGGTTCATTCGTGAATTAATAAGTCTTATCGAGCTCGAAGTCGACCTCTAGTCATTCTACTAGCGGGAGGTGATCAATGTTTTTCAATAAACATTGAAAGATGTATTGAGGAAGTAACTTTAACATGCTAGCTGTATACAAGGTATACTTCATATTCGTGTCAATTTGAAAACTAATATATCATCATTAGCCCATTTATTTTAATCATTTAGGTACTTATAGGAGCAAGCAACAAGAATGAAACTATGTAAAAAAAAAACATAATGCTAGGTCATTGAGGTAATAGCTCAATGTGCTAGGTACAGGTTAGCTTTGGCTAAGTGTTTTCTTAATTAAAGGTCGCCACAGCTTGCTATGAGGACTATGAGAGGACTATGCGATTAAGCATAAAATTATATCTGTTACAGTCATAAGATTCCTCTAGATAGAGGGATATTCCCATAGTAGTAAACGAGGCAAGCGTGTAAGTAAGTATCCCGTCGTCGCTTTTTATTCATTAGATGAAATTGGGTAGAACTTTTCTAGGTCGGTATTTCAAGCCAAGGAGTCAATGTACCTACATTAGGTGCTGAATATTTTTGACCTCTATCTGACGATTTGAATTGTCACGACACGAATCGAACATGGCGCTATCAAATTAATTGACGCTATTGTTGAACCATGTTTAATGATGAGTTGCATGTCACACGGTACCGATAAACGTGAAATCATAAGTCAAAGTTTTTAGTGGAGAAACACACCTAGCTGAAAAAACGCGACCGAAATTCAGTGTGACTACTCCTTAAATGTATTTTACGTGACGTAATTTCGTAACACCATGCCAAAATTATGTCTCGTAAATATGTATAGTAAAATGCATAGCCTCTGAAACCCGCGGTCGCATTATTTGGCCTCGGTGTGTTCCAACACAAAAATTGTAGGATGCGATAACTACCAACACAAAACAAACTATTCGCCAATATTAAAACCACGGTCATCAAAACATTAGTTAATTATACAAAACAACTCAGAGAAACTAATCCGACGCAAACATCACTAATCTCTATAATCGTATCTTTTCACAACTACGTAGTAGACACAATTCCGAATATAACTAACATAACACTAACGACTAATAAACAAATTATTACATGTGCTTACACGAGTTAGATAAGTTAGTTCGTTAACATCAATCGATGTTACATTGTAAGTCGTTGATTCATTTGTTCCTTGTTTACATCTCTTCGATACATATTTTCATCATTAGAAAATAAATTTTAACTAGGTATATCAATAGTTAAAAAGATTGAACTTCAATAAAAATAGTATAATCAAACAAAGAATGTGTTTGTTTCAAGAAGAGCCTACTCACAATTACAAGATAAAAGTTAATTACTTTAGGTTGAATAAGGTTAATAGTATTTAATTCATTCGACGAACTAGTCATAAGATCACAAAAATACCTTTTACGAAAGTCCAAAATGATCAAATGATTACAAATAATTCTTATCTAACGGAAAACTATGCTCCATACGAGACTGGCTAAATTAAACGGAGCGTTGTACAAACATTTACTTTATTATGAGAGAAAGACTAAAATAGATTCTATCGTAAACTATGCTTCACTGGCGTAGGTCATGATAGCAATCATGGTCGCTATAATGATACAGTAGGGCAAGCACGAATAATTTGCGAAAAAGTATTCGTAACGTTAGCGTCAAAGTTTGTATGGGATAAGAGCAGCGCCTCTATCGCACGTAAATGAAACTAAAATTGGAAGCACGAATGCTTTCGAATCGCAAGCGTATCGTCTACGTATCGTAAATGACGTCACTTGAACGATACGTTCATACGTTCTTCAGAAAATTGAGAGCACGAACTTAGTTTTGACGTTTGGTATCGTAACTGACGAAGGCTGGCTATCGAGAACATACGAAAGTTTATTCACGTTGATTTTGTTGGTGTAAGAAGTTGCGTCGTCCTCTCGAATTGAATTAAAAACACGGTTTCAGTGTTTTTTAGATAAAATTTGAAGGTGAAAATGCAAGGATCACGTAGAATATTACCTTCTTCCTATTTAAGAAGTTCGTTATACTATTATCTTGTTGCTAGATTAATTGAAAGTGCGAGAAATAGACGCGGACAAACTAT
The DNA here is from genome assembly GCA_958496325.1 of Nomophila noctuella. Classification (NCBI taxonomy): domain Eukaryota; kingdom Metazoa; phylum Arthropoda; class Insecta; order Lepidoptera; family Crambidae; genus Nomophila; species Nomophila noctuella. The sequence continues at coordinate 14,724,638 of OY292495.1, read as the reverse complement.
GTAAGTAAGTAAAAAGTTTAAATGAACTTATTTATTTTATTCGTAGGTATAACTTTTATTTTCATATCTATACACCCCACCAAGTTATAAGAGCATTTATTTTATTGCAAAATGCATTTCTATTCTTTAAATGTACAAATGGTAAATTAAGTTTGGTTTAGTACTACAGAGAAGACACCGATTTAAGTTTTGTTGTAATTTTTTTATTATTTTAGATATGTGACAGTGACTGCAGGATTTTAAATGTTAATTCAAAGTCTGGAGGAGCCGCTCATGATGCCTTTATATGGGAAAATAGTAAAGCAAAAGCTTTTATCCCAGAGCTGCATCGCAATAATGAACAAGTATGGTTGTTGGGTAAGTACATCAACTACTTCTCATCATGTATCGAACTGATGTTTATACCACTGCAGCGATAGTGTGCAAGAGATTGCATTTTTCAATTACATTAGTTTGTTCATTGTTTGCCGAGTTAAGGCAGAGCGAATAAATAAAATATAGTTCTTCTATTTACAGGTGACTCAGGTTAACCTCAACGACCATGGTTGATGACGCCTATTCCTGATGCTGAAGAAGGAACGCCGGAAGCAACGTACATATATGTGCACGGAAAAGCTCAAGTCACCATAAAAAACGTTTTTGGGCGTTTAAATAATCGATGGCGTCGTTTGTAAATAGTGTAATAAATACTAATAAATAGTGGTTTATTCATTTTATTTTATTCTATATCTTTATATGAGTTTCAATTTTCAAAGATCATAAACAATTAAAATACTTGCTTATCTGTAAATAAATAATGTACATGTAAATAAATTATTCAACATTTTGAGATGTACCGACCTGTAAATAATAATTATGTAATGTAATTCTAATTGACTTCTTGTATTTATTACAATTTTGTATTGTGCAATTTGTATTAATTCACATGCTTTAATTTAAGGCTAAGGCTAGGTAATAGAACTTATATAGTTAAACATTGTATATCCTACAGTAACCCTACTTGAAGGAAATAAATGATTTATAATTACACAATAAAAAAAATTGAACTACAGTAATAAAACTAATGTATTTTTATGTTCTAAATAATTAACAACGACATCCATGGCCTTGTTGGGGACGGTGTTCTTCGTCTCTCTGTCGGTCCCTTTCTCTGACTTCGAATTCGCTGATGTTTATTCGTTCTGCCTCCAACCTTTCGAAAGTCAGTTCCTGCCCCCTTGCGTACCCCTGGCTCTCCTCTCCGTCTCAACTAAATATTTCCATTAAATTGTCTGTCCTTTTCTTTTTTGGGGTTGGGGGTTTCGATGCTCTTTCCAGCTCTATTATTGGTAATACTCGTGGAAGGGACGCCACAGTTGGTTGCAACTCTGGAAGTAGGTTGTCTGCTAGTGCTCGGTACATAGTAGGTACATACCGATCATCTGTAATATAAATGAAAATAATTTACATTATTAGGATAACATTTTTAATTGTGGATACAGAATTTCCCATACAAGCTTGAATGAAACAGTGTTTTTTTTTTTTGCATTCAAAAGTTGTAAATAGTTTTTTATAAAAAAAATATTTTTTAGTTCTATTTTCCTACGAGTATGATTTATACTAAATATTACTTCATACAAATTCATAGACACTTTGAAACAAAGCCTGATTGTATTGGTAGTTAATAACAAGGGAAGTGCTTGTGTTCAGACTCAGAGTCAAGTGAAGTCCAAGGGCTGTCACCGGTAAGATCATAATATATTTTTATCTGGAGCTCATTGGGGTATATTATATCAAATATTATGTATAAATTCCTAGTGTGAAATAATAAGCGGTCAAATAAACATGTCATTAAAGAAGAAGGAATTAAAACATAATCATGAATATTATTATGCTGACCTGTTGACAGCCAGCTTCAACAACCTCCATTCCGACCGATTTTCATGACCCTGTTCTCTAGGTAAGACAAAGATAATTGAAGTGCTAGCCCACCACACCAGTACGTACGACTCGCAGTCCTATTAATTTTAACCCACTTCTTTATGGTGTTAATCTTTAGGCCACTCCAAACCTTCATCATGTATACGAAACAAAAACAATTTTAAGTTGCAGTATTAAAAAAGCTTAGGTTGAAGTTATGATGATTGTGACTACGACCCATGCAATAAAAAATGTCATAAATGAGGGTGATAGGACGAACACTTACGAAGTTTGAAACTTGAGACTGCATACCTTGCGCCATTCATCCTCTGTCCGAGAATCTCCCGTGCCCCCGCTATTTAATTTTGAACCTTGTTCTTTCCATTTTATCTGGATGATATGGCGACCTTGAGGGCCCCCGGAAGGTTTGGACAAATCAGCGTTTCTACAAAGTATAAACATGTAAAATGAAATAAGTATTCAACTCGCAATATGAAAACAAGCAAAGTAAATGAAACTCACAAACATAGACAGCTTACCTTTACATAAATTATATCATTACCGAATATTGGAAATGGCTTGTCCTCATTGTCTTAAACAAGTTTTTTCACGTGATAACCACTGAACAACATCATTCTTATCTACAAATGCACTAAACTTAAATTTTTCTAGCAACAAATTTTGCCGCGCCAGCTATTCTCTGTAGACGTTCAAAAACAGTAAAATTGTAATATCCAAAATTTTTAAAATATCATGTTAATTTAATTTAATTTTTATAAACGTAACTCATTAAAACAATATGAAATTTACTTTTTTTTTAGTTATAAAATACCATTTGAATCGAGCGTTCACACATAATTCACATTTTAAGTAATTTCATCAAGTTTCAGAACGTACCATTCATTCAAAATGCTCTGTTTGTCATTCACCGGTCGCGTCCCTAATTACGCAGGATGACGTCACCATCGTCAGCCAATCGAGTTCACGATACGACGACGAAACCTCTTCGTGCTACGTACTAACGCAGCACTCCGTTTTCGTATAGTAAACTCGATACGTTAACGTTACGAATTCGTTAGAGGTTCGTGCTTGCCCTACTGAAGCACCAAAGTTACAACGTTAAATTTGCCACGCCGAAATCATGATTGAAGATTCAGCATGTCTTATTTATTTTTATTAGGATTCGCTTCAATGTCGATTGCCAATAGACCTTAATTTAGTCAATGTTTAAACATTAGTCTTTTAAAAGAGGCTCCCATATCAATGGACGTACATTGTATTTCTACGCACGTAGAAGAATTACTAAATGCAAAGCTACCACAGGTGCTGAGGTAAAATAGAAAGAACTTTATTAGCGTTACATAAAAGCTGAAAGTCATACAGAATATGAAAAAGGTCACCCTTTCTCGGTATCAAAGTTCAATTAAACGAAGTCACTGATATGACCCAGGTGTATCTATTCGCATTAGATAGACAAGTCGCGGATAAGAATAATGCTCATCTGATATTGTCCCAACCGCCCGCCCCCCGCAGATAAAACCAAGAGATTCGCATGTTAAAAGAATTAAATTCTGCTTAATGATACAGCATTCGTTGTATTAGAAAATTTGCCATAGTCGTGCTTAAACTGAATACATTTTTCAAACCCGCAAACCTGGTTACAAAAATCTGTGATAATTGCGGTAATTTAATATCAATTAAGCCCGTCACAATGACGACAACTTGAAGTCTAGACATTCATCTAGTTTAAATTAAAGCGACAATAAGGAATGGATACTTTTATCTTTTCAAAGATCATCAGAGCTCACTATGTGGCAAAACATTGCGCAACGCCTCCTGATGTCTTTTCTCAAAGGTCTTCCTTCACTTCCAAGCGGGAAGGCTTCATGCAAGGTGATCGAACAATGAGTCAAGTTTCACCAACATCCCGAGAACCATGACCTCGAGATAGTACGAATATCTGTCATTCACCTCTGTTTCGCTACCGCTTGCTCGGGCGTCTCCAGGTCGTATATCTCGAAACCGGAGCTGGGGCAATAATAAAAACAATAACGAAAGTTCCCGGTGCCCCCCCTCTGCACTGACATGTTTCCACCAACTTCTGGTACACTTCACTGACCATTGACACTGGCACTTCACACACCGCGAACTCCCGCGCGACTCTCACGTGACCGGCCAAAACAACCGATCCCGTTTTAAATCTTTACCGGACTGACGAATTTTAATAATTAAAATGTAATTTATACGGAGCGTACGAGTGCGGGGCGACTATTACGAGTTAGTAATGACATTATGGTCGTTAGACGAGGCTAATGACTGTAATGTAAACATTGATACGATCTAGTTATTGCGACGTTTCGGCTGCAGTCTGTTCTTGAGGATGCATTTGATACTTATACGGATGCGCGTTTGAAATTACAATGTACACATGTGCAAAATAGTAACATCACAGTATCCTTAAAGAACTGTAAAAATGGGACAGACAAGGAAAACTTTTTATATGTTTTCTACATCAATGCAACGATTTAACTTAAAACGTTTACAATCTGACGATACAACAGCACTTTCCTATAGATTTACACAATAGGAATTTACTACAAGCAGACCTCTGATTAATTAATTCCATTTGGTAGAAATTCCATTAGCAAAATTGCTAACCATTTTGTTAATTAGCAACTTAACTTGAAAGGACCTTAAAAATAATAAAAATATTTCAGTGCAACCGCTCTGACTGACCCGTTGATCAACAAATCTATAGGCCGTTGATATCGTGGCCCATTTACACGTCAACAACTAACTCAAACAAAGCCTCACTAGGTCGTCTAAATCCAGAAAACATTGTTAGTTTAAAAACTACGCTTTCCATTAACCCCGTTATAGCCGGATCTATTCGCAACTGTTATCTAAGAATGCGTACTACTGCGTAGGGGTTTGTCAGATTTTGTGGGTGTAGTGAATAAATAAAAAAAAGATATGGAAGTACGATGGATAGGTATGGTATGTACTGAGGTAGTTAAAATGGGAACGGTACTTATACGTTCACAATAACTGTACTTCTAATGACAAAAAATTTTTTCATAGAAATTAATTTACATAGATCGAACATAAGTGGTTCGCTGAAGTAGTATTTGAGTAACACAGCGACAGACTAAAACGGAGAAGGAAAGGAATGCTATAGCCGAGAAAAAAGTGTTAAAAGTTTGCACCTACTTATATAGCTACATAAATCTATACTAATATATAAAGCTGAAGAGTTTGTTTGTATGTTTGTTTGTTTGTTTGTTTGTTTGTTTGAACGCGCTAATCTCAGGAACTACTGGACGGATTTGAAAAAATCTTTTTGTGTTGGATAGTCCATTTGACGAGGAAGGCTTTAGGCTATTGGAAATCGAAATCCACGCGGACGGAGTCGCGGGCGGCCGCTAGTAATTAATAAAATCCTTGCACTAACACACCAATGAATTGCCTAGCCCCAAACTAAGCTCGAAGCTTGAACTATGGATGCTTGGGAACGGATAAACATACCTACTCAAAAACTAAATAAACATGAATTAATCGGGTACAAATCACACAAGCATTTGCTCCTAGCGGGAACCCGCGACCCTTGGTTTTGTAGCCAAGGTCTCTGACCGCTAGACCAACGGCCTGTCATTAAGGCTCAAATGAATCAGAAAAAGGTGGTGATTACGCCAAACCTTTGTTCTATGGGACATTATTTTACGCGTATATTTAAGTTCAGCCTTTACAAACAAATTAAAGTTTATATCAAAACCAGATCCATCGTAGTTCCGATGCATTCGACGTTAATGCGAACAGCACAGCCAGATAACGACTCAAACTGGGTTGGGAATGTGGAACAATGCATTCAAAGTCTGTTTACAAACAGATAATGGGCGTACGTCACACTTATTGCCGTGCGTTTTACTAATTACTTATTAAACACCCTTGGACATATTCACAGAAAACCATATAGCTCCTTAATACCCATAACTTGTTCTACAGCCCCAAGCAGAAGAGTCTTCAATAGGTTATACATAGGAAGTACATATATGGCAATGTACAAGACAAATACATTAGTAGGTAGGATCATTCAGAATAACGTACTTATCAACTTAACAATTTAGGTACACCAATAAATTAACCTGTATAATGTATCAGTTGTAGCAAAGAAATAAATTTTACTTCAAGAAGCAGTCAGATAAGCTTTACAATTTGTAATAATTTCCTTTAAAAACCCCGTACCTCGCCAACTGATCTCTGGCGACCTTACTCATCAGCATTAACATAGCACAATAGTTACGAAGTGCTACTTCACTGTGGTAAGATGATCTTCCCCAAACGAGCGGCTAATTCGTGAGTTTCACAAAGCTCTACCTCTCATTTTACTAAGTCTGTCGAACCTGTATATCCAAAAAATCAATTCAATCTTTCACAAACAACATACCTCCCATCCGGAAGCAGAGTATATCCCTTATTAAACAACTTAGGCGTTTCACACAGAGAATGCATGTTATTAAACATGGCGAGATGTTTGAGATTAACAAACTCGCGAATAAGACAATAATAGCACGGTACTATTGATTACAGACTGCTAGTGAGACCGGAATGGATGCACTTTTATCAACGAGACATAACACACAAGTCATTGAGTTAAAGAATAAAATAAACAAACGCTTTGTAAATAATAAAGGAGGTGGTGGGTGTTGCAAAAAGGATTTAAGTGCCATCACACTTTTCAGTAAAGATATGCCTGATTATAAAAATAAATATATTATTAAAATAATTCATCCGACAGAAGTGGTTCAATATTATTTCTATTTACAATCTTAGTACCCTCAGATGAATGAATACCCTCTAGATGCTCCCTATGTCACGTTTGAGTGTCCGCCCCAAAACTAGTACCATGATAGAGATGCTCCCTTTGTCAAGTTTGTGTGTGGGGTCAAAAAATCACCAAACTTTGCTCGTAAGTCTGTTGCTCTTAACAGAAGACGCGAGGCAAAAATTTTAAGTTAAGAAATTCATAGATTGAGAATGAGTTCTTGTGTGCAGGTAATTATTCATTAAACAACAATGCAGTGTTTTTATTAAATAACAATTAATTGCAGTGATAGCGATAATGAGGTAAGGAGAATTTGGGCGAGAAAATCAGTTCACGTGCATCTGCCATCTTGCTCTATCACACGTGATTCATAATAAGGAGAAAAATAATAGCATAACTGTCAAATGACTCGCTGTAACTAATGATATACATTAAACTGAGTTAGTTTCTAACTTGAAGATGACATTGAATCGTGGAAAGTGTCAGTCTTACTCTTGTAGTGCTGCTACAAATTCAACATTCTGTACATACCTACCTAACATTGACTGTCAGAGATCTTTCAAAATAACAAATGGGCAACAATAGTTGCTGTTGATAGATTTAAAGAGACATTTCGAAATATTACAACAAAACAATACATACACATAATATGCGACGTGTATGTTAATTATACGCGCATTGTTTCTGTAAAGAAACCTTATTCTCAAGTAGTTACCGATATGTGCTCAATCGCAGAATATACAAGTACGTGTTTTATTGAAGACAATCTTTGTAGAACACAGCGTTTGTCAACTTTTGTATGCCACAACCTTTTGTTTAAGATTCCATTGCCCTTTTCCAAATCTCGTAAAAAGTTGTTAAGGAATTATCACGGTCAGACTTAAGCACTACGTGCGGTGCTATATTTATTGAGCAGGATCTAGGATTCGAAAATATTATTATTATCCTCAATCCATCAAAAGTTTTGAAAATAAACTTTTTTAAATATTAGGTAGGTATAATAAACTATAATAAAATATTATTGTTCATTATTTTGTTAGGACTGGAACAGGAAAGAATGGAGGCAGGTCATCGAAAAGAGCGTAGCTCTTTAGTTTAAGAAGAAGATTTTGTTAGGTCGAAAATGTCTAATTCGAAAACACTAAGTCTTAGCTCTACATTTGGCAAAAACAGATTGAGAGCCAATGGTGCGGCAGGTTTAATTAGGACAGAGATAAGTGTAACAACGAAAAAACGCAACGATTGTGCAACGATCACGAGGCGAGCGAATGCACGCCGACCCCGCTGCAACTGATAACCGATACCGCTCAATTAATGACAATTATCAATGTTTTGACAATTAATACAATTTACGCATATTTACGTATATTTTCCTCCAGCCGTACGCGCCGCGTCTGGCCTTCGAATAGGAAAATCCAATGTCTAAAGAGATAAACGATATTGGATTTGATTACAAGGTTTGTTGTTTGTCATTCATTTTCGTAATACCTTGGCCCGATTCTTGACCGAAGACCAATTTCGCATGATTTAAAAGACATCTGGCATCCTCTCAATGGATCATAATGTTTAGTTGGATCCAGCTTATGTACCTCAACATTTTTTTTCACAAAAAATCCTGTTTGGATTTCATGAAGTCTAGGTATTGAAGAATTTTATGTCCATGTCTTACAAAGAATATTTGACAAAATATTAATTAGGTATTATTATTTTGACACTAGCTCCATTGGTTATAATAATTTGCTAAGCTTCAAATATCAATTGTCTTCTCAATTATAAAAATGTATTGCCAGCCTATTAATGCTTAATTTAATTGTTCACAAACAATGCACACTACACTAAATTGGTAATTAATAAATTAATAGATTATGGACACTCAGTATTAATAAGCCCTTATTTAATGAAGCCTAGGTAGTTGTTTTTAAGGATTATGCATAATGTGATTTTAGCAGATACTTGTTATTGGGCTTAACTCTTCTATTAAAATAAAAGTCTCATTCATAAGAATAATGGATGTTTTTTCAATTTTTTTAAGACTCATAATAATATGAAGACACAGTTCCTAAGAATTCTTATTATGTGTCAGCATTATGCATTATAATTACCACTTGAATGAAATTCACAGAGGCAATTAAACAAATGAGATGCTTCTTTGTTATCTTTTAACCATTATTTAATTAATAATGTATAACAAAACAGAGTATATTTTTATATGTACAGATATATTACATGTGATTGGATTCTAAATGAACAAGTAGACTCTTTGCTTTTTATGATTGAATATTTTTGTGATAGATTTATCATATTTTTGTCAAATGTTGAATAGACCAGCTAGTACCTTTAGCATGTTGCTCTTTATGAAGATTCAATGATATATCAGAAAAATACTTAAATTGAATGTAACCATCAAATTATTAATTCAATGTAAGCTTTATTTTTTTTGTACATTATAATATAAGGATGGCAAAAACACTTTTTACTATGTCTCAGCAACTACATTATATTTTAACCTTTTCATTTAATATTGGAATGTACATAATAAAAGTGAAATATTTGATATTGTATGTTTGCAAGACATTCAGAAGGAGTTCATCTCAAGAAGCCACAAGCATGTTAGCAACTAGTGTTACGCCACATGTACATAAGTAAGTGAATACATAAGTAAGGGCAAGATAAGCAGGGCATATTGCACAGGCTTCACTTAGATTTCATGTATGTAACCAACTGTTGATACATTTCTTGCACAACTCTTGAGAATTGAATGAAGTATGAACCAGCTGCTAGATAAGTAAATTATTTCTTTAGAACAGAATAAACAATTCTAATTTCATTTATTATTTGTGTGTTTCCTTTACGAGATATTAAACATGCAATTGGAGACAATTGCATAACATTATTATATTAACATATTATGAACTAGTTTTGTAATGTTAAAAATAAATGTCATACATTTATAACACAAAACAATATGCCAGAAAGCAACAGGTAAAAAAAAAGATGTTTCTTTTTCATAACCAAGATAAGCATTATCCATTGAATTAAAATATTGATTGTCTGTTTTGATAAACATTGTTAACATGGGATAGCCTGATGTCAGAAATCATTGATTTCTACACTCAGGAAGACAGTACTGGTAGCTAATAATAATGTTCTAATTCAAAAATAATAAAAATAATCACTCATCATCATCATCATCATCAGCCTATCGCAGTCCACTGCTGGACATAGGCCTCTCCTAGGGCTCTCCCATTAGCCCGATCCTCCAATAATCACTCAATTTAAACATTTACTGGGATTTAATTTTTTCTTATAAGATTATTTTGTAGTGATTAACAGTTCCAAAACATCATCTGCTACACCTACACAGCAAACCGTCGTACAGCATGCAGACTATCTATGTTTGAACGTTGAATACGTAACTTCAAATTTCGCAAAGTTTCATTCACAAAATAAAACAAGTTTGGCATGATTCATACTTATGTAAATGAATACGTGAGGGATATGAATTCTTCCTTTCGGTACTTTCTGGAAGGCTTTTGGGAAGTTTGGAACATGGCAGATCACGAAATAGCCGGCCAGAGACCGTTGCTAGGTGGTCAACCCCAAACAATGATGGGAAAAACCTGTGGGAGGTACAGCCATCTGCCACATACTTCTAGGTCACTTGTATGGTTATTTAAAGTACTTACACCTCAAGGATCCTGTCGCCCTTCCTGATGCCGGCCTGCTCCGCCGCCCCTTGCTCCAAAACAGCGCTTACATGCTGCAAAGGAGCATAAAGCTCTCCGTTGATCGATCTCAACTGCCCTCCTTCGGACACCTGCCCGCGAACGTTGAAACCAAAACCAGTCTCGGTTTTGTAAATAGTAACGCGACGGGGTCCATTTGCAGCCACTGGGCCCTTGTTGTTTCTATCTGATCTTATAATACTGTTATTATCGGTTTCTGTCTCAGCCATTTTGGACAGTATCCACCACAGATTTCTGTTGACAATGTTGACATTTCGAGTACAATGTTACCATTAAAAAAAAATGCTGATAGGGATGTTCATATTTTGTAACTAAAACATAGACAATCCACACAAAATCGGTTCACTTGTAACGCCATCTATCGAGTCATGCTGTCAACAAACAGCTTCATAGATAAAACAGCATTACAGTTTATTAAGATTAGTAAGTAGATGGCAGGCGTGTTGAAACAACGTGGTTCAAGAAAAATCAACTTCTTTCTCACATCAAAATCAGCTGTGAACATCAGTATGGCCGCTCCAATAACCAGAAAATAAATTTGTTTTTGTAAAATCCAATACAAAAAATAGGAAAGTGAAGTTTTCGTACTTACATCGTGTAATTATTAAAATTTATAGTGGCGGTGTTGATGTTGACTAAAAGTGTTGCGTCATGACAGAAACCTCTCACTGACAAACAAATACAATAAAAATTGCGACTGGCATTACGGCGACTTTATTGTAATTTCTATTTGATTGAGTCGTGTATCGTTTCCGCGGGTCGCCGAGGGGCTGATGTTATTTGTGCTTCGTAATCGCGCGTGATAATGAGTAGTGTTAGATTGAGTTTGGTCTCCGTGGGAAGGATCGCAAGGAGAAATTGTCAGTTGACATCAGGTGAGTGGTCTTCTTTCGTTTCTGATTCTCATCTTGTTTTTTTGTTGTTTTGCTGGACGGCGGCCAAGAGTCATGTCGCAGTAGTGGTTCGCACGTACAATCTCTGTTTGATAACAATACGTCATGCGAGTTTATCATGAATGCCCCTCTTACACGTGATAAAAGTTTATTATTACGTGATGAGTGTTATGTTATTCACCTCGAACATTTTCCTCGCGAGGTGGCCATGTCTCGTTCCATGGCGGGTACATAATAGGCGCAAGGTCAAGAACATATTAATACTTGACACTGATCTTTATGAGTTCATAGTGGAATGTTAATGGCATTTTTATTAATTATGTGCCTAAATAGACATCATTCACCTTATACTCCACCTTTTTATGTATTTAAATGATATGTGACTGTACTGTAAAGCTATTATTTATTTAGACTTTTTGAAAATGATATTTTATGAAATGCAGTAATGTTTAAATTAAAAGATATTTTTTAATTATTAAAAGTATACTGTAAAGATTAGGTGTTTAATATCTGCTAATTACTTCACCAGCCAAATATAATGGTATAGGTAAATTAACAAAAAAATACATTATCAATAAGCATTCATTCCCAGTTATTTGAGGATGCCACATAATTTTAACTAATTTCAACAAAGCCTGTCCTTATCTCTAGAACAGGCCATTTCTTATCTTGTTTAAAAATACATTTAAGGTATATGATAAGTAAATAATTAAAGAAATGTACCTACCTATATCTCAAAACATGACTTAATTACCAAATAATGTTTTGGTCAAGATCTAATTTGTATATTGTCTTTAATAAAACACTGATGTATTTCAATGCAGACAATTCTCAATACCATTTGGCCATTCTTTTATTTACTATCAGAAACTATTGCAATTCAAATTCAAATTATTTCGGACAACATGATCCATGGGTTAGTACAAATTACTTAAAAAATTTAGTGCTAGTAATGAGACGTTTAGGCAATGCATTGACAATACTGCTGTAGTTTTTTAAAGAGAAACACTAACAAAATTACTTACTATAGATGAATATTACTAGATGAGTTTCAACTTATAAAACTTGCATTAATTCTTGTATACCTATTTGGGCTTTTGACATACGAGCACAGAGACCAAACTGTATACCTAGATACCTACTATATAACAATAATGTAAGCGCAGTTTGTAGGTATTAATTTGAGGTTTAAAATTTGATAGTACCTTTTATCTTATTTTCCTAATAAAATTAAAAATGAGATGTTTAAATCTCCAGTAACAATGAAATTTCTTAGCACATTTAGTAATATTTTGTTTTACCGTAATGACTGTGGCATAATGTGCATTAAGTAAACACAAGGTTGCCGCTATAATTTTGCAGTTAAAAAATACAAAGGATGCAAAATAAATTTCAAAAGATTCATTTCGATTCTATTCTTTTGTTTTGCCAATTTTTGTATTAATATTGAAAACAATAACAATGTTTTTGGGTTAATGCCTCTGAAGTTAACTTTGACCTCTTTTACGAAACACATGGGTGCCTTGACTCACTTACCAAGTATGGACAAGAACATTTTATGCATAAAGATTTAATGTTCAATACAATTACTTGTAATTCAATTAAACTGACAGGCTTTATGTCAACACTGCATGGGCTCGTCTGAATTCAAGCTGTTTTTACATTGTGAAAGATGAGTTATTGGTAATAAATGACAGTGCATCAGTGAAGTAAGGATTGTCGTTAAGTTTTTAAGATTATCATTATTTCACTTACTAGTTAGGTACAATTGTTGTGGTAAATATATTAACAGTATAAATTTTGTTTCAAGTCATAATTTAATTTTATTTGTCGAGAAAGAATGATGGCTGCTGTGTCTTTTCTGAACTTCCAATTTAATACATTTGTCATTTTGATGTGCAAAAATTTACCTCTAACTTTTATTGATAAACATATGCCTAACCAACACACACACTTCCTTATCCCTGGCTATGATTTGGTTGAAGCTCTTTTATGTTCTCAAGCTACAAATAAAAGCAAGGAAATCTGTCCGGCTCAATAGTGCTGCCACATAGATTCCATAATGCATTTTCTAACAACTCATTTTTGCTGTCTGCAATATAAATTGTTTCTCAACTGGCTTCTTAATTTTGTGTTTAAGTAAGTCATAAAGGCCAACATTTCTTGGACAGTCGGCAGTTGTTTAAATATCTCACCAATATAAGGTACTCAATACAATAGTAACTTTGTTTACAAAATGCTATTACTAAACTGTAAAGATCCAATTTTTAGGACGCTCTACTTAATTTAATCTAGGTATTTAGGTAGTACCAAAAAGCTGGGTCAAATTAAAGCAATTCAGAAATCCAAGGCCAACCCAAAGTGAGGCCCAGACAATCACATGTTATGTTATGTAGGCACAGATGTTTATCTTCTGCATCGAGATCAGACCTTATACAGAATACATTACCTGCATTTAAATTTGTCATACCCGCTTACCATGTTTTGTTTATGATGGGTGAATTCTATTTAACCTTTGGGTGGTCGAGCCACACTAAAAGTTCCTTTCTTTGACTTTTTTATTATTTTTAAACAAAGTTCTGTAAACAAGCTTAAGCACGATAATTACAATATTGAATTGTGTGATTGATCGTCATTGAAACTCTTTGCAGTCATAAAAGTCTTAGTAACCTCGTTGTCATAGTAGCCTTAATAAGCCAGTCCGTTATCGCGGTGTCGCAGGTTTCATTCCCGGGTCGAGCGTCGTACCTATAGAATTTTCAAACACAGCTCCGGTATGTATTATGTATGTAGGTATTCGGTAATTTTCCTAAAAAACAACATAAGAAATTATTGTTCAAAAACACGAAAACTGCACAATAATTACCTTAATAGTTGTTTTAACAGGTATCCTAATGTGTTTATAAATTCGAATGCTTACAATATAGACGTTAACATACTTACGCGTTATGAGATAAATTGAAATAAACAAATTGCGTAATATGTGGTCGGTTTCGCGGTGGTTACGTCCGCCGTTGCAAGTTTCCGGTTCAATATCGATTTGTGTAATTTGCCATACTGTCTTGAAGCTGTTGCGAAATTCTAGGGTAAGACCTAGTTGACTTGTGGATTGGTTTCGAAATTTGGTCTTTGTGTTACTAATGTTCAATTTCGTAGAACTAGGCTAGCTAGGTTTCTATTTAAGAACTAGCGGCCGCCCGCGACGTCGTCTCCGTGGATTTCGGTTTCCGCACACATAGTGTTAAATTATAGCTTAAATCTGTCCTTGACGAATAGATTTATCCAACACAAAAATATTTTTTCAGTTTGAACCAGTAGTTCCTGAGATAAGCGCGTTCCAACAAACAAACAAACTCTTTAGCTTCATTATATTTTTAGTATTAAAGATACTTTTGTGGCTATGCTGCAAAAAATCTGCGGTACACGCAAAAAGCCTCCTATCATAGTAGGTACCTACCTAAGATGATATAATATATAAATGTAGGGACAGCAGGGATCAATTAATTACTATTTATTGGGAAACTACCTAGGTACCTGCCTATTTCACATCAATTCGTAAGTTTCAATACTAAAACAGTTGCTGAATTTGAGAGTCAAACATTGTTGACTTAATGATTACTAAATTAGGTCTATCGATGGTCAATTAAACTCAATCCTATGGTGTAATACCTATCTTACCGCCAGGATTTGGCGCCACTTACATATGTACCTATGTAGCAGGAAAAAAATGACAAAAAAATGCATTTTTATTGTGTGTGGCATAACGAATGTTTTTAGGTTTTTTTTTGCATAAGTTAACAACACTTCAATATAAATTAGTCACCTAATTATATGGACGCTAAAACAGCTGCTCATAGGAATTAGGGCGGACGGGACTCTGCCATTGCCAACTAAAATATTGTGAAAAAATTACTTGGCTACTCTTCTTTAAATGTATCAACAACATTGCAAAACATGCATTGTCCGATATTAGACAGAACTCTTCACCACACACACAAATTCAAACTACAGATGAGATTCTGACGAAGTTAAAATGTCATAATATTAGGTAGGTACTAATACTATACGCCGCCCGCGACTACGTCCGCGTGGATTTCGGGTTCCGCATCGGTACAGTACATAGTGTTAAGCGTTAGCTTAAAAGGCTCGACTAATGGACTATCCAACACAACAATGTTTTTTCAATTCGAGCTAGGTAGTTGTATCTAAGATTAGCGCGTTCAAACAAACAAACTTTTAAGCTTTATTTCATGGATATGTAGGTTTTGGATAATACATAACAATAGTAGGTAGGTACTATTATTTAGTTTACAGCGTATGAATAACAAATGTTATTACAGTAATAAAGCCACTGGAAGAATTTTTAAAAATGGACATTACTCCATTTTGTATGAATCTGCCTTATCAGAAAGATAAACATTCTTTGTATAATCTGTCCTGATGTAATTAAGTGTCTATTGAATTATTACTTATGATTGTTGTCTCTGATATGAACTTATTTGCCTGCAATGTACTTGTATGGTCAGATTAATTTTCTTCGGTTGCAAGGTCCACTAATAACAGCCTTGCAGACCAGTTTAGCCGGACAATCAACCATAAAAAGACCGGATACCTTAAATTTTTAGTATTTCATGGCTTAATTTTATTAGCGCCAAAAAATACTCCTAATGAGATGTAGCCACCTGGGCAGGGCCAAAGCCACCGATCAAGAAATACGCAAAGTGTAAATCATACAAACACTCATACAAACCGAATTCCTTATGAAAACAGCATTCCAAAGCTGGTGGTAAATTCATTCTTGACGATTTGACGAAATGTATGTCCGTCGCAAGCCTAGAATATTGAAGATTTCATTGAATCCTCTCGACCACCTTAGCTGCTTATGGATTGTTTAGGCTTTTGGCACATAAAGTTGATTTAAATAATATTGGTTCACAAAAACTGTATCGTCAGCCGATCGTCTGAATCTGACCGTCAACTTTCGAAAGTGTCTGGTCTGTCGCCGACACAATGGCGGGTGTTACTGACAATCGGAAAGTGTCATTGTGGTCTGAACAATGTACAATTAGTTACAGCGGCAGGGACGATACCTTACATGCAGTGTAAGAAAGTAGTTGATCTTCCAGGAATATGATGCGTTTAGAAGACCTTGTTGTTGCATTATGTGATAATTAGGTATGCAAATTTTAATTGGGTTGTTCAAACATGTTTTTGGCGTGACTAATACATTAATTCTGCATTGAATTCGATAAGTTAATTGTTAAATATTTGAACAACAATAATTATTATTTCAATGGTAATGAATTACTGAAATCATAATAATTAATCATAATTACAAATTCTAGAGAACATTGTTAGACATTTTCTAGAATTAGTAGCCGATCAAAGATTTCGAAAGGCCGAGTACGCCTCGAAATACTTATTAACCATGTGCGCAGGATGTAAATTATAGTGCATAAGTAAGTGCGCAAGCACAGGTGCACTGCACTCCCTATTTCCCCGCTCTCAAAGTGCGGTGGAACAGCAATCTGACATGACCGTAGAGACATCAAGCGCAGGACCAACGGAAGGCACGCTACTTCCGAAGCAAGAAGGAGATCGAGCTGTAATATTTCGGTCAATCATTCGACTAGCCTCTGCTAAAATTTCTTAACTTAGTGATCGCAAGCCGAACGCGCGAATCACTGCGCCATTTTGAGCTCCCACTACTTATCATCCTCCTAGCGTTTATCCCGTTTATGTACGGGGTCCGCCTTGACCATGATCCAGGATTTGGCGAGTCTGGTTATTACAGTGAAGCGACTGCCATCAGACCTTCGTAAACCTTAGAGGGGAACCAGACACAGCTCCCACTACTTCTGCAGCAATGAAATCCCTTGCTTCTTGCTATAACGTTTGACGTCCATGTGCGCAGGAGTGCAGCAATGCCGGACGCTGCGACGCAGCTGCGCGCGCTCGCTGAGCACTTGCGCAGTGATGTGCAAGAGCCCCACGGAGCAGCCGCCGGGCCCGCCGCATAGCCACCCGCCCAAGGAAGCTGTCAGCTCCGGTACGTATACTATGATGGAGGTAGGGCTCTCCCAGACTGGTCATGCAATAGGACAAATAAATTATGGCCATGGTCACCACGCTTGGCAGATGGGTTGGGAAACGATGAAAGAGAGGAAAGCGTTGCTGTTCATCCTCCCAGAATGTTCTTTAGTCGATTCTTATGACTCCAGGGATGGGCAGAAATGGGGAAGTACTATTCTTGGCCTTTATTACATTAAGCATACTAGTCATTTACATTGTATTTTAGTAAGGGCGCTGGGATTTCAAGCAAGAAACGCATTTTCTTCGACATTTGGTCTTGTTGATGTCAGTCCAATGCTGGACGAAGGCCTCCACCAGATGGGGTGTTATGCCCATAGTCACCAGCGGTCACTGGGTCGGCGACACCGACTCAGTAACCGCAGGATGTCCATCCTTCAGTTCCAGTAGCATTGCCGCCAAGACTAACCAACCCAATATCTCCAGGTACAACATCAGGCGGAAAGAAATCGGGGTCCGGCAATGGAGTCCTAACCTGCCCGAAGTGCGGGGACCCCTGCACGCACGTCGAGACGTTCGTCAGCTCGACGCGGTTCGTCAAGTGCGACAAGTGCCACCACTTCTTTGTGGTGCTCAGCGAGGTCGACACTAAGAAGAGCATCAAGGATAATACGGATAACAAATCTGGGTTTTACAGGTCAGTGTTAATTCGTAGGTGGCGTATCTGTGGTAATCCTAAGTCAGACAAATGGAAAACAATCGCCACGTTGAATTTAAAACTTTAAGGCTTCAACTAAGGGTCGGAAACCAAGGTTGAAATAAATCATGCCCTGACTGTTTAAGGGTCAAAGTATGATTCGCTTATTGAAATGTAGAATATATACCCCAGCACCAAAACAACTTATTGGTCCTAATTATTGGTGCCACATAACAGTCAGCTCTTGCATTACGAGTTCTCTACTAACTAATTCTCTACTCCAATCGCAAAAGTTGATGACGCGTAATTCTGGATATGTGTGTCAAATATTAAAATCAATAACTTCCTTTTATGATAGTAAGAGGAAAAATAAACAATTCGACAATAGTTTTAATTAGCACTATCGCACCAATTAACTTTATTACCAAACATTTAAGCTACATACAACTCACATTATAAAGTATGGATTAAAAAATCGGCCAAGTGCGAGTCGGACTCCCGCACTGAGGGTTCCGTAAAAATTCTATTTTTGACGTATTAAAAAAACTTCTGAATAGATTTCGTTCGAACCAATTTTCGTTGGTATTTTTTATGGTAATGTACATTATATATTTATTTCAAAAGACATGGCCAACATTCTACGGAACGTTTGCCTAGACACCAAATTCATTTCCCACAAACATGTCGTACTGCAATAGACTCGTTACTATCAGAACATTCAATATCATTAACAACTAAAGTCCAAGAACTTGAGGTTATAATTATACAGACGCACAAAGATTGCAAAAAACATTTCAATCCCTTACTGTGTAGCATTGTTTTGATTGATGACATGATACATTGGTTACTAAGGTTACTCAACGGTGTACCGTGAAAAAACTGTTGTCTCTTTTTCTCTTATCGTAATTTTGCTAACGCTTACTCTGTCACGCATTGTATATTATTTCCATGGCAACGGATTTAAATATTTGACAATAACTGTCGAAATAATGACAATAATATTCATTCCTTTCTGCTTAAAGTAATATTCATTTTGGGAAAAATAATAAAATACTATGTTCAAAATAAGTTGTTTTGTTTGTGATAAATAATACGTTAAATGATACAATTTCAAATATTTTTTATAGTTAAAGCTATATTTTATTGTATGTCACTGTTTTTCATACAATATTATATTGTGTCTATGGAGGACAAGAACAGACTATCCGTATTTACGTTGAAAGGAACGCATTTTCTCAAAAGCAGTGTATATCGGAAGTTAAATTACTAATTAATTTCTTTTAAATACTGACAAGTTCTACAAGATTGTAAAATATTTGAAAATTCCTATTTTAATTTAATAAATTTTGTGCTTTTGTGCTATTCGTGGCCATCACTAGGCAGGAATTGACCATGTCCTTTATCATTTTCTTACTTTAGAAGTTAGAGGGGGGGGGGACACACTTTTTTCCACTTTGGAAGAGTCTGTCACGCAAAGTATTCACTTAAGAGAAAAATGAGCTTAGAAACCTCAATATAATTTTTAAAGACCTATCCATAGATACCCCACACGTATATGTTCAATGAAAAAAAATATTTTCAGTTTCAGTTCTAACTATGGGGACCCCCCATTTTTTTCTTTTTTTTCTATTTTCGTGTGCAAACCTTGTTGCGGTTCACAGAATACATCTACTCACCAAGTTTCAATAGTATAGTACTTATAGTTTCGGAAAAAAGTGGCTGTGACAGACTGGCGGACAGACAGACAGACAGACAGACATGACGAATCTATAAGGGTTCCGTTTTTTTGCCATTTTGGCTACGGAACCCTAAAAAACTGTATTATTGTTACATAAACCTGCATTTCAAGCGAAGTTTTATAGGAGAAAGGATACAGGTACTTGCGTATTCAAATTTTATTGATGTACCTACTACGTAAGGTCAGATAATGCCCCCTCATGATGCAATGTAATAAGGTAATTTCTCATTGAAATATCGATTCAATGAGAAAACGATTACAACAACAGATGTTGTAGTTGTTTATGCAAAGGGTGAAATATGCACTTGACGTAATAGAGAGCAATAAACAATATAGGCTGATAATGACATAGAATATCATAGTGATACAATACAAATAAAACAAAGTCGCTTTCTTCTGTCGATCCCTATTTATGCTTAAATCTTTAAAAGTACCTACGCAACCGATTTTCATCCTGTTTTTTCTTATCAGATAGAGTGTCACAATTCAAGGGGAATGTTAATGTGTAAAAAACATGCACCTTCTTTAGTATGCTTTAGGACCAGCATTGCACTTGTGCGAAGCCGGGGTAGGTCGCTTGTTTCAAATAAATCAATATAAATTTTAGTTATGGAGACTTACTTGATCGATAATAACCAACTAATCTTATCGTGCTGCAGCCGCTCAAACGGTTATTATCGAATCCTCAATTATAGTAATTTTACTAAACGTTTAGCCGATTTCCACCCCCTCTGATAAAATGATCCTAATCTCATTTAGTCAATAACAAATCGTTTTTTTGACAAACTGCATGTGCATGATGCGTGCTCTTATAAAATTGAAGTTGGAAATCAATCCCTAACATTCAAAGTAGCTTAAACTAAATTATTTCCTAATCTGATTGAGTATAAAACTATAGCAGTACCGTCGTTTATACGCTTTCTTGCAAAGAGAAAGAAGTTGTTACTTTTTGGTGGGCCGCACCAAAAAGATGTCGTTTTTACAAGCATTGTGCAAATAGACACTCCTTTGTGAAAGGTAGGTGGAAGCCAATGTCCTGTATCGGTTGGCGACACTCAAACAACAAGGCAAAGACTTCAAGAGGCGACAAAGTACGTGTAAACAAGTAAAAGTAATCTTTTCGTACTTGTGATTTATTTACAAGTTAATCTTATATTTTATTCTGTAATCTTCAACCTATTTTATTGAAATTAAATATGCATGAAATATCGCCCTCAATCTGTCAAACATTCAGGCTACTCTTATCAAATCAATACGAGGTATATACTGGAACAAATGTCTCCATTCTCCATGTTTAAATTCAAAATTACCCCTGAAGGAATGTTCTACGAAAATTTCCAATAAAAGTCAAAAATAATCGTTCTGTGAGATCGGACCACGCTCAGCAATAAAAACAATAGCAAATGCTCGCAAACTTTTACTTGCTCCAATTTCTTGTTCGTCCATTACGCTAAACGTCGGTGCATACGAAAAGTGAATTTTGCCCAAAATAAACGTTACATAAGAGAAAGTGAGCGTTCGCAATATACGAGTACCTACTGTGTAAACGTCAACGGTATTATTTATTTCAGCTGCGCCGATGTTTATTGAAACGATTTATAAGTGGGCCAACTTTGATACCCGTGGACATATTTTTACCTGTTGCTATTTACAGAGTAATAATATCCGGCTATTTATGCGCTTGGAACACGTATGCAATTAACATTTGCATTCGTTGCCCTTGGGAGTTTTTTTTTATTCCAACTGCTGGATCATAACATCATTTTGTGTTTTTCTCACTTTAACCTTCATGGTTCATTGATCGTCTGTTCAAAGTCGGATTAACTAATCTTATCTATCATACGCATCATATACGCTTTGTGGATCGTCTGCTTATTTTGTTTACCGTTTAGTATGCCACCAAATCTAGAACAAATCATGTCAGATTATTGTTTCCATCTATCATGAGTATATTTGTTAATATTAGGTGCATAAACTTTTATCTAAGTAGTTTTTGGGTTTCTATTTTAAAATATACAAGATTCGCATCTAATTTGTGAACCTTGGCGCCGTTGCGAAGCCTAATGTTTCAGTAATTGTTTTGAACTCTTTATTCGCATAAGGTCAAGTTGTGTTTTTTTCTTGGTGATCAGCGGTGAATTTGAGTTTTGATTGATTTGGTATAACCCCGTACCTACAAGTTTGTTCCGCATTTGTAAACGAAAAATCCTTGATGAATTTCGGTAACATTTAGAATAACTTTATGACAAACATTTTTACAAACAGAATCTATTCTCTTCATCATCATCATCATCATCAACAGCCTATCGCAGTCCACTGCTGGACATAGGCATCTATTCTCTTAAACATTGTAAATTCCATCTTTTCTATTCACTAATTGTAGGTATACCTACAGCGTCAAATCCAACAATTTAAGATCAATCAATACTTTCGATCTAGCTTTTACCTGGGGCATTGCTCGCGTGGAATCATCAAATTCCTGTTTAATCCCATGGGAGCATTTAATCGTGATAAAAATCCCATCATCCAAGTCTGCCCATACCCTGCCTGTATACCAAACATCAGAATCCGTTCGGTAGTTTCAGCCTGATTGACGGTCAAACATAAAAAAAACATCCACATTATTTATACAATTGGGCGTGATAACATTTTTCTTTGTGGTACAATATATATGTGGAAAGTGTTGATTAGTAAGGGAAAATATGGACCAATCATTAGTTTCTAAATGCTCGAGCCCGCTGCCCGATAACAGTCGTGCTGCGGAACAGGTCCTTAGCAAAGTCTAGATTATTTACTGCAGTACAGATTGCTTTCACTTTTTTCCCACCTGGTTTTTCCCGTATTATCTATTCATACTCTCGAACGCTCTCACTAACGTCCATTTTCTTTTATCTTTGATGATATCGAATAGTATCTACAATCTTGTTTTGAAGGAATCGCTTGTTAATACATAATGAGCGAAGACTACCCATTATTGAGTTCGCTGAATATTGGTAACTTAACTGATATTTTCACTGAAATTACTTCCAGATAATTTGACGCCACGGTCGAAAATTATTTTTTGACAAGAAATTAGTGTCAAAACCAGAATGTAGCATATTGAAAAGCTACAATTACCATCTTAAATGATATGCATGACTTTCTTGTTCCGAAATATTGCTTATTGCAGTATAATCGGCGATATTAAATACCACAGCTTGCCCTTCGCTAGTGAATACCTTAATTTCGTAAGTTTAATTTATTACCACTTATATTCAATTAGTTTATCTTCTTTATGCAACACAGAGCTTGCACTTGTGAATCGCAATAACTGCACTGGCATTTTATTATTATTCAAAAGTTCAGTAATGATGGATGCACCTGACTTTATGTTTGAATCTTGGCATGATTGTATGGGTACATATTTTTATTTATTTATTTGAATTGAAGCTAAATGGCAGACGTCAATTAATGTAATCGTTTTGTATTCAGTGAATGACATTTCACTTGTCTTAAGTCATAAAATAAATATCGGAGAAAAAAAATATCACAAAGTGAGCTATTGTCTTATTGCTAACCGAAAAGTCAAACCTTTCGTAGTAGTTTCTCAGCATGATGTCTTTATGAGTACAAAAAGGGTACCTTAAGGGACAGTACCTAGGTATACTAAATAGCGATAGAGTTGAAGTCTGAACGTACTTGCAAAAGGGAGCTTAAACATAAGCATTATTGTAAACGAACATAATGTAACAAGTTTGACACTATTCGGACGGCTTCAATGACTCAAAGTGAGCATACATCGTCGCCAAGTCATGAACTCACGATTTAAAGCGTCGTAAATCACTGGATCTTGCGAGACCCCAGACAAAGCAAACGCGAAACGCGTGTAACAATACCAACAACACACGAATGCACCGTGAAAACTCATCTGTCTTTGAGGCACGTTCGCGAAATAGCGGTGTTTATCACACAATACGTTTGACGAATGGAACTTTTTAAAAGTTCATTTTGTATTGTCGCTAAAGTGGCGGAAAGAAAGGATCACTTGCTAGCTGTGTTATGAAAGTTATTCTTACAAATCGCCCATAACTTCGCAAGGAGGACGCAGGTGTCACAGTGTCACCAAAGCAAAGGTGGCTAAGTCTACGATACTGTATATTGTCCGCAGAACAGGCTATTTATCTGTTCTGGAATACTGACTGATATATTTGAGAGACACTGTGGGTTTTGTGCGGACCGTAAATATTTTTTTTATTTTATAATTAACTAGCGGCCCGCCCCGGCTTCGCCCGTGGTACTTGTCACTATTTAATGGATGATATTACACATAAAAACCTTCCTCATGAGTTACTCTATCTATTAAAAAAAACCGCATCAAAATCCGTTGCGTAGTTTTAAAGATTTAAGCGTTCATAGGGACATACAACACACATAGGGACAGAAAAAGCGACTTTGTTTTATACTATGTAGTGATGTATTTATTTGTAGAAAGACTAACAGCAAGTGACTATGCTTCAACAAGTCTTCACCTATAGCCACGACAATAAATCATAGGCTCATAGCTGAGTTACACATGCTAAGTGGTATCCTTTTTTTACGTCTTGGTTGTACTATAGTTATGGGCAAGAGTCCTATAATTATATCTTTGCTATTAAGTGGCGAAGATAAACTTGCTGATCTTTAACATCAAAATCCGTCCAGATCATATCATAGAAAATGTTTTAGTAGCTACATTGTACATAAAAGCATATACATATTTACAAATTGTATATCTGGGGCTCTCTTTTGCTTACAAAAGTAGATTAACCTTCGTAGGCAGACGATACCACTTTATTCCTTGTGTGTACTTTAAAAGATAAAAATCTACGCTCGTGCTTCGGAAATACGAACGTGCCAGTAGTATCTTACACACCTCGGTATTCTGCGTAAGGATGTGATGGTTCACAGAAAAGTTGACGGTTTCTGAGTCCTAAACATCCACTCTTATATTTATTTGTGTTCCCTTTTTAACAAACCCACTTTAGTCACTAAGTTATAGACTGTGGTCTGGACCTTAAGTTAGACGCGAAGGGTGTCTATTTGACCTCTTGATTTTAATAGAATGATAGGTACTATCCGGAAGTGATTAGAAGCCTTTGTAGTCTATTTTCGACTGTAATATAGGGCTTTGGTCGTCTACATTCGAGCGTTTGCAAACTATTAGTGCTCAAATTTAAAATACCTCTCCACTTGGTAAGCGTCGTCGCATTTTCGTAGTTCCAAGTCACGTAAAAGTTTGCAACGAGCCAACTGAATCGAGATGACGAGGCCGCACGCGTGGAGGACACGCCATGATCGACTGGGCTTTGGTAAAGAGACGTGATAAGCCTAGGTTGCATTGACATGTTACTTGCAACGCAACTATGAGAAGCGTGCTTATTTTGCTAGATTCGTTGCAACGCAACTTCTACCAGTGTGCTTATTTTTCTTGTGGTTTCGTATCGTTTAGTTAGCGGAAGAAGGAATAAGGCAGCAATTAATCTACTTCATCCCGCTGTTAGGTAGTTTGTAGTTTGACAAATTGCTCCAATTTCAACCTACTTACCTGGCAGTCAAAAATCGAACAAAAGATCTCGAGATCGTGAGAAAAAAACGAAGGCATTTGCGAAAAAAAACTTAGAAAAACTTAGTTCTAAATAAATTTAAAGATGGTTCCTACAAATGGAATGGAGTGTAATCAATTTCTCCCAAGAAAAAAGCATATCCCCACGGGGTACCATCGTTTGCAAATAAAAATAAACTTCTTTCATTTTAATTCCCTCTCTAATGGATACCGAAAGACATGACTGAATCATTACCATAATTATGAGCTGTAGAATGTACAGCGGCCATTAGATCTCATATTTAGATTTTCACGGTGGCTAGGTTGCAAACATCTAACAACATCTTGTTTAGGTAGTGGTGATCAAAATGTTTTCTATATTTGCAGC
This sequence comes from Nomophila noctuella, assembly GCA_958496325.1. NCBI lineage: Eukaryota > Metazoa > Arthropoda > Insecta > Lepidoptera > Crambidae > Nomophila > Nomophila noctuella. Next base: position 14,698,865 of record OY292495.1, on the reverse strand, counting down.
AATTACATTGCGCTGTTAACCTTTCTCAATTCATTCATATCTGACAACAGATTAAATTTTTTATATCTAGATAAACTTGCTGGTGAAACTTTGTTTGCAAGAATGGGCTTAGGTGTAACATTGGAGAATCTTGCATATTTTAAAACAAAATTTTAACAACATTTGTATTGTTAACACAGAGTAATGCTGGTAATGCCTGGCTCTATTGCTCATCAACACAAAGAATTTACAACCTTCCTGCATTGTCATTAGAGCACAAAATCGACAAGTGCTAGACACTCAAATACGTACGATGGTCATACACGGGTCACGGAAAGCAATGTCAAAATGGAAGTAGGCACTCATCACTTGGAGGTCGATGACCTTGATTTTATAATAACAGGTGACGTCATGCCGTCTCAAGCGTGTTGTTGACATAAAACTTGATTCGTGCCGTGACTACATTTTGTTTAGAACTGAAGACATTTTGATATAATTTTTCAAATACAATACAATTTATTAGGGAAATCAGTCTGAAGTATGCGCAAAATATTATCTATACTTATAATAAATCTGTAGAGAGGTCAATTCTGTACATTAAATATATTTTCAAAATAACTATTGGGGGGTGATAAGTGATCGATACTGATGCCAAAAATGCAATTAGTAAAATTTTTGTCTGTCTGTCTGTCTGTCTGTCTGTCTGTCTGTATGTTCCTTATAGAAACAAAAACTACTGGACGGATTTTGACGAAACTTGGTACAATTATTCTTTATACTTCTGGGCATATTATAGGATACTTTTCATCACGCTACAATAAATTGGAGCAGAGTAGTGAAGGGAAATATTGGGAAAACGGGAGAATTTACTCCATTTTTTAAGCTTCTGTCGCGTGTGCAGCTTTAATGGTTAAAGTTACATAAAAATCCTTGACAGTATTTGTCTATCTTTCATGGTTGACTCACAATAACACGTGTAACTCCTGATCCAGATTGGTTTGAACGCGCTCATCTCAGTAACAACTGGTTCGAATTGACAAAACCGTTTGTATTGGAAAGTCCACTTACTATTTGTCGAGGAAGACTTTAAGCTAACTAACACTGTGTACGGAAACGAAACCCATGCGGACGGAGTCGCTGGCGGCCGCTAGTGTTTAATAAATTGTTCTATTGAGTTGAAGGAGGTAGAGCTTTGTGGAACATACAAATCAAATGAGCCGATCGTCTGGGGAAGCTCTTCCACCTTTTGTTCTGCTATGGTTCTGCTGGTGGGCAAGGTTGCCAGTGCTCAGTTATGGAGGTTATAGGATTTTAAAGGAAGGCAACGCATCTGCAACCCTTGTGCGGTTGTTGATGTCCATGGGCAGCGGTGATCACTTACCCAGGTGACACTCTAGTTCGCTTGCCTCCCTCTCGATTAAAAAATAATCAGTGAATTTACAGCTTGTGATAAAATTAAATCTTTTACCTCCATACCATTTTTTATGAGAGGTAGGTATACAGGGGGGCGATTCACTAAGCGCAAATGTCATAATCTCACAGTTGTGTCATCGGCGACAGTAGGAATTTAGTACAAATTTTGTACTGTCGCCGTTGATTCCTAAATAGGTACTCGAATCATTTCATGCCACATTCACACAGAATGCGGCGTAGGTTTGTTTGCAACGACTGCCAACACGTGCACGAAATCAATACTGCACTGTGCTTTGAGACGTAAATGATGCATCTCGTGTTATGCCTATCTCTAGATGAATTTGTGTTCCATCGTCATGCTGAATGATCTATTTTTAAACTCTACGACGCATAAAGAGGTGGTCAATTACAGTACAATTGACCATGGCTGTTGCTGATGCGAAGCTCAGTATTTTTTTAAAGGACTGCTATTGTGGCGGTTGTTGTCTTCCAATCAGGAGACATATCCCTAATTAAATGTAGTTGCCTTGTTTTTTACATAATAGTTTTCATAAGTAAAATTAGGTGGAAGCACATGCAGAAATTAGAAGACATGTTAAGCCGACCCAGCCTAGTGTGGGATAAGGGCAATAGGATGAGTCCGGGATAAAATCGGGAAGTTAACTTGATATTTAAAAAATGTTCATTATAATGCCTTCGCTTCTTAATTAGTTCAATCAGCATAGTCTGGTAATTAAAACTAGTATGTCCCCGGTATAATGAGCAATTAATTTCATAAGTCATTTTCAATGCTAATATGGTAATTGTTTGTCTTGACAAACATGTCTAATTTAACATCGCGGCATCATAATTATTATGATGCAATGGGATTACCCGTAAATTAATAAGATTAGGTGTGACATGCTATGAAGTCAGCATTATCATATTAATATTTTCGTGTCTGGTTTGATAAGGTTCGTAAACAATGGGCAATTATCATCGATCAATGCGGCAAGGACTGCAACCTATTATTCTGACTCAGTTGTGACGTTATTGTTTCTATCGAGTCATGGATGTTTATAAAAGTATTTAAGTATTTCTATCCGTTCCCTAGCATCCATAGTACAAGCTTCGAGCTTAGTTTGGGGCTAGGCAATTGGTGTGTCAGTCCAAGGCATTTATTTATTTATATTATTTATTTATCTTTCAATTGTTTTTCTAATTCTAGGTCATTTATGATTGTATTAAAATCCAATTCACTATGAGTTTGAGTTCTTGCCTTCAATAAAAGAATCACAAAGCAAATCTAAGGCTATTTTATGAGTCTTCTAGTAAATGGTTTAAAAATATGTTTTTATCGCCAATTCGTCAAAAGTGAAACGAAATAAATAAAATACCTTGTGCGCGACACAGCAAACAAGGTATTTAGATCCCATTACCACTCACGATTCCAGTTCTTCTGTCTTGTGTTTTTTTTTGCGTATATTTTTGTCTGCCCTTGGTGTCGGTCACTATACAATGTACGTCTATAACACAATAATTGATGTCCAAATCATTCCTAGTTAAGGTACTAGCTGCTTCATAGGTATAGTCGGAACATAAAACATTGCTATTACTGCATCCAAGTCTGTGGCATTGCTATCTACACATCCACTTTGCCAGGTTTTCCATCCCAATTCACAAAGCAATTTTTTCAATTAATCGTCCGTCCGTATCGTCCAATCAGTGTCCGTGCCGACATTGCCAGATGTCATTGTACGGCAAAACTGCACGAGCACGTGCATAAACGTGACATGTTCACGTGTTGATCGCACGCTGACTATCTGTGAAGTGCGAACTTTGTTTGCGTTTCCTTTGGACGGCTTAGTGAGATAGCGAGATAAGCGGCGAATGTTCATACAGATTCGGATGCAGTCTGTTTTAATAGCGGCAGGTTAAATGAGGCGGAAATGTGACGTAATGTAACCATGACATGTCTTAGAAGGTCGCGTCTTAATATTAGACGAAACCTTCATGAATTAACCATATTAATATGTACTAGCTAAACCCATTGATAATAATAACCTGAAAATTGAGATAACTTATTCTATTTATAGCAGTTTGACACATGCTCGTTTTGTTAATTTATCTGCCTCTACCAAGACAATCGTGTCCCTTTCATCTTTTCTGCAACTTATCGGAAACACTTTCACTTCTGTATCTATTTGAATTTATGACTTGAAGAAGAGAAAGAGTAACTTAAAGCTTGCTTTTCTCCTCAGGAAACCGCCTCCTCCGCCTAAGAAGATCTTCGACTACTTAAACAAGCACGTCGTAGGGCAGGAGTACGCCAAGAAGGTGCTGTCGGTCGCTGTCTACAACCACTACAAGCGGATTTACAACAACGTGACCAGCGGCGCCGCCAGCGACGCGCATCATCCGCTGCACCACACGCACAGAGGTGAGGGCAGTGTTGCGACCAGTGGTGCCAGTCTGAGGGCTATCTCACAAGCACGCGGGGCAGGAGTACGCTAGGAAGGTGCTGTCGGTCGCTGTCTACAACCACTACAAGCGGATCTACAACAACGTGACCAGCGGCGCCGCCAGCGACGCGCATCATCCGCTGCACCACACGCACAGAGGTGAGGGCAGTGTTGCGACCAGTGGTGCCAGTCTGAGGGCTATCTCACAAGCACGCGGGGCAGGAGTACGCTAGGAAGGTGCTGTCGGTCGCTGTCTACAACCACTACAAGCGGATCTACAACAACGTGACCAGCGGCGCCGCCAGCGACGCGCATCATCCGCTGCACCACACGCACAGAGGTGAGGGCAGTGTTGCGACCAGTGGTGCCAGTCTGAGGGCTATCTCACAAGCACGCGGGGCAGGAGTACGCTAGGAAGGTGCTGTCGGTCGCTGTCTACAACCACTACAAGCGGATCTACAACAACGTGACCAGCGGCGCCGCCAGCGACGCGCATCATCCGCTGCACCACACGCACAGAGGTGAGGGCAGTGTTGCGACCAGTGGTGCCAGTCTGAGGGCTATCTCACAAGCACGCGGGGCAGGAGTACGCTAGGAAGGTGCTGTCGGTCGCTGTCTACAACCACTACAAGCGGATCTACAACAACGTGACCAGCGGCGCCGCCAGCGACGCGCATCATCCGCTGCACCACACGCACAGAGGTGAGGGCAGTGTTGCGACCAGTGGTGCCAGTCTGAGGGCTACCTCACAAGCACGCGGGGCAGGAGTGCGCTAAGAAGGTGCTACAAGTGGATCTACAACAACGTGACTCACACGTGACAACTCTTAGATATGTCACATATTAGTAAGTCATAAAGTAAAGTATCAGCCTATTTATGTCCCATATAAGATTTTAGACTTTCGCGTTGCATTATATTACTAATATTATTTAACGGGACTAAACTCCGAGAGTCCGTTTGCGACCACGGCTGTTGTAACGCAGCCGAAACGTCAAGCAGTAAGTAGTATACATATACTACATAATTAATATCGCGTTTAGTCCCGTTAAATAATACTATTTATGTCCCACTGCAGGGCAGAGGCCTCCATCATTAGGAATCATGTTTTCGTTGGGTTTTGACATATTTTCCACGCTTGTCAAATGCGGGTTGGTCTATCATCACAATCCCGGGCTATTTTCGGAAAAACTGACACAAATTTTGCCCGTTTAGGGTATCGAACCAAGGCTCTCGAGACCAAGGCCCTCTACCAATAGACTATCGAGACGTTAAGTCATACTAATTCGATTTCAGTTATACACTAGACATAAAAATTAAACCACTAGACCATTTGGCCTGTAAAAAATAAGCAATCACCTTTTCTGTTGTCACTTTTTCAAGACTAACTGTTTCGCAATATCAGAAAAACAACATTAAAATTTTGGCAAAAAAAAAAATGCAGGACAAAAACTCGCGTTACGAACTTTGAAAGTATTTGTGTAAATTCAAAATGGTTTTCTTTTGTTTTAATGCTTTCTTCTTTTATCGCAAATCCAATCAATTACTACTTACGAATTTCACAGTAACTCAAAAATAATTGAATAAGATAACAGCCGGGCGACTGAAATTCTTTGTTAAAAATTTACTTGTCGCTACAAATGGTGAAAGCGTGACAGAATCATGATTCATGACCGTTGACAAGGCTCGGCGAGCCAGGCAGGTCTTGCTAAGTCGTGATCGTTTTAATAAGAACTTCAGGAGTTCTTGGAAGCCTTTTTCATGCTTATTTATGTTTAGCGTGGGAAATGGTTGATCGACGTTTCCACGACTATTGATTTGAAAAAATATAGTCTGTTCTTTAATACTTAATGAGGCATAAAAATAAATAAACGATCATATTTGTAGCATCACAATCATTCATGTGACCGGAATGCGTAGCCCAAACACACAAGGTATGTGTGGGAGTAGTATTACGAAGAAAAATACCCAGACGACGATGATCACATGTACATATTGTACATATGTACAGAAAATGTCCAATTCAGGTTCAAACAAAATCATACTAAATAATTCATATCGCGCTTCTGTGCCCTGTATTAATTTAAAAATGTACAAACAGAGAACTCGATCTTTGATCTGTCAGCTTGGTTTCCAGAAAAGATCTATTAGATTTACTGATTCTTTAAATAAAATGCTCCAAGCAAGCAGTTGTAACAGTAAAATTGACACAACACTATATTTCCAGATCTTCTCCACATAAACCATGCGAACGGAGGCGCTGGCGGAGGCGCGGAGGTGCTCGAGAGACAACACCACGACCTCAGGCTTGACAAGAGCAATGTGCTGCTACTGGGACCCACTGGATGCGGTGAGTGCTGCAATGCGAATAGGATTTAGTAGGGCAGGGTTTGGGTTCTGCAGGTATGACTCGCAGTTGAGGGAAAGTACATTTTGGGGATCGTAAAAAATGATTAAAAGTAAAAAAAATTGAACTGTTCGTGGCTTGTACGCAATAAAACATGACATCCTAACTTGGACAATTCTTGAGCATATTTGAGTACAAATTGCGAAGGTAATAAAATTTAATATAATGATTACATGCACCGCTTGTAACATTATATAAAGTTGCATATTAATTAGTGCATAGAGACTTGCATGTTTGCCTGGGTAGGTAATTGCATATTTAAGAAATGAAAAGTTATTTAAATATATGTAGTCTCATTCAAAATTCATATTTCAATGTTAATTAGGTAAATTCTAGCGTCATTATCAGATTCGAAAACGCACATTAAATAAATAATTCAACTCCCGCAAGCCATTGCTTATATAATTTTATTCCAATTAATTAATTTTTGAGGGACAATATTGGTTAATTAAAACAAAATATATTTTTTTAGAGTAGGTGAATAAACAAGCAGTCACTAAGTAATAAAACACATTCGCAGAAATCGGGAAAGTTTTTGGCTGCGCAATATATTTGCGATTTGGTTTACCTTAAATGTTGCAGTTAACATTCAAGCTCAGTTTACCGATGCCCGTCGGCGAGAATAATAATTTGAGATGATTTACTCGCCTTAACTGCACGTGCGACTTGATGTATGTAAACAAACTCGCAATACAAAATATCCCATGAAAGTTATGGTAGGTAAAATGCCAAATCAATTATTATAATAGCAGTTGGACGATGTTTATAAAGTAAATTGCTTAATAGAGGAAGAAATTTAGTAAATCATATAAGATTTAATTAAAAAAATAATTAAACAGGAAAAGATGTTCGCTTTCGTAATTTAGCAGGTCCTTTTAAGGTGCGTTGCATCCTATTAATTTTAATATACATACATTTCATGTAAATTGGTCAGAAGATTCAGCGTGAAATATCCAAGAATTACTCATAAATGTCATAAGTTGCATAAAAATACCAAATAAGCCATCTTACTCAAGCAAGCCATTAGACGCGTTTTATAAGGTAGTTTCCTGCACTATAATAATTTAACTACGTTTTATAATTACCACCACTAAATTATTTCATTATATTACCTCTGTTATCAACCTATCAAGTTTATTTATTTATTTTGGGCAAAATAAGTCTATTGTCACGGAATAATTTTACTGTTTTTTTAATGATAATAAGTTTTGTGTCTGGAAATGGATCACTTAACTATAAGCCAAATATTTGAAGCAGTTCCAATTAGTTCCAGTTCCAAGCAGTTCCTAAAATACTATTCCCATCTATAATAAAGCTGACGAGTTTGTTTGTTTGTTTGTTCGAACACGCTAATCTGAGGAACCACTGGTCCGATTTAAAAAAATGTTTTGTGTGGGATAGTCCATTTGACGAGGAAGACTTATACGGAAACCGAATACCACACGGACGAAGTCGCAGGCGGCCGGTAGTTAGTTATGATTTTCATTTCAAGGTATTAGTCCTACCCTTTGTTCAGATGAGTCTTAAGTAGTGCTACATATATGTTCGGATAAAACGCAAGTCTTACTAAAGGAACATAAATTACTGATGCCTGACGTTAACGAGCAAAAATTGGAAAGCGTAAAATTACATCTTATAAAGTGCCTTCAAACATATCGTATAATGATTAACTGGAAGTCCTTTAGGGTGTCAGTAAATATGTAGTTGCGAAATGGTTCGGTTTTATCAACACCGGGTCAGGGCGCCTTAAGACTTCGAGTATTAAGGTTACAGCTTATTATTATGTGGCACGTGCGTGATGTATGTAAACATTGGACGAAAGTCGAATTCAAATCAAAATGCAATCTTGATTAAATCTTCTTAAATACTTTCTTATTATCATATTCTTCAGCCCTTCAACGTACAGAAAACACGTTTCCAATTTTGTGTCGTTTAAAAATGGTTACAAGGTAGACATGATAGTCCGACGATAAAAATAAAATTATGAATCTAGAATAAATAGCAGACCGGTACTTATTATTATTTAATAATGCCACAATAAAGGTTGAAGCTGTTTATTTAAATCTTACATAAACATAAATAACTTTGAATATGCATTATGCATCTTTGGTACTAACTCGTTTCGTAGATCGTTTTCCATCTGCCATGTTCACGTTCAAAACCAAGGTCACACTTGGTCAATTATTAAAAGTTATGGATAACATTCGCCCATTAAATTATACCTATTTGAAATGGAAAACTTGTTATTAAAGAAATTCTATCATTAACTTTGATATTAATAATTTTGATTGTGTAAAAAAATGTTTGAGCTTTACTAATGTTATTTCAAAGTCACCCATGATGTTTGACTCCTCGGACATTTCCGATTTACGTTTACTACAAGGTTAGTTACTTGAGTCTGTCACATTAATACTTTAAATGGTATTTAGTTTGATTTGGCATTCTTCTGTAATGTTTTTTGAAGTTTTTTGATGTTTTATAATGAAACGTTATTGTTCTTACAATTTTATTTCTTTCTGCTTCTCTGTTATGTAAAATGTAAATAATGTCAACTTTAATGACTCTAATTATTGTTTACCAAAAGCTCTTCCAAAATGACACTGAGATACGATGGTCTTAATCGAATGGCCCTCAAACGCGTTCAGTCCATTTCTTTAGCATCGGCATGTGAACTAGGTCTGCCATTAGTGGGGGCATTACCGCCACTAGACACGGAATGACAACAAAACCAGCTGATTTTGTATTCAAAGAGTATCCGATGGACATTAGACAGCGATTACTTAATTACACTTGGCAGATTGAGCAGTTTGCATGCACGTGATGTCCCATGCAGATTAGTATTGTCTATTTTTGGAGACCTACTTGGGTAATAGTTGGACAAATGGTAACATATTTGACTTCAATTAATGGATTTTGTACAGCATTGCCTATTTTAGATTGCGGCATGTTCAAGAAATTGGAAGTTATTTAAACATTTTGAAACGGTCGTGTTTGATTACGTTTTAGTAATGTTCATTGATTTAAAACGAATATTGTATTTACTACATATTTGAACCAAACAATTTCCTTAACCCGACTAATCTACCAGTGCTTTTCTATGATGCCCAATTAGTAGAAATACCAGTTTCGCCAGGGCCTTGTTCATTAAGAAATAACAATTCAATCGTTATTGCATTAAAAGGCAATTGTATGGGAGAAAATACTTTAAAAGCGTACATTTTGGGCTTTGTAGCGAGCAATCAAAATTCTTGTCTTTTACAGACAAGATTTTTTAATTGCCACTTTAGTTGCTGATTGCCTCAGTGCCCAGTTTATAGGCTTTATTACATTACATTGAATCCCCGATTTATTATAAGCAGTGTTATTTAGTGAGAAGTTCACTCTCCCGGATGACGAGCTTTTATGTCGATGCGTTTCTACATAGCATCAATTAGGACGGAGGCAAAAGCTCAGAACTACTTTCTTACATTCTGCGTACGTTTACGAGTAACAATTATTTTGTTGTTTTGTTATGATTTTGTAAAATAAATCATAATCATCATCTTATCGCTTCTTCGTGGTAGGTACGCTTCGACTATGATCCTGAATTGACAAGCCTGGTTATGACTCTGGGAAGCGACTGTCGTCTGACCTCCGCAACCCTCACAAGAAGTTTCAAACAAAATATAGATCGCATTAAATTAAAGTATGTTTTCATCGTTACAAGTCATCGTGTATACCTCCTTATTTATTTATTGGATACTTGATTAACTATAACGATAGCTATGAATATTTATAAAGCAAATGTAATTTATGCAGTGTTTACTTAATTTCGTTCGGTAGCTAATTTTGTGCTTTAAGGTTATTTATGGTCATAAAGTGTACATCGTTACGTGGAAATAAGTCACGCACGAGTGATTTCAAGTTTAAAAGTTGTTTGTTTTGTTTGATCAAATATTAGAATTTGACCATACATTGTTTTTTACGTCTTTCTCTGTAGAACTTTCGAACGGACCGAGGAAACAAAACAAATCGTTTGTTTCTTAGAATCAAGTCATGGACGGGTTCGAGTTCTCTGTCTGTCTGGTTAATATTTTATTATTCCGTACTCGCACATGATGGAAATAAACTGTAAATCGCAAAATTGTTATCGTTTAATGAACTTGTGCTTATCTGATGATTAACTAGTTCAGCCATATTTCCTTATTTCATTTATAAAAATACGTGGACAACGTTTCGAAACAGGAAAAAATAAATTTGTAGATACAGAAGTAACTAATTTCTACAAATATTCAGTAAGTGTAAAGTCAAGTCAAGGTTGAATTATTAATTAAGTTATATTCATCAGTATCAGTAATCTTATATTGAGACGTTTAGATGCATATTTTTGTTTGCCTCGTTTAGTTTACATATTTATAGGCAATAAGTAAATGAATCGAATTGACTGCCTCCGGGGTGTAGTGGTTAGGTAGAGCGCTGTGCTCAAACCTCGGAGGTGGTAGGTTCGAATCTCGCCACGAACACTTTCGTTTTGTGTTGGTTTTCCCAGTTTGGTAAGGACATTGCAGGCTTGAATCACCTGATTGTCCGATAAAAATGATGATTTTATGCTTCGAAAGGTACGTTAGTCTTTTGGTCCCGACGATGATCCAAATGGCCTGGTTTCCCTTGTAAGAGTAACGGAGGTCAGACTGAACCAACAGCAGTAGGGCTTCTTTGTAATAACCAGCCTGGTCAATTCAGGATCATAGTCACAGCATACCCTGAGCTCCGAGGCAATAGCCAAGGATGCAACCGGGATAAGCGCTAGAATGATGATGATGAATTATATTAATCGAGTATGTGGCGGTCAGCGATAAAAGTTAACGATTTAGTTGTTCCTTTTTAAGCATTATAGATCGAAGTTAACAGTTTTAAACGGTGGTTTTATAGCGTCCTCACGAAGTTCGGATATTTTTTATTATTTGCCTCTCCGTTTTATAATCCGGTGTTATGTCACCGGCGGGCGCCATGAGTGAAAGTGGCAATTGGTTGTGGTCGTGTGCCCGTAGCCTATCTTATAATAGTCTCGGTTTCTTATTAAGTAAAAGTGCACGGCGCCCGCCGAGCGGAGGATGCACGAACTATGCTATTACTACTGAATTACGATGTAACATGTAAGTACTCGTGTTAAAATCTGTAATTTTTGGTATTTTTGATGGTTAATGTCTATTGTTATTACCTATTAGGTAGCTCATATCGAATACATACTGGACGTTTTGATCTGGATTTAATTTACATTACGGGTGAATTTTTAGATGAAATTTTTACATAGCACAGGTTTAAGATAAGTACCCATTTTTATCAAGATCCATAGTGACAACCTTGGATGGGATGTTGTCTCTTCCGACACCCATGAGACGAAATAGAGGGTAGTACTATATCCTTGGCCCCTATACATGGCGATTAACAATAATTTCCTTAATAAAGCCATCACTAAGCATTTAATCGACGAGACGTAATAGGTCTAATAAAAGTCGGTAGTGCGTTACTTCCTATCGGATCAATCAAGGAAACGTTGCGGTACGATTAGATGCGCTTATAACATTGCATAAACTGCATAACAACGCTGCACTCATGTAACCGACGTTGTTAATGCAAAACTAGACTTTGAGTGTCGTATGAGATCATGAGGTCATTTAGAAAGAGTTATGTACAAGGAATGATTCGTACAGGCATAGGTAATGATAAAACTATGAGGTCTCTGCGGACGCTATGATATTGTGTTTTTCCATGTCAAAATATGGGTATACAAAATATTTGATGGTACAAAATACAATTGCTCATTAAAAGCCAAACATAGTGATACCATACCACTTACTCTGTCTGTATTACAACTAACTATTGTTACCTGGAATATAGCAAATAGGTATAATGGTTAAAAAAAATATTTTTTTTCTTACATGTTTTTAACGCAATTTTCCGTAAAACTTACATTTTTCACTCACATTTAGACTGAAATGTCTTGTTTTTTTTAACCCTGTTTTTATATCAATTATGATAAGCCGACAACTAGTTCTCGTTTCTAGTTTTATTTTTACGATCATTTGCTACTTTATTCTGTCAAAGCTGTCAATCACTGTGAGCCAGAATTTAAGTAGAGTGAGAGCTATCGCACGTTTATGTAATAACAATAACAGTGTTACAAATGCTTGCGTCGATCAAGAAAACAGCGGAAGTTTCCTCCAAATCAAAAGTGGGTAATTCTTTTTGTAATAACTGTAGGGGAGACCGGGGCTGGATGTGACACGGGTAGGTTGTTACAGAGACATTGGCTGCGAAACAGAGAGCGCAATTTTAACGTCAAAAAGAGCCAAATACTCTCCCCACCACCAGCTACCATGGCGCGGGAGCCGGGGTCGCCAGCGTTTTTGTGAGAGGAGCCTGCGCATGCCGCCCTTAAAATTGCAGTTTAGTAAAATTTTACTCTTTTAGTAATATTGGTTTACAAGCTATGTTTTTAATGTCAGAGATGCCCTTCTTCTGCTATGTTTTCCCTAATGGTTTCGCTTTGCAATGAATATTCGGTTTTACAGATAAAATTATTAATGTTTTCACTACATAACCTTGTATGCTTAGATTTGGGGTTGGGGCAAAAAGTTACATTTGCTCGGGGCAAGTTGTGACAGTTGTTTTAACAGATATGCATGATAAAAATACTTAAGCACTGAGACAGAACAAGAAAAAGGTAAATAAATCCAAGAAAGGAAAGTCTGCCAAAGGGGGAAAATCTAACGGAAAGAGGGCAGATCAGGAAAATGAGTCTTATGCCAATAAGGAAAAGAGAAAAAATAACAAAAAAGCTTGCGGCAACAGGAAGATCCTACATTACATTAAAATACATACTATTAGTATATAACATACTAATAGAATAGTTTTGATTAATGCAGAGCTCTACGTATAATCTATCTATCTTACATATATATAAAACTCAAAGGTGACTGACTGACTGACATAGTGATCTATCAACGCACAGCCCAACCAAAACCCTTATATAAAACTCAAAAGTGACTGACTGACTGACTGACATAGTGATCTATCAACGCACAGCTCAAACCACTGGACGGATCGGGCTGATATTTGGCATGCAGGTGGATGTTATGACGTAGCATCCGCTAAGAAAGGATTTTGATCAATTCAACCCTCAAGGGGGTAAAATAGGGGATGAACGGTTTTATGAAACTTTGTCAATTTTAAACCGATCGGGTTGATACTTTGCATTAAAAAAGCTACTATGACGTAGGCAGCGTTTAAGAAATTATTTTGATAAATTCCACCCCTAACGGGATAAAATAGGGGCTGACTGAAATTTGAATGAAACTTTGTCAATTTAAAACCTATCGGGTTGAAAATTTGATTGCATAAAGGTACTATGACGTAGGCATCCTCTAAGAAGGGATTTTGATGAATTTCAACCCAAAGGGGATAAAATAGGGAATGAAATTTTGTATGAAACCGAAATCCACGCGGACGGAGTCGCGGGCGCCCGCTAGTCTATTTATAAATTGAGAAATTATCTGGATTTTGTTTTTGCGCAGTAGAAGACCTTATATTAAATTTGTAATTTCGTTTCATTTTGATGCATTATTATGTTTTCCTTGGTATGGGGCAGGCAGGACTGCTTTTATATTTTATCAATTTTATGTTATTTAAATTAAGAAAAGTAACAATTTTTGATAAATTATTTCTAGTAAAAGATTATACAATACGTTTGTTTTCAATTGTAACAACTTGCCCCATGTAGTGTAACAATCTGCCCCGAGCACGGGGTTGAATGTTACACAGGTTTTTTTCCACAAATCACACATTTATGTCTTAACTATTAGTCTACAACATAACATTTATTTTGAATAAAGATCCTAGATAGTTTCTTTATCAAACAAGCCTAGACTCAGGTAAATCAATCAAACCTACGAAAAGATATGACAGTTTGAAAAAAAAATGTCACTACCGGCCCCGGTCTCCCCTACGTCTTCCGCATTGCAGTATTCGCAATAGACCTTGCGATTTATTGTACTACCTATATGAGAGTAGAGAAACTCTTCGAATAGATGAAACGAACTCTGGTTAAAGTAGATTGATTGTTAGAATGGTGAATAAGTTAGTTTTTTTTGCCTTAAAAAGCCTGATTATTTTATCTTTTTCTGAGTGTGGAAGAAGTGTTTTGACCGCACTTACTTTGACTAAACAAGAGTAAATGCTAGTAGTAATTATGTAGTAAATACTTGTAGCAAGACTATTTTTCCGTTAGGATATAGTTAATGTTCGTGTTCAAGTCCTACTAGGTAAAAAAGATATGACGTGCAAAAGAATTTCTATGTAAATCAAATTGCAAAATAAACCACTTTAACTTTGACAATATGATGAAAAGCGAAAGGCAAATAATTTAATGTAATAAAAGTAATTTTCCCTATTTTACATTGAACCGCTTCATTAAATCCGAAATATGATACAAATGTTGACACATAAAAATAAACGTCTATCCGGCCATAAATAGAAGCAATAACGCAAACTGCGGCGTCCTCAGTGATTTAAAGAATCGCCCAAAACTGGTTTGTGGTATTATGCGCCCGCGCGTAATGTTATGCGCTCAATGACTGTTTGGTCGCGTCAGCGGATTTGACCGGTTGTAGTTGTACCGATGCCACTGATCCGATGGCGATTGCTGCATTCTTAGAAGTATATTTCCTGCTTTTTGTGATGTTTAATAAGTGTTTGAGATTTTATGTGATGTCATTTTCGTAAATTGTTGGAGTATTTATACTCTGTCCACTTTATGAAGCGTCTTTTGACAGCTCACGCCCATGAAAGTTCGAATTGTTTTCGTTTAATTTTAGAAAAAAGAATATTGTTCTTCATGGACGGTTACTGCCAACTCAGTGATGTGCTACGAAAAACGATTAGAACGATTGTGCCCCCGATTACAAATAATCGATAAAAATAAATGCTATGAATAAATCTAAACTTCTTCATAACATGTTCTTAGGGTATAATGTATATTTTACATAGAAAGGTAACAACATTTGGATTTAAATTTCTTTTACTAATATGACTTACTTGTTTTATATTTAATTTATAAACTCAAATATATGGATTTATATTTGTTTACAATAAATCTAAGAGAATGTTAAATCAAAACGCATGTTTATCGAAATCGGTTATTTTTTACGTACCTAAAAGTCGAACAATGATAATAGTACAATCGGATTGTTGACACATTTGAGATACTTTAGGACATCACCAATGTTGTCAATCGGCAACCTGTCAAAAGACGCTTCATATAGTGGACAGAGTATAGGATTCATCGCTTCCGGAAACTTATAAGAAATAATACAAAACAGATTCTACTATATTTCAATAAAGCGACAGGTTAACCTTGAAAACATTCATTCCCTAATAATATAATCATAAAATATTTCTGGACATTATTCACACATCGCCATCTAGCCCCAAACTAAGCATTAGGTAGCTTGTGTTATGGGTGCCAGACAACGGATAAACAGTACTTATATACTTATTTTTTCGTAAATACATACATACATACATATTATTATACATAGAAACACCCAGACCGATACAAGCAGACTTGTCCATGCACACAAATGTTTGTACCGTGCCGGGATCGAACCCGCGACCTTTGGTGTAATAGCTGCCGTCTCGACCATAACACCAAACGGCTCGTCAAAAATAATATTTAGTAATTATTATTTGTTTTCATAGTGACACAAACAAATGTGTTTGAGTGCTTTTGGTCTGTCGAAGCTCGGTGTAAATCGCACAAATGAGATAAAACATTAAACCAACATTATTCTTTGTGCATTTTCCTTAACGACATCTTTTTGAAACAGCGGACAAGGCTTATCATAAGTAAGGTGTTTAAGTAATCCAATTTAGTAAATATAAAAAAAAAGATGATTAAAACCACAGATCGACCTTGGCATAATTAGAATCAATCATAATAATTAAATTAAATCAATCATAATAATAAAATTTCAAATAACTCTCATTCGATATAAATATGGTCGTTGTAAGTTGTGTTCGTATACATTTAGAATGTAAGTACAGTTAGGTAATCAGTTAAGAAATTGTTTATTTTCCTTATAGCTTGCGAGCTTGCCAAATGTATTAATATTCTTGGTGTCTCTCAACTTAGCAATAATTGTCGTAAATTTATTTTCCAATAGCGACTTATGCATTTCAAATTTGGACTAGGTCTATTAACTTTTTTAAATTGTAGGTTATTATAAAGCTTAGGTTTTTTGATCATTTATACAATCTGTTAATCCTTTATCCTATAGAAAGGGGCACCGCCAGGCAAACTCCCTTGTTGAACATTTGCAAACTCTGTCCTGATTACCAAACCACCCGTCCAGTGTGGTATTATGGGATTAGCCCCCATCTGGGAGAAGCCTACGCCCAGCATTGGACTGCAATATGCTGATAAAAATGATGCTGTCCCGATCAGAATTGAAACAATAACGTCTCTCGTTTTCTATTTCCAGGCAAGACTCTCCTAGCACAGACGATAGCGCAATGTCTAGACGTGCCGTTCGCGATCTGCGACTGCACGACGCTCACGCAGGCCGGCTACGTGGGGGAAGACATCGAGAGCGTCATCGCGAAACTACTGCAGGATGCTAACTTCAAGTGAGTGGTGCTTCACCTTACTTACTACTGGCTTTGGGGTCTTTGGCGCAGTGGAATGCAATAATGCGTGTCTGCTTCCGAGGTGTAGTGGTAAGGGAGCTGTGCACAAAACCTCGGGGGTTCGGACCTCGCGGCTTGAGGCTTGAATCACATGATTGTCCGATAAGAATGATGATTCCGTGCTTCGAGAGGCACTTCAAGCCGTTGGTCCCGACTATAGATGCGACGCCGGTTATTAACGATTTTAACCGTGCGGGTAAATATGCATTTTTCGTTAGAAACGGATAATAACCCTCATTTTATGCATTTTACGGTTAAATTCCACTAGATTCCGCTAGATGTAAATAAGTGTTTGTATAATAATAATAGTAATAGATTGTATATTAGACGCAATTATAAATTAAAGCGACATATAATTTAACATTTACGTTTCGTAGTATTTGCGTGAAAGAGTAACAGACATCTATCCATCCATCTATTCTTACAAACTATCGCATTTATAATCTTAGTAGGATAAGGTAGTAGGATACCATCTAAAATGAATTTTATTTATCTTTTGAATATCGATTTTCTCTTCACAAAGGAAAAAAACTATACCCTTTTTAGCTGTCACTGTCAGATAACTAACCGTTAACAACTGCATTTTATCGGTAGCTAACCAAAAATTTGGTTATTTAACGGTAGCTAACGGGTTTTTTACAACTATAGCCCCGACTATGATCCAAATGGTCTAGTTACCCTTGAAAGGATTACGTTACGGAGATCAGACGACAGTTGCTACATTGTAATAACCAGGTTTATTCAGGATCATAGTCGTAGTGTACCCTGGGGTCGGGCAATGGCCAAGAACACAACCGGGAGAGGCGCTAGGATGATGATAATGATGATGACGCAGTGGAACATGTTTACGCGCCATGTCGTCAAGCTAGCTAGGCCAAAATTCGTTACTCCAAAAAAATCCTGAGATTTCCTTCGCAGTCGCACCCGTAAGGAGCAAAGGTACGGTGTCTCACGTCGCCACCATCAAGGAGACGAATATACGTAGATTCTTTATAGTCTAATCCAAATTTCCTCCAACCCGTAAAATGTAATACAAATATTATTTTTATATTACAGCGTGGAACGTGCACAGACAGGAATCGTGTTCCTGGATGAAGTAGATAAAATAGGAGCTGTACCCGGTATACATCAACTACGAGATGTTGGAGGTAATGAACAATCATCATTCATCATTGTAATCATTGTCATTAGCAATTCCGAGTTTAAAATAAAATATGAAAACATTCAGCAAAAAGTGTCTATTTTAATTTAGATGCGGTCGAGGTATAAGGTACTACATATAAGGTACTTGAAGCTGAAACAGAATAAAAATAAATGACGTACAATTTTGGTTTTGGACCCGTATGATGTCGATATGAAATAGTCGTACTAAATGTACATGTTGTGTTTCAGGCGAGGGCGTCCAACAGGGAATGCTCAAAATGCTGGAGGGCACGATCGTGTCGGTGCCGGAGCGCAACTCGCGCAAGCTGCGCGGCGACGCGGTGCAGGTCGACACAACCAACATACTGTTCGTTGCTAGCGGCGCTTACAACGGGCTCGACAGGTGAGACTCGACTTGTTAATGAGAAATGAGTACTGTATCATTTGTAGAAAATATGACCAGTGCCATAAGTGAGCAAAACTATCTGACTGACAGATGTCTATGGTAAATATAGAAGAATTTTTGTGTGTATATGTCGTGGCCATATCGTTGAAATGAACATTGCATTAAATGGCCAAGTCTTAACTTACTACTAATCTTGGACCAGATGGTGGAATCATCTACATTTCAGAATAATAGTAAAAGCAAAGGCCCTAAAATATATCCCTGGGGCACGCCCGTTTGCAGTATCGCTCAAAAAGAATCAGTATTTTTAAAGATTACCTTATGTCCTGTCAGTGTAATTGCATCATAATTAATTTGAAATAAATGTTCTATATGAGTTTTGATTGTGATCCGTCATTTTGTAATTTAATTACGGCTGAATCATTAACACAATCAAATGCCTCTGATAAAACACAAAAAATACCAACTGCGTACGACAATGTCTTAACGTCGTCTTGACGGCTTGCGTACTCAGTTGGTATTTATGTCGGCGGCCCAGCGGGTTCGATGTATAATGGTCTCATAACTGACGGCTGCATGTTGCGGCAGGCTGGTGCAGCGGCGCAACAACGAGAAGTACCTGGGGTTCGGCGCGTGGGACGCGCGCGCGGGCCGGCGCGCCGCGCTGCAGGCCGCCGCCGCCGACGCGTCGCCGCACGCCTCCGCCGCCGCCGAGAACGACGAGCGCGACTCCTGGCTGCGCAAGGTGCAGGCGCGCGACCTCATCGACTTCGGCATGATCCCGGTGAGACATACACCTACCCCGCTACGGTCCGACGGGACCGAGTTAATTAATAAGTAGATTATAAAACTGTCATAATCATTAATCACCGACTACGAGCAACGCATCTGCAACCCTTGTGCGTTTGTTGATATCCATGGGCAGCGAAAATCACTAACCATCAGGTGACCATCATGTTCGTTGGCCTCTCTATAAAAAAAAAAATGGCCAAGTGCGAGTCGGACTCCCGCACTGAGGGTTCCGTACAAATTCTATTTTTGACGTATTAAAAAAACTACTGAATAGATTTCGTTCGAACCAATTTTCGTTGGTAGTTTTTATAGTAATGTACATTATATATTTATTTCAGTTTTATCATCCTCTTATTTTAGAAGTTAGAGGGGGGGGGACACACTTTTTTCCACTTTGGAAGGGTCTGTCACGCAAAGTATTCACTTTAGAAAAAAGTCATATTAGAAACCTTAACATAATTTTTAAAGACCTATTCATAGATACCCCACACGTATATGTTCAATGAAAAAAAATATTTCGGGTTTCAGTTCTGACTATGGGGACCCCCCTCTTTTTTTATTTTTTTTCTATTTTCGTGTAAAAACCTTGTTGCGGTTCACAGAATACATCTACTCACCAAATTTCAACAGTATAGTACTTATAGTTTCGGAAAAAAGTGGCTGTGACAGACTGGCGGACAGACAGACAGACAGACATGACTAATCTATAAGGGTTCCGTTTTTTTTGCCATTTTGGCTACGGAACCCTAAAAACTACGAATAAGAGACCGGCCTCCGATGACTCATGTCGTAATCGTGCGCCCCGCCGACATTGCAGACGTGACCTAACGGTGACAGTGATCGTGAGTATGAGCAAGAACCGCGGGTTCGAATTACGCTAGGGACAAAATATATTTGTGGGATTTAAATAGATATAAATATAACCAACGCTCGTCTGAAACGTGTAATAAAGTGTAAATTACATTTTCATTACAGGAGTTCGTCGGTAGATTCCCTGTGCTGGTGCCGTTCCACAGTCTAAGCGAGGAACTGCTTGTGCGGATACTCACGGAGCCTAAAAACGCAATGGTAAGTCTCAAGACATAATATTCATTATTCACGTCACAATTTATTAAAAGATAGACAGAAAGAGGGTGTTTGCGATTGAAAAATCCGCTAGATGGCAATAAGTAGGCGTGAGGTTTAACTGCAATGTCATTGGTAACTTTTGACATATCTGTCAATGTCATGTCAAAGTTCACCAATCACATATCACTTAGACCCAACGCCTACCTACTGCCATCTAGCGGATTTTTTATTTGCGAAAACCCTCATTAAAAAGTACGGGTGCTAACATATGTCCTTGAGGCAACCCTTCTCGAATTAATAAATCGCACGTATCTCTGAGATCGATCTTGAGAGCGAACTTGATATGTCATTCTCATGTAAAACAGCATCTCGCCTTAGTTTCGGAATTCGGATGTATATTTATAATATTTTGTGCGTTGTTTCTCGTCAGGTGGCTCAGTACAAGCTGCTGTTCGCGATGGACAAGTGCGAGCTGTCGTTCAGCGCGGAGGCTCTGCGCGCCGTCGCCGGCCTCGCCATGGAGCGCAAGACCGGCGCCCGCGGCCTGAGGGCGATCATGGTACGAGGCACACGCACACGCACACACTCACGCACACACACACACACACACACACAAACGTACACACGTACACACGCAAACACTCACACGTACACGTAAACATGTAGTATTATAAAGGTGGATTTACATGAAAAGAACATAGAGCTAGAGCTAGAACACGAGCATTCTTTCGTGGTCTTTTAGCGTAAACAAAAACTCGTATTCAGCGTTTACATCAAACGAACAAAGAGCTAGAGCTAGAACAAGAGCATTCTTTCGTATTTTGTTCGCTAGAACACAAGAACGCTTTGAAAAGACCGCTCAGGGGCGCGAGCACGTTCGAACACGCAAGAACGCTCTAAGTAACTATTCGCGCGCTCTAGCGGCGTTTACATCAAGCGAGCGAGCATTCTTAGAATATTCCATAGAAACTTTGCGAACGCACTCAGAACAACGAAAGAATGCTCTACGCCTGTTTACACTAAAATAATTTGACATAGTGGGGATAGAATGAGCATTCGCTCGTCTCATGTAAATCCACCTTGACTCAAATGTACTCTCTGTACCTTAGAATATAAGCAGCGATAACCAATATTCAAAGGAGAATATATCTTTAAAACTTTTTATATTTATCGATACTCCACCTACATACTTTTCGCTACCTACTCGTAGTGCCTCGCTTGCGATATTCGTAACTAGGAATGTACTAACAAGAATAGTGGACGGGTAAAATCATGCTTCGATTGTGTGCTCGCGGCGCCGGCGCACGGGGACACAGCGGGGAGACTGGGCGTGCCGGAGCGCGTCGCTTCTGACACCATGCGCTTGAGCGCTCGCGGGGCGGGACAGCCCGCGCACACGCTCGATTCGTCCGCCGACCCGTCCACTATTTCCGGCCTTAATTCATCGAAATAAATAAACTTACATGTTTCGTTCCGTTCGCAGGAGAACCTGCTCCTGGAAGTGATGTTCGAGATCCCCGGGTCGGACATCACTGTGGTGCACATCCACGAGGGCTGCGTGGCGCGAGGCGAGGCTCCGCGCGTGACGCGGCGGCGGCCCGACCGCGACCACGCGCCCGACCTCGACGACTGGCCCTCGGTGCGGGTGCACAACTGTACGTAGACTAGCCCTGTGGTACCGTAGCCGCTGCGCGTGGCGCGACCACAGTACATCGTTGCCTCACAAGTGCATATACGGCATATCTACAGCGTTGGCTGCCACGGAGGCGTCGCGGGCCACTGATGGCCGCGCCCTCGTGCATACGCAACGACTGCACTCAGACAAAACACTTTCAACTTTGCACCACCTCAATGACAGGGACATTAGGGATATTATTATAGACACCGTGCGTAGCGATGACTCTGCCATCTCGTGACTCATATTCAAAACTTTTACGCTCAATGTCAAATTCTACTGTCAAACCACAGAAAAAAAATCGGGATTATAACGCCCTCTATAGTTTCTGCACGGTGCCTATAGTATTTTACGAAAGGCAGACCGTTCTATGACAGCTAGCGTCACCAGCGGTGTTAAAATTATGAAACATGAACCTCTTTGGCATTGCCGGTTTAGGACCTCGTTGTTGTGATACGTTGCTAAGAACTGTGAGCTTGCAGACTACCACGCCCCGTCATGTTTTGACGACTTTTAGGGTGACATTTATTGTCAGCGAGCGATTTTCGTTGCAGGCCTCCAAGTTATTTAAATATTAAGTGCAAAAATTAATAATATTACGTTGAAACCTGCAAGAATTTTCTCAGTAGAATTAGTTACCGACAGATCGCAGTTACTCTCAAAGAAATAAAATAGTGACGCTAACGATATTATCGAATATCTAAATCTATGGAAGATAGTCAATCACAAAACAAATTAAAATAAATATTACAATTCTAATATCATATCATTTTGACATATTGCAGAGTGCTTGCGTTACCACTGCCTTCGGTCCACGGTCTCATAACGGATACACTATGTGATGACGTCATAGTAAGCACTTGCCGTTTTTGTGAGATGATTTGATCACGTAGGCATTGTTATCTTAGATGAGTAGTTGTTTTTGTAAATTATTCCAGCTTGTTTGTATAAGTTATATAGTTTGGTTATTAAACGTAACTGCATGTTATATGTTATGTCTTATGTCATATAATCCGTCGTTCATTGTATGTTACATTTTATCATTAAAAACGTGAGACTACGTTTCTACGTAGATACGTATTTTTTCGAATTGAAAATATTTAAACTTTTAGGTCTATTGTAAATAGAGGTTACAATCCCGGGATCCCGAAATTCGGGATCCCGGGATCCCGGCCTTATTTCGATCCCGAAATTATGGGTATTCAAATTAATGAATCCCGGGATTTTCGGGATAGATACAATTTCAATTAACTATCTTTTCCCATCCTCATCATTGTGGTAATTTTAACAGAGTACTCTTACACTATTATTCAGGCTTAGTCAAGCCCATACACAAAAGCGACTGCCGTCAGTTTGAGAAGAAGAAAATCAAATGAACTTATCCCTCAATTCACTAGGTGAATTTGATTAACGTAGCGTTACACATTTTCAAAGAGTTTATGATTTTAGACTTTCGCGTTGCAACACTTGTATTATTAAACGGACTAGATGCGATATTCATTATTATTATATGTATACTACTTGCTGCTTAACGTTTTGGCGGTGTTTTTAAACAACCGTGGTCGCAAGCGGACACAAAGTGAACAGTCCGTTCAAATAGTAAGAGAGGTAGAGCTTTGTGGAAATTCCACTCGAATGAGCCGCTCGTCACAGAAGACCGCAGTGAAGTAGCACTTCGGTGCTGTTGTGCTATGTTTATGCTGGTGAGTAAGGTTGCCAGAGCTCAGTTTGGGAGAGTATGGGATTAAAGCCGGCAACACATCAACGATACCTCTGGTGTCGCGGATATCCATGGGCGGCGGTGATTGCTTACCATCAGGCGACCCGCTAGCTCGTTTGCCGCCTCTGACATAAAAAAAAAATAGTTCTTCCTATTTGTACATAAAATTGAGAAGTATGACTTCAGATGAGACGTTGGATGCTTTGTTATTCCTTCTTTAGATTTTCGTGGCTAAAATAAGTATTTTATAAAACGCTACAACGGGATAAAAAGTACCCTATTAATTAATCCGGACTTCTAACTTTACGTCTGCAAAAATTCAAAGCAATCAATCGGTTTAGTAGTTACGGCGTGAAAGCGGAACAAACAAACAAAAAACTCACTTTCTTTCTCATCTCTCTTCAACATTTATAATATAAGAAAGGAAGTAAAGATAAGAGTACATTTTATTACCATACGTCCTTTTTCCATTTAAAACATTTTCAAAGTGTTAAAAATTCAGAAGAGTAAAATTAAAAAAATATCCTTTGTCTCAAGCGGGTATCCGCAGAAACCTGCCTGGGATTACTGGTTTATGCAACAATTTCATGTTTTATTTTCAGAAGTGCCTAGTTGATATAATTTATCAAAATGGAATATAATTTTGAAAAATATATGCTAAATAACCAATATTAAAACCTGATTTTGTAAGACCTTTACATCGCAAATACAATCCCGGGATTATCCCGGGATCCCGGGATTAACTTTTGAAAATCCCGAAATCCCGGGATCAGAAAAATCGACCGGGATTGAAACCTCTAATTGTAAATAACGAAGTGAGATTAATGTTTGGTAATTCTATGCTTCTCAATATAATTAATCCACTATGCAAAATTATTTTAATCCCAAAAAGTGCGTAGTACGGTAGATCCACCTAACACCAGTTCCAAATTATGTACACAATGATAAATTCCTGCTATTTCGGCACGCTGCCTAAAGTACTAAAATAA
The DNA here is from genome assembly GCA_958496325.1 of Nomophila noctuella. NCBI lineage: Eukaryota > Metazoa > Arthropoda > Insecta > Lepidoptera > Crambidae > Nomophila > Nomophila noctuella. Next base: position 14,674,110 of record OY292495.1, on the reverse strand, counting down.
TTCAAGAACGTAGAATGAGTTTGCAAAGTAAATATGTGGTTTTATGTTATCTTCCATTTAGTATGTAAATCCCACAATATCACATGATTGACATTTTAATTTTTTTTTATGATAGTAATTACTTTGAAAATCTGACAATGTTGTACATGCGCATTTCATTGTTTTTATAGTAAAAGTTATTTAAATTAATTTTGCGCACTTTTTCGGAACCTTAAATAACATTTTCTGCCATGCCCCAATTTCGTAGTGTTTAATAATGTATATAAATAAATAAAAGAGTTATCCACACTTTTATATTTGAGAAGTGCATGAAGACTCGAATGATTGTGGATGTCATGTGCATGTAGTAAATAATGTTGCTGCATCTTATCAATGCCGAATAAGGAAATATTCGTAAATGAATCAATGTTTATACAGAAGATAACGGGCTGACAGACTAAACCAGCGGATTTCGACTATAAATAATATTAATATTCGTGCAAATATATTCATATTTTGTTGGATTCAAATGCTTAAGTCAAAATGCAATAGTGATTTTAAAAAAATCGTTACATAGTAACGCATAATGCTTTTATGATCTCGACATGTCCATATCAATGAATTAAAAAATGCTTGAACTACAACATATTACTTCTCTTGTCCAATAAAATTATTGAACTTTTGCACAAAAAGAAGTTATTAAAAAAAGTCTTATCTATTCCAGAGACTCCTGGTGTCGCAACCATCTGTCACTCAGTGTGCGCTGTGAGCGAGTACAAGTATGGTGGTTCACACAACGAACGACGGGCGCGCCCCGGCATTCTGCAGCACCGACGAACTCACCGAGCGGCTGCCGTGCGTATATGGATCGGTTCATTAAATCAGTTCCCGCGCGCTGGAGTATCGCATAGTGGATTTTAATGTTGATGTTTCAAGGACGTGCTGGGAATATTTTGATAAATAATATAAAAAAAATTGTGAAACATTTTTCAACGCCAACTATATTCGTCACAGTTTAGTAATAGACAAAAGACTATGTGGCAGCCGCTTGTTCTCAATTTGTACTGATTTTGTTTTGGATTCACGAAATTAGAAAAGCTACTACTAGATACTTTTCAAGATTCCCGACGAATGAATATAACGAAATTTCAAAATTCAGTACAGAGAATCACCCTTCATAAATCTCTTGTCATAGTCCTCGTGTGTTCGTCTACATATTGATATTTGTAGCATTATCAAAATCTCCTTCGGGTCTCATGGGATGCCGGAAACTTAAGAGGATGTAGATACTCGTGCATTTTTAGTTATCGTTAAAATACAATTGTAGTGAGAGATGGATGGATAGGATGGATGCGTTCGATTTTAAAATAATAGTAATAATATTTTTAAGACTGTTCTAAATAACTTCTTATTTTTCAAAATTTGCGTGTGTTCGGAATGATTCGTGTATTCTTGTTCGAGTTGTGTCCAGTTTTAATTTCTCCTGCTAGTGTATCGAATCCAAGATATCATTTCGTAGAAATGTGCCAACTCTGTTGTCAATCATTGTGTTTTAGTATCGAAAGTTTTTCATCAGGTATGGTATTTCGATATTGAATTCATATGGATCGATACAATACCATTTTTGAACTTCATCTTAGGAGATTTAGCTTCGACCTCTTTTGGTCAACCTGGTAGTTCCTTATGTTAGAAACTAGATATGTTTAAAAAATAAATAAAAAAATTTAATGTTGTATCGTTGAAACCACCATACAACATTACTCTTGTGATGTAAATTACTGTAAATAAATAAATAAATAGAAGAGGTGTTAATGTTTAAGGTCTAATAAACTAAGGATTCTTTGCTATGTCCATCTAAGTTGTAAGTACGAAAAATTACACAAAAAAATGGTAAAATTGATAGATTTCCTTTTTAATAGCAGACTTTTTTATTTTGGTCGGTCAACACTGAAATGACGTTTTGACATTTGTTACAATTATTATATATAATTATTTTTTATTTATAAATGTAAAGTTGTGGTGTGATTATAGTGTAATTACATGTCTCAATTAGGAATGTATTTTGTGATATTCGCGTCCGCTCATATGATCTTCAATTCTACAAGGTGGCCAATATAACTTCGGAGTATCTTATATTTTTGAAGTTGTTTCAACAACCACACAGTCTGGTTTTCTCCAGTATTAAAAACATCTCAGCAAGGAAACTTTTTATCCTTATAAGAAATCATGATATTCAATATAGTTTAAAAACATCTTCTTCTCTGCAGGAGTACCTTTGTTTTAATTTACCTTTAGGTATACCAAGAAAGGTTTTCTCTTTGCAATGGCCGCCCTGTATAGTTTCTAGTTTTCAAGACTAGTTCTTATATCGCTAAAGACTTCAAAATGTAATGTTTATAGAAGTTGTATTTCTCAGACGTAAAATACTTGGTGATATAGGTATATTGATTTTAGGATAAGACTTACGGATGTGCGTATCTCAAAATTGTAATAATTTGTACTGCGAAAGCGTTTGGATAAATAAATAGTGAGATAAATTGAAAGATTAAGGTTATAATCACATTGCAGCTTGTTGAGTTGAATAGTATAAGCCTATTTTCAAATTAAAATATAACGAAAACCAATATATGTATTTTTATTACACACCCCCTAATTCCTCACCTACCCTAATATAATTATCAATTATATGTATTAAATACCTACAACAAAAAGTTTAGTCGTAGTCAAAATCTAGTGTCGTGGGTTCGAATCCCGCTTGGTGCAAATGTTTGTAAATAAAAATAAATTCATTGGACTAACACACCAATTGCCTAGCCCCAAACTAAGCTCGAAGCTTGTACTATGGAAGCTAGGGAACGGATAGACATACTTAAATCTATAAAACTCAAAGGTGACTGACTGATTGACTGACTGACTGACTGATTACATAGTGATCTATCAACGCACAGCCCAAACCACTGGACGGATCGGGCTGAAATTTTGTATGCAGGTAGATGTTATGACGTAGGCATCCGCTAAAAAAGGATTTTGATTAATTCAACCCCCAAGGGGGTAAAATAGGGGATGATCGGTAGTATGAAACTTTGTCAATTTTAAACCTATCGGGCTGATATTTTGCATACATAAAGCTACTATGACGTAGGCATCGCTTAATTAATGAGATTGATAATATCTAACCCCCAAGGGGGTAAAATAGGGGATGAACGGTAGTATGAAACTTTGTCATTTTTTAACCGATAGGTTTGAGACTTTGCATTCATAAAGGTACTATGACGTAGGCATCGCCTAATTAATGAGATTGATAAATTCCAACCCCCAAGGGGGTAAAATAGGGGATGAACGGTAGTATGAAACTTTGTCAATTTTTTGCATACATAAAGCTACTATGACGTAGGCATCGCTTAATTGATGAGATTGATAATATCTAACCCCCAAGGGGGTAAAATAGTGGATGAACGGTAGTATGAAACTTTGTCATTTTTTAACCGATCGGTTTGAGACTTTGCATTCATAAAGGTACTATGACGTAGGCATCGCCTAATTAATGAGATTAATAAATCCCAACCCCCAAGGGGGTAAAATAGGGGATGAACTTTAGTATGAAGCTTTGTCATTTTTAACCGATCGGGCTGAGACTTTGCATTCATAAAGATAATATGACGTAGGCATCCCCTTTCAAAGATTATTTCACAAAAATCCACCCCTAACGGGAAAAAAAGTTGATATAGAAACCAAAATCCACGCGGACGAAGTCGCGGGCGCCCGCTAGTACTTTTATAAACATCCATGACTCGAGTACAAATGCCGATGTTCATCACACAAACATTTGCCCCTAGCGGGATTCGAACCCACAACCCTTGGTTTTGTAGCTAGGGTCTCTAACCACTAGACCAACGGGCCGTCTAACGTAAGTTGTAAGATGAACATCAAAATAGTTACGTACTTACTAAAATCAAGGATAATGATACTGTAACTTTCTATGCAAAAAGTATTAATTACTAGCTTTATCTAATATCAATTTTCCGGGATAAAAAGTACCCTATTATTTAATCCGGACTTCTAACTTTACGTCAGCAAAATTTCAAAGCACTCGATTCAGTAGTTACGGCGTGAAAGCGGAACAAACAAATAAACTCACTTTCCGATTTATAATATTATACATATTTATGTAGTAAGGATTACATCCTCAAACTGAAATAACTTATGAGTAATAATAATAATATTTATTATGACACAGTTAAATTAAACAGTCGAATTACATACACTAGTAACAACAATAAATTAAGAACTAAAATCTCTTATTATCTAAACGACCAACGCTCGTTCCAGTTTGAACTCTTTGTAGCTCTCATTCTCTACGATGTCTTTTATAATATTCACAACGTTGTATACGTCCACGTAACTGGAATACAGAGCGACGGGAGTAAGCCTGATAACGTTGGGATCTCTGAAGTCTGGTACAACACCGCGGGCCTTGAGTGCCAAGCTGATCCTGTATGCCTCATCGTGCTCCAAACACACGTGCCCACCACGCTTTCTATCATCCCTATCGTTCCCAATCGAAAACCCGTACTTACACAAATTCTTCTCTATCAGATACATCATGTACCCAGTTATGTGTAACGACTTCTTCCTTATGTTACTCAGCCCAGCTTCAGTGAACACCTTCAAAGTTCTTTCCAAGGCAGCCATGGATAGAAGAGACGGAGATCCTATTTGCCACCCGTTAGCATTGTTGTTGTGGTCAAACTCCTGCTTTAGCATGAACTGAGTCTCCCGCTTGTTCCCGAACCAGCCAGCCAATCCGGGCTCGGTATCAAAGTGCCGTCGGTTCACGTAGACCGCAGCCGGCGCTCCCGGCCCGCCGTTCAAGTACTTGTACGTACACCAAACAGCGAAGTCACAGTCCAATGACTTCAAATCTACCTCGATAGCTCCGACGGCGTGGCACAAGTCCCACCCGATGATGATGTTCCTCTCTCTAGCAGCGGCGGTTACCTTCTTCATGTCCACTATTTGAGCGCTTCTGTAGTACACCGCCGGCAGAAGGATCATCGCTACGTCGTCTGTCATCGCTTCTATCACATCATCTTCAATCAGGAATTTTCCTTTGTGGCTTTTGTAGATTTTAACAGCATCTTTTGGGTCGTAGCCCTTTAACTTTACTTGGCTGTCGACTGCATATTTGTCGGTGGGAAAGTTGATATCGTCGACCAGAATTTTGTACTTGTCTTTAGTGGGCTTGTATAGGGTGCTCACGGCCTGGTGTATGCAGATGGTCGTGCAGCCGATGATGGCGATTTCATCTTTGTCGGCGCCGACTATGGGCGCCAGTAGTTCGGAGAGGCAGTCTGAGTAGAGGTAGTATTTGCCGGCCTCGATGTTCCAGATCTTGATGGCGTGTTCCTTCCACTGCGCTAGCATTTCGAGGATGGCTTCCTCAGCATCTTTGGACGCGAGGCCTAAGGAGTTCCCGCACATGTAGATGACTCCTTTCTTGACGTAGAACCGCTGTCGGTACGGCCCCAGGCGATCGTTGTTGTCTAACTCGACCGGGAAGTCGGCGTCGTCAGTGAATCCCTTTTCCATGGTGTGTGGTCTTGATTCCAATGTAATTTTAAAATGTGAGACAGGATTTGAATTTCTGTAATTTATATTAGCTGAAAGTATAATTAGCAGCTTTACCTTATCTTTATAATTTCACTAAAGGTGTACTCTGATTGAGCATGTTTTGCGAGGTAATGTATTTTTTTAAAGTTGTTATAGGTTATGGTAACAAATTTACTTAAAAATTTTACTTGTTCTGTAGACCGACGTATTCGATGATCAAACAGCTGAACATTGTTGATATTATTTGTGAGAAAAGAATCTAACGACTTAGGGTGTTACCACACCAATCGATCGATCGTCGATCGACGCCATCAATCGACATCGGTCGATGTTGATCGACTGGTGTGGTAGCTTTAATTGATCGACGCCATCGACGGACACCAGTCGACTATAGATGGCGTCAATCGACGGACGATCGATTGGTGTGGTAACACCCTTAGTCGGTAAATTCTTTTCTCACAAATAAAATCAACACTGTACAGCTGTTCAATGGTTAGGTGACCTTCTAACTCGTAAGAGTTAACATACCCTGGCACAATAAAACCCAAGTCGATTGTTGTTAACTACACAATATTATTTTTCTTAGTATGAACGAGACTTTGTAAGTTACCTAAGGCATAATATTATTATTGACTGCTGTATATCTCGTAACGATCATGCTTTGCAAAACAGCGTAATAGGGTGACCACAAGTTTGGCATGGTTTGAGGATATTCAAGAGAAACATTCTATGAATTCAATAAATAAGCACATGTTGCACTGGCACTGAATGTGACTTTCCCATATTTATTCATGTATTTCATAAAGATAAGATACATAAGAATGTAGCACAACATAATTATAATATTATTTATTTAATTTTGAGTATGTAACAACAAAAATATTTAATAAGCTCTAGCGGTTCTACGTACTGTAAAACCTATTTATTTGGTTATAATATCGATAAAAACTTCTTACTGAATTCCTGGTAGGAATACTGCAGTTCCGCATATGGACTCATAAATACTTACATACAGATTTTCCACATAAATTAGTTCTAAAAACAGCCCCATAATAAATCATTCATTCGTCATTCGAAAATATTTCCATGAAGTGCGTACAGCGTAACATCTCGAATGATAACAGCTTATAACCATAAAAGTGATAGGTTGATACGTTTTTTACTCGCGAGATCATTCATCTTCTTAACTTCATTCAATTGTACACCCCGTGTACTAATTACCTACCTAAATGTGGTGATTTTTTGATTTACAGTAGCTTTATCGTTCCCGTTGGTCTAGGCAGAGACCCTGGCTACAAAACCAAGGGGGTTCGAATCCCGCTAGGGGCGAATGTTTGTGTGATGAATATCGGCATTTGCACTCGAGTTATGGATTCTTATAAAAAAGTATTTAAGTATTTCTATCCGTTCCCTAGCATCCATAGTACAAGCTTCGAGCGTAGTTGGGGCTAGGCAATTGGTGTGTTAGTCCAAAGAATTTACTTTTATTTATTGTTGTTATAGTCCATTTCAGCTAAGATGATTTCGGTGACAGTCTGCCTTCAAAAGAAAATCGACTTTTCTAAAGTAATCAAACAACTCTTGGAAATTATTGCCTTGAAATAAAGTTTAATTTCCTATTAGAAGTAGGAACACCTGTCACAGAGATCATCTTACGTAAAATGGACTACAGCTTATGACTATAGATGGTAGCCCAAATATAGAAACTTTTTAATTGATTTGACTTTAACATATGTGCCGCCGGAACGAACTAATTCCAGGCTCGTTAGTCGAGTGGTTAGAGACCCTGACCACAAAACTGAGGGCCTTGGCTTCGAATCCTGCTAGGGGCAAATATTTCTTTCACAGAAATAGATTTGTTTCTGTAATTATGGAACAACGGCATAATTATCTTATTGAATCATGCGGGCACAAATCTATTTATAACAGTATCGTCCACAACATAAGCTATTATGGTTCAGATTTTATCATGTTATAATACCAGAACTTCACAGGTATCCTCAGTTGACCGAAGGGCAATTGCTTTAAATTAGGCTGTTTGCATTTGTGAATCTCTAGTTTTAAAGATTTAGGGTAGAAGAAGCCTCAGTCTCTTTTTCGTTATTTTTATACATAGTAATAGAGAGGAACATTGACATCAACAACCGTACAAGGTTTGCAGATTCGTTGCCTGCCTTTAAAAACCCCATAGCCTCCTTAACTGAGCTCTGGCGACCTTACTAACCAGCAGACACATAACACAACAGTTACAAAATGCTACTTTACTGTGGTCTTCTGAAAGGTGGAGGTGCTTCCCCAGACGAGCGGCTCATTCGAGCGGAAGTACGAGTAGGTACCACAAAGCTCTACCTCCTTTAAGAGCTTTCTCTATGTTCTTATTATAATATTATTGCATAAAAATATTCCATTAGACCTAGTGACGGATTAAGACTGCTTGATGCCCTAGGCAATCTAGGACTTCTAGTGCCCCTCCAGACGTGATGCCCTAGGCAATTGCTTAATTTGATTAAGGGTTAATCCGTCACACACCCTTTTTCCCATCTCGTTCCCATCTCCAACTTTCAAATTATGCCAAAATGTTCAAAAGCCAAAAAGGCTTTATGAAGAACTTTGTAAGATAGGTTTCATCTCACACGTTCTTTGATTCTAGTCATTAGACTCTAGTGACACAGAGTCCATTTCCGAATCACTCATTCTCGGTATACATTTCAAGCAATGTAATTTATCTAACAGCTGTTCAGAGTCAGACCGAAGCATTAGTCACCAAATGACGACAGCAACACACCCTGTAACCTTTAGTGTTATTGCGAGCAAGTGTGTGATATGACGCGCTAAGCTGAGATCAAGAGCGTAAACAGCTGATACTATCTCTGTTAGATAATGTCAAACCAAGAAAACACAATAAAACATGCAGCTTATTTGGACAATGCTTAGAACAAATGACAAAATAAATTCGCAACAATAATCCTTATTTACTTAGGGTTTTTCAAAAATATCCTAGTGATGATGACCGAGGAACAAACAGTTTTCGTTTATAATGTATACGCTTGTGATAAGGTGCAAGATTAAATTTGAGGCAGGTTACGTTGCCATTTCTGCTGGATTTCTGCTCGTTCCTTGTTTTCCTTGCACAAATGCACATGTATTTACTACGGAGTACAGGGATAGGTAGGTATTTATAGAATGAAAGATTATTATGCACACAGTGGTGTGCCTACCAAAAATACCATTATGGAGTACGTTTGTTGTTTTAAAAACACACATTTTAATTATCATATCAGAGACAAAAATAACTTTTTTATGTAAACTTAAAAATAACGATTTAAATGTCAAAACTTGCAATATTTCTGTCAGTCTTCTTTCAATGTATTCATCACAATCATAATACCAAAGAAATCAAGAAACTGTTTGGATTAACAGAGATTGAGATCAAAGATCTTAATAGTACACACAATGCAGAGACTGCAATGGACTTTCAAGCAATTCCTCGCACGGCAGTTTTCCCTAGGTCGTGTTGATACGAACATTTGCTGGCCAAAGCCAGACTACGGGCCTATGGAGGTGATGAGGTCCGATCTCATGAACGGCATCAAGGTGGCTGCTGCGAAGCCGTTGGGTGCTCAAATTGGAGCCTGCACTATTATGTTTCAGGTAATGATTGAGCCAGAAGTCCTTTCTAGTCTACCTACAATAATAATTATGTAGGAGGCACGAAAGGTACTTTCTTGTTATCCTCCGATGACATGCAAGGTGGATATTGGGTAAACATCGTTTTCATTTAATTTTGTAGTAGATATATGCTGGAACATGCTTGAAACTATATAAGTTGTCAGCGAACGCAAGAAAGTTGATGTTGTCTGCACGGAACCTTCGTATTTTACCTACTTTTTAAGCAGTAGATACTCGGCTCTAGTCTCTACCTTCTTTTTACCTCAGAATCTGTATTCTGAGCTTTATACTACCAAATCTAACAATGCTATATTTGGTGCAGTGCGGCGCCGCGCTGTGTTGCTCCTCCGACAGGCAGTCTATAGCGTACACGCTGCGCTGCCCCATCATCATGTTTGCTGACTCTAAGAGACAATGTCATCAAACTTATTTGCAGTCCACTGCTGATTGTAGGCCTATCCAAAGGCTCCCTGCGTTGAGAAAGCGGGTTGATGACCTCGCAAGGATATGAGATATAACACAGGGGAACCCTGCTGGCGATCCCCCCGGATTGTCCCAGTGTCGCTTCTTACGACATCCACGGGAAACTATTTTTAGCCAGCGCTACATAACCGATCTGAAGAATCACCTTTGGTTTCACACGAGAGAGTGATAAATAAGACGAGCAGAGGAAGATCGAAAAAGAGGTGGATGGATTGTGTGAAGCATGATATGGACGAGAACGGAGTGAATGTAGAGTTGACGGCTGATAGGAGTGCGTGGAAGGAGAAGACATATTGCGCCGACCCTACCGAGTGTGGGATAATGGCAGGAGGATGCTGACATTTTGTTTCACACGCTCATCGTCATCATTTGACCTGCTTCGAAGGCCGGGTCCCGGTACGAGGTGGACTCGCAGCTCGGCGCGTCGCACTTCCTGCGCGCGCTGTCCGGCGGCTCGGGCTGCGGCTACACGGCGTTCCTGAAGGGGCGCTCGCTGCAGCAGTGCGGTGCCTCGCTTAGCTGCTCCTCAGACAGGCAATCTATAGCGTACACGCTGCGCTGCCCGATCACTATGTTTGCTGATTTGAAGAATCAGCTTCTTGATGCGGCTGCCAGGTACCCCAACTTGTCTACCGTTAAAAAATATTTATATACAGGATAAAACACTGGTTAGTTTCTCGAGAACCTAATCATCAATCCATCTTCCATCTCAATCAATCCTATCTTATTATGTCACATAAGACTTTAAACTTTCGCGTTGCATTACTCACAAATAGTATTTATCGCGTTTAGTCCCGTTTTAATATTATTTGTTATTATGTCACTGTTATCGCAAAATCCAGAGTTTGTAGGTTCCTTTCCATTTCTGGGCTTATTTATTGGCTATGACCAAAAAACCAACAAGAGAAATGCAACTGGGCTTCCTTAAAATATTCATTTGGGAACCAGTCATATGATGTAACAGGCAAGGAAATACATAGACTGTAAATTGGATTTATCAGGACCCTTTTAGATAGATCAATTATTAAAAAAAAAATTTTTTCTACTGTCGTAATAATTTTCGTAAACTACATCATCTCCCAAGATGCTGTTACCACGACTGGGAAATCGAGGACCGTAGGCAGCTGGTCCGCGACGACCTTCAAAGAATCCCACCAGAGCAGCTGGTGATGGACCTCATCCACGAGGCAGCATTCCGAGGGCCCCTCGCCAACTCCGTCTTCTGCCCTGAAGCCAGGGTCGAGGGTATGACGAAAGAGACCCTGGTGTGCTACGCGCTCGCCAACTTCATATCGGTGAAGTGTTCTGTGGGGAGCGTGGGCGTGCCGTTTGAGGAGATGCTGAAGATGGCGGAGAGGATTGAGCCGCGGCGGGTGAGTTCACTTTTTTAGGAAAGTAAGTAAAAGTAAATACCGAATTCTCGACTGCCTTTAAAGTAGCATAATGCATCAAAAAACTAAACATGTGTATAAACTCATTATGCGGAAAAACCGCGACCGATTTTACGTTCCGTCGTGTTCTTGATATCACAATTTGACCATTGCAGGAGGTGTCTTTGCTGCTTTATTTTTGTGAACCACCACTTAACTGTCACAATTTATATGATGTAGCCTATATGAGGGAATGTTTCTTACATATCGTCGGTTGCCTCTCTAACTGACGTCATAATCAATTTTCCAAGATGATAAAATTGGAGACGATACGATAACTCAGTCAGTTCCAAAAATATGTCAGATACGTCTGTTAGAGAAGCAAGCGACGACGATATTAATAGGTAATGTTATATGCAGGAAAGACCCCCCGACCCTTGCACCATGGTGTCGTGCCCCAAGGCGGGGTACGTGTACCACGACCTCGGGCCCGGCAGCGACACCTGGGTAGCGCTCGCCGTGCCGGGGACAGGCAGCGGCGACCTCGCGTACGATACACATTTTCCTAATGTTTTCTTAGTCAGCAAAGTAGCTTTACACAGTTTCCTTACTAAAGTCGGTTCCTTTAAGAGAGGTGCCCTCAACTCTGAGTTCGAGCTTGAGAGCGAATTGGAGATGCTATTCTCATATAGGCACCGTGCTTAGCGATGACTCTGCTATCACGTGACTCATATTCAAAACTTTTACTCATGTCGGTAATTCTACTGTCAAACCACAGAAAAACACGGTGCCTTATTCTGCCATTCTGATTGAATTGATGATTCTAGTGACTCATATTCGAAACTATTATGCAAAATGTAAAATTTTACAGAAAAGAAATCGGGATTTCAGCGCCTTCTATAGTTTCTGCACGGTGCTATAGAATTATTAATACAAGTCCAAAAAAATCTCTTCAGGTGCCTCCTGAAGCACAACATCATAGCGGCGGCATGCGGCACGGGCGACATGCAGGCGGGCCAGCACGACATGGACCGCACGCCGCAGCCGCCGCTCGGCCTCATGGCGGGCAGCGACGTCTACACGCAGTACAGGGCGTTCAGCCTCTCCTACTGCGACCAGGGCATCTTCGGTGAGTGTCAGGTGTCTCTGAGGCACGACATGCAGGCGGGCCAGCACGACATGGACCGCACGCCGCAGCCGCCGCTCGGCCTCATGGCGGGCAGCGACGTCTACACGCAGTACAGGGCGTTCAGCCTCTCCTACTGCGACCAGGGCATCTTCGGTGAGTGTCAGGTGTCTCTGAGGCACGACATGCAGGCGGGCCAGCACGACATGGACCGCACGCCGCAGCCGCCGCTCGGCCTCATGGCGGGCAGCGACGTCTACACGCAGTACAGGGCGTTCAGCCTCTCCTACTGCGACCAGGGCATCTTCGGTGAGTGTCAGGTGTCTCTGAGGCACGACATGCAGGCGGGCCAGCACGACATGGACCGCACGCCGCAGCCGCCGCTCGGCCTCATGGCGGGCAGCGACGTCTACACGCAGTACAGGGCGTTCAGCCTCTCCTACTGCGACCAGGGCATCTTCGGTGAGTGTCAGGTGTCTCTGAGGCACGACATGCAGGCGGGCCAGCACGACATGGACCGCACGCCGCAGCCGCCGCTCGGCCTCATGGCGGGCAGCGACGTCTACACGCAGTACAGGGCGTTCAGCCTCTCCTACTGCGACCAGGGCATCTTCGGTGAGTGTCAGGTGTCTCTGAGGCACGACATGCAGGCGGGCCAGCACGACATGGACCGCACGCCGCAGCCGCCGCTCGGCCTCATGGCGGGCAGCGACGTCTACACGCAGTACAGGGCGTTCAGCCTCTCCTACTGCGACCAGGGCATCTTCGGTGAGTGTCAGGTGTCTCTGAGGCACGACATGCAGGCGGGCCAGCACGACATGGACCGCACGCCGCAGCCGCCGCTCGGCCTCATGGCGGGCAGCGACGTCTACACGCAGTACAGGGCGTTCAGCCTCTCCTACTGCGACCAGGGCATCTTCGGTGAGTGTCAGGTGTCTCTGAGGCACGACATGCAGGCGGGCCAGCACGACATGGACCGCACGCCGCAGCCGCCGCTCGGCCTCATGGCGGGCAGCGACGTCTACACGCAGTACAGGGCGTTCAGCCTCTCCTACTGCGACCAGGGCATCTTCGGTGAGTGTCAGGTGTCTCTGAGGCACAGCATCATCGCGGCGGCGTGCGGCACGGGCAACATAAAAAAAATATTGCATTTAGTCCCGTTCGAATGTTGTCAGAGAAGGTTTGACTGAGTCCATCATCATAATAATCGACATCAGCCTTTCGCAGTCTACTGCTAGACATAGGCCTCCCTAATCTCTCTCCAATTAGGTACACAACAAATAGGAGAAGATAGTACCCACTTCAGGTGGGCTTCTTGTGATGACGTCATAATCAACGATACCTTCTGAATTGTTATTTGTGATCTGAATTTATATTGCTTTACATATTAAAATTTCTGATAGGCATTCTGGTTAAAACACGTGCGGAGACGGCAATGCAGGCGACCGCATGTGCAGTCGAGTTTCTGTGCAACATCGGTGACCTGACCTTCAAGCAGATTGAGACAGGAAAGCGAAGGCTAAGTGAGTACCAATACCCCTAAATATTTAGTGCACTTAACTTTATCTGTTGTTAAACACGAACAGTCAGGGTTACTGGTGTTTTTACATTTTTGTATTTTTATATCATAGTCTCCATTGGGCTGGCCATTGTCATATAAGGAGAAACAGATATACTTAAATAGTTTTCGTTGTATTTAGGGTTAGGAGATTTACATCCAGCCAAGACGCAACTTTTGCTAGACCAATCTCTGCCGATTTCTTAACACTTTCCCATGTTTTTCCTCCAAATATCAAAGCAGTGTCGTTTGCATACGAAAGTACTTGTCCATTTTCTAGAGCCATCCCACTGAGATGGTTGATGTATATGAGAAATAGCGTCGGATCGGACCTAACTTAACCTACACTTCCTTGCGGAACTCCGTATGCAGTTGTTTCAAAATAAACTCATAATAATTTATTTCCTCTCTACTTTCCAAATTCAGAGGTGAGCCTAGCAATCCACGACGGCGACTGCGTGAAGGTGAGCGAGGGCCTGGCGCTGCAGCTCGCGAACAACCTGCAGCTGGACAGCGCCAAGAACACCATGTGCCTCATCGACCTGATCCCCGCCGACGAGGTCTGCGCCGCTGCTAAAGTCATAGCCAGCAAACGTAAGAGGAGTTTCTTGCCGCTTCTACTCTATAAGTTACCTACTGCTTTTTGAAATCAGTGATAGTGTGTCTGTAAGTAGACACCTACCTTACATGAGTATGTAATTATTATTTTATTTCTTTCCTTCTTGTACGCTTATATTACGCACTTATGATACCGGCTGATTGTACCACCGACTTTGGAAAGTATATTGTATGTCTTGCTAAATTATTGATTGAATTTGGTGTACTAATCAATGGGTCCTCACCAGCCGTTCTAGTGGCTTGCATGCAGAAGGTACTCGCTAAAAATGCAAACTGAAATACTGAATATTATCTAGCATTACTGCATTATTACTTTTGTACAGGTGGGTGCATGGCTATGGCTGTGGTCGGCGATGTGGGCGCAGTACCTCCTGGCACAGAATATTTTTGCGGATAATTTATTTATGAATGACCTTCTTTTTTATTGACCTATACAATTGGTGTTTGATAAATACATTACTTTAGAAATACCTAAATGTTTTATTAGAATGACAACTTTGGGCCGAAATGTGTAATGGACCGGCCGGCACCCAACAGTAAAGCATGCACGGATACTTCTACTGGGCGAACAAGTTATGTGAGTGAGGCTCGCCGTCTTACTATGAAGATCCACGCGAGCCATACCTATAGTAAAAAACACTTCACGAGTCACAAAGTCACAACCTCAAGAAAGTCCCATAATGCCATAATAAATAGGGCTACCATCCGTCCGGGTTTCCCCGGATTTGTCCTAGTTTAGAGGGCGTCCGGGGTGCGTCCGGGCAAAGTAAATACAGAAGTCCGGGGAAGAGACAGAAGTCCGGGGAAGGTTTCATAAGAAGACCGAGCAAAAAAAAAAAGGACGATTTTATGAAGGTGAAGCTATGATGTCCGGCTTTCGGACTGACAGCCCTAATAATAAACCATCGTCGACTCGTCGTGGTCGTGGTTCATCAACTAATTCCTGAAAAAATAAATATCGACGGTGGAAAGCGGAAGTGGCGTATCTCAAAAATTGGCAAAATTTTTTTTTGATGCCATTATGTTAAGAAAAAAATCCCGCGTCGATTGGTGTATGAATCGTCTTTCTACGATGAAAAAAAATTGAGATACGTCAACGATTTTTTTCTAGTTTTTTTACAATTTACTTGACCAATTGCTGTAAATAGTCAAAAAAACGCAACTTTTGGAAAAAAAACAGATACGACAATACTTGATACGGTACGGTAGTACGGTAAACAGTTACAGCACTCTTTTCCTGAGTTCAACATTGATATTGATTGAGATACATCATTTCTGCCGCCGCAAAATCTAACGTTGTCGAACATACAGCAAATAGACCGAACTGACGTGATTACTAATCAAATAGTTACTGCATTTTAAACGTCATAAGAGTAGAGTCTTGTTTCTCACCCGCTGCGTCGCGTGTCCTGCTTACGCCATTTTGATCGCTCGACCTTTGTGCGTTATAGCCGATAGTGAGAAAGCGGAATTGTTAATTCATTTTATGAACTAACCAAAGTAACAAAGAAGAAAAAGTTACATGATAATTTTTTGATTACTTTGAAAAAAATACTGATTTGAACATATTTAATGTAGAAACTAATGAAGCAAAAAAACGATGACAGACTGATTGTTATTAATAGAAGAGAAAATGTCTTCATCATCACCCTAGGGTATGTCTCGGTCACTTTTTCCACGAGCTTCCATAGCCTTGGAGTCCAGGGTCCGCTTTCCTTTGCTTCCTCCTCCACTTCGCACGATCTTCAGCACGACGTCAAGCCAGCATTTCTTGGTCTTCCGGGACCTGGCGGGAGTTGCATGGCGATGCATTTAGTTCACACATTGTTTGCCGGTTTCCGTAAAACATGGCTGTAACAACTTAGGCGACACTCCTGCAGTTTATCTGCGGCTAAGAAGAAGAAGAAGAAGAAGAAGACTACTCGCATCCAGTGCAAAATTTTCATCTCCGTGAATCTCAGCCTTCTTTGACCTCAGTGCCCACCAGATGGTCACGAGAGGAACACAGTCGAAGGCGTTCTGCATGTCCAGGAACAGGAAATGTAGAGGTACGCCTCTGAACGAAGAATACTTTCTTCGTTCTGTACTTATCCATGTAATCATCATCATTATCCTTAGGGCAAAAACAGGGTATATGGTACAGGTCGGTTAAAATGCCCACACTACGAGGACCCATTGCTATCCAGACTTCGATGTGGACGGCATCGTTGGAACCAACTGCTTACCGTGGCGAAGAGCTCTCAGAACTTCATCAGGCGTTATGGGTGGTATATACTAGTCCTTTATTTGGATGAAGATCCGGTGGCTGCACCTCCTTATGCTGCCTCACAGTCACATAAGGCAGCTCGTGGAAATACAAGCGCCATATCTCCTTTACCACGAGGTCCTCGCATAACAGATTGCCACTTGGATCTTTAACACAGCGGCACCTGGAAATATTATCGCCCGTTATCCGAAACCACCGTGAGTACGTCCAAACTCCTCACACCTGTCACACATATGGCCGTTCAGATCGCCTCCCAAAACGATCCCCTGTGAAATCGGGAAGCCACTCAGCACATCTCCAAGTTGGTTCCAGCACCTCACCCTGTCAACATCGCTACAGCCGGCCTGCGGCGCATAAGCTCTCATCGATTGGGGCGTGACTTCATCAATTAGCAACTTAATCACCATCAGCCGATCGCTGCAACGATTAACTTCCAGAATGCTGTTCCGAAACCGCTCAGAGAGCACTACAGCAACCGTGAGTACGTCGGCTAGGTCCCTTACTCGTCCAGTTATTGTGGCAATGTTCCAGGTTGCATAACTGAGCTATTTTCTACGGTTTGGGGCTTGATAGTTCAGCTGTGCACGCCCAGTGCATGGTAGCCCTCGCCCGATTGTCGTAGAAGTTGGGCGAGGCTCCTGCGCGCCGTTTTCAGTCGGCGCCCTGAGCACAACCGTATTTCTTGAAATTCCTACTTTATGATTTGGCAAGTTTTGGCTTTTATGGGGGCGACTGCCGTTTGACCACTCCCCCGTCCCCGGGAGGAAAGCCATTCCCGAGCCTCGTCCATCTTTCAGCAGGGTGCACCACGGGCAGGTGTGGTTGACTTGGTCTTACAAGATGTAAGCGGAGCCCCAAAGCCCAAAATAGTAATAGAAATTGTAAACGTATTGATGCTCTCTTTTGTATTAGCAGAAGAGAAATAAGAACAACATTCAATATTTATGCTAGTAGCATAAAGAAGAAAAATTTTGTCGGACTGATTAAAATAAAAATGTTACAGATTGATCTTTGGGTGTCCTCACATTCTTTAAATTTGAACAAAACATTTCAGAGAAAGATATTTTATTATTAGTACATCTTATTGTACATAAAACATTTCAAATGTAAAAAGTTTTTTATTAAAAGTTCATACAGCTAAAAAGCCCTATAGAGTTTATCTTTTCTTTGAGATACAGCAGATCCGCTGCATGGAAACTGAAGTCTACTTAAACAAGCCATATATTTTACCTCACAGATACGACATTTCTGCTGCTCGATATTTAAACATCAATTGCTGTAACTAGTCGAAAATCAATGAAGCGGTAACTCTAGAATATTCTAATCTTCTTCTTCTCAGTCGTTTCACTCTTGACAGAGCGGTCGTGGTCATGATGAGTCGACATTCTTGGTGGTGCCTGTTGTGACCTTCCTTACGATTTGTCGCCATGTTGTTCTGTCAGCTGACATTCTCAAGCATCGATGTAGGGGATCTCCAACTGCCGATTTTATCTGATCGGCCCATCGCATAGGCGATCTGCCACGCGGTCTGGTTCCTTCAACTTTTCCCTGGACTACCAATCGCTCTATGGAATCATTTCCTCGCCTCGAGACATGACCAAAAAACGTTAAAATATTGGCCCGCACCAAATCGGACAGACGCTGCGTAATGCCAACATCCTGAAGTATGGAAGTGTTTGTACGAAATTCCGTCCATGACACACCCAGCATTCTCCTCCAGCACCACATCTCCAGAGCATCTATTTTCCGTTTCTCCAACTCACGTAATGTCCACGTCTCGGAAGCATATAGAAAAATGGGAAAAACTAGTGTTCTTACAAGCCTGGTCTTAGTGGCTTTAGTTAGATTATGATTTCTCCATAATTTCTTCAGCTTATCCATTGCAGTCCTGGTGATTGCCATGCGCCTCTTGATCTCATCCACACAGCCTCCATTGTTCGAGATTAAAACACCAAGGTATACGTATGATTGGACCACGTCGCAGTTCGCAATCTGAGTCACTTCGGGCGTATTGTTATTCGCGCGGTCTACAATCATCATTTTCGTCTTACTTCTGTTTATCTTCAACCCAAACAAGTGGCTTACGCGTTCCATCCTTAAAAGCAAAGCTTCCATCTGGCGAGAATCAGACGCAAACAGGGTGGTGTCATCAGCGTAACGGAGATTTGCGATTTTGTAGCCCCCAACCACAACTCCATCACTCCAGTCCTCCAGGGTCATTCGCATCACAAGTTCCGTGTAGATGTTAAACAAGAGAGGCGATATTATACACCCTTGGCGAACACCTGCCTTGGGATGGAAATTGTCAGAAATAATGTTGTCTGTCCGCACTGAAGCTGTTCCATCTTCATAAAGACTCCTAAGCAGGTGTACGAGGTGTTTCGGGGTACCCATTTCCAGTAAAGTATTCCACAAAATTGGCCATCTTACAGAGTCAAACGCTTTGGAGAAATCAACAAAGCAAATATAAACCGGCTTGTTAAACTCTCGAGCCTTCTCTATAATCTGGCGAACAATGAGAATCTGCTCACGGGTGCCCTTCCCCTTTACAAATCCAGCCTGTTCGGATGCTATTTCTTTTGACAGATAGGCCTTCAAACGCTCATTGATAAATAATATGCAACATTATTTTGCTGGCGTGACTGATCAGAGCAATAAGGCGGTAGTTGTTACATAACTTTGATGAACCCTTTTTATGTAGAGGAGTGAAAACTGTATGAGCCCATTCATTTGGCCATCTTCCCGTTAACCATATCCTATTGCAGATAGCATGAAAGATCGTTACACCATATTCTCCCAAAGCACTAATGGTCTCAATTGGTATCCCATCTCTGCCCGTTGCTTTGCCCCTCTTAAGGTGTTGTATCGCAGCTTTGACTTCCGACCTAAGAATGTTTGGCTCCAGTTCTTCTCTTTCAGGCTCAGTAGGTATTGAGAACTGCCACTGTGGATCCTCAAACAATGATTGGCAATAATTCCTCCAAGCCTCTGAGATTTGGTCTAATTCAGTGACAACCTGTCCACAGTTGTCCTCGATGGCCCAAGTTTTAGATGGCAGAGATTTTGTAATTAAGCGAATTTTATGGTGGAGGTCCTTGGTTTCATACCTACAAGCGTGGGATTCTATTTCCTCATCAAGTCATTTATTGTAGGTTTGAGGAATTTTAAAGGGACTGTAAGGCACTTGCTCAACAAGTACCTACGCTTTGTTAAATATTATTTTACTTACGTAGGTAACCCACCAAGGAACTGTAGATATTTTAATATTAAAATAAGTACGCTCATTGATTTGAATCATGATAATAATATCTGAGCTGAGTTTCGGACAGCAGACTCAGGCAGTGCTGCCACCTTAGCGCTTTCGGAGTTAGATCTAGCGCTTTTTTGGAACTCTTAGCGCTGAAATTTCAATATTAACTCCTAGCGGAAAATATAGCGCTTTTTTGGCAGACCTAAACTTAGTACTAATGATAATATGATTTTACGCTTTTCATTACTTTAGATTCTAAAATGATGAAAATTTGCATTAAAATTAATAAATATAAAGTTTTTGTCAATTTTGTTTCGATTTTTTGTTTATGAAATCTAGCGGAATCTAGCGCTTTTTTTTTATTTATGCATTCTAGCGGAATCTAGCGCTATTTTCAAGCACTTATAGCGCTTACTGGCTTCAGAGAGGTGGCAGCACTGGACTCAGGTGTCTTCGTTAATTTTTTGACAGCTATTTGTTTTGGTACTTTTCATTTCAGTTTGGTCGCACGCAATAGCGACGAAATAAATTTTATTTTATTCCTATTGCCCAACAACTACAGTTCGCAAGTAATTGGTGGCTTCATAATTAAAATTCAGTCAATATAAATATAAACTATTTACAATGGCCGATGAAGACAAACCTACGCCAAAAAACTGTAGGGTGTGCTCATTATTGAAACCTAAGTTATACAGCGTTGATATTAATTTCAGGCTTCATCTAAAGTTAATTTTTGGACCAAGTGTGAGTACCCATGTCCATATTATGATAAAAATATTATCATCACGTTGTAATTCATATCGCAAATCAATTTTGTCGTTACCCAGGTGTTATTCTTATTGGATTGGTTACATAAGTCGATTAAAGTTTTTATATAATTACAGATAGACGTATTGCTAGGAGTTCCACGCTGTATATGCTTTGAATGTGCAACAGTCATCACCAGGTCCATGAATTTCTGGGATAAAACTGTCAGCACTGAGAAAATACTTAACAATTATTACAAGTGGTAAATACATTCATAAAACTAATTGCCAACTAAGCTCTTTTGGCTTGGCATAAACTTTACCTTATTAACTGGACCAATCATTTGTATAGATCCTCAAACACTTTTTAATTATTTTCAGGCGTATGAGTTAACAAAATGTTAGAATTGATGAACAGAGTAAGGTTTACAGAAATGGTAACCAGTGCGATATTAAAACAAAGAGATAAAATGAATCTAATTTGAATTTATTATCAGGGTACTACTATTATGTGGAAGAAGAAAATACCCTCATATTGAGAACTACTTAAGTTTGTTTTTTCATAAATATACATGACAACTTATCAAATCACAAGATAATGCATTTTATAAATCTTGGCAGTTACACTATGTACCTAACTGAATGTGTAGGCACACAGAGATGAATAATATGAATGAAACATTTTCAAGTTGGGTATCAACAAAAAAATATGTTATCAAAATAATATGCAAATCTGCCTGAGTGAAAGGAAAAGAAAATACTGCAGTCTTGGATACAAGAAGTATCAGGGCAGAATTCTGGAGAGGATTATGCGTTATTGGCTTGGAATGAGAGGTAATTGACTTCCTAAGATAGTTATACTTACTTGATACATACATATCTATGTGTGGAACCTTTGTGTACCAAGATATTAAGTGAATATAATTTTCTGTAATTTTCAGCTGAGCCGCTGATTACTTAACTGACTACAGCTGAGCAAGGCTTGATTGCGAGTCATGTGAGGTGAATCTTAAAAAACCCTCACTTAAAAATGGCTTTGAATAATAGTAAGTGTTTTAAATATTTAAACTGTGTTTATATTATTAAAGGTAACTATATTCATTATTATTTTATATATTACTAGCGGCCGCCCGCGACTCCGCCCGCGTAGATTTCGATTTTCAATAGCCAAGCCTTCCTCGTCAAATGGACTATCCAACACAAAAAGATTTTTTCAAATCGGACCAGTAGTTCCTTAGATTAGCGCGTTCAAACAAACAAACAAACATACAAATTCAACAAACTCTTCAGCTTTATATATTAGTATAGATATATATTTTATTATTTATTTATTTTAATTTTATTTCCCTATATTTCACTGTATACCTCCTATGTATACGCATCATAAATATATTCTTTTATCTTGTAGTGGACTTAAATGACACCTAATGGTTAACTTACTCATAAAGAGTTTTTAGCGTAAAGATTTATTTTATTAAGTTTCAGATATCTTACTTTGTGCAATTTGTTTCAGATGTTAAAAAAGTATGTAAAATTCCGCCTTCATCTTTTGAACAAAACATACAAGATAAATGTTTGTTTTAAAAATACAGATGATTATTAATAATGAGGATTCTTTATTATCAATTAAAGTACACTTGAATCAGAAGGAATAGGTATAATGTGTCTGTGATATTTAACAAACAATGTATAATTCAAGATCAATTTTAAAGAATAAATGTATTTTTTATGTAATAATGTTTGGAACCATTTAATTCCATTTGTTTTATTTTATTGTACCTTCTGAATTTATAATTTTTTTATTTATTAATCTGAGGTCAACACAAAACATAAAAATATACAATTTTCTTGTAGTCAGCTTAGGAAAAATATTAAAAGTAGGTAAATATATATTATGTGGGTACATATTTTATAGCATTTGAAGTGCTTATCTGTATTTAGTTTTTAATTCTTTAATTTTGTATGTTTCATTTTTGTTTCTTCTGTTTTAGTCGGGTTCATCCATATAATTTGTTTGTAAATAATAAAATGAAGTGTTTTCTTAATTCTTCACCAGCTTTCCGCCCGCGGCTTCGCCCGCGTTGATTTCGGTTGTACTGCAAACAATATTTTTGTTTTCCCGCGGGAACAACGAAAGCTTCTGGGGTAAAAACTACTTCTAACTTTACGTCTGCAAATTTTCAAACCAATCGGTTCACTAATTACGGCGTGAAAGCCGAACAAACAAACTAAAAATATTAGAAAGAATGATATTTACTTTTGAAATACGTGGCTGTATGGTTTAATTTTCTTGTGATGACACATTCTTCCATGTAAAAAAAACCATTGTCATCAATGTCATGTCAGAATAGGTCTGATCGGATTTCAGTAATTCTAGATTAATATTTTTTGAATAAAAAGAAGCAGACTTCGGTTATTATATCTAAATTATGTCTTAAAAATTTCCACACATCACCACCATGATGAATACGTTTCAGAACACAATCAAATGTAAGTGATGTTTTGAGGTTATGTTTAGATTTCTATTACATTACAATTCATTGTTATAAAACTTACATTATACGACTTAAATTACAGATCTTAGGCTGGTGAACGTCAAAACTGCGCTAAATACTATAAAAGAATGTCAGCCGCGGCTTATTCCTGTAGAGAAGACTTGTCTTATGTCAAAGGCGAAAACTCTAACATTTGCTCCTAGATCCATAGGCGTAGAGATTACTGACAAGCGCATTCAAGACAGAATCAGACAGGATCCTATTCCCTACATACCTATAGTTAATCCTAGGTCGATCTTGCCGCTGATTGACAGTAACTGGCGAAAGGATGAGATTGGCCTGCCGACTCCGGTCAATGATGAGATTCAGGCGGCGCGGCTGATTGTGATCAGGCGGAAGAAGATGAAGAAGCACCAGCGGAGGAAGCTTTGGAAGAGGATGAGGCACCGCTGGGCTAGGGTAAGAGGAATTTTGAGCTAATTATTGAAAACTAACGGCTGCTGTTTTTATAGTCCATTCATGTAGACCTCTGCAAGGCACTTATAAATCGGCAAATATAATTAGCACAATTGAAGGATAGAATTATATAATCTTGCATCATTTTAACATTAACATCTTCATTTTTGATTTTTTTTATTTGTAAACTATCATAAGTTCAACTGATTTCATATTTAAATAATATCAACAAGAGGTTGTAATAATATTTGACCCATTAGAAAAATATGAATTGACAACTTTTTAATATGAATTGACTGAAATCCAACAGGATTTCAATATCTGTGCTTCAAAGTATTAAATTACAGCTTAAAGCCTTCCTTGACAAATGGACTATAAAAAAATAAATATTTTTTCAATAACAACTAGTAGTTTCTGACATTAGCGTGTTGAAACAAATAAACAGCTTTAATAAATTAGTATATATATAGATGTCAATTCATATTTTTCTAATGGATCAAATATTATTACAACCTCTTGTTGATATTATTTAGATGTGAAATCAGTTGAACTCATGATAGTTTACAAATAAAAAAAAATCAAAAATGAAGATGTTAGTGTTTAGGTTTAGGTTTAGGTTATCCGGGGAGTTTTCCGCGCTTAACCAAAAAGATGTTAGTGTTAAAATAATGCAAGATTATATAATTCTATCCTTCTATTGTGCTTATTATTTTTGCCGATTTATAAGTGCCTTGCAGAGAAGCCTACATGAATAAAGTATATATTGATTTTCATTTTGAACATTTTTGTCTCCAGGTGAAGCAGCGCAGGCGTCAAGTCAAAGAGAAAATCTTCCAGAACAGTCTCCTAGCCATGGTGAAGGAAGCCAATGAATTCTCTGCAGAGAAGTACGTAGCGGATAAAATAGAGAAAGCTAACTACACCCCGCTGCCGACCAGGTGGCGCCACAAGCGATTGCCAGAGTTCATCATCCGGCAGTTGATGGGAATCGATAAGAAGATTAATTACAAACACACTGATAAATATAAGGCTTAATGTTAATTGTGTGATGGTTAAGGTTACCGATACATAAGTAATAGAAACACTTGCTTTCTACTTATTAATTTTGTTTTCGAATTATGCTTAGACAAAACTTTAGTCATGAAGGAAAGTAAGAGAATAAATATTGTAATGTGTAACATTTTTACTCTTTAAAAAAAACTATGTGCTGGGTCAGGCTGGGTGGTCAGTTGACTAATTATAACAGTGGGAGTGTCATTTGTTTTTCTCTCAATATTATTTAATGTAGATAGGAAAGGCTAAAAAATAAAAGATAATAAAAGGGTGGTTAAGATAATAAATTCCTGATCTTTTTTTGACTGAACTAAACTAAAGTTAATTTGCAAGATAACCACCCGAGGGCGCCACAGAGCCATTCTTATTTTGTAAAGCCGTGTACATTATTTTCATTAAGTAGGCCGTTTGTGTTGTTTTTATTGCGCATTATCGGTAACTTTAGTCATAACATCGGAGTTTTCCGGAATTCGTAGAGGAAATAGAGCGTTAAAGAAACAAAAAGTTGTTTTATTTGGGTTTGTCAAGTAATTGATTCTATAATTACTATCTTTTGCAACGTTTTACCCCATATTCCAGAACAAGGAGAGATACTGAGTGTGAATTACCGCTACAATTTATAACATGATTAATATTTATTCAGTAAACTGTGTTTTGTTTTTTCTATTTTTTTGTAAGGGATATACCTACAATTGTTATTTTTTTTTGCCTAGCAAGGCGAATTCGTATATCCAATGCTTTATCCAGTGTCAGTCTATTTAATGAAAATTAATAATAAACCTACTCATTGTATTTACATGAATAAATTATGTATACAAATTATCTTCTTACACAAGATAAGCCTTGAAAACAGATAAATCCCATTAATCAGTGCCAACAGGGCGTCGAATATTAATTAAGAGTTTTCATGAAGCAAAAAGAATAACAATCGGTGGTCTCAAACTTCGGAATAGAAATTATTATTAAGATGAGGTTAATAGGTACTGGTTTAGTTCTAGTGTATTTTTTGTGTAGGTAGGCTACTACCTACCCAACAACATAATACTCTCTTTGTTTCACTAATTAATTAATTCAATAATACATAATTATGCTATGTCATCATATAAATAGCTCGATGGCGCAGTGGTGAGCGCGCTCGATCTGCTATTGCTAAGGTTAAGCAACATTCGCCTGGCCAGTCATAGGATGGGTGACCGAAAAATTTAATCTAAAAAAGGCACGTTATAGCCCGACAAAATTCGGTAAACGTTGGGTACCTCCTGTAAATGTTATCCGAACAACAAGGCAGTGCCAGTCATTGATATCTTTGGCATTACAAAAGAAAAAAAACCGGCCAAGAGCGTGTCGGACACGCCCATGAAAGGGTTCCGTAGCTAAAAGATGGCCCAACCGCTTAAGACACCATTTAGTAAGGGCAACTGCACGTCATAAGTTGGTCGAGTTGTATAAAAATAACTATGTATGATACAGAGTTCGCTATAGTTTTCGTTGGAAGTACTTACTTGGAGGTATACAGGACATTTTTTTCAGAATAATTATAATAGTATTTCAAAAGTTAAGGGGGGGGGGGACGCTCTTATTTTAACTTTGTATTAATATATCTCGAGACTGGGGTGTTTGATCCACATGGTTTCAAGGCAAGTTTTATTGTATTTAAAAATACCTTTTTAACGACACCCCACACGATGGGGTAAGTCGATTTTATTTTTTCGAATTTACTTTTCGATGTATGGGAGGGGGGTAAAAAATAATTATTTTTCGATTATTTTAAAAACCAATTCTTGAATTTTCATTATGCATCTCTCCACCAATTTTCGTGGCAACCGGTTCAGAAACGGCAGAGAACGAGCCAGGACAGACAGACAGACATGACGAAACTATAAGGGTTCCGTTTTTGCCATTTGGCTACGGAACCCTAAAAAATGATTTTCTGATGTCAAGATTCCATAAAAAAAATTATTGCGAATACTTTTGGGGGTTCATAACACAACCAATAAAAAAAAAAAGTATATGGCCATAAAATACAGATTGTGTCCTTTTTTTCAGTAGGTAGGTTAGCAATACTTGAGAGGTAGAACATCATGCTGGCAGTGCAGCGGAGGTAATTAAAAAAAATATATTAATGACGTTTTTAAAAAAAAGGCGCGACATCAGTTTTTTTTTGCTATTGTATTGATTGTTATTTTGTTGTGTGTTTAAAAGTTTTAACAAAAGTAACTAAATAAATACCACCTATAATATCACAAATTAATTATAAGTTGACTGTGGGTAGATTGGATTTTCTTGTAACCAGTTGTCACGTCATGTTAAGTTGTCGCGAACGCGCTGCGCTGCGTTGGACAATTATCAAATCATGGACAATCTATAGGTTAAATATTTAATTTAAAAGGATAAAATATTCTTTGTGATGTGAGTGATGCGAGTGGCGTGAGTGTTTTCAAATTATTGTTACCCATAATTTGCTCAAAAGATACATGTAACATTTTAGTCATTGTGTACCTTTGTATGTGTATGTGTATGTGAATCTGCGACTTATCCGGGAGAAAGACTGGATGCCCAGCGGCTTCTTTGTCAAACGGTGTATTCGCGAGATCGTGCAGAAGAAGTCAGGTAAGTAGTTTTTGATTTAAAACATTATTACCTACCTACGAGTATATCCATAGTTATTCCCACGCAATGAAAATGTGAGTCAGAAGTTTTTCTACTGTTAGATACGCCCGACATCTAAAAATTGCGTGGCGTGACTTTGATTTACATAGCGAGCGTTTGTTACTAAGGTTATTACACGATGTGAAGCGACCGTCGCTTTACATTGCAGGGGGCTTACTGCCAGCCGTTATAGCAGGACGGATTCCAGTGAGTAAGAGAGATGCCGCTTTACATCATGTAAAGCGACATCCCTTTTACTCACTGGAATCCGTCCTGCTATAACGGCTGGCAGTAAACCCCAGGTCTTGTGTCAGAGCGGGTCGAGTTATGGCGAGGCGAGGACATAACCACCTTACTATTAAAATAAATGTTATAGGTCTAGTCATCTACACAGCTGGTGTATAAAATCTTTCATTAATCTGAGTGAGATACTGTATAATAAAATAAGCGTATTACAATCACTTTTAATCGCTTCGAAAGGCATGGCACTTACGGGCGAGAAGAATCGGCAAGAAACGCGACAGTTGCTCTTTTTAACTGACTTAGGAGTGTTCGCAATTCGACCGGTACCTATATTTTGTTTTCAAACGCCAAATTTTCATTTACAATGTTATTAATATAAACGACGTTATTTAAAAAATAAAAATCTCATATGACAACAACATGTGCAGAGAGTCATGAAAATGTCATGAGTGATGGAGTGGACCACGTCTATGCTTAATGTTCTTAGGCACGTTTTGTCTCCTATTTTGCTGAACTATCCCAACATCCCGTAGTCTTACCAAGACGCCGTTCGAGATGAAACCCCAACCCGGCTAATGTTGTTTTAATTCGAGCACTTGCGGTCGTGATGAATGCGGCGAAATTAAACATTTAATGCGATGCTCGAGCGGTCGCCTAATTGAGGAAAAGCGTGGCCCGGGCCTGTTCCGAGCCTGTATTCAATATTAATATAACTCATCCATCATCGTCATTTGTATAGCTCGATGAACCTCTCAAAATCTCGTGACGAACTCTCAGGACCGTATCTAATCCGTAATATAACTAAGCTAAAAGATTTTACTTGTGTTGTGTAGTAAGTAGTTAGGTATTTAGTCTCTTATTTCTGATGCGATGGTTTACTTCTACATTGTAGTTCCATCACGTACGATATTCAAATTACAAATCGTAAACGGGAATTGATTCCTTAACTATGTAACCTATACTTACCTATATAGAATACCGGCGTTTTACTTTGCCTAGAAGAAATTAAAACGGTCACTTGTTGAAAACAAAAATGTCATTAATTTTTTGGTAGTATTTTTTATACGCAGGTAAACAGGAAAATCGCTAGAAGGATGATGATGTAAGTAGCATTTTTATTAAATATTTACCAAACAATAGATTGCTGCAAAAAAATAGAATTCATGTTGAGAGATACTTTGAAAGGGGAACATGAAAGAATAGCTTTTGTGCTCGCATTAATTGATTAATGCTCACTTTGATCAGTCACCGGGCCAACGACTGCCTTCCGTGAATGCTCGCCAATAAAGAGTTCCGTTGCATGTTTTAGAAATAAATATTGAAGGTTCTGCTCCTGGAAGTTTTTCTGTTTCTACGAGATTGCGGTCAAAATTCCTATGTCAAAATGTAAATGTTACGAAGAACTATGTTTTGTCATGTGCATTGTGCATTTTGATTATAATTAGTAATGCTAAGATATCACAATTTCGATCTTTGTTAGAAGAATGCCACACATATCCTAGTTGTTCAATATCAGGACGAGGTTAAACCACTAAAAAATTACATTACAATAGGACTTTCGTTACAATTTTAAGCTAAGAGAGAGAGAGTGAGTGATCGAAGGAGCTTAAAAAAACGTTAAAGCTTAACGCGAAAGAATCACAGTATTCATTTATGTTAGGTACTATGTTATATTGTTCTGTAGCAAGGGTCAGCGAGCCTGGCTGGAAGGGACGTCCCTTTATGTTTATTAGGAGTAAATAAATTGCCGGAATACGTTACGGGGACCTTCTGTCGGCGCTTGATAAATGTTATTTTTCTTTATGGAGGTGTGAAATATTTAGGTCGTGTCATAAATAAAATAGTTTACGTACGATCGTAACATGTCACTCGGAGCAGTCGCGGTAATTGAATTGAACGAAAAACATGAAAGAAATGTTGTGCAAACAGTCTCGAGTTTTTGCTATTTTTACATTTCTTCAAAGGTAATTATTATATTTTTCGGTAAGCTATCTCTCTATTTGGGCCATTATCCACTAACTCGAAAATCGTCCATACAAGACTGTCCTAAGCAAATTTTATTAAATATTGAGAATATCTGTCACTACAAAGTAAGGCAATAATATATCTAATTTATATATTAAAAAAGCCCACGCACTTTCCTCTCGGTTTTTGAGTTTTGGAGGGTTTTGTGTAAAATTGTGACAGAGGACTGTTGTAACCAAACAGAGGACTGTTTTTATGAACAAAAACTAGCATTTTTGTTTGTTAAAATAATAAAGTTTTTATTTTTTATGAGCAGTTACGATATGTATTGATGACTTTAATAATTAACGAGTTCTTCATTTTATTTCTGTCGATTTTAATGGCGCCATACATCCTATATTGATCCAATAGAATCAGGTGAATTTTCCTTCCTAAAATTATTCGTTATTTCTGTCATGGCTCTTTTTTTGGCGAGATTTGCAACAGTGCTCTTCCCAAGTCCTTTTACCACCCTTATGCTCGCGATGACTCATATCCGTATGCAATTTTCTGGAAACTTTTTAATTTTGTTTTTTTTTTTGTTTTTTCTGTCATTTTTTCAATAATGCTTCTTGATTTTGATTGTGAATATTTAGTTGTAAATATCTCAAGCGTTTTTGTTCTAATACTTCTTCATTTTTTTTAAACCGGAGTTTTAGTTTTTTTTTTTTCAAAATCCTCTATTATCGATCTATTACCTCATTACTCTACAAAATAAGGATGTATTATTAACGTTGATGCAGATTGACGCGCTGTTTAGCATGTAAGTCCGTAAAAAACTTAAAAAACCAGTGTCCTTTGCAATGACATGACAGAGGACTGTTGCACAGAGGACTGTTGTTTTCACTAAAAAACAAAATAACACAAAATAATAGAAAACGTATCACAATTGAAAAACAGATTTGAATACATACTTGTTTATAAACTATTATAAACAAATAATATTAAAAAAAACTCTTAAAATAGGAAAACAAATACTCGACAGAGGACTGTTCCTACTATCTGCCGAGACGCGTGGTTCACTAACAAATGTGGTGCTGCCCCTGAAAAAAATGGCAGCAGTCTGTTTTGCTAAACAACCAAAAGAACTACACACCGGTTGCTTTCTATTTTACAATCGTAATGTTTCAGATCAATATCCGAAGTTAATTTTACACTGGATTCAATTATTGACAGAGGACTGTTTTAAAAATTTCAGGACAGCCTTTGATCCTCTTTATTTGGATAAATTTCTATTATAGACTAATAATTTATAGTTAAAAAAGATGCTTACAGACTTATTAAACTAAATGATTTTTATTAATTTTATGGATGGCAAAGTTTTTAATATATAGGTATCAATGCTAGTGATTCTGGAAATCGGACATGACAGAGGACTGTTTTTTGAGGTGTTGAACATTTATTTTCTCGAAAACTATATATTTTATTTCTAAATAAGCGATGGTAAACCAAGAATACCAAATTTATGTTAGTTCTAACCCAACAATAAAAATATATAATAGAATTATCTACCTTTTAATTGCTTAGGACATCGATTTACCAGTTAGTGGATAATGGCCCATTTATAGACTGAGTAAAGACACTTGCACAGGTAAATATAATATTCTTCTTATTTCTATATTTAGTTACAGGTGAAACATATTTTTCTGCAGATTTTTGTTCCCTAACTACCTATTTCATTTTTTTTGTGATACCTTGACTGTTACTTTGATGATCCGCTTGGTGTAGGTAATGGTCAAGAAATTTACTATTAGTCCAAGCCATACTCTTTCTCGATACAAATCCCACACAGCTAATTTGCATCAAAAAACCGAGCCAAGTTAAGTATTTTTAAAACTGTCCATCTCAGCGTTCGCGTGTAAGTTTCAAAAGCAACTGTCCTTTATCAGGGCGTCAAGCGCGCCAACTTCGGACATTACGCGCCGGCCCGCTGTCTTACTACGTTAATTAATAATGCAGGCAGTGCATCGTTAATTTCGTCCGCCCGCTGAACTTGGCTGTTGTTTTACGTTTACATTATGCAGGACTTATCGACCTAGTCGCGAAATTGTATTCTTTTGTAGTACTTATGAGGTTTTCCGTGATACAGTCATATGCAAATATGAACTCGCTGAAAACTTTAGATAAAACTTCTTATGAAAGTGTTGTGTAATGTTGCGGTGCTTAGCGTAAACGAGTATTGAACCCAACACATTGAAATTAAAATCAAGCACTTATACCTACTATAAAACCAACGAAGCGTTTTACTTAATCAAAGCAAAGCCGCCAAAAGAAAAATCCCGAAAAACCGTTAAGGTAATTAATATTTTCCTTAAACTTTTCCTTCCTTAAATACAATTTAAAAGTCCATAAGACGATAAAAGCGTGGACTTTCCGATCGCGGTCTTATCGTCAATTTGGGCGCATAACTCGTGCCACAGGGCTGTAAAAAGGGGTTAGGTCCGCTTTACTGCGGGAGGATAAAAATGTCCAATTTATATAGCGCAGACATTTACCAGATTGACTATGCCGGGCTACCTGGCTTTGAGGCTTTATCCGATGTAATCAAACCCAGTTTCTGCTGAGGTTTCTGCTGAGAATCGAGCTGGAAATGTTTCGTAGTAGAAGAGGAAGAGAGCAAATAATAATGCCAAGTTGGGAAGGGTATGTGGTTCAAAAGGCAGGTAACGCATCAGCGACTCTGGTGGGGTTTTTGATTCAAAAATCATTTGAAATCTTGTTTTCGTAACAAAAATGCAGGTTGGATCATGAACACGGGCTGTGTTCAGAAAAATCGAGACTAGTTTTGTCCAATCCAGGACCTCGAGAACAAGGCCCGGTACTTAAACCACTAGACCATTGAGGTGGTACACAATTAAACATCGCGTCCCGTTAAATAAAATTAGTTGTATGTCAGGTGGACATTTACCCCTTACCACAAGCAGTACAGCGGTGAGTGAATTCCCGCAAAACTCTGTAATGAGATTTCGGATTTATCTAAGAGGAGCTTTCGAGAATCACTTAGGGATATATCCATGCAGAGATGCGAGTGATTACTCGGCCCTTTATGCTTCGTGCTCGTCTTTTGTGAGGGAAAACGCTTCCCAGATCTCATTGAATGTTATAAAAAGGGTTCCATAAGATATTCAATTAGATTGTAAAGAATTATCCATTGGATTTACAAGCCGTGGTAAATAAATATAAATGGCAGTCGTTCCGTTGCCTGTTACGATGGTTTACGTTGTATTTCAATATTACTTCGCAAGTTTGTTTGTTTGGATTTTTATCCGTCAATCACGCCGAAACTACAGTTGAAATAGGGTACACGGGCAGGGTATGGGCTGACTTAGTTCTAGGATACAACAGGAATCTTTATAACACTTGCAAAGTATAAAGTTACAAGTTACAAACTCCGTATAAAGCGATCAGTACTTCGGGTCGGCGACATTTCCGCTCCGTACAAAACATAACATTTATTTAGACTTTGTAAATCTGTCGCGAAACGTATTATTACTGTCGTAACGATAAAAATTGGCCAAGTGCGAGTCGGACTCCCGCACTGAGGGTTCCGTACAAATGCTATTTTTGACGTATAAAAAAAACTACTGAATAGATTTCGTTCGAACCAATTTTCGTTGGTAGTTTTTATGGTAATGTACATTATATATTTATTTCAGTTTTATCATCCCCTTATTTTAGAAGTTAGAGGGGGGGGACACACATTTTTCCACTTTGGAAGGGTCTGTCACGCAAAGTATTCACTTTAGAAAAAAATGATGTTAGAAACCTCAATATTATTTTAAAAGACCTATCTATAGATACCCCACACGTATATGTTCAATGAAAAAAAATATTTTCAGTTTCAGTTCTAAATATGGGGACCCCCCATTTTTTCTATTTTTTTTCTATTTTCGTGTGAAAACCTTGTTGCGGTTCACAGAATACATCTACTCACCAAGTTTCAACAGTATAGTACTTATAGTTTCGGAAAAAAGTGGCTGTGACAGACTGGCGGACAGACAGACAGACAGACAGACAGACAGACATGACGAATCTATAAGGGTTCCGTTTTTTTGCCATTTGGCTACGGAACCCTAAAAACAGGGGCATTACACAAAGAAGCAGCAGACAGCGTAAGCGATGTGTGTAATAAATAAGGCGTTTGTCCGTCACCCGGCGGCGGAGACATATCGGCGCGATTTGCTTAGCGATAGACAATGATCTTGAGTGAAAGCTGCGCTTACTGCGACCTCGAACAGGGTCCACACGGCCCTTTTTACCCAACTGCGAAGGAAAAGTGAGTATTTTAACCAAAGTCAATGAACATTTCTAAATAACATGTGTCTATTGGAGTAATAATCGTACTTTGGGCACACTGACGACTAATGTACCTATAAATAAAAACTAATAGATTATCCCCCTTTATTTGACGATTGCTTTCATGTTAAAATGACTCGTATCTCAAAGGATTGTTATTATCAAGCTGAATATCAATAGTTTTAAATCATTAATTATTTAGATTACTTTTGGTATTCGTCGAGTAAAGACATTGCTATCCAACTATGGTTAAGTTAGTTTTTAGTCACTAAGCTTTGTGTTTCTCTTTTTACCTAGAAAGTTTTAGATCCTTAATGTAGGTATTCGCGTTTTGTAGGTATACATTTATAAAATAATTCGCAACATTGTAGCAAGATGGCGGCGTAAACGCTCAAACGTAATTTCCGATCGCGTCGAGTTTACGGCGCGGCTAAATTGTTGCGCGGTTGATCTCAACTTCGCGAGCGGTTAGCTAGCTCCGCGTGTATTGAGTTAGAATTTACGCACTTACTTTGATCAATGGAATTAATAGAATGTATTTATATTCATTTGCCACGGTACGACTAAGAAAATGGGTTGAAAAACAAATGGATGACATGCGGGTGTAACGACACGCTTGGTGTAGTGGTCAAAAAGTAGACTTCTAGACCAAGAGGTCGCGGGTTCGATCCCCGCATGTCTGAACATGCATGCATGAACATAATTATGCATGAACATGTCTCTTTGTTCCCGTTTGTATGTTATTTTATTTATTTAATATTTAAGTATATTTATAATACCACTGTTGATTCTGATAAGCTACAAGACTTAACTCGGAGTCAGATCAATGTACGTACCTATGTATTAAGAAATTCGCCATGAAGAAAGTTGACGAAGGTTGAACCTTAATAATTAACTTAACAACAAACATGGCATTTATTCATAAGGGTAGACCAATCTATTAGCCGCAAAAGACTTTCTACATGAACGCGTTAAAATTTCTCTACAGTAGTGACTTTTGATTATAATGTCAATGCTTCGGACTCCACGCGTTTCCCATACGGATGGTTAAATGACCGCTACACTGTAGTAGTCAGCCTCTTCGGGAGTCCCACATAACATAACCTTTATCGCCCAACAGAGAAGAGTAACCTACGCGTAAATGCATTTCCCGACGTAAAAATTACCATTAAATCTGTAATAAATTCATGCACCGTAAAATATAACCTAAATAAATATAAACATCCCAACATACACAACAAACACAAATTCATTACATGGATGTTTGTCAAGGGTGTAAACCCAATTTCATATGATTTTATATAAGAAAGGTTTAATTTGAGTTTGTGTTTGTCTTGTTAATATTAGAATCCGCCGGTTTGTTGTTAATAAGTTTAATAGAAAAATTGTTTTTGCTTTTATATAAAAAAATGTGTGTACACATAATCTTCTTCTTCTTCTTCTTCTTCTTCTATATCTATAAAACTCAAAGGTGACTGACTGACATAGTGATCTATCAACGCACAGCCCAAACCACTGGACGGATCGGGCTGAAATTTGGCATGCAGGTAGATGTTATGACGTAGGCATCCGCTAAGAAGGGATTTTGAATAATTCAACCCCTAAGGGGGTAAAAAAGGGGATGAACGTCAGTATGAAACTTTGTCATTTTCAAACCGATCGGGCTGAGACTTTGCATGAATAAAGCTTCTATAACGAAAGCATCGCCTAAACATTAATATTGATAAATTCCAACCCCCAAGGGGGTAAAATAGGGGATGAACGTTAGTTTGAAACTTTGTCATTTTTAAACCGATCGGGTTGAGACTTTGCATGCATAAAGCTACTATGACGTAGGCATCGCCTAAGAAATGATATTGATAAATTCCAACCCCAAGGGGGTCAAATAGGGGAGGAACGAAAGTATGAAACTTTGTCATTTTTTAACCAATCGGGCTGAGACTTTTGCATTCATAAAGACAATATGACGTAAGCTTCCCTTTTAAAGAATATTCGAAAATTCCACTTTTAACGAGATAAAATAAATGAAGAAACCGAAATCCACGCGGACGAAGTCGCGGGCGCCCGCTAGTCCTCTATAATTTGTTGAATCCTAAGAAATCAGCTAAAGCCGTTGATTTTCAAGACGACTCAAAATGATGTAGAATTTTAATATTGTGCATTATTTTGGTCGATTGTTGTTAAAATTGTCGATACGCGCTCACTAAACTTAACTAGGAAGAAAACAATAAAATTATAATATAATAAAACTATAGTCCATTTCACTTTGGATGATCCAGGTGACAGTTGACGGTTCAACGAAAAATCGACACTATTCTAAAGCATTAAGAATCATATTTTGAACAGCTCACCATTGCCTTGAAATAATAGGTGTACCTGTCACAGAGATCAGAGAGTGTTTGTAGTAAGTAAAACATTTGTTAAATTTAAATCCTTTAAAAAAGGAAACATCTTGACGAAAATAACTTTTTTATGCCTGTCCACAAAAACGGTGGACATTTTGCGTCGTCTTGGGTCTAGAGAAATTCCCGTCGCGGGCCAAAACGAATGATTGCGATGTTCATTTCCTCCCGCGAGTTATTTCCGTGGCATTGTAAGCGTAAATGTATTTACCAACAATCCGACGTGGCCGGAACAACGGCAATCGATATCGTCGCATCCATCCGGGGCAAGGTCGTGATATATGGATACTCTAGATATGATCGGTACCAGCCTTCCACCAACGGTTTCACGACACCGCGATTACTCGTATCTCATGAGAATATTTATTATTATTTTAAAGTGAAACGTACCAATTACACGAATATTGTTTTAGTGTAAAAACAATAGTCTTTGTTTATAATACCTACTATACTTTATGTATAATATAAAATATTATACCATTCCAAATAAAACCGATTAAAAAGTAAGTTAATTATCCTCATAGTTCAAGACACTCAGTTATGTAGGCGCGGTTGCAACAGCTTTCCTATTGATTTATGCGTCTCTTTTTGGTAAAACATAACATTTTGCTCTTCACTTCGTTTGAAATTACATAAATTAAGAAATTTGATTAGAAAAAAAATGGAGGAGACACTAGCAAACCACTCATTAAAATTGCCAAGAGAGTTGTTGTGTGTTTCATTTCTTACAATGATCATCACGATCCTCAGTAATGCGGAATCCTCAAGAATAACAACTCAAGGAGGAGGAATTATCAATAAATAAATAAGTTGATCTTAAAAATTGGCAAATCTATAAATTCTGCTAAGAGGACATTACGTTTGGTTGGATGGAACAGAGCAGACTATACGTAACTTGGGAAATAATTCACCGCTCTATGATGATGTACGGGAAAACTTTTTATAAATCCCCTGGTGGACTTCAGCTTTAGAGAGCGGGCTGAGTGAAATGCATCTGTAAGATTTAAAGCTGTTTTACTATGTTACCACAACAATAGATAGTTTAATATAGGTGTGTAAAGCAAGTTAACCGAATAACATAAATTTTCTTTTGGAAGATATCTAGAATTTGTTTGGCTAGACATTTTGTGCACTTCTTCACTATAAATAATGTGAATCAATGGAATTAGTCATTAGTGGGTATAGGATTGATAGTCGTTGTTTTATCTACTTAGACTTATTGTATAGGCTAATACGAGTTACTACTGGTACCTATACCAATTTTCAAATTCGGCGAATGACAGTTTTTGGGTAGAAAATTGGTTTTCGCAGACACGCAGTAAACCAGGAAGATAGGATACCCAGTGGCTCCTAAAAATATTGTTTAAAACAAGACGAAATTTCTCACAGCGTCAAAGTTGAAATTCGTTTATTAAGAGGCTTTCGCAAACTGTTATGAAAGTCAAATGAAGCGGCGACGCCTTCCGAAACTCCGCGGACTTTTTCTTCCATTTTGTTTTCAGATTTTTTTCGGTGTGCATTTTTTTTATTAAAATTTCCGGCAAATTGGCTGCAGTTGAGACCGCTGATGTTATCTTGTTTTTTCTCTCGTCCCTCTCCTGACATTTTTTACTGTGAAGGTCGTGGATAATTTGTTAAGTAGGTCTATTTTAATCCCTGCACCCTCATAATAATTGTTATGATGACAAATGATTTCAATAAAGTTTAAAATCATTGATCATCACAATGTTGCCATGCTATGTATAAATATCATTTGTTTTTAATAACCAAAGTTTTATTTAGCTCTAAATTACATTATATGAATGGTTGTCATTTAATTTTGTGACAATAAATTCCTCGCGTATAAAATATTTGGGGGGGGGAACGGGGATATTGTTTCAGTTGGTGTGAGTCTCAAATATCGTATTTGAGACTCGGGCAGACAGAAAACGGTATCTCTATTTCCGAGTCCACACCTCCAAGCGGTCCCTCCTGGTAACTGGAGGGCACCAGCGATACACTGCATAAGTGTGTATTGCTGGTGCTCTCTAGGCTAACGTGGACAGGAAGAAAACTCGCCAAGATGCACTGGCCAGCATGGCGTTTTATGGCTAAAAACCCTCCAATGAAGAACGCAAGAAATTACAATAAGCGAGTTATAGTCGAAACAATTGAACGTTTTAAGGGTCCAAAGGTATTTAGAAGAATAACCAAAACGGGAAAAGATCAGATCGCGCAATTGAAAAATAGTGAAGGCTCTCTAATTACTGATCGCGACCAACTGTTGGAAGTGGTGGAGGAATTTTATGAAAAATTGTATGCGTCAACAGCAACATCTAGGCCTACTGATAATGACCGTAGAGCAGACCCTGTAGAGCATCAAACCACAGAGAAGATACCACGTATTTTACCCAGTGAAATAGAATGGGCGTTAAGCAAAATGAAGACTGGAAAAGCCCCAGGTGAAGACGGAATCTCGGTGGAAATGATGCGAGCTGGTGGGAAACCGGTTATTGGAGTCCTAACTGTTCTGTTTAATAACATTTTGGAGAATTCTCATACGCCTCAGACGTGGAAAAACGCGATCGTAAATATATTGTTTAAAAAGGGTGATCACAGAAGTCTCGCGAACTATCGTCCCATTAGCCTTCTTTCTCAGGTACATAAATTATTTACAAAAGTCTTGTGCAACCGCCTAACTCGTGAGCTTGATGAGTACCAACCTATCGAACAGGCTGGTTTTCGGGGAGGATACTCAACAATGGACCACCTTCACACCGTGAAGCAACTGATGGAGAAGTGTCAAGAATTTCGCCAACCCTTATTCATAGCCTTTATAGACTACGAAAAGGCTTTTGATAGTGTTGAGCACTGGGCTGTGTTTAATTCTCTACGTCGGTGCCATATTGATGAACGGTATGTGAATATCCTCCAGGAGCTATACAGATCTGCGACGCTTCAGGTACGATTACACACACTTACGAAGCATGTCCCCGTGAGGAGGGGAGTGCGGCAGGGCGATACCATTTCCCCAAAGTTATTTACAGCAGTCCTGGAAGATATTTTTAAGGTATTACCATGGGAGGGTAAGGGAATTAATATCAATGGTGTCTTCTTGTCGCATCTTCGCTTTGCGGACGATTTAGTGTTGTTTGCCAAATCGGCACAAGACCTAAGTGGTATGCTCTTGGAGCTTCGTGATGCCTCACTACAGATAGGCCTCAGGATGAACATGTCCAAGACTAAAATTATGGCAAACATGCCGAACCCTGGCAAGTTAATCGCCTGTGACGGCACACAATTTGACGTAGTAGACAGCTACATATATCTTGGACATCGTTTATCCTTTGGCAAAGACCATCAAGAGAAGGAGATCTCCAGGAGGATTCAGCTGGGCTGGGCTGCATTTGGTAGGCTCGAAGACGTTCTTAGGAACAGAAGGATTCCACAGTGCCTAAAGACCAGACTTTATAACCAATGTGTCCTGCCTACAATGACATACGGAGCCGAAACATGGGTGCTGACCAAAGACATCCGGCACAGAATACAGGTTGCTCAACGTGCAATGGAGCGCGCCATGCTAGGCATTCGTCTTACCGATCGCGTCCCAAATGTCGAAATCCGACGTGCAACCAGAGTGGCAGACATTGGGGTGCGATGTGCTTCACTCAAATGGCAGTGGGCGGGACACTTGGCTCGATGTAGTGACGGCAGATGGACCAAAAGCCTTACCGAGTGGTGGCCCAGGTTTGGTAAACGAGGACGAGGACGTCCTCCTAACAGATGGTCGACCGATATAGTTAAAACGGCGGGTAAGACCTGGTCGAGACTGGCACAGGACCGGCGTGCATGGCGTTCATTGGAGGAGGCCTATACCTTGCAGTGGGATCATTTTTAAAGGCTGGTGATGATGATGATGATGAAAATATTTTATTTCAAGTTTTATTAAAATAGAAGATCGTGTAATCTAGACTAATTGAACTCATTTCACTTTCATCGACCTGACCTGAAATTAGCTACGGGACAAACGTAATAAATTCCTTCTATTGTCAAACTCTCCGGACAGGCGGACATACGGTATAAGTAGTGCCCTTACAAAAAGTCGCGTATCCTCCACTAAGCCTGGAAGACGGAATGTAGTAATAAGTCTAGTGTAATGATTGTGCTGGGCCACAAAATTCACCGTCACTAACGCCAGTACATTTATTGTGATTTTTTTTTCAAGCTCGCCTCATTATAGCACTGACTGATTTCACTGCCTCCCAAATCTTGTTCACTATAGAATAGCGCGTAAAATTGTTTCTATGTGAAAGCACAGGAAAAAGATTAGATTTTAGGACATTAAACCTACTGCGATCCTTACGTATACCCTTCATCTGTTAAGGCAATACGCTTGTGACGTTTTGATCGAGTAACAAACATACCTACACATTTTATGTTGCACTTATCATGCATTGTCTTATGCATTTTTCATTGTTTTTGGTCATATTATCTTCATCATCGACCATTCATTTCGACCCGCTTGGTGTAATGGTCAAGATGTCGCCTATTAACCAAGAAGTCGCGAGTTCGATTCCCACACAGGACAAACATTTGTGTGCATGAAAATGTCTCTTTGTCCTGGTCTGGGTGTTATATATTGTGTATCTATTTAGGTATATTTGTAATACCACTGTTGAATCTGA
Source organism: Nomophila noctuella (assembly GCA_958496325.1). Classification (NCBI taxonomy): domain Eukaryota; kingdom Metazoa; phylum Arthropoda; class Insecta; order Lepidoptera; family Crambidae; genus Nomophila; species Nomophila noctuella. The sequence goes on along the minus strand of OY292495.1, from coordinate 14,633,173 downwards.
TGTCTGTAACACAATCGTTAAGCTACTTAAAACGGAGTCAGATCAATGTATGTGATGTTGTGAAATATTTTTTTTATTTATCATCACCAAATCAACTTTCAATTGTTCTCTGTAATCGCTATTTTCGGAGCTTATCACGGAAGCGTGGGAGGCTCATGAAAGTCAATGTGTGCGCGCCAGCAGAAAATGCGCGCTCGCTCTTGACCCCTGATTTAATACAGAGCTGACCACCATCAGTCAACTATGCATGATAATATTACACCTACGCTTACTCATTTATGCGGTTTATCTAGTCCAATACTCGTATTCTCGGTTCTACTGTGATAAAAGTACTGGCTTAATAAATGGAAACCAAAATGGGCCGTTTTGCTAGCTACGGATAGTTCTTAGGTTCTAGGGATAAATAGACGTTAAAATGCATTTAAGTGATCAAATATTTCAACCATCACACCACCCCAATTTTATTGCGATCGGGTGACCTCTTTCTCTATTACTTATACATCGATTTCTGAACGAAGCAAAATATAAATAATGTGGCGACCACTATCGGACGAATTGATTTTTTGGCTCGCGCTGGCATTTATAAACATGCTTTGATGCAGCAAACTACATAAATGTATCAAAACAGTCAAAACAATATTTTACTAAAGTCACGAAAACTTCGTGATTCGAATTTATGACTTTTACCATTATTGTGTGTTTTTCCGCTATGCCGTGGCACAGCAGGCGTCGTCAGCAATGGGGAGATTGTTTATACAAGGGAAGGTGCCGGCCCTCTTCGCAAGACAAGCGGAGGTCAGAGGGTCGCTTGTGTCAACAACTTGTCACCAATGTGCTTGGGAGAGTGCAAAAGCCGTTTGAAAGCAAAAATACAATAGACATTTTATTTAGTTGTCTGATAAATACGGGAATTCAACTCCCTCAAAAGCATCTCACAATTCAAAAGTGACACCTGAAGCATACCTGAAGTACTGTTGTTCTGTTAATATTAAAAGGTTCCGGAAATATTTCAGACTAGACATGTGGCGATAGTACCACTCTAAGGGCGATAGTATCATTATTTATTAATAAAAAATCTGTGTTTTACAGCTAAATTTTACTCCTTATATTATTTTTCTTTGAAATAAAAGTATTAAGAGGCTCCTGCCGCTGACTGGTACGGAATTATTTATACTGAGATTAAGTCAAGGATCAAGATAGTCACGTTTTTATCTAGTATGTGTAAAACATAGGACTTATGAAGAGCACAAGTATGCGATCTAGTTCTCAATATGCAGTTGACGTTAAAAAGCAGCGCGATCGGAAATTAAATCACGTGAGCCGTCTCACCTTTACGATATAAGAAAGCCATCTTGGCTCACACTGTGTAGGGAAATGTCTCTTTGACTTTATATTCCTCAACTAGCAGCCGCCCGCGACTCCATCCGCGTGGGTTTCGATTTCCAATAGCCTAAAGCCTTCCACGTCAAATGGACTATCCAACACAAAAATATTTTTTCAAATCGGTCCAGTAGTTCCTGAGATTAGTGCGTTCATACAAACAAACAAACAAACATACAAACAAACTCTTCAGCTTTATATATTAGTATAGATATCCCGTTAAATAATATCTGTTGATTAGATATATGAATAATTATGCAGTTTACCTCGTAGTTATCTGAGTGGTCAAACTGGTTCTACGTACTTGTTCTATCAACACATTATGACACGTGGTTCTTTAATTATTATTCGATCCCCACCAAAGAGCTCTGTAGGAATCGAGACGCCTTAAATTTCAACCGTACATGGCGTCGCAAGGGAATATCGCAAGGGAATAACTTCGGAAATTGTGATTTATAACACTTTATTAAAACATAAGATGTACATTAATTGTGTATTAGCTCAGTCCCTCGGGATGAAGTCTACGAACATATCTTCCCCTGGCATCAAGAACATGGCGCTCTTTTCCAATTCCACTTTTGACGGGAGTTTCGATCCAGGCTTCGCTTTTACTTGATACTTCAAGAGGAGCGTCGACAATGCGTACCAGATGGTGTTGTAAGCGAAACGCTTGCCTGGAAAAAAAAATTTTTTAGTTGCATTTCGTACACAAAGTTGTAAGTTTTCAATGATTGAATAAAATGTATCTTATTAACGTTTTTTAAACGAAATCAATAATATTCGTAACAACATATTTCTCAGAAGCTCTATCAGCCTGTAATTTCATTGATATTTTGAAATCAGTAATAGTGTTAATGTTAAGTTAATGTATAATATGTAAATCATCTATACTAATACTTATATAAAGCTGAAGAGTTTGTTAGTATGTTTGTTTGTTTGTATGTTTGTTTGTTTGAACGCGCTTATCTCAGTTCCTAACTACTGGGCCGATTTGAAAAAATATTTTTGTGTTGGATAGTCCATTTGACGAGGAAGGCTTTAGGCTATTGGAAATCGAAATCCACGCGGATGGAGTCGCGGGCGGCCGCTAGTTATCCATAATAATCGTATAGAGTGAAACTAGGTTTAAACATTACATACCTATACAATTCCTCGGACCTTCTCCAAACGGCATGTACGTGAATGCGGTGTTCTCTTTGTCTCCTAAGAACCTATCTGGGTTGAAAGTTTCCGGGTCGGGGTAGTAGTCCGGGTCGTAATGCATGCCGATGGCGTTGACGTAGATGGTGGTGCCGGCCGGGATGGTCAACTTGTCGTCGATCTTGTAAGCGTCCTTGGCGATGCGGTCGAGCCAGCCCATTGGTGGATATTTTCTTAATGACTCTGGAAGTGGTTCACGTCATATCATTATCGTTATAAGCTTATTAACTTATTACATAGCATTAATTTCTATGCATTATATTTGTGATCGGTGGCACAATCGTTGTAATCGTTATTCGGAGCACATCACTGAGTGGACGGAACAGTCCATGAAGAACAATATTCTTTTTTCGAAAATTGAACGAGAGCAATACGAAATTCCTGGGCGTGAGCTGTCAAATGTCGTTTAATACGATGGACAGAGTATAATGGAGAATAATAAGTACCAACCTTTCACAACAGCATTCAGGTAAGGAAGCTCCGAGAGAATCGTGCTGTCAAAGTCTTTGCCACCAAGTTTTTCTTTGGCTTCCAATAATTCCTGGTACAATTTTTCCTGTTAACAAAAAAAAGGTATAACAAGCTGCAATTTTACCATTCATAAGTTGAGGTCATCGGATCAACAACCAACTACCAACATCATTAAAATTAAATTAAGTTTAGTAATTATTATAATAGGTATAACACAAAGCCAGATAGGTAAAACGGTTTGTTTATGTATTATTATCTAAACAAAGTATAAATTAACGTATTAGCCTAATGTCCCACTGCAGGGCAATGGCCGCCATTACTTGAAATCATGTTTTCGTTACAAATATGGGTTTAGGCCTAACCACCACTATTACCAAAACCCGGACTTTGGTCGTAAAAACCAACACACATTTGCTCGACCTGGGAATCAAACCCAGGGCATCGAGATAGGTAGAGAATACGGGCCGTGGTACGAGACCATAGAGGCGTTACATAAATAAATAAATAAACCATCTTTTGATATTTACCTGCACATCTTGGTGGAAAGCCAGTTCATAGGTTGTGAAACTGAGTGACACAGCAGTAGTGTCGAAGCCAGCCTGGAGGAACACCACTGCTTGGGCCAATATCAGATCGTCATTAACATCTGTGAAAATTTCGTCATTTGTCATATTGTTTTCTCTGCCACGATAATGATATGGGGTTATAAGATTGATATATACAAAAGCCAAAGTGGGATAAACATAATCACGCTAAATAAATTAAGCCAATCTTAACAAAAACAAAACAAATTATTGTATTTTTATAGGAAGACCAACAGCAACTTAAGATTTATGAAAAAGACTATGCTAATAACAAGTCTTCACCTATAGGATTATATAATAATAAATCTAGAATTGAAAAGGTTGGCACTCATTCACAAAATCATATTACCAAGTCAAACAATCACAGAGAAATTTGATGCTTCCAAAGTAGAAGGTACAAGAAGATATAGATTTTCCCTTACATTCATTATTTTTGATAGATTCCTGTTTGATTTTAAGCAGCGCCTCCATAAGATCCTTATTTTCAGTTCCTTTTTCACTTTCTCTTTGAGCTACAATTTTCTTGTACAATTTGTTGAAATACGCTAATGTGTCGTTCGGGAAGAATTTAAATCTGTAATATTTTAAAATTATGTTAACATTATAAAACAATATGATTTAATTGCAAAAAATATCATTTAATTGCTACATAAACAGTTTTTGTTTAAAAATTCTCATTATGTTTATTTTTCTCTTTCGTCCCTGTTCCTGTTACTTTTAAAGATTACTTGAATGATACAAAAACATACAATAAACTAAAATCTTTAAACTTTATCTCCTATACTAAAATTGACTCACCTGAAAATATTGACGACTTCTGGCAAGAAGAAGATGCTGAGCCAAGACACTCCTCTGTAGAACCCGTACTCCATGAAGTCCCTGGTGATGGACCTCATGGGACTGTCGCCGGTCAGGGTGGCGTCACACATCACGCCGAACGCGGCGCCACCGATCACATCGGTCGTGAAGTCCGCGAACATGCTCTGTGGAGTAAAGGGAAATAAATATCTCCTAACATCACATACAGTCATGAAGTGCTGGCTTGACGTCATCAACGATGGCATGCGTGCCAATGGCCTGACTACACAGGATGCCGAAGATCGTGTGAAGTGGAGGAGAAGGAGTAGGAAAACGGACCCTGGACTCCAAGGCAATGGCCAAGGACAAGCGCTAGAATGAAGATGATGATCACATACAGTCATGAGCACCAACATGTATACACATTACATACACGTCGGCTCTTATGTAAAAGCAGTAAAGTCCATATTTTAATGTGTTTGTATAGACGTTGGTGCTCTCATGACTGTAAATTGACCTCACTCCGTATGATACCGACAAGAATTTGTGGGTCTAGCAATTTCTTGCCTGTCTGCACATGTTACTTAAATAAATAAAATGATACCAAGACCGGGACAAACAGACATGACAATTAATGTATCCTGTGCGGGCGTCATAGGGAGAAAGGTCTGAAAGTCCGCAATTATGAATCATGGCGGTTAACACACTTTTAACTCTAATATCCCAGCTTCTTTCTCAGCCTTTTGTCCTTAAACTACCAAGGATTTGTTCTCTTTGGAAGCAACCCACAGAAGTGTGTTCTGTGAGTTTAATAGTAATTTCTTTAAAATTGCTACTAACTTATTGCAAGTGATGCTTCTTATCAGGTGATCGATTTGTCGTTTTTTATGCAACAACATAAACCAGTTAAACATTATGTTTATTTTATAAATACGTTAAATCATCATGACTCTGCCAAAGTTAGTGACCCTGATCATACAGAAATAACACCGCTTGGTCATGTTTGTCCAAATAGAAGCAAAACCGGTTACCTACTATAATAAATCCGAATATTTTAAGTTCAAATATCATTACATCGTTTAACGAATCGATTTATTTTTACCGAAATAAAAATTTAAGTATAGCTGATGATCCGATTTTTAAATATCACACAAAATACGTTTTACCATATGAATTAATTTTTTTCTCATTATATTTTTTTTCCCGAATGCTCCAATTGGTTTTGGATCGCCAACTTATGAATTTAGCTGAGTCATGATTATCATAGCAATTCTAAAATTAGGTGTTTTTTGTTTTTTGTGTTCTTTGTGTCTGCAATACCTACTATTATTTCTTGCTCCGCAGAAAGATTGACAGGTAAAAATAACTTGTGTTGATACTCAATTAAGTAATCGGTACGTAGTACGTTTTTTACTCTGTTAATAAAGACATAATTCGTGACTCAATGTTCAGGGACAAATTATCCAAATATCTTAGTTCGTTGTGCCCTACAATACGTAACTATTATTATAACTGAACTCTGATCTTTGCAACATAGAACATTTAATAGAGATAAGTCTTATTTATCTTTGTGTTTAATTATATGACTACAAAAAGACTCACTCGAATTTCGATCTTCTTATTTTCTTTCAAGTCGTTGGATATCCTCTGTACCAGCTCTTTCGACTTCGTAACCTCGAGATGATGGAGAGCCCTCAACTTGGACGAAGTGAACACAGGTGTTAGGCCTTTTCGCATTGAAGACCAGATTGGATCCTGACAAAAAATAATAATTAATCAACTACATGACCTTTAATTCGACCTCTGTGAGCAAAACTAAACAAGAAGAAGAGATAAAAAATATTTTAATTATTTTAGTGGCTAATAGATATAAAAAATCGTAATCTCAAGCAGCTGCAACTTAAATAAGATAACGCGCTTTGCGTTATCTCAAACATTACCTTCCTATATGTTATCAATAAATCATTACTCTAAATATTTATCAATATTTATATCATCAATAGAACCAAAAGATACTTTTTATCGACTTTATCAACAAAATTAGTGTCATATTCAATTATCAGTATTATTATGATCATCAGAAGTTACGTTGTCACTAGGTTTATGTTTAAAGACATTTATTCCCATTAAGACATGCGGCACTTACATGAGAACATAAATATAACATTTATATTTATATACGTTAATTGACATATTATATAAATACAATAACAATAAAAAAGAACAAAAGAAAAGATGGAGTAAAATATAATAATAAAAAACCAGTAACTCGAAAGTAACTAAACAAAAACAAAAATTGCCGTAAATTGAATTTACATTTTTGTTTTAATATTTTGAGCTCATTTATTTTGGAATACCTTGCACGATTCGATATTCTTGATATTCAAGGAGATTATATTAAAAATGCGGGCTCCTCCACTCGTCACTGTGGCTTTGCCGTACTGTCTCCGAGTCTTGGGGAGAACAAATCATTTTTCCTACTTACATTCACGCAGAAAAGGTTGAGTCCACCAACAGGATCGGTCTTCTCGATCCCTGTACCGACGAGCCTGTTCCTGAAGTTGTCAGCGTCCTTCACTAGGACTCTCCGCGCGATCTCCGGCGAGTTGATGACCAGCGCTGGTCTCCAGAACAGCCAGAAGCCGACGTAGGGGGCGCGGTAATCGCTGTACACTTTCCGAAAGAATGTTCCCTGTTTGGATAGAAGGGGAAATTTTTAACCCATTTCTTCCCATGGTTATCGTAGGTTTTGTAGCAAACGCTGTATTGTAAATTAATTATATTAATGCGTTCTCTATTATGGTACAATATGGTGACTAAAATAAATATATATACTTATACTAATTTAATAATGCTCCGGACTTTATGGGCATTAAACATTTCACAATTATGACTAATGCGTTTTCTGCCTTGTAAACCTCATTACAGCCCTGTATTATGGTTAATGTGTTAATCATATGAATTAATACTATAATCTTTTGCTACATTGAGTCGGATTAACGCTGTGGTGGCCCACTGCATAAAATACCGTTCAATGTAATGGTTATTAAGATATTTCAAAAACAGTTTGATTTACACAATTCTTGTGCAAACAAAAGATACTGCCGACTTATTTGCACCTTGGACAACGTTTTTGAGTCAACGTTTGAACGATGTTAAAGAACGGCGTATCATTTTATTATTTTTTTAACCAACGAAAAAACTATCTATTTGAAGCGTACATTTTATTTTTCTGTTCGGCCACGCATAACTTTTTACTGAGTAGTCCGATTTTGATTTTTTTTTTTTATTGTAACTATTTATTAAATTGAAACAAAAAACCTCCGAAAAACTGAAAAACAAAAAATAAATTTAATATATCTTAATAATTTAATAAATATCTCTGGACATTATTGTTTATTATTATCAATACATATATAGTATAAAAGAAAGTCGCTTTCGCTGTATGTCCGTATGTATGCTTAGATCTTAAAACTACGCAACGGATTTTGACGCGGTTTTTTTTAATAGATAGAGTGATTCTTAAGGAAGGTTTGTATGTATAATACATGTAAGTAAGTACCACGGGCGAAGCCGGGGCGGGCAGCTAGTTATATATAAATAAGTTTAGTCAGCGCCAAACGACGTGTGTTTTCCAGTTTTTTCGGAGGTTAAATTTTATGGGAAAAAGTTTTTATTAGTTTATCTCAGACTGATACGTTACCGTGTCTTCTTTCTGTAGGAAGGTAAGGCTGCCCAGCAGTGGGTGTATGGGTAGGTGGGGCACGCCTCGCTTGGCCCAGTAACTGCGCACGCGACTCCATTTCAAATACACCCACAACAGCGCTCCCAACACAAAACACGCCACCAAAGCCAGCATCTTGTCTGCGGGGAAAAAAAGTAAATTAATAAATAAATGATTTGGACTTAACACACCCATTGCCTAGCTCCAAACAATGCACGAAGCTTGTACTATGGATGCTAGGGAACGGATAGACAAACCTAAATCTATTCCAACTAATATTATAAATGCGAAAGTAACTCTGTCTGTCTGTTACGCTTTCCCGCTTAAACCTCGGAACCGATTTTGATGAAATTTGGTACAGACAATCTTTAGACCCTGAGACAGAACATAGGCTACTTTTTATTTCGAAAAAAAGAAATCCACGCGGACGGAGTCGCGGGCGGCCGCTAGTACTAATATAACTTAAATAAAGCTGAAGAGTTTGTTTGTTTGTATGTTTTTTTGTTTGAACGCGCTAATCTCAGGAACTACTGTACCGATAGTCCATTTGGCGAGGAAGGCTTTAGGCTATCCGCTAGTACTTTTATAAACATCTATACTCGAGTACAAAATATGTCGATGTTCATCACACAAACATTTGCCCCTGGCGGGATTCGAAACCGCGACTCTTGGTTTTGTAGCCAGGGTCTCTGACCACTAGACGAACGGGCCTGTCGCCCGTTGGTCTAGTGGTTTTAATAAAATTAACAAAACACATCTTGTCTGTAGTATGGGATGGGAATGTTTAGGGAGGCAAACAAACAAGAGGGTCATCTGATGGTAAGTAATCACCGCTGCCCGTGGACATGAACAACCGCACAAGGGTCGCTTATGCTCAGTTATTTGGGGGTCTTAAAAACAGGCAACTGACCCAATAATAAACCCAATAATAATAAATTATTGTTAGAGCCAGATGTTCACACTACTGGGGATGTAGAAAAGTTATCTGTCTTTAAATATCTATGCCCTTCCGAACTAAGCTCTAGAAACCTCACTCACAAATGAAAAAATTGGCCAAGTGCGAGTCGGACTCCCGCACTGAGGGTTCCGTACAAATTCTATTTTTGACGTATTAAAAAAACTAATGAATAGATTTCGTTCAAACCAATTTTCGTTGGTAGTTTTTATGGTAATGTACATTATATAATTATTTCAGTTTTATCATCGTCTTATTTTAGAAGTTAGAGGGGGGGGGGGACACACTTTTTTCCACTTTGGGAGGGTCTGTCACGCAAAGTATTCACTTTAGAAAAAAGTGATATTAGAAACCTTTATACAATTTTAAAGACCTATCCATAGATACCCCACACGTATAAGTTCAATGAAAAAAAATATTTTCAGTTTCAGTTCTGACTATGGGGACCCCCCACTATTTTTATTTTTTTTCTATTTTCGTGTGAAAACCTTGTTGCGGTTCACAGAATACATCCACTCACTAAGTTTCAACAGTATAGTACTTATAGTTTCGGAAAAAAGTGGCTGTGACAGACTGGCGGACAGACAGACAGACAGACAGACAGACAGACAGACAGACATGACGAATCTATAAGGGTTCCGTTTTTTAGCCATTTTGGCTTCGGAACCCTAAAAATGCACTCACTTAATTACGATGTTAAAAAAACATCAAATGATTGGTTTCACTGACTTTTTTTTTTCATTTTGTAGGTAGATAAACAAACGAGAGGGTCACCTGATGGACATCAACGACTTTAAGACCCCAGTTGCAGTTTAAACTGTTTTGAATACTTTTCCAATTAATAATGACATCCTTTTGGATCATTGCAGTTATTTCTTCACGACACGGTTAATTCAATCTAAATAACACTGCCACAGATTCCACTATAAATATGATGGTTTGACTCACCTTATCTCAGCTAACCGGTCCTTATTTTCATATAATATGTAAGAATGCTAATAATCACAAATTATCCAATCGTAATATACACATTCCTATGAGTATGCGCCAACAACACGTCTTGTCAAATGATCTGACAGAACATCTTTAATACATACTTTTTATACACAAAACATAGCATATACTATACGCACGCACACATGCATACGCACGAACACATTGACATTATGTAGTACATACGTATATGATCTGGACTATGTGTTTGTTATAATTTGATTTAGGGCAACTTGCGAAACATCTAGCTAGTGTATGCGAGCCACTTTGTTTCGGCGTAAGTCATCTACGATTCTTCAATTATTTGTATAGGCTAATTAAAAATGTAATTGTAAAAAAAGTTGTATGTGTGTATTATTTTTCGATTTAGCGAAAGTTTATGCGTTTGATATTTTCTAAAGTCTGATCGATATAACATAATAAAAGGGACACATTTAATTTATGTATAACTTCCAAGCTAACTAACATGTTTATTTGGATAAGAATTGATGTTAGACATAGGATATTATATAGCCTGTTATAATAGCCCTCCCCCCTACCCCACATTCCTGGGATCAAAAGTACCCTAATTTCACCGAGGATAGTAGCTGGCCAACAGTGAAAGAATAATTCAAATCGGTCCAGTAATTTTTGAGTTTATTCGTTACAAACAAAAATAAAAAAATATTTCCTCTTCATAATATTATTATAATTATTATATTATGTATTAGTGTAGATGTACTATAAAATACTTAAATAAAATATAATTTATGGCCTTCACTGCGAATTGGATAGTTGGACAGACTGGCGGTATGTAAAACTAATGATGTGTGAATTCAACTGCGACATACGTAGATTGTTATTACATACTTTACGAAGGCCGATTGTTTTATTAAAAACTGCGTATCATTAAGTTTAAATAAACATGTTGTTCCTATGCAATCGTTGCGAGACTATCATGTCATCACAACTTTGAAAAACTCTTATCTTGAGGTACTTTTCTGTTAAAACTGCCAACTCATGCAACTGTCCGAATTGAAACAAATCGGTAACTAATACTATTGCTATGGGGGTTTCGTCAACCTATCCCGCAAGGCTTTCATCAAGCGGGTTGAGTCGCAAAATGCTCTTTTGAAAAGGCTGAGTCATCCTGTTATGCCTACCATGGGATGCCAAACAAATGAAAAAAGAAACTATGACATTTTAAATAACAAAATATACATTCGATTAACAAACTATTTGTGGAAATACACAAGACAACTAAAAATTAATAATAATTGACACTTCTTGTAACACAAAACAAATTATGTTTTATGGGTGGTCTCTAGGTGAATTTTACATCTTATTTTTGCTATTTCCACAGCGCGCTAACAGATTTCTGAAATCCTCTTACAACTAGGGGTTATTCAGAGAATCCCTGAGCCGCGACGGGCGCGAAATACTTGCCTTGGTTTTACGTAAAATATAAATCCACGTGTTTCTAAAATATGAACGTCATTGTAGAACTTTGTCGACTAAGCCTCTTTTTGTTACTACTTTTATTGTAAATGAAAACACATGGGGATTTTTAAAAATAACTTCAAGATCCTGTGCCATAATGTATTGTATTTACACCTCGGTACTTTTTCTTTACGACTTTACGTCGACTAGATTTTTTTTCCACTAGTGGATTTCGTTTTCCAAGAGCCTAAAGCCTTCCTCGTCAAATGGATTATCCAATACCTACAAAAAGAATTTTTAAATCGAAACTGTAGTTCCTGAGATTAGCGCGTTCAAACAAAGAAACAAACGAACTCTTCAGCTTTGTTATATTAGTTAGATAAAGTTACTTTTTATCAGTGAAAACCTTTATGTTACTTTTCTCGCAGGATATTGTCGTACTGGTAATACGGGTGAAACCCGTGGCAAAAAGCTAGCATGTACTCGTACAATAAATATCGCATTTAGTACCAGCTATAATGGTTAAGTTGAATAGATACTGTTTAATATAATACGAATAAATACGCAGTTGTTGCGATTATGTTGGTTATAACAATAAAGTTATACATAGTAGTTTAAACATTAACCTCATGTTTGTTGCATCTAGATATTGTTTGCGCCGTAGTTATGACATTGTACCTATTTGGACTGGCAAGAGTATATTTTCATAAATTATTATATTAACTCATGGTAGTAACGAAAACATGATTGATGGAGGATTTTGGAGGTCTTTTCCCTGCAGTTTGACACTTAGGCTCCTATTAATAAATTGCTCTCAACTTTGAGATCGATCTTGAGAGCGAAAAAAGATATACGAGCCTTATAGGCTGATACTTTACTTTAAAAGTCCGAGTTGTATGTTCAACGCCACTGTTCTCTGGCGCCTAGCACCGTCTGGCGTCCACTGTCGCCACATGGCGGGTTTCCGGCGAACCACCGGAGCCAGCGGCCGCCTCAAAACATTTTTATTTGCAGCCATTAATCTACTCGCCAAGCGCTCTCTTGTTCTGACCCGCCCTGCTACCTTGCGTTAGAAATGCACGAAGGCTCATTTGCAATTTGCGCTTCATTGCTGGACGTAAGAGCTGGATGTGGATGGAGGAAGACTGGCCATGAAAAAGTGATTCGGAAGGGAGGTCACGACCGTCATACCTTAGGAATACGACGCAAGAAGAGCTGGAGGTTGGCGGCACCCAAAATATTAAAATGGTTGAGTGAGATGGTGGCAGAGTAGTGGTAGAGCCATGCTGTTTCACAGCACGAATGGGCCGGCTCGTCTGGGGAAGTAACACCCTCTCACATAACATCAGCGTGAAATAATAGTATCTACTATTGTGCTTCGTCTGGTTTGTGAGAGTGCCGGAGGCCCACACCTCTTTTAAAAGGCCGACAACACATGAACGATACCTATGGTTTCGCGGATGTTCATGGGCGGCGGTGATTGCTTACCATCAGGCGACCCGCTAGCTCGTTTTCTGCCTCTACCATAAAAAAACATATGTTATACTATTGTGAACAGGTGCCGCCTTTGGGGACTGGTCGACTGGGACTCAATCTGTTCATTTGTATTTAATATTTTTTATTCTACGCATACGCATATCTGGAACATCACTACTAAAATCACGAATAATGTCTGTTTCTTGGCACTTCCAGTGCTTGTATGGTCGAGGCCCTGCGTCCCCGGCGTCACGCGTCTCCCCGGAGATAAATCGCCTCAAACGCGCTTCCTTCCGCCGGCTTTCGAGTGAGCGAGACCGTGAAATAGGTAAATACTGACTTTATTTACACGCCATTGTAGGGCGCTACGGTTTTAGGGTTCCGTAGCCAAATGGAAAAAAACGGAACCCATAAAGATCCGTCTTGTCTGTCTGTTTGCCCGTCCGCCAGTCTGCCACAGATAAGATTTTCACACTAAAATAGAAAAAAATATAAAAAATTTGGGGTTCCCCATGGTAACAGCTGAATCACATTTTTTTTTAATTTAACCTGTACTCGTACGTTGGGTCTTAAGGTTTGGGGTATCTATGAAAATAATGATAGGTCTTAAAATAATGATATTATGGTTTCTAATACAATATTTTTTTTTCTAAAGTGAACAGTTTCCATGGGAAATACTTTTAATAATAAAAAATAAATAAATTCAATACGTCATAAATATAATTTGCACGGAACCCTCAGTGTGCGCATCCGACTCTCGCTGGCCGGTCTTTTTAACTCGACGTGTGTTGAATACATTGCGACCAGAGTTTTAAATGCTTATACAGTTAGATGTGCATCATACGTAGGTCGTAGGTTTGCTTACACCTTGAAAAACCTACGAATATTTAGAAACAAAATAATATAAAGTAAGTTTTTTTTTAATAATAAAATTTGATATTTCTTCGAACAGCTACAATCTTATGTTTGAAACTAAATGGAAAGTCTCCCTCCAGTATTTTACTTTTATTATTCAATAATGAATAAGGAAATGAAAATAATCGAATCGATTAATTTATTTATTGGTTCCCTGACAAGGTTCATCAAATCGAAATAGACCCTTATCTTGGGCCTTCTATCAATTTAATGTTTATACCTACTCGTAATAGCTCATTTACCAGACGTTTTTCACTTGCCTTAAACCTCAAGCGAATGGCATTGATTTTTAGTCTTGAATCCAATTTCCGTTTAAAGAAATGAGTTGTGAATTCAGCTGTGGCAGGTTCTGTTAAAGATATTTCGTGCAGAACTGAGTATTTTTAGCGCTTTTAATTGTCTTATTTATCTTAATTATCTAATTGCTAATTAAATGCCTTTCAGACTAACCAATGCCTAGTTATTAACTTAAAGCGTATTCTATGGATGCTGGTTAATGGCTATCCATCCATAATATTATCTTACGCTTTTAACAATTTATGTCCTTAACGGAGATTGAATAATTATGAGCTCTCGGTCTTCCCAACCCATCGATGTGCCATTATCGGCGAATTATTTTAGGATGCAGAAGCTGCCTTTATCTCCGTTCTCTCATAAACACTCGGACATCGACAATCAAACTTAAGCATCTAGGTACCGCGTAACTCCAAACCTACCGATCTAAATCTCACCGAGATTCTCTCGCTCGTAAAACTGGGTTCAGTCCGGTTCGCTAACGTTGGGTAACGCGATTACTGCGCCGGCGCAGCCACTTGTCACGTGACACGCGCGACTGTGTCCGTTGATCGCCGCCATTTTGAAAGATCCGATGCTGAGGGAGGATTTCGAGGCTATGGTAAAACGAGATGGTGGCAGTTGAGGTGTCTATTCCTGTAACCCCTTAAATTTCGTTGTGAATACTAAAGAAGAGTTATTTACTAGCTATTGAATTTCTGTCGAGGTATCTCGGCTCAGGAAACTCTTATCTATCTATGACGTAGGTAGGTATATCTTATCTTTATACCCATTTTTTCCAATTGCAAATCCAGTTCAAATCTTTAAAATTTTCCACTATGTATCTTAATGAAACATTTCATTGTTATAATTCACAAGTGGTCCGTTCCAGCTTCGCACATATTGACAACATTGTACTAAATAGTACTGAATATAGACTATGTTACTAATTTATAATGTAGCTGTCTAATACAAAAATGTTTTTGGGATCGTTCCAGATTTTTAGGGTTCCGTAGCCAAAATGGCAAAAAAACGGAACCCTTATAGATTCGTCATGTCTGTCTGTCTGTCTGTCTGTCTGTCCGCCAGTCTGTCACAGCCACTTTTTTCCGAAACTATAAGTACTATACTATTGAAACTTGGTGAGGGGATGTATTCTGTGAACCGCAACAAGGTTTTCACACGAAAATAGAAAAACAATAAAAAAATGGGGGGTCCCCATAGTTAGAACTGACACTGAAAATATTTTTTTTTCATTGAACATATACGTGTGGGGTATCTATGAATAGGTCTTTAAAAATTATATTGAGGTTTCTAAGCTCATTTTTTTCTTAAGTGAATACTTTGCGTGACAGACTCTTCCAAAGTGGAAAAAAGTGTGTCCCCCCCCCTCTAACTTCTAAAGTAAGAGGATGATAAATCTGAAATAAATATATAATGTACATTACCATAGTACATTACCATAAAAACTACCAACGAAAATTAGTTCGAACGAAATCTATTCAGTAGTTTTTTTAATACGTCAAAAATAGAATTTGTACGGAACCCTCAGTGCGGGAGTCCGACTCGCACTTGGCCAATTTTTTTTGATTAAATGGTACATACAAAAATAATAAAGAATTCCTCCTTATACTATCAGTATAGAAGTATTTGTAAGGCTTTATTTCATTGACATTCTCGCATTACTACCGTTCCTCTAACTCGGGCCCCGGTAAGCCGGTGAGCATCCGTCAGGCTTGTCCGGGACGCGTATGGATGCGCGGACCGTCCACCCGCCGCCTTATTTGTGGCCACCCTGCCGGGACTAGGCACAGGCTTTTGTTACGGACGACCTAAACCTAACTGTATTATTGCAACTAAAAATGGAAGAGCTAGGATTTGTAAACGGAGTTTTTGGTTGGCTGGTTCGGATGGTATATTGAGAAACAAGTGTTTGCAGTTTCTGGTGATGAGAGCTATAATATAATTATACAGTTGACCATTGTCTTAGGTTTGATTCCCTAATTTTAGGATGAAACAACAAATTTTCAAACACAACAACTGTACAAATTTTCTGTTTTGTATGTTCATTGTTAATCAGATGTGTCTACTATTCTTTCTATTTACTAAAGCTTCTGATGACAAACCATCGATACTTCAAGTTCTTTCACTTCATCTCACAAAAGTTTGTTTTCAAGGAAGCCCTAATTAAATTTTAAGCCGTTAAAATTTCCAAATCAAATGAAAACGTAGATTCTCTCGCCCTGCGAACAAGGGCAGGTACTTAGTTAAACCCGTCGGAACACTTTGTGCGTCGAACCGAGTAAAATATTTGAACCATAATTATTTCAAGTTCAGCCTCTTTAGGGAAATTTGCTGCCATCCCAAAAGTCCGGTAGGGTGACCCCGTGAAGTTTGTGTAAGCGGATAGTAGAGACAGTTTATAAGTTATGTCAGTAATGTGTAAACAGATCTATTGAATTTTATGATCTGCTTATTTCAAATCAAAACGTAAGGAGAAAGATCAGACTTGACTCATTATGCGAATACTAAAAAGTTACTTAAGTTTTTTTTGTACTCACTAACAAGCTATATTACGCCATTTTCTACGTCTACGTGGAAGATACGATGGTAAAAAGTGGTTAATATTATATTATCCGCAGAAATAGTTCGGAAGTAGCCCATATCCTCTCCAATTAAAGTACTATACTGGCAATTAATTCGTCGAAGTCATATGAGACCAAATAAAACAATCCCAGAAAGTCCATGAAACATCATGTCGCGTGGACACCTCCCTGCCAACAGCCTGGTGTCTGTTTGGGGCAGCGTAATTCCACTCGTTAATTACTATTTATTAGCAGTTCGGCCAACTCCGCTTATTTCTGATGGAGTTCGCCTGTTTTGATTGGTGATAGCGAATTTTCAAATTAATTACCGGAACGTAAGGTCGAAACTGAGTTAACGCTGACGCGAGTTCAATTGAATTATTATAGTTTTTTTAAAGGCGATGTATGGTAGGCGAGCATTAGCTTACATGATATTATGTTGTGGCAAAATGCTTACGTTTGAGTCCTACATAAAGGAAAAAACAATAAATATAAAAACAAATCGATTAAACGTTAAGCGAGAAGGAAGTTGACAGTATATTCTTTGGGCCTTTGTTTCATTTATTTATTTATTTATAAAAACTTTATTGACCACACTAGTAAGTAAGGTACAAAAGGCGGACTTAACGCTAAAAGCATTCTCTACCAGTCAACCTTTAGAAAAATGAAATGTTTGTATGCGGTAGTAAGCAAACCAAAACATAATTTAAAAAGATAATTAAATTACTATTATGTAGGTACTCACAGCAGCTATGTAGCTTTGGCAACCAAAACACTGCCAAAGTTATGGCAATACTACTGTGTTTTTTTTCTGAATTCAGCTATTTTTTTAAGCTTTGCTGTTGCGTGCGTATGACCTTTAGATTAAAGACTGGACCTAGTCAATGCTTAACGGAGGCCATAAAAAATAGGGCAAATATTTATTGATTCAATTACTTTCAAGCACCAGTGAGCGTTTAGGTTACACGGTATTTTCCTTAAA
The DNA here is from genome assembly GCA_958496325.1 of Nomophila noctuella. NCBI lineage: Eukaryota > Metazoa > Arthropoda > Insecta > Lepidoptera > Crambidae > Nomophila > Nomophila noctuella. The sequence goes on along the minus strand of OY292495.1, from coordinate 14,615,418 downwards.
TGTCAGAGAAATTTGTAAACACAATACCTATATATAAGAGGAAATCGAAGACGCAATTTTGTATCTTATTTACTCTGACGGATTCTTTTGCGTATTTGGTAACGGGATTGTGTTTTATATGGAATTTCAATAAGCGACAAGTTTATCTCGTGGGGGAATTGAAAGGAGAATAATATTATTTTATTTACCGCTCTGTAAAAATATTGTGGTAAGTATTTGCGAAGAAGACTAAACATCGTTTCAATTGTCTCCTCATTTCAGAAAAAAACGCAGTGAAGCAGCTTTTCACTATACTACTATTGTCCAATGTATCTGTAATTTGTAAGTGTGTAAGTTAGTTTTGGGGATCTTTTTTATGTTTTAGTGAGGCACACGAACAAGAAGGTCACCTGATGGTAAGTGTACATCTCTGTCCTTGAAGATCAACAACCGCAAAAGTGTCGAAGATGCGTTGCCCGCCAGACTCTATCTAGGTATACCCTCCCCCTTCCCAACTGAATTATGGTGACTTTACTCACCAGCAGAAACTATAGCACAACAATTACGAAATGCTACTTCACTGAGGTTGTATGTAATGGCCTCGCCTTTTGCTTCACACTGCGACATAGTAGCCTCATCAAGAAAGCAGCTATTGAAAGACACCGTTATTAAAACAACTAAGGCGGCACATGCAAATATTATCAATGAACTGTTGGGTGCAGCGCGTGCATCCAGGATGCAGCGATACAGCCACCTGGCGCGTCGCCAGAGAGCGATTCAATAACAAATTATTAACAGCCATTACTGAAGCCGTTGGACGCGACTGCAGTCGTTAGCCCGTCAGGGATGCAGACAGGTTCCATCCCATGGATTGCTTAATATAACTTAAAATATAAATGGAAAGTCTTCGAGAGATTATCAGACGTTTTGTCTCTAACTGTATTTATAATCGTTGTACGGATCGGACTACAAACTGTCACGTCTATATAGAGATAAGCGGCAGAACTATGAGACATTTTATATGCAATAATGTTGCAATTCGTCACACCTGTTTAAAATTAGGTGTAGTACGGAGTCAGGAACACCTGACGCCCTGCTTGGTTTTGACGACCTGCTTGGTGTAATGGTCAAGATGTTGCCTATTACGCGAGAGGTCGCGGGTTCGATCCCCGCACAGGACAAACATTTGTGTGCATGAACATGTCTGTTTGTCCTGGTCTGGGTGTTATATGTATCTATTTAAGTATATTTGTAATACCACTGTTGATTCTGATGTCTGTAACACAAGTGCTTAAGCTACTTAACACGGGGTCAGATCAATGTATGTGATGTTGTGAAATATTTATTTATTTATTTATTTAACACATGACTAAATAGTCATGTGTAAATAGTCATGACTGTAACTTAAGTCGCCATTGTGTGCGACTACTCTTAAAAACCAAAGATCCGATTAACTTAGAAGTCGATGAGCTAGTTCAAATTGCGAAGAGTCTACGCCATTAGGCTAGCTGGAAGCTTGAGCGCCGTCTTAGAGATATAAAAAAAGCGAGGCCCAAGGCAGTTATCCAAATCTTGGTATATTTATATTACAGATCCAACCGATGTCGTTATTTTTCCCATCTCGTTCTGATTCCTTTTATTCGTGCATTCTTTTATAGACTTTCAGAAGTGCGCAATTTCGTTACACCGAGGCACATGTAAGATTCCTTTTTTCTCTCCTAAAAATGTTTGGAAAAGGCGCAGTCAACCAAAAAACATACACTTAGACACATCTCACAGGCTGCGCGTGAACTTCGATTGTATTTTATAGACGCTAGAGTCGATATTCGCACGCAGGATATTTGTAATGTTGATTGTATGGTGTTAGATATTCAACAGACGAGTAGAAATAACACTTATATAAGCGAGACACGTGAGAAATCTTTCGCTATTCAATCTAGAGGGAATTAAGAGAGGAGCGTTATACGTGAACTATTTATTAAGGACAGGCCATAGAAATAGAGATTGGAAAACGATTTCGGATAATTGGTATTGGTGGGATCTTCTCGTAGTTTCGCTCGTATTATAATTAAATTATGGTTTTTCCATTTCGTTCTCAGTTCTTTGATTGAAATCGGAAACTTTAGGGATGCCTCTTGAGAGTTTCGTTTGGTATAAGAGTTTACGTATGGTAGCTGTTTGCTAGCTTGTCTATTGGTTAGAGAGCCTGACCTGAAAACCAAAAGAAAAGGATTCGAATCTTGTTAGAAGCAAATGTTATCTATTACTAGCCTTCCGCCCTCGACTTCGTCCGCGTCTCGTCCCGTCTCGTCATCCCGTCCTTTAGTTTAGATATTTTTCTTGCCTAAAAACCATCCCTGGACATTAAAGAAAAAAATAAAAAAGAATGAACCAAATTGGTCCAAGCGGTATTGAGTTATGCGTTTACCAACACATTTTGCGAACGATTTTTATATCTCTTTTTATATCTCTATATATAAAAAAATTGGCCAAGTGCGAGTCGGACTCCCGCACTGAGGGTTCCGTACAAATTCTATTTTTGACGTTTTAAAAAAATTGGCCAAGTGCGAGTCGGACTCCCGCACTGAGGGTTCCGTACAAATTCTATTTTTGACGTATTAAAAAAACTACTGAATAGATTTCGTTCGAAACAATTTTCGTTGGTAGTTTTTATGGTTATGTACATTATATATTTATTTCAGTTTTATCATCCTCTTATTTTAGAAGTTAGAGGGGGGGGACACACTTTTTTCCACTTTGGAAGGGTCTGTCACGCAAAGTATTCACTTTAGAAAAAAGTGATTTTAGAAACCTTAACATAATTTTTAAAGACCTATTCATAGATACCCCACACGTATATGTTCAATGAAAAAAAATATTTCGGGTTTCAGTTCTGACTATGGGGACCACCCGCTTTTTTTATTTTTTTTCTATTTTCTTGTAAAAACCTTGTTGCGGTTCACAGAATACATCTACTCACCAAGTTTGAACAGTATAGTACTTATAGTTTCGGAAAAAAGTGGCTGTGACAGACTGGCGGACAGACAGACAGACAGACAGACAGACATGACGAATCTATAAGGGTTCCGTTTTTTTTGCCATTTTGGCTACGGAACCCTAAAAACTACTGAATAGATTTCGTTCGAACCAATTTTCGTTGGTAGTTTTTATGGTAATGTACATTATATATTCATTTCAGATTTATCATCCTCTTACTTTAGAAGTTAGAGGGGGGGTACACACTTTTTTCCACTTTGGAAGAGTCTGTCACGCAAAGTATTCACTTAAGAAAAAAATGAGCTTAAAATCCTCAAAATAATTTTTAAAGACCTTTCCATAGATACACCACACGTATATGTTCAATGAAAAAAAAATTTTTCAGTTTCAGTTCTAACTATGGGGACCCCCCATTTTTTTATTTTTTTTTCTATTTTCGCGTGTAAACCTTGTTGCGGTTTACAGAATACATCTATTCACCAATTTTCAATAGTATAGTACTCATAGTTTCGGAAAAAAGTGGCTGTGACAGACTGGCGGACAGACAGACAGACAGACAGACAGACAGACATGACGAATCTATAAGGGTTCCGTTTTTTTGCCATTTTGGCTACGGAACCCTAAAAAATGAATTGCTGTTCGTTAGTCTCGCTAAAACTCGAGAACGGCTGAACGGATTTATCTTATTTTGGTCTCGAATTATTCGTGGAGGGCTAGGGAAGGCTTAAAAGGTTAGAAAAATTCGAAAGGGCCGGGACAGCGGGACGGGGCAGGACGCGGACGAAGTCGCGGGCGGAAGGCTAGTATAGGATAATAATATAATCATTGGCATTAGAACTCGAGTCTCGGATTTGTATAAGAAGTATTTAAGTGGTCTATCGATTCCTCAGTCCAAAGATCAAGTTTCAAGCTTAGTGTGGAGTAAGATTTTTAAATATATTTTTTTATAGGGAGCCAAACAAACCAGAGTGTCCCCTGATGTGGAGTGATCACCGCTGCCCATGGTCATCCACAACCACAACCGCACAAGGGTCGCACATGCCTTGCCTGCCTTTAAAACCCCATACCATCCCCAACTGAGCTCTGGTAACCTTACTCACCAGCAGAAACATAGCACAGCAGTTACGAAGTGCTATTTCACTGTGATATTCTGTAAGGTGGAGGTACTTCCCCAGACGAGCGGTACATTCGGGCATGTTGGACCCAATTTATTAAATATTGATCATTTTGATTTGTATAGCAAGCAGGTACTTTGTGAGACCTGAGGTCCATAGGAACTATTATTATTATTTTTTGATAAAATATTTCTGAAATACAGTTCATTATTTATCATTATTAGGTATTTATCTCCAGTCCATGGTCGCGGGTTTACTAGCCCCACAGATAAGGTAGTCCGCCATGGCCGCTCGTACGGGATACCAGTAATTAATCACAACTCTTCTGAGCTGCATTCGTTCCCGGCTCCATATTTCGAGTGGAACAAGCTAATCCCATCTCTCGTTTATCGCGGAACGCACGCGGAATTTTTATGTTCCACACTGCTTTACATAATAATTTGGGTCAGTATTGCAGGACACGTAGTGTAATTTGTAGGACTCGAGAGTTGTTGTTTCGCTGGTATTTTTAGTACTGAGTTGGTAGTTTTTAGGACCGTACCAGAAGGCAAACAGCGGCCCCCGATAATAATTTTCCTTAAAATGGAAGGGTTAACTTCTGTGTTACTAATGTAAAGTATGAAAACTAACACAACTGCTATTTTGTTGAACAGGATAGCAGATATTGTTTGCTTTGGACTGTCGGGGGTGGTTAACTATTAAATGTTTATATGGTGTTAATTATTTATAATAGGGTCAGATGAACCTCTTACACGTGTAACGGTGCCCGTTCCTTCCAGCCTTCATGGATGTCCAGGCCTCCATGATGGCTGGAAATATCTTACCTGCGCGCCCACTGGCCGCTAATTAACTCCCTTTCAAAATTCAAAATTCAAAATTTGTCTATTATGTTCTATTTTCGCATTTTATTTGATTAGTGATTCAGACCTAGACCGACTGCGGAGCTAGACAGAGCGCTATAAATATTAATATTCAGTGAATCAGTGCAATAGTTGTTAAAAGTCGTGAAAGTCGTGGTATTAGTATTGTGTATCAGTGCGAAATAAAACCAGTTTATACAGACCACTATATAATTTATTTAAACTTCCTACTACGATTTACCTACGACGAGAGTCGCATCGAGAGCCCATTAAGAAGAGATCGCACCCCGTCGCACACGTATGCTTTCCAAGTTGTTTTATTTCAATTATATCTCGTATTTTTTTTTTCATGAAAATGTATGTACTACAATGTAATGTCCGAAATTATTGATTTATTTCGTAAGCTTTGAGCCCTGATGCAAAAACGGCTTGTGTTTTTACGGTAAGTACAATTTACTAGTTATTTGCCAAATAAAACTATATGATGGAAAAAATTATTAACTAAATCTGAAGCTTTATACAGACTTATTTATTCTCCAACTTTCCGCTATAAAAGTCCACTTTACCGAAACAACATAAAATTAAACGCACTCTTCAATCACCGAACCAAAAATCAAACTAAAGGCAGGTGACTTTGACTTTGAACCTTATTCTCAACGGAACAAGAGCTGAAGAGATGATTTTTGTATTTGAATACGTAGCGGTTAAATTATAAACAAGCAAAAATTCTTTGGTAAAAATCCAATTAAGTTTTTTATAGGGCAGATGCTTCTAAGAATATTACAATATCATGAATATTCAATATTTTGTGCCTCACAAAAGGATTTTTGGGCGAAATTGTTTTAGCTTTTGATGATGTATTATTATTAAGTCCCGGGAGTTCGCTCATGCTTCACTTTGTTGGTTAAGTTGCTTAATCCAGGGTTCGATTTCCGGTTGGCGGAATTGATAATTCCCTCTGATATGGTTCAGTGAAACTATGGGTGTGTTCATGCCATTGATTGGTCCCATTCGTAATACATATTGTTTGGATTTTGAATAAAAGGGGGTTGTTTTATGGTAACTGTTTAGAAAATGGAAAGCTTCCTATGGCAAATATTTAACAAAACTAATATCGGATTTATATGTATTAATAACTTTTTTATGCTATAGCACTGATCAGTGATCAGTAAAGGCAAACTGTTGAGTAAAGGAAAACTGTTGAGTTTCTTGCGGCACTTCTTCTCAGCAGGCCATTCACGTCGAAGTGCTGGTAGGTAAAAAAAGATATGACGTGCATAAGAATTTCTATGTAAATCAAATTGCAAAATAAACTACTTTGACTTTGACTTTGAGTGTTCTGGTAAAAACACGCAATTTCTCATACAAAAATGTATGAAAGAAAAAAGTTCAAGCCTGTCTGCATTTCGAACTGAGTTTACAGCTGTTCTGCCTCAGCAAATATTTATTTATTTATTGCACTCATGTTGTACGGTAGGTCTTAAAGCTAATTATATCAGTCCAAACATGAACCCTGCTAGGGTACCGCAATATTGTAAAATATGAAAGTAAGTTAAACAGAACATAAGAAACACCAAATTTTATAATATGAAACAATACATTTTGAATTGAAAACCTGTTTAGTTAAGTTTAGTTTATTTATTTAAAAAAAACTTATATTCTGTAAAGTTCTGACTGTACTGACAGATTTTTCTACACAACTAGCGGCCGCACACGACTTCGGGCGATTTAAGCCTTCAAATGGACTATCCAACATAAAAAGAAGTTACAGAGATTTGCGCGTTCAAGAAACAAAAAAAAAAAAAACTCTTCCGTTTTATTATCCAAGAATAGACTGATATTTATAATAGTATAGATATATTTTTTTTACCTTTGGTATACGGAAAGGGTGCGTACTGTCCCTGTCGTCTGAGGCAAAATGGCGCGAGTTTGAATTTATTTATTTATTTAAACTTTATTGCACGATATAAAAATTGTACAAAAGGCGGACTTAATGCCTCATGGCATTCTCTACCAGTCAACCTTAGGGTCAAACAGAAAGCGAATAGAATTTATCGATCCTGCCTATAAAATGTTTGGTAGACATTTATTTAAAACGCATTTTTATGAAAAACCTCATATAATTGAACATCAATTATAGATGCAGTGAAAAATTTGACAGTTACACTATCCTTTTTTATCCTTATTATGTATTAATCACGTGTGATTGAGCAAGATCGCAAACACACATACTCTCGTCGCCCTTAGTGTCAAGTAGGATAACATCATTATCGCGTGGCCGTCGTAGTTTCTTTGAGAGAAACTGAGAGGGAAACAGACTTAGGTACATAGTTAAATGATCTTTTGACATTTTGGTGGAGACACTCAAACGTGACATAGGGAGCATCTATAATATTTGAAAACAACCATTGATTTTGATCTAAAAACTTCAAAATAAGTATAAATTACAAAGTAAACATAACTATTCGATCAAATATCAAAACAACTCGCGATTGCATAAGCCAGTTTTCATTTAAAAAATCCAAGGTTTGTGGATTACTATACTCTATGGGCATTTATCTATACTTATAATAAATCTGTAGAAAGGTCAATTCTGTACATTAAATATATTTTCAAAATAACTATCAGGGGGTGATTAGTGATCGATACTGATGCCAAAAATGCAATCAGTAAAATTTTTGTCTGTCTGTCTGTCTGTCTGTCTGTCTGTCTGTCTGTATGTTCCTTATAGAAACAAAAACTACTAGACGGATTTTGACGAAACTTTGTACAATTATTCTTTATACTCCTGGGCATATTATAGGATACTTTTCATCACGCTACAATAAATAGGAGCAGAGTAGTAAAGGGAAATATTGGGAAAACGGGAGAATTTACTCCTTTTTTTAAGCTTCTGTCGCGTGTGCTGCTTTAATAGTTAAAGTTACATAAAAATCATGTACGACGGAAATATTCTTCATAAAATTGCCTAAAAAATATCCCTTAACAGCAAATGTCTATCTTTCATGCTTGACTCACAATAACACGTGTAACATCCTGATCCAGATTGGTTTGAACGCGCTAACCTCAGTAACAACTGGTTCGACTTGACAAAATCTTTTGTATTGGATATCCACTTACTTTTTGTCGAGGAAGGCTTTAAGCTATCTATAGTAACACTGTGTACGGAAACGAAACCCATGCGGACGGAGTCGCTGGCGGCCGCTAGTGTAAAATAAAATAGACAAAATGGGCTTTTGTCACGCGCCACATAATGCATATAGCCAATACCAAATAATTTAAAAAATATATTGAAAAAACACGAACCGCTGTTCGACCGGTCGGCATCCAAATTTTTGTAGAAAAAATGGCGTCTTTTTTATTTCTCGCTTCCATCAACCAAACCTGATAATATACATTCTTGAGGGCAACACAAATAATAAATTTACACTTTACGTATACAAAAATATTAATAATTTGATATTTCCTCCAGGAAATTGTATACTTCAGGATGTCAAACTTATTTCGCGAGTACCGTACACATGGGAGGTTGATAAGATCGGTAACCCCCATTTAACAATAACGATGTTCTCCCCGGAATGGAATGAGTATATCTAAATTCAATTTAACCGGAAAGTACTAAGCGCAGCGTTATGCAAATTTGTATGTTGAACAATATTCGATACCCTTTTCAAAACGGTTGATTATACTCCTAACGGTTGAATAAAATTTAATATGCAGGAGTTTGATTACGATAAGAAAAGTATGGACTTCTTATTAACTCTGATGTGGGCAAAGACCCTATTGTGTTTGACAATTTTGATATAAATTGAATACTCCTTGAGATTGAAACCAAACTAAATAAATAAATAATAATATTTATGAACTTCATTCGAAAATGTTAACAAGAGCAACAATGACATTAAATAACAAATTAATATACAAAAATGTACTGAAGTTGTTAACGAGCTTAATGGAGTAATTCATGTAACATTCTTGAATTTAGAAGAACATGATTTTTTACTAACATGACGTATTTTAAAGGATATATGCTGTTAGTCAAACCTGTTACAATATTTCTGCATATTATACGCTTTTTTCCACTAATGAACTATCCAACGAAAATGATTTTGTAATTAGAACCAGTAGTTCCTGAGATTAGAGCTTTAAACAAACAAAATCTTTTCTCAAGCTTTTTTGTATTTGTATATGTATATATATGATAATTGGCTTATGTAGAATATATTTTAAGTTCATTGTTAGCTGGCTTATTACAAGAGTTAAGTACAAGTTGAAAATATAAATAGAGTATTCATTGTTGATTAGTGTTTTTGTAATAACAGTATAATTCAATATGTTTCGTTCAATGACGACATAAAATTTTCTTCATGCCCACTTGACATCCTACTACTATTATAAAGGCCAAAGTTTGTATGTGTGGATGTATGGATGTATGGATGTTTGTTACTCTTTCACGTAAAAACTACTGAATGGATTTGAATGAAACTTTACCACAATATAGCTTATACATCAGAATAACACATAGGATATTGGAAATCGAAATCCACGCGGACGGAGTCGCGGGCGGCCGCTAGTTTTACATAAAAAGTAAATTTTCCCGACGGATTCCACGGAGAATAAGTTTTTAAACCTTTCAAAGCTATTTTGAATTGTTGAATCGTTTCTACACTAATCTAGTTAGCACTACCACAACTATCGCAGTGGTGTTGATTTTTAAAGTCTCTTGTATAATAAAAGTATGTCTTCCAGCTGTCTCCAGTTTCTTACCAAGCACGTTATCAGTGTTTACAATAATGAGAGGAGCATTGTTTAGTAAGTTAACTTCGTAAAAAGAAGACCTGCAAATAGCGTTACCAAACGATTTCTTTGATTCTGTAACTTTGAAGAGAAACCGCGGCATTAAGCGTTATTTTAATAACAAGTAGACATTCGTCGGGTCCAGTAAGGGTCTCGGTGCGCTTGCCCGTTTTGCAAGAGGTGCTGGACTGAGGAGCATGCAAATACATCGAGGAAGGAGGCCTGAAAGATACGAGTTTTTTCTTTGATTACTTAAATTCTGGATTTGGCAGGATTCACTTATAACTATGGCTATTAAATCAGACCTATTTATGAAATTAATAAAATTACCGACCGAGCTTGCTTTGCAAAGCCTTGTCCATCGTAGACGTGTGGCGTCTCTATCAGTGTTCTATCGGCTACATTTTGGCGAGTGTACCTTATTCCACCACCTCCCTTCCGCCTTCGGACAGCTAGACGCGGTGGGGGCTTTCACCCCTTCATTGTTAATATTCCTCCTTTTCGTACGAAGCGTTTCGCTTCTTCTTTCATAATGCGAACTGCTAAAGACTGTAACTCTCTGCAGTGTTGTGTGTTTCCCGAACGTTATAATCTGGATGTCATCAAGACTAGAGTGAACAGGTATCTACTAGGCAAGCGTGCTCCATCTGAGGCCTCATCTACACTTTCCATCAGGTGTGATCAAGGTCAAATGCAAGCCTATCTTAAATAATTTTTTTTTTAATAAATTATGGCTATTAATTCAAGTAACAAAGTTGAAACAAAGTTATGGCGACAACAGGTAATTGTAATTGTGAAATGAAACAACGTATTGTAACGCAGTATTTTAATTGGAAATCGGTAATCGTGCTCATATTATCGAAAGATTAATTAATTAAAAACGTAAAGGATAATTAAAAATAAGCATTTTTCCTGTTGGAGTGAAATACGAGTTTTTACAAATGAACACGTAGTACATATGTATTTTGAAAATACTCGTTTTTTTATCGACTTTATGTGCCGGTGTTTTGAACTTAGGCCACACACAGGTTTCTATTCTAACTAGTTATTTCAAATATAACATAAAGACCATTAGAAATTGTTCAATCAATATGCCTTCTCCATATACTATGCAGCTTGCCCAATGGTTTCTTACAATTATAATTTCTACAAATTTTACGATTGTGAAACATTATTTCGCATAGGAAAATTACTATCGAAACAAAATATCCCACTATGAGAATAATAAATGGCTCCTGGAAATCTTCCATGAGTTTGAATTGGGTATACGGAGTTGCAGTGTTGTGAGAGTGGTAGATGGATTTTAGTTTTTTTGGTTCGATCAAATCTTGAAATAGTTTAAAGTGAATACCTACCGAAGCAATTCTAATAAAATGACTTGAAAACGGTCCTGGTATCGGTGATCCTTTCAGGAAGTATGCAGACTTCAGGAAAGTCTCAATTCCTTCTTTTAGCACATAAAAATCCTCGTCAGCGCTATTGGATGCATCCCATTTGTAAAGATCATACTGTGACTCTGACAGGAGAATAAATGATTTCCGATTGCTACATTTCAACGCAAATAAACAGTCAACATATGAAGTGCACTTGTAGTTGATATCTTTGCTGTCATCCGGCAAGTCATTCATTAGCTTCTCATAATGCTGTAACACAAAGCTTGCGTTTTGATCCTGATGGTCGAAACCAGGAAACGTTATAGCGCTTGCTAGCATTCCTTGAAACAAACTATTGATCATGAAATTGTACAGAAGTAAACCAATTATAGTGATTCTACACACCGCACTGTAATGGCTGTTGTTATATCTAACATTATTAGTAAAATAACCAGTTATAATGAGAATATTCCGGGTTTTGTCATTGCCAAATACAGGAATGAAGGTTACAAAAACACAATAAACCACATACAGAGATATGATAATAAATATTTTTGAACGTATATTTTTCCTTACATATTTCCAAAGGGTAAGCTGTTTGGCTCGACTAGTCACAATACGATAATAATCAATAAAAAAAGGATAAGTGTAATCTAACTCAAAGAAATATTTCAATTGTAACCTAATTTCACCGTAGACGCCTTCGATATCACGAACATCGAAATACCTTCCTACTTCATCATCAGATTTATTGTTTAAAGTTCCTAGATCGTTAATTTTAATGAATTCAACAGTCACGTTGTTGATATCTTTCCATATATCTAACGTATGGAAATCACTGAGATTTTCGTGAGCAATCATTTTGAAGTGGCAATTTTTAAGTTTTGGCTGTGGTTTGTACAAGAAAGTTTTTTCACCTATATACTTGGAGCATGCTGAAATGTAATTAAGCATTCTTCTAGCAGGTTTATTACAAGCTTCAAGCACGGGGTCAAAATTAAAAATGCTGTATTCGCCGTTGATAAGAGTTTTTGCGATGACAGTAGAATTGAACATGTTACGTTCAAAGAGGAACGACGAAATATTTTCTAAGTTAACATTTTTTTTTATGTAGATAATGAACTTGCCTGACGGATTCCACAGAACCATGGAACGTTTTGTAATTGGATCATACAATGCCGCTCTCAATTCTTCAATCGTTTCCGTAATCACTAGAAAAAGGCTTTGTAAACTAAAGATGTCGTGTCGGTTAGTAAAGTCTCTTGAGAAATAGTTATAGCCTTCGGTTTGAAGAAGTTTCTCACCAAGCAAGTTATCAGTGTTTACAAGAACAACTGGAGCGTTGAAGGATAATTTAACTTGTTTAAGGACATCGATGATGCAGTCTCTCACGATGCGGTCATCTTCGACTAATACAATAGATATATTGTTAGCAGCAGAGATTCGAAGTAACATCGCAAATATTACGAACATAATTTGTTCACATTTAACCACCATGTCGGTCTCAACGTGTTTGCTTGCAAGACGAGACTATTATGATTACCGACAACAGCTTTTATTCCAAATGTTTTTATGATCGACATTTTACATAAGTAATAAATCATAGATTCAGGTCAGTAATTAGTTTTTGATGGAATGTTTGTTTTACTTTAGCAATGTCCCATTCATTGTACCTGTGTATTGTAAAATGCTATTTAATGTTCTAAACTATCAAAAACTGATACAATACCTACTGCTAAAGATAAATCATATGTTACACTTCCAAGAATAAAATTTAAAAAAATTCGTTGTTTACGAATTGACATAAAAAATGACATATTGAACAAGAGTATTATTTTTGTAGTTTATTGTTATTTGATGCTATAATACTGCCAGAGATGGAAAATTAAAACATTTAATATTAAGTTAAAACAATAAGTACTGCACTATTTTTAGAGTTCCGTAGTCTACTAGGAACCCTTATAGTTTCGTCATGTCTGTCTGTCTGTCCTGGCTCGTTCTCCGCCGTTTCTGCACCGATTGCCACGAAAATTGGTGGAGAGACGTATAGTGATAATTCAAGAATTGGTTTTTCAAATAGTCGAAAAATAATTATTTTTACCCCCCCTCCCATACAGCGAAAACTTAATTCGAAAAAAAAAATCGACTTACCCCATCGTGAGGGTTATCGTTAAAAAGGTATTTTTAAATACAACAAAAATTGCCTTGAGACCGTGTGGATCAAATCCCCCAGTCTCGAGATATATTAATACAAAGTTAAAATTAAAGCGTTCCCCCCCTTAACTTTTGAAATACTATTACAATAATTCTAAAAAAAATGTCCTGTATACCTCCAAGTAAGTGCTTTTGACGAAAACTATAGCGAACTCTGTATCATACATAGTTATTTTTATACAGTTCGACCAACTTATGACGTGCAGTTGCCCTTACTAAATGGTGTCTTAAGCGGTCGGCCCATCTTTTGGCTACGGAACCCTTTCATGGGCGTGTCCGACACGCTCTTGGCCGGTTTTTTGAAAGAATTAATTGGAAGCCTCTATACGTGATTGCAAATCCTAACAGCGATCCACGAGCGCTTTGTGATATGTAGTTTGTGACAGTTTGAAATTATCAAAATTGTAGTCAGAAAAGAATAAAATAAAGCTTTTTGACTACATTATACTTCTTGAAAAAAAACTTCTGTTTTACAAAACGTTAACTACAATTTTTGCAAATATTTGAATCAGCTTTATTAGTCAATAATTCTTTACTGATGTCCAATCGCTTTGTGTGTTCAGAGGCTTAAGTACAGATTTTATCAAAGTATTAGTAAAATTACCTCCTTTAAGTATTAGTTACAAGTGCGCGAACGTTCTTTTCTTCTACGTGAGGAGGTCGTATCAGTCCGGAATTAACTCAGTTGACAGCTAATTGCACACTTTGGTTGAGCGAGACAGGAAGATTCTATTGAAACGCACAGTAGTGAACTGCCAGTTATCTAAAAAATGACGATAGAACTCTTAGATATTTTATGAGTAGCCGAAGATGTACCTACCTACAATGCAACATTACGAAAGTTACTAGTATTACTATGACTAAATTGGAACAATGAACGATAGATAGATAGTGTTCATCTCCACTAACATTATGAGACAAACTTCTTCGCTATCCATGGATTCTCCGTGCGGGTGTCGGGTCCATCGCGTGGAACAGAATGGAATGTCAGTCGGCGCCTGGGACTTTCGACCCAGCGTGTAGGTTTAAGGGGCCCCTTTATAGTATATGTACTAACGATCACCTTTACCGATGACATTCCTCTCCCTTCCCAACCATATTTGGTACGAGCCGAGTAAAGCGGCTTTAGTTACTCTTTGCAGTATGGAGTTAATATTAGATCTTGGTAATCCTAAGTCCTTCAGTAGGTTGTAAAGAGATTTCGCTGGTATACCTCTCGCACCCACTTCCACAGCATACAACCGTGCTATATGACCATTTTTAGTTATCTCGTTGGTTAGGTCATAATACTTATTCGTTTTAGTCTAAGATCCCGCCATACAATGACCTTCATCGAGCTAGTTATTGGATGAAACATTTTTTTAACACAATTTTACATGCCAATAATAGGCTAGTTGCCACTATTTTTATTATTTGATAGAACGGTTCATTACGATTATATTACAACATAAAAAAAATATGAAAATTTTTTGAAGCACCTATCCAACTGTATTTTGGATTTTAAATTATTAATTTCACTATACTACCGTAAACGCTGTCCGCCATGATGGTCTGTGCCGTGGCGTCACTGTTCTTGTCAACAATACGCGTGACATAACCAAAAAGTGTTTATCGGAATTAAAACCATGTTTTCGTAGAGATTACATGTAGTGGAGTCAATGAAGCATTTGACTCGAAAGTCCTCAAGAACAGCTCCGATTTCGATGATTTTTTTTTTGTTTATTTTGTTTTTTTATATTATTTAAAATCAGAAACCTCTTAGAGCGGGGACGGAAATATTTATATTGTTTTAACAGTATCAACGATATGGATAAAAAAATTAAGTTTGGTCTCTATTTTTTTGTAGAAAAATCTCCATAAAATAATCGTATGGTTACAAATAGTTGTTACAAAAAAGATTTTAACAATAATTTTATATTATTTTGACGCGTATATTTGGGTTTCATACAAACTTTCATCCCCCGTTTAATCCCTCTATGAGTGAAATTTACCAAAATCGTTCATGGGGAATGCCTACGTCATAATAACTTGATGCATACAAAGTTTCAGCCCGATCGGCTCAAAATTGACAAAGTTTCATACAAACTTTCATCCCCTATTTTATCCCCTTAGAGGTTCAATTTATCAAAATGATTTCTCAGGCGATGCTCACATCATAATAACTAATATGTATGCAAAGTTTCAGCTCGATCGGCTTAAAATTGACAAAGTTTCATACAAACGTTCATTCCCTATTTCATCCCCTTGGGGGTTGAATTGATCACAATCCTTTCTTACTGGATGCCTACGTCATAACATCTACCTGCATACCAAATTTCAGCCCGATCCGTACAGTGGTTTGGGCTGTGCTTTGATAGATCACTATGTCAGTCAGTCACCTTTGAGTTTTGTATATATAAGATCGGGCTTTATTTTATATATATAGATTTGAGTTTTATATATATAGATTGTTTATAACATTCATTAATATATTTACAAGTTTTTAATGGATATTGTATAGGAGAATTTTTTTTTGTGTATAAAATATATCGTAGATATTGTTTATACAATATAAATAGTTCCGTCCCCGCTCTAGGAGGTTTCTGATTTTGAATAATATAAAAAAACAAAATTATCAAAAAAAAATTCATCGAAATCGGAGCTGTTCTTGAGGACTTTCGAATATTGCCTGTTTTATGTATTCATTGACTCCACTAATGATACATTTATGAATTACCACTATTGTATCGTGCGTGAATGTAAGAATACATCAATAAGAAGTTGTGGATTAAAGTACCCAGTGATGAGAATTTGCGAATCAGAATTTGAAGCAAAACATTTTGCAACCATCAAAGTATCTATTTTGGGCAGGTTTGTTTTCAATAAATGTGAAGTGTATAATATTTTAATAGTGAAATAAACAACGATCAACGCGTTTAAATAAAAGACCACGAATAACCTGTCGAACCTGTCGTTTGAATTTGTCTTGTTTACAATATTGGTGACGTAGAATCATGGCGGACGGTGTTTTCAATCAAGAGAAAAAAAAGTAAAAATGTATCGGGTTTAAGTTGAATTTTTGCAGCAATCCCATATTTATATTTAATGAAGTTGACATATTTTGGACCCTTGTACGGAATAATATTCGTATTAAAAGTGATTTAATAAATGGTGATTTGAGGCAACTAGCCTATTATATTGCATATTATATTAAAAATTAAATTATTACTTTATTTATTTTTATTTATTTATTTAGAACAACCAACAAGAATAACACTGAACTAAAAATTAACCTAATGCTAGATACAGGATTAAGGCTAAGTGTTTTCTTAATTATAGGTTGCCACAGCTTGGAAAGTGGACTGTGCAATTTATCTTAAAATTAAAATTAACTCCAAACATTATCTATCTCTGAACTAAATATAAGTAACTAATAGTAAAATTAAATTGAAGCAATATGCTTTAAAACTTTATTTTTAAATGTACGTGGTGTATTGGAAAAAATGTCGATATCACAACTCTTATGAAGTCGATTGTACTTCCTCATCACTCTATTCATGGTGGCGTGGTGACCCAAATTGCTTTTTGAGCCAGCGATGAAAAAGGGCACATATCTTTCGCGGCGTGGTAATTTAAAAATTTACTTAAAAATTAATGTGAGCAAAACCAAATTTGTTCAATTCTCAAATAAGAATGCAAGAAGAAATATATTAAATCTGACATATGATAATTTACAATTGACTGAATCAAACGAGGTAACGTTCTTAGGAATTAAATTGGATAATAAATGTTCTTGGAAATCACATATTGATTATATTTGTGAGAAGGTGAATCGTTTTCGATACGCACTCTGGAGACTGGCGAAAATGAGTAACACTCAAACGGCATTAAAGGCTTACCACGGCTATGTGGCCTCCATTCTAAGGTACGGAGTCTTGGTTTGGGGAAATTCGGTGGCAATACAGAAGGCATTTATTGCACAAAAACAGTGCATTCGTGCGATCAAGGATGTGTCCCCACAAACTTCTTGTAAAGAGCTATTTAAAGAATTGAACGTATTGACACTTCCTTCATTGTATATTTACCAGGCTTGTATTTTTGCTAAGGGGCACATAGAATTATTCAAAAAGAAAAAGGACATTTGTAATTTTATGACGAGATACCCAAATAATTTGGTGCTGCCGCATATAAAGACCGAAGTATATAGTAGGAGTAGTTATGCCATGGTAGTTAGAATATACAATAAGTTACCCACAGAAATTGTAAATCTACCTATAAATCGTTTTAGAAGTTGTTTATTCAAGTGGCTTTTTGACAAATGCTATTACAATGTAGCAGACTGTCTAAATATACAATAATTATTCCTAATGTTTGATTTAATTTAATACGACTGTGTGTAAATTTATTTATTTGATTATTTTCTAAGTATTTGTGATTTTTGTTTAATTATTTGGTCCGTTGTTATTATTATTTTTAATTAATTTTTACTCAATTGATAAATTTGAATTTACGTGACTTTATGGAAATTGTTTAACCTTATTATTTAAATTTGAAACCATGTTTTGCATACCCTACCGGGTGAATGTGTATAGCGACTTGTAGAAATTATATGTACCATCTTATGTACCACATTTCTTGCGAAATAAATAAATTATTATTATTTTTATTTGTAGGTACTCTTTCGAGATCACGGGTCCAAAGGGACCCGGTCCTTTGAAGCATGCGTGGGGCCCAAGCCAACAGCGCAGAGGCTTTTTTGTACCATTTGATCTGAATGAAATGTGTACATCTGCCAGGTTCTATCTCTGACTAAATACAGATCTAGTCAAAGACAGCACCTGGCAAATGTAAGAACTATTGCAGAATTAAAAGGAAAACAAAATCCAGGTCTATTGAGTGTGGTTTGATGGTTTGATTATCTGGGCTATGGGTTGAGACAACGGACGTCTGCCATGCAAAATGTCTCAATTTTTTACTCCTGGCAGACGGTGACTCGCCTCCCACTAGATGGGCCCCCCAAAAAAGCTACTACTCTAAGCGGCCTCTAGGGTCGCGGGCAGCAAGGGAGCAACACCGGCGTGGTTGGCTAAGGGTGCCGAGAGGTGTGCACCGGTTTCTGGATCGCGTTAGGTCGGTCAGCCGTTCCCCGCTATGACGCAGCTTGAGCACTTCCACCCATCAAGCATACAGCTCTTGCGCTCCACTCTGGACGGTCAATTAAGGCAAGCCAGAGGTGGGGGAGAAGATGTTAAAGTTCCCCCGGGAGGTCTCGGGTCCGTGGTGTCGCCACACACCAACAGCTTGCCACAAGCTGCCCTGCGGAGACTGATTGCATTGATGGAAGTTGTAATTCCTCAAGGAGGAGCTCCAACTTCCACCAACGGGCGATGGGGTCGTCACATCCCTACGCTCTTATTATTATTATTATTATGGGTTGCCTAGGAAATTTCAGTCCAGGATTATTAT
Organism: Nomophila noctuella; assembly: GCA_958496325.1. Taxonomy (NCBI): domain Eukaryota; kingdom Metazoa; phylum Arthropoda; class Insecta; order Lepidoptera; family Crambidae; genus Nomophila; species Nomophila noctuella. The sequence continues at coordinate 14,596,638 of OY292495.1, read as the reverse complement.
TATTATGGGTTGCCTAGGAAATTTCAGTCCAGGATAAAAAAAAAAACAAAAAAAATACAAAAATTATAAAGTTATTGAATTAAAGTTAAATGAAAATAAAGATTATTTCATGATGAACACGGTGGTACAAGGTTTCCTCCGAAAAATCAGTCCAGAATTAGAGTTGTCGCATTTTGAAGTTGAAATATTGGCGCTATGAAAAAGAGAGTGCGCGTGCTATTTGATAGTGCAAATGACAAGGATAACGATAGACTTGGATATTCTGTGTATCATTTTGGAGTAATTAATTACTTAACTGGAAGAATAGTGTTGTAATTAAATTTTTTATTTTTAAGTCCAAATCAATCATATCCTGGACTGAAATTTATTAGGCAACCCATATGCAATATAATAATTGACATGTTAAATTATGTATAAAACAGGTTTCATCCCATAACCAGCTCGATGAAGGTCCTTGTATGGCGGGATTTTTAGGGTTCCGTTGCCAAATGGCAAAAAAACGGAACCCTTATAGATTCGTCATGTCTGTCTGTCGTTCTGTCTGTCTGTCCGCCAGTCTGTCACAGCCACTTTTTTCCGAAACTATTAGTACTATACTGTTGAAACTTGGTGAGTAGATGAATTCTGTGAACCGCAACAAGGTTTTCACATCACACGAAAATAGAAAAAAAATAGAAAAAATAAAACTGAAATAATATATAATGTACATTACCATAAAAACTACCAACGAAAATTGGTTTAAACGAAATCCAGTCAGTAGGTTTTTTTAATGCGTCAAAACTAAAACTTTTACGGAACCCTCAATGCGTGAGTCTGACTCGCACTTTTTTTTGGGAATGTGTGTCTCCCATGGAACAGTAAGTTCTACCAACAGTACGCGCTTAAGTTAAAAGAAGAGCTAGAATAAACGAAAAGGTCTGGTCTAGACGACGGAATAGTGAAATGCTTTTCATACGTGTCCATCATAATCTTTGATAGGGGAAAGATTTGTATTTTTGTAAGTAACGAATTAACTCAAAAACTACTGGACCGATTTGAATAATTCTTTCACTGTTGGATAGCTACACTCTTCCCGGTGAACATAGGGTACTTTTGACCTCGTAAATGTGGGGGCAAGGGGGGCGCGTGTAAAACCACGACGGAATTGAAGAAGTTAATAGAGTGGAAAATCTTTCGTGTGTAGTGACCGGTCAGAATGTTGTAAACACAAGTTAGTTATCAGTGCACGCCTAAATGTAGGTTACAACAGTGTAATCAAATCCGAATGTACGATGGCTTGCCAGTACAAACAGAGACTAAATGATTACCGTTATCGACTTGGCCTAGTGTTTAATTTAGTTCTTAACGTCTTTATCATTAACGTTTTCTACAGCGAAAGTAATAAATCATAGTAGACTCTAATACCCTGATATCTCAATCACAATCTTAAAGTTGTGTAGTTTAGTAAATCGTTTAAAAGAAATATTAGTTTTTACTTTATTGACGGCTCACACTTTCTAGTCATTAGCAAAGACAATTTAACTTAATGCGACATTTGTTAATAAACTATGGGGCCGAATCATTAATAATGCATATTTTGGTACAAGACATTATGTTGTTTGATTTTAGATTTTAGTATTGGCATTCCAATAAAGTAAATTTTAGAAAAATTAGGTCTGATTGCGATTGTTTTTACTAAAATATTTTGATTACAGCCAACCAATCAATATCTTAAGTTCCTATCATGGTTAAAAAGTAAGTTAAATACAAGGTGTAACTGCTGAAGCGACGCCTTAGAGGCCGCCATAAATGCCCGATGCTAGTAGGTTGCAATAGTTGCAAATTGTATCTGTTTTTTCCCTTTAGGATATCGCAAATACCGTCCGGATTAATAACACCCCCGTGCCTAGGAAAGCACGTAAAGCCTGCGGCTGATTCCTCAGCGTTTATGTCAGATAGCTGTCACGGAACTAGTGAGTAAGGGATTCCGAAGTGCATCTGTGCTTGCACACTCACTTGTGCACTATGTATATTCCTGCGTACCTGGCTAATCGGAAGATGCCGGAAGGGCCGCTTTGGCTGATATAGACTATGATGGTAATCAAATGAAATTAAACTATGTACGTGGTTTGTTAAAACAAAGCTCAAAGCTTTCCCGCGGTACTGCCGGTCCAGCGACAGATCTTCCAAGTTCTTCTCACTCAATATAGCGCCTGTCTCGGAGTTGGCAAATAAATTGTTTATTAACTTCCCATCCCAACCCCATTGTGTACGGGACCGCGACTATCCTGCTGCCCACTTGTTCTAATGCGCCGGGACTGTGTAGTATAATAACGGTGGATGCTTGGTACTATTTAACAGCGAGTTTTTCAGTTGTGTTTTATTTTCTACTAGCGGCCCGCCCCGGCTTCGCCCGTGGTACTTGTCCACTATTTAATGGATGATATTATACATAAAAACCTTCCTCATGAGTTACTCTATCTATTAAAAAAAACCACATCAATATCCGTTGCGTAGTTTTAAAGATTTAAGCGTTCATAGGGACATACAACACACATAGGGACAGAAAAAGTGACTTTGTTTTATACTATGTAGTGATACTTAGCATTTTTTAGGACATCCAAATAGACTAACGGTATTCTTACATGATGTTAATATTAATTATAGTTAGTCTATATTTAATATTAACGTCATGTAGGAAAGGTGATGGCTCATTATCGATACAAAAAAAATCGAATGTCCGTTTTGATATGGGCTTATTTATACATACATTGAATATCTTATTCCTTATTTCTTATTCATATTATAAATGTGAAAGTTAGTAGATGTTCGTCCGTCAATCACGGAACAACTGAACGGATTTTGATGAAATTTGGTTTTCAGAAAGGGTATGGGCTGACTTAGGTGATAGGATACTTTTTATCCCGGTTAAATGCTCCCACGGGATAAATCGAAATTCACGCGGAGGAAGTTGCGGGAGGATTTTCAAAATGTATAATAGTATGGTTTATTTAGCTATATCTTTAGGGACCCGGGTTCAAATCCCGCTAGGGGCAAATATTAGTGTGATCGGCATTTTGTACTCAAGTCATGGATGTTTATAAAAGTATTTAAGTACATATGTCTATCCGTTCCCTAGCTACCATAGAACAAGCTTCGAACTAAGTTTGGGGCTAGGCAATTGGTGTGTTAGTCCAAAGAAATTATTCATTTATTTTTTACATGATTTGTATTTATAATGTATTTCAATAATTTATTATTAAGATATCTTTTTAGTAAAGAAATTCGTGTGTTGTTGTTGCTCTTATTTATCATTGCAGAAAGAAAACCAACGTTTTACGCACAAGTTTATTAAGAAATCACTAAGATGGCTATAATAATAATTATCACTACGACTAATTAATCTAATTGTAATTTTAAAACAATATTATCAACGATAACTATTTTTCAACATAAATATGTAAGGGAGTTTTTGGTGCTAGAAATACGATTGTGTTCATATTATTATCATTTATTATTTGTAGGTACTCTTGGAGATCTCGGGTCCACAGGGACCCTGTCCTTTGAAGCATGCGTGGGGCAAAAGCCAACAGCGTTTTTGTACCGTTTGATCTAAATGGGATGTGTGTGTACATCTGCCGGGTTCTATCTCTGACTAAATACAGATCTAGTCAAAGACAGTACCCGGCAAATGCAAAAACAATTGTAAAAATAAAAGGAAAACAAAATCCAGGTCTATTAGGTGCAATTCAATGGTTTGGTAACTGGGCTATGGGTTGAGACAGCAGACTTCTGCCATGCAAATGTCTCAATGTTTGTTCTCCTAGCAGACGGTGACTAGCCTTCCACTGGATGGGCCCCCGAAAAATAGCCACCGCTCTAAGCGGCCATGGCGGTCGCGGGTGGTACGAGGGCAACATTGTCGTGGTCGGCTCAGGGTGTCGAGAGGTGTACACCGCTTTCTGCTGAGTGGTCGCCCACCTCACCAACTCGCGTCTTACGCATATTTCACTTCCACCCTGCGAGCATATAGCTCTTGCGCTCCACTCCGGACGGCCAGTTAAGGCAAGCCAGAGGTGGGAGAGAAGATGGTAAAGTTCCCCCGGGAGGTCTCGGGTCCGTGGTGTCGCCATACACCAACAGCTCGCCACAAGCTGCCCTGCGGAGACTGATTGCATTGGTGGGAGTTGTAATTCCTCAAGGAGGACCTCCAACTTCCACCAACGGGCGATGGAGTCGTCACATCCCTACGCTCTCATTTATTATTATTATTATTTTATTATTAAAACATTTATTTCAGGTACGTTACACCCATAGATTACATTACACTTTTTTTTAATTAAATTATTTCACAATCAAATAATACATAGAATGTCACTGATATAGTTAACTTAAAATTAAAAATTAAAATATATACAAAATGCTTGCTTTATCATGACTTTTCAACGTAACCAGACCAGTGTTGTTATCCTAAACCTAACTCAACCTTTTAAGTTCCTTTTATTTACTTACAATACAAGTTACTACAAATAAATACCAAATCTGACATAGTAACTAAAAAAATATTTTAATCAATATGCCTTCTCCATATGCTATGCAGCTTGCTAAATGGTTTCTTACAATTATAATTTCTACAAATTTTACGTTTATGAAACATTATTTCACAAAGAATTATTACAATGGAAAAAAAATATCCCACAATTAGAATAAGAAATGGCTCCTGAAAATCGCCCATAAGTTGAAATTGTGTTAACGGAGTTTCAGTGTTGTGAGAGTGGTAGATAGATTGAATTTTTTTTCTTTCCTTCATATCTCTCCATACTTTACTATGAATCCCTGCTGTAGAAATACTAATGTAATGATGTGAATACGGTTTCTGCATTGGTGAGCCCTTGAGGAAGTAGACCGTTTTTAGGAAAGTGCCGACTACTTCGCTTAGCTCGTAGAAAACCTCTTCAGCGCTATTGGATACATCCCATTTGTAAAAATCGTACTGCGTTTTTGTCAGGATTATGAATGCTTTGTGTTTGCTATTTTTCAACGCAAGTAAACAGTCAACATATGAAGTACACTTGTAATTGATACTTTTGATGTCATCCGGCAAATCATTCATTAGATTCTCATAATGCTGTAACACAAAGCTTGCGTTTTGATCCTGATGGTCGAAACCAGGAAACGTTATAGCGCTTGCTAGCATTCCTTGCAACAAACTATTTATCATGACATTGTACAGGAGTAAACCAATTATAGTAATTCTACATACCGTACTGTAATGACTGTTGCAATATCTTATATTATTAGTAAAATAACCAGTTATGATGAGAATATTCCGCGTTTTGTCATTGCCAAAGACTGGAATGAATGTAACCAAGACACAATAAACCGCATACAAAGATATGATAAAAAATATTCTTGAATGTATATTTTTCCTTACATATTTCCAAAGGGTAAGCGGTTGGGCCCGACGAGTCACAATTCGATAATTATCAACAAAAAATGGATAAGAGTAATCTAACTCAAAGTAATATTTTAATTGTAACCTAATGTCACCGTAGACGCCTTCGATTTCACGAACATCGAAATACCTACTTACTTCATCATCCGATTTATTTTGAAAAATTCCTATGTCCTTAAATTTAATAAATTCAACAGTCACGTTGCTGATTTGTTTCCATATATCTAACGTATGAAAATCAGCGACATTTTCTTGAGCTATCATCTTGAAATGGCAATTTTTTAGTTTTGGCTGTGGTTTGTACAAGAAAGTTTTTTCACCTATATACTTGGAGCATGCTGAAATGTAATTAAGCATTCTTCTAGCAGGTTTATTACAAGTTTCAAGCACGGGGTCAAAATTAAAAATATCGTATTCACCGCTAACAAGAGTTTTAGCAATGACAGTAGAATTGAATATGTTACGTTCAAAGAGGAGCGATGACATTTTCTCTAAGCTAACCAAACTTTTTATATAGATAATGAACTTTCCTGATGGATTCCAAGGAATCAGGGGACGCTTTGTAATTGGATCATCCAATGCCGCTCTGAATTCTTCAATCGTCTCCGTCATCACTAGAAAAACGCTTTGTAAACTATAGATGTCGTGTCGGTTAGTCAAGTCTCTTGAATAATAGTTATAGCCCTCGGTTTTAAGAAGTTTCTCGGCAAGCAAGTTATTAGTGTTTACAAGAACAACTGGAGCGTTGAAGGATAATTTAACTTGTTTCAGGACATCAATGATGCAGTCTCTCACGATGCGGTCATCTTTGACTAATACAATAGATATATTATTGTAAGCAGCAGAGATTCGAAGTAACATCGCAAATGTTACGAATATAATTTGTTCACATTTAACCACCATGTCGGTCTCAACGTGTTTGCTTGTAAGACGAGACTATTATGATAACCCACAGCAACTTGCTTTTATTCCAAGTGATTTAATGATCAACATTTCACATAAGTAATAAATCATTCATTTAACAATCTTCGTTATTATCTTAATGTATCTGTTTTCAGTAATGCGTTTTTAATGGATTATTTTATTTTATTTTAGCGATGTTTCATAAATTGTTGCATCATTTTGTCTAAGTAGCTGGTCATTAGCCTTGGCACGAAAATTTAATGCGATATTTGTTAGTGAACAATAATGGTAACCGAACCAATTTAATTAGGTGTTGCATTTTATCGTATTTATTGGAATCATTACACAGGAAAGTAAAATGAGGCAATTTTTAGGGTTCCGTAGTCAAATGGCAAAAAACGGAACCCTTATAGTTTCGTCATGTCTGTCTGTCTGTCCTGGCTCGTTCTCCGCCGTTTCTGAACCGATTGCCACGAAAATTGGTGGAGAGATGTATAGTGATAATTCAAGAATTGGTTTTTAAAATAATCGAAAAATAATTATTTTTACCCCCCCTCCCAAACAACGAAAAGTAAATTCGAAAAAAAAACTTCGACTTACCCCATCGTGTGGGGTATCGTTAAAAAGGTATTTTTAAATACAATAAAACTTGCCTTGAAACCGTGTGGATCAAACACCCCAGTCTCGAGATATATTAATACAAAGTTAAAATTAGAGCGTCCCCCCCCCTTAACTTTTGAAATACTATTACAATAATTTTGAAAAAAATGTCGTGTATACCTCCAAGTAAGTACTTTCAACGAAAACTATAGCGAACTCTGTATCATACATAGTTATTTTTATACAACTTGACCAACTTATGACGTGCAGTTGCCCTTACTAAATGGTGTCTTAAGCGGTCGGGCCATCTTTTAGCTACGGAACCCTTTAATGGGCGTGTCCGACACGCTCTTGGCCGGTTTTTTTTATTGCATGGAATTTTTATGGTTCCGTAGGCAAATGGAAATAACGGAACCCTTATAGATTCGTCATGTCTGTCTGTCTGCTGTCTATACTGTTCAAACTTGGTGAGTGGATGTATTCTGTCAACAGCAACAAGGTTTTCACACAAAAATAGAATGAACATATACGTATGGGGTATCTATGGATAGGTATTTAAAAATGCTATCGAGGTTTCTAATTAAATTTTTGTATCACTAAAAGAAGAGGACGATAAAACTAAAATAAATATATTATATACATTACCATTAAAACTACCAACGAAAATTGGCTTGAACGAAATCTAGTAAATAGTTAATTATACGTCAAAAATAGAGTTTGTACGGAACCCTCAGTGCGCGAGTCGACTCGCAAGAACTCGCTTTTAAAGATATAACAGCACTTTCAATTGAGCGAACTATTGAAGTAGCATGCGCAGAGCTGGAGCATTATATAATAGTATGTGTGTACAGGCCGCCCTCGGCAGATTATAGTGTATTTGAAACCTCAATGGAGGAAATTCTTAAGAAAAGTTGTAAGACAAATAAAAAAGTAATTGTATGTGGAGACTTTAATGTGAATATTCTTGAAGGTTCACAACTAAGTAGTCGGTTTATTAATCTGTTTAACTCTTTCAATTTATTAAATTTATTTAATGAACCTACAAGGATCACGCCATCGAGTGCAACTTGTTTAGACAATGTGTTTTGTAATAGTAAGGTAATTAATAAAAAAATTATAAATTGTTTACAGTCAGACCATTGCGGACAACAGGTTCAATTTGAAAACTGTGTTGCTCCTAGATCTATTGACATTCTATGTAGACCTGTCACTGAGGGGCGTAAAGACAGATTTAAAGATACAATTATTAACAAAATACCCGACATTTCTTTTAATAACCAGAATGTGGATATACTTTATGAAAATTTACTTGGCTTAATTTCGTCTGAGTATAATAGAGTATTCCCTAAAAAGACTATACATGTTAATCTTAATAATCCTAAAACTAAGTTTAGTGACTGGGCTACTCCAGGTATTTATAAAAGTAGGAATAAGTTGTATGAGTTGTATGGTCTAAAAGCATATTCTAAAGATCCAAAAGTGATAGAATATGTTAAGAAGTATTCGAAAGTTTTTAAGAAAGTTTGCAATAAAGCCAAGTCAATTTACTTGAGACACAAAATAAATAACTCAAGTAATAAAATAAAAGCTACTTGGAATATAATTAACAAAGAAACATGTAAATCCAAGTCATATGAAAATGATTTCTGCCTTAAAATTGACGATAAAACTATAAAGTCAGACATAGAAGTAGCAAATGCCTTTGAAACTTTTTTCTCAAACATACCTATAATAACCACTAGTCAGCTAAATTCTAGTACACAACAAGCTCAAAACATCTTAGCTTCTTGTGTAGATCAATGTAAGACTACATTTAATTTCGATCACATCTCCCCAATCACTATATTAAAAACATTCAAAGACCTCAATAAAAAGAAAACTGAGGACTTATGGGGAATATCAACTGATATTATACAATCTATAATTGAAATTATTTCTCCTCATTTGGCTTACCTTTTTAATAAATGCATCGATGAAAATAAATTTCCTAATTTAATGAAATATAGTAAGTTAATACCTTTATTTAAATCGGGCGACAAAAGTGACCCATCAAATTTTAGACCAATATCAATATTACCATCATTAAGTAAAATATTTGAAAAAATAATTTTTAATCAGTTATTAGAATTTTTTAATAGACATAATTTACTTCATGCAAAACAATTCGGTTTTACTAAAAACAAGAGTACAACCGATGCAGGTATTGCACTTATGAAACATATACTTGATGCATGGGAAAATAAACAGAATGCGATAGGTATTTTTTGTGATTTATCGAAGGCATTTGACTGTGTTGATCATTCAATATTACTTATTAAATTAAAACATTACGGTGTGTCAAACATTTCTTTACAATTAATTGAATCGTACCTCACTGACAGGATACAACGTGTCAATATCAAAAACACCAATTCTGCTGGTGCTAAACTGCAAATGGGCGTGCCCCAAGGTTCGATCTTAGGACCTTTGCTATTTCTTATATATATAAATGATCTTCCATATTTTACCGAAGACCTCTGTGAGATAGTTTTGTTTGCTGATGACACTTCTCTCATTTTTAAAACAGAGAGAAACGAAAAATCATTTGACAAAGTAAACGGAGCTCTCTTGCAGGTGTCACAATGGTTCAGTACCAATAATTTGTTACTCAATGCTAAAAAAACTAAATGTGTTAAATTTATGATGCCTAATGTAAGGCAAATTAATACACAAATTACTATGAATGATGCGAAACTAGAAATTGTCAATTCAACCGTATTTTTAGGAATCACCATCGATTCCAAGTTACAATGGGGTCCTCACATAACTGCACTAGCAGGAAGACTTAGCTCTGCTGCTTACGCGGTTAGAAAAATAAGATATGTTACTGACATTGAAACGGCAAGACTGGTTTACTTCAGTTACTTTCATAGTGTTATGTCATATGGTCTACTGTTGTGGGGCTCTGCTGCAGACATTGAGTCAATTTTTATATTGCAGAAAAGAGCTATCCGTGCGATCTACAACCTTAGACCTCGTGACTCACTTAGGGATGTATTCAAAGAAATTAATATTTTAACAGTACCTTCTCAGTACATATTTGATTGTATTTTATATATTAGAAAGTATAATGAACAGTTTCTCAAAAAATCTGATACTCACAAATTTAATACAAGAAATAAGCACAGACTTGCCTATCCAAATGTCAGACTGCAAAAAACTGGAAAGTCTTTTGTAGGATTAAGCATTAAAATGTTCAACAAAGTACCACAAAATCTTGTTGAATTGCCTTTACATCTATTTAAATTAAAAGTTAAGAACTGCTTAATGAGAAAAGGTTATTATAAGATAGAAGATTTTTTAAATGATGTTGACAAGAATTTGTGGGTCTGACAATTTCTTACCACTCTGCGCATGTGGTTGTCTAATTTATTTATTTATTACATTTGTAATTTTTTATTTTTTTATTTTTGACATTATTTTTTTGACATTTTTAATGATTTATTATGATGACATGTAAAAAATTGTACAAATATTTATTTTTTAAAAAAGGCAAACTGTTGAGTTTCTTGCGGCACTTCTTCTCAGCAGGCCATTCACGTCGAAGTGCTGGTAGGTAAAAAAATGATATGACGTGCAAAAGAATTTCTATGTAAATCAAATTGCAAAATAAACCACTTTGACTTTGACTTTGACTTTGCACTTGGCCAATTTTTATTATCTGTTGCTCACAAATTTTTATGCGCCGATCTACATTCAGATTTATTGTCACAGCTCCAGCTAGTGAGATACAGATATCGTCTTGAATTTACATGAGTATTCAGTCAATAGTTAACGGCATTAGTCTTGTAAGTTAAGTTTCTTTATTTATAAGTCCTCTTGAAGAGAGTCGTGTACATGTATTTATTTATTCATTTAAACTTTATTGGACGACATTATGTTTTTTTTAAAAAGCAGACTAAATGCCTTATGGCATTCTCTACCAGTCAACATTAGGGCCAAACAGAAAGTGAATAGTGGGTAGGTAGTGCAATTAAATAAAATAAACAAACGCTTATTAACTAGTTAATAAATGCCTTTGAATAACTGCCTTTGACCAACACACCAATTGCCTAGCCCAAACTAAGCTCGTAGCTTATACTTTGGATGCTAGGGAACTGATAGACATACTTAAATTATTTTATAAACATCCATGACCGACATGACTTGAGTACAAATGTCGATGTTCATCACAGAAACATTTGCCCCTAGCGGAATTTGGACCCGCGACCCTTGGTTTTGTAGCCAGGGTCTCTGACCGCTAGACCAACGAGGCCGTCAAAATGTGTATGTCGAACTTAGGAGTTGGAATTTAGATTTAAGGTAAGGAGGGGCGTTAGGATCATGGAGAAGAGAATACAGTGTGGAAAGGATTCTGGCATTACGACGAAGTGGAATGGGCAACCATTACACTTTATTAGAATTATGCCCACATCAAAATTTTTTTAATTACAGTTGTTAATTATTACAAAAATAATTATTTAAAAGTGCCAAATAATATAAGCGCGAAATTCAATAGAGTTAAAACGGAAGTGACGACAAAGTACACAACAATGTAGTGATGGGAACAACAATGAAAATATATTGATATTTTTTGAAACTATCGATAAACTGTTTAAGTATTAGAGTATTGAAAATTTAATACAAATTGGAAGTTTATTTATTTAAAACAATACAAACAATTATCAAGTTATTATTCAAATTAATATAGTCGATGTGACATGACAATCTACTCCTATCATGCCAATTATAGAGAAATTGAAATTATAATATACTAGCCTATGTTACTCTGGGTGAATGTAGCTTTTCAACAGTGAAAGATTTTTTCAAATCTGCCAAGTAGTTTCGGAGCCTATTCAATTCATACAAACAAACAAACAAACAAAAAATCAAACCTTTCCTCTTTATAATATTTGTATAGATAAATGTGGAATTATGTTAAATCCATTATATTCTATTATCAACTTCAATTCAATGTTATTTCGCGTCTTGCCTGGTGAAAGTGAACGAGCATAAAAAACAAAAGGGAAAATACTTGACAAAGTATTTTTTCACAGAGTGTTTCCAAAAACACTGGGATGTTAATATTTCTCTTGCGCTGTTCTTTTCTTTCTTCTACTATAATCACATTTTGTAAATATCATTCATAGTTTATTTTTTATCAAAAACATCGATGTTTTACAAATAGCGCACATCCCAAACACGTAGTGTGACGTCCAAAATACAATCTTGCTACATTTAGGCGCCAAGATGGAGGCCGTTTAATTTGGCGAATTTGACAGCTTAAGGAAAACTATTTTTACTGCCATCAGACCTTCGTAACCCATAGACAGGAACCAGACAGATTAGATCATGGTTACACATTCAGATCAAACTGGTGTGATCAAATCAAACCTCACGGTGTTTTCCCTCACTGCCGCGCTAAAGGCACAAATCCACACATAGATTTCGAAAAATCCAGAGGTGTGGGCCCGGATTCGAACCGCGGACCTCACGTATGTGAGGCGCCGTCCGTACCACTAGGCCACCATCGCTCGAATAATTAAGTCTATTGAGATCATAAAATTAACTTTCGCTATAAAAAAAATAAGAGATACCTAATTAAATATAAGGGATTCTTCTTGGTGGAATGAAATACCGCATTTTTCAATTAAACATAAACATATGAATATCCTTATTTATTTAACATCCTTAAAACAGTGCCGGTGTCCTTAAGCCACAAACAAACTTCTTAGTTTCTACTATTATTCTAACAATTTACTATTCTAATACTATACAAATCTTTCAATCAAGTTGCCTTATCAATATGGCAGTTTGATAAGTTCGTGCAAAAATAAAAAGTATGTTACTTTTTGAGGTAAACCTTTTTTATTCTTCGACATAGTCTCCTTAGAGGCTTATACACGTAATTTAACGCTTTTCGAATTAGTTAATCCTTTCCAAATAATAGGATTTGTAAAGGTCTAAAAAATAGCCAAATTTTTCAGCCATCACCTCCTTGTTTGAACAAAATCTTATTCATGCAAATATTTTTCTTTAAATAAAGCGACAGATTATAGTCAATGGGAGTCAGATCTGTAGAATAACAGGGATATAAAACAAATTGGGAGCCTATTTCTACTAATTTTGGGACCACAACTTCTGGGGTGTGGGCTGGTACATTTCCATAATAAAAAATGACTTTTTCAGACAGCATTCTCGTGAATTATGGTTCTGAATGTTGGTGAATAATATTATGTACTAGTTGATTCGAGATGTCCATAGCACTAGTAATCTCATGCATCTTCACTTTTCTGTCATCTATCACTATGTCATGGATTTCAACCAACATTACTGCGGTAGTACCCTCTACAGGACGTCCAGATGGCTTAGCATCACTTGGACCCATAAGATCACTGCAATTTTTTTATAACACTTGATAATGTAAGGTGCAGAGTCTCCATAATGTTTGTCAATCATCACTTTTGTCTCCTGAGGAGTTTTGCTTTTCAGACAGTTATGTGAAATCACCACACGAAATTCTGTTTCACAAAATGTTCTGAAAATCACTCGACTTCCTTTACGCGAATCAATGCCAAACACAATGAAGTAGGCCGATCAAGCTGAAATTTTGCGTATGGTCCTCTAAAAGATGCTAGTAATAATCAAACATAAACTCAAAACGAAGCAATAGCATAAGCTCTCAGACTTTGCACGAACTTATCAAACCGCCTATGTACATACTATGCAGCTTGCTTAATGGTTTTTTTACAATTATGATTTTAACAAATTTTACGTTTATGAAACATTATTTCGCAAAGAAACATTACTATCGAAACAGTATATCCCACTATGAGAATAATAAATGGCTCCTGGAAATCTTCCATGAGTTGGAATTGTGTCAGTGAAGTTTCAGTATCACCAGAGTGGTAGATGGATTTAAGTTTTTTAGGTTCCGTCATATCTTGAAATAGTTTGAAATGAATACCTGCCGAAGAAATTTTAATAAAATGATCTGAAAACGGTCCCTGTATTGGTGATCCTTTGACGAAGTACGCAGATTTCAGGAAAGTCTCAATTCCTTCTTTTAGCACATAGAAATCCTCGTCAGCGTTATTGGATGCATCCCATTTGTACAGTTCATACTGTGACTCTGACAGGAGAATGAACGATTTCCGATTGCTACATTTCAACGCACATAAACAGTCAACATAGGAATTGCACTTGTAGTTGATACCTTTGCTGTCATCCGGCAAGTCATTCATTAGCTTCTCATAATGCTGTAACACAAAGCTTGCGTTTTGATCCTGATGGTCGAAACTAGGGATCGTTATAGCGCTTGCTAGCATTGCTTGGAACAAACTATTTATCATGACATTGTACAGGAGTAAACCAATTATAGTGATTCTACATACTGCACTGTAATGACTGTTGTTATATCTAACATTATTAGTAAAATAACCAGTTATGATGAGAATATTTCGGGTTTTGTCGTTGCCAAAGACTGGAATGAATGTAACGAAGGCGCAATAAACCACATACAAAGAAATGATGATAAATATTTTTGAACGTATATTTTTCCTTACATATTTCCAAAGGGTAAGCTGTTTAGCCCGACGAGTCACAACTCGATAATAATCTATAAAAAATGGATAAGAGTAGTCTAACTCAAAGAAATATTTCAATTGTAACCTAATTTCACCGTAGACGCCTTCGATTTCACGAACATCGAAATACCTTTGTACTTCATCATCAGATTTATTGATGAGTATTCCTAGATCGTTAATTTTGATGTATTCAACAGTCACGTTGTTGATATCTTTCCATATATCTAACGTATGGAAATCACTGACATTTTCGTGAGCTATCATCTTGAAGTGGCAATTTTTGAGTTTTGGCTGTGGCTTGTATAAGAAAGTTTTTTCATCTTTATACTTTGAGCATGCTGTAATGTAATTAAGCATTCTTCTAGCAGGTTTATTACAAGGATCAAGCACGCGGTCAAAATTAAAAATGCTGTATTCGCCGTTGACAAGAGTTTTAGCGATAGCAGTAGAATTGAACATGTTACGTTCAAAGAGGAGCGATGAAATTTTTTCTAAGCTCAGAATTTTTTTTATGTAAATAATGAACTTTCCTGACGGATTCCACAGTACCATGGAACGTTTTGTAATTGGATCATCCAATGCCGCTCTGAATTCTTCAATTGTTTCCGTCATTACTAGGAAAACGCTCTGTGAACTATAGATGTCGTGTCGGTTAGTAAAGTCTCTTGAGTAATAGTTATAGCCCTCGGTTTGAAGAAGTTTCTCACCCAGCAAGTTATCAGTGTTTACAAGAACAACTGGAGCGTTGAAGGATAATTTAACTTGTTTTAGGACATCGATGATGCAGTCACTCACGATGCGGTCATCTTCGACTAATTCGATGGATATATTGTAAGCAGCAGAGATTCGAAGTAACATCGCAAATGTTACGAATATAATTTGTTCACATTTAACCACCATGTCCGTCTCTACGTGTTTGTTTGTAAGACGAGACTATAATGATTAGTACCCACAGCAACTTGCTTTAATTTAAAATGTTTTGATGATCAACATTTCATATAAGTAATAAATCATACATTTATAATTCTTCATAATTATCTTAATGTTAATCTTGAGGTCCTGTTTGCAGTAATTCGTTTTTAATGGAATGTTTGTTTTACTTTAACGATGTCCATTCATTGTTCGTATTTTTTGTCTATGTGGCTACTTTCATGCGGTATTTGTTGTTAAATTATAATGGCAATAGCTTATTCCATTAGGTATTAGATTTTATTTGAAACAAAATTACTAAATTGGGTGCGCTGATTTTTAAATCTACCTTCCGATTTTCGTAGCAGCTCTTGCTGTTGAGACGCATGTATCATCTTAAATTAACGTTAGTAGTTGAAAATTTCTGTCAATAGCGCTGTAATTTAACTACTTTCTTTATGTTTATGTCTTCTGTCAGAAGGACGCGTTTATTTAGGGAGGACATAATATGTAGTTATGTTCCCAAAATTTACTCACTCTAGTATGTATATCTTTCTTAACCGGGTAAATCTAAAGATAAGTCGCTTCGGCTGAAATCGAAAATGACGTTGGTAATCAAAAATAATAATAAACTATGTTCGTTTTTGTTTCCGAAGCTTTCCCGCGGTACTGCCGGCCCAGCGATAGATCTTCCAGGGTCTTTTTCACTAAATCTGCCTATAAATATATAAATAGCCCCTGTCCCTGAGTTGGCAAATAATTCTTTTTGAACTTCCCAACCCACTTGTTCTAATGTGCCGGGACTGTGTAGTATAATAACGGTGGATGCTTGGAACATTTGAACTGGGACGTTTATCGAGATATTTTATTTTCTACTAGCGGCCGCCCGCGACTTCGTCCGCATGGATGTCAGATCCCTGTTTCGATTGAATAGGCCTATGCCGTTTCTAAGGGTCTTAAGATTGTCTGTGCCATTTTTTTCAAAATCGGTTGAGTTTAAGATTTTTCAAACAAAAGTTTTTTTCCGCTAACTCCCGCTTCGTGGGAATTTTGCAATATCCTGTTGCAACTAAGCTTTAAGTTTACTAAGGTACCTGCATGCCAAATTTCAAGCGTCTAACTTAAGCGGTTTAGATTTTTCGTACAAAAGAAGTTTCCGGCTAATTCCCGTTCCCCTAGGAATTATGTAATATACGGTTACAACTAAGGTTTAAGTTTACTAAGGTACCTGCAATCCAAATTTTAAGCAACTCACTTCAGCAGTTTAGGTTTTTCACACGAAAGGAATTTCCCGCTAATTTCCTTTCCAGTGGGAATTTTGGGCATTCATTTCTATGTGCTACTCTACTACTTAAGCTACGTCCTTTCCAGATTTCCAGTGCCTAGGTTTAGCCGTTTAGGCTGTGCGTTGATATGTCAGTCAGTCAGTTTCTCCTTTTTTGTATATATTAAGATTAGATTAGATTAAATTTTAGTTCTGAGGACAGCCGTGTAGACTAAATAAAAATATGCGAGATATTGGGCTGTGCATGCTGCGGAGCGTGCGGAACATGCAAAGTGGTTTCTAATTAATTACACAAGAAAAGCATTTTAATTATTGAAATACTTCACTTGTAATAATAATAATGCATTTAAATAATTCATCTACACTAATATATAAAGCTGAAGAGTTTGTTTGTATGTTTGTTTGTTTCTTTGTTTTTTTGTTTGAACGCGCTAATCTCAGGAACTACTGGACTGATTTGAATTTTTTTTTGTGTTGAATAGTCCATTTCACGAGGAAGGCTTTAGGCTATTGAAAATCGAAACCCACGCGGACGGAGTCGCAGGCGGCTGCTAGTTATTAAATATTTATACAGTATCCCCACCCCATGTGTTATTCTGATGTATAAGCTATATTGTGGTAAAGTATCATTCAAATCCATTCAGTAGTTTTTACGTGAAAGAGTAACAAACATCCATACATCCATACTTACAAACTTTCGCCTTTATAATAGTAGTAGGACTAGCGACCGCCTGCATCTCCGCCCGCGTGAATTTTGGTAATACTATAGCCTAAAGCCTTCCTCGTCAAATGGATTATTCAATAAAAAAATATATTTCAATTCCAAGCAGTAGTCTTTACGATTAGGGCGTTCAAACAAACAAATTAACAAACTCTTATTTTTGAATGATGATGATGATGGTGGTGATGATGATGATGTTTCACACCGAAATGGCATGTCTGGGTATAAAATTACGCCTTTTGATATATAGATGTTGTTGATTGTTGGTTAGAATAAAGTTATGGCGACAGCAGGTATTTAAAATTGTAAAGTAAAAAAAACGTTTTGAAACGCAGTTTTTTATTTAGAAATCAGTAATCGTGTCCTTATTATAAATACAAATAATTAATCTTATTGATATTAAAAAATATATTATCAACGTTCACTATTAAAAATAAATATCGGGTATGTTAATATTATGTACGTATGTACTTTCATATCATCACGACCTTGATAACACTGCCTGATATTTTTACTTAATCCACACTCAAGTTTACATGTAACTTTTAATATTCTCGCATCAAATATTAAATAGCGGATATTAAAAATCTAATGAAATAAATCTACTTGCAAACGGATATAATCGCGGTATAATTTTAAACGACATATCTAAAGGATTACCCGAGGTTTCGGCTACTTCCAGCAGCCGCGATCACGGATTGAGTTTTGTCTTATGCGTCGCTGAAATCTACCCTCAACTTAATATCTAAGCCCCGTCTTCCTCACTTTCATTGTTCGTTCGGATCCACGCCGTAGCAGCTTATGGTGTCTTTTGATTAGTAATAATTTAACTATCAAGAATCTTCGAGTTATACTGTAAATATGTATTTTAAAATTATAACGCGATTATGTTCGTTTGAAAACGTCGCGTAAACCTAAGTAAACATTAAATATATATTACATACAAATCTTTCAATCAATATGCCTTCTCAACATACTATGCAGCTTGTTTATTGGTTGTTACAATTATGATTAAAACAAAGGTGATGTCCAAAAAATGACCCAGATTCGACAGCAATGAAATGTATACCAGTGGCTTGGCATTGAAATATAACACAATGTTACCAAGGGGGCAATCCTGAAATCGTTATAGTATAGGAGCTAGGAGCAAAATAAAATAAGGAAAAAAATCGTTGAAAACAAAGTTTACGTCATGTTGTGGCTTAATATGACGTTGTTTTAATGTTGTTCACTTGTGCTAATTATCAGCAACACATTTCACAAGCAACAGCAACATAATTACAACGATATTCTCACACACAACATGGCTCGTTGCTCCTATACTATACCAATTATTTTTAAGTTTGCAATCTTTAGCCACAGAATTACCAATAATACACACAGTACTGTAACGATTGAAGTATCTATGGGCCAGAAGAAAAAAAAAAACAAAAAGCAGAGTGTTTGTTATGTTGTGATTTAATATGATGTAGATATTATGTTGCTGTTGCTTCTGAAAGTTGATGATGATAATTATCACAAGTGATACAACATTAAAACAACGTCATATTAAGCCACAACATGACGTAAACCTATTTTATTATTGTTTTGAACGATTTTTTTCTTAATTTTATTTTGCTTCTAGCTCCTATACTATAACGATTTCAGGGTTGCCCCCTTGGTAACATTATATTACATTTCAATGCCAATCTACTGGTATACATTTCATTCCTGTCGATTCTGGGTTTTTGGTCCATACAATTATGGACATGTCCTTTTACGATTATGAAACATTATTTCGCAAAGAAACATTACTATCGAAACAAAATATCCCACTATGAGAATAATAAATGGCTCCTGGAAATCTTCCATGAGTTCGAATTGTGTCAATGAAGTTTCAGTATCACCAGAGTGGTAGATGGATTGAATTTTTTGCTGTTCCAACACATCTTGAAATAGTTTGTTATAAATACCTGCCGAAAACATACTTTTGGAATGATCTGAAAACGGTTCCTGCATTGGTGAGCCTTTGCGAAAGTATACCGTTTGTAGGAAAGTGCCGACTACTTCGCTTAGCTCGTAGAAAACCTCATCCGCGCGATTAGATGCCTCCCATTTGTACATTTCGAACTGCGTTTTTGTCAGGACAATGAATGATTTCCGTTTGCTATTTTTCAACGCAAATAAACAGTCAACATATGAAGAGCACTTGTAGTTGATACCTTTGCTGTCATCAGCCAAGTCATTCTTTAGTGCTTCATAATTCTGTAACACAAAGCTTGCGTTTTGATCCTGATCGTCAAAACTTGGGTACGTTATAGCGCTTGCTAGCATTCCTTGAAACAAACTATTTATCATGACATTGTACAGAAGTAAACCAATTATAGTGATTCTACACACCGCACTGTAATGACTGTTGTTATATCTAACATTATTAGTAAAATAACCAGTTATGATAAGAATATTCCGGGTTTTGTCATTGCCAAAGACCGGAATGAAAGTAACCAAGGCACAATAAACCAAATACAAAGATATAATAATAAATATATTTGAACGTATATTTTTCCTTACATATTTCCAAAGGGTAAGCCGTTGGGCCCGACGAGTCACAACTCGATAATAATCTACAGAAAAAGGGTAAGTGTAATCTAACTCGTAAAAATATTTTAATTGTAACCTAATGAAACCGTAGCCGCCTTCGATTTCGCGAACATCGAACTTACCTACTTCATCAACAGATTTATTTTTGAAAATTCCAAGATCCTTAAATTTAATTAATTCAACTGTCACGTTGTTGATTTGTTTCCATATATCTAACGTATAGAGACCAGTGATATTTTCTTGAGCTATCATTTTGAAGTGGCAATTTTTAAGTTTTGGCTGTGGTTTGTATAAGAAAGTTTTTTCACCTTTATACTTGGAGCATGCTGAAATGTAATTAAGCAGTCTTCCAGCAGGTTTATTACAAGCATCAAGCACGGGGTCGAAATTAAAAATGCTGTATTCGCCGATGATAAGAGTTTTAGCGATGACAGTAGAATTAAATAGGTAACGTTCAAAGAGGAGCGATGACATTTTCTCTAAGCTAACAAAACTTTTAATATAGATTATGAACTTTCCTGACGGATTCCACGGAATCATGGGACGTTTTGTAATTGGATCATCATATGCTGCTCTGAATTCTTCAATCGTTTCCGTCATGACTAGAAAAAGGCTTCGTGAACTATAAATGTCGTGTCGGTTAGTAAAGTCTCTTGGGTAATAGTTATAGCCCTCGGTTTGAAGAAGTTTCTCCCCAAGCAAGTTATCAGTGTTTACAAGAACAACTGGAGCGTTGAAGGATAATTTAACTTGTTTAAGGACATCAATGATGCAGTCTCTCACGATGCGGTCATCTTCGTCTAATTCAATAGATATATTGTAAGCAGCAGAGATTCGAAGTAACATCGCAAATATTACGAATATAATTTGTTCACATTTAGCCACCATGTCGGTCTCAACGTGTTTACTTATAAGATGAGACTATTATGATTACCAATAGCAACTTGCTTTTATTCCAAATGTTTTAATGACGAATATTATACATAAGTTATCAATCATATATTTAACATTCTTCATAATCTAATTATCTTAATGTAAATCTTGACGTCTTGATTTTAGTTATTCGTTTTTAGGGTTCCTTAGCCAAATGGCAAAAACGAACCCTGATAGATTCGTCATGTCGCTGTCGGTCTGTCTATCTGTCTGTCTGTCCGCTAGTATGTTACAGCATTTTTTTTTACCTACGGTACCTAAGCTACGTCCCTTACAAATTTCAAGTGCCTACGTGTAGCCGTTTAGGCTGAAATATACAATTGCAATTTTACCTACAAATCTTTTACTTCACCTTCCGACTTTCATTTTTTGTTGTTACAAATTGTTGTAGTCGAGATTGGGATATTTTTTAAAAATGTTTATTTGTGCTTTTAGTAATGCAGTAAAATACTCTATCCCAATGCAGATTCTTTGTCTGGCCCTGGGTACCGAGCTTTTACAATTTTTATGTAAGAATGGAGTATAAGTTCTCCATTCTTTTTTCATTCAACCAAAACTTGTCTATCTATGGATAGGTCTTCAAAATTGATATTGAAGTATCTCATATTATTTTTTTCTAAAGCGCATTGAAGTTACAAATTGGTAAAATATGTCCCCGCTGTAACTTCTGGTAAAATGGATAAATGTAAATTACCATGTAAAGTTCAATTGAAAGTCGAAACAATATCTAGTGAGTTGTTTTTTGAATACGTCATAAATAGGATTCGTACGGAATACTCAGTGCGTAAGTCCGACCCCCACTTGGCCGGTTTTTAATGGAATGCATTTAGCGATGTTCCATTCATTGTAACAATATTTTTTTATTATGTCTAAGTAGCTGATCATTAGCCCTGTCACGAAAAATTAATGTGGTAATAACGGTTGTAAGGCTTTTAGCCGTTGGATTTTTTACGAAATTATTGGAATAATTACAGATGCACACAAAATAAAATTTATTTTAAGCATTTTTACATGCTAAATATTATTAAACTTTAACTATAAGTTTTTAAAATTAAAAAAAATAAACCGACTTCAAAAAAATCGTGAACACAAAAATAAACTAATGAGGATGACCGGAACATCATTAAGTCTTTTCTGCGAATGGATGAAGATAACGAGTATAGAGTAGTTACATGCGCTTAATCTTGAAATGCAAATCGAGTGGGTGTCCCTTGGTGAGTTTTGTATCCCTTTAGCATTGAAGTGGCGGTCGATACTGTACGATTGGTCTCCAGCGTTGCTTAAATTCTATCTAAACGCGTTTCAGTTGACCCTACCCGATCAGAGCAACCTTGTAAGGTGGGGAATGGCGGTAGACAAAACCTGTTTACTCTGTGGTGAGGCCGTAGGTACCGCGAGGCATTTGTTGGTGGGATGCAGAGTACTCCTAGACAGAGGGCATTACTCTCGCCGTCATGACGGAGTGTTGCAGATCATACGTGAAGCGGTGAGTCTTTCAATAGCAAGAGCAGCAAAAGGTTTGACGACGAATACAAAGAACATCAACTTCGTCAAGGAAGGATCTAACAAGAAGTCCAAAGTCAAACCTTACTCCACCGTTAGTGTAGCTCCGGATTGGAAGATCATGATGGACACGTATGAGAAGCACTACGCTATTCCAGAAGACATTGCGGTATCGTCGTCTAGACCAGACCTTTTCGTTTATTCGAGAAAACTTAAGCGCGTACTGTTGGTAGAACTTACTGTTCCATGGGAGACAAACATTCCCAAAGATCACGCGTTTAAAACAAATAAGTATTATGATCTAACCAACGAGATGACTAGAAATGGTTATGCAGCACGGTTGTATGCTGTGGAAGTGGGTGCGAGAGGTATACCAGCGAAATCTCTCTACAACCTGCTGAAGGACTTAGGATTACCAAGATCTAATATTAGCTCCTTACTGGAAAGAGCAACTAAAGCCGCTTTACTCGGCTCGTACCAAATATGGTTGGGAAGGGAGAGGAATGTCATCGGTGAAGGTGATCGTTAGTATACTATAAAGGGGCACCTTAAACCTACACGCTGGGTCGCAAGTCCCAGGCGCCGACTGACATTCCTCTCTGTTCCACGCGATGGACCCGGCACCCGCACGGAGAATCCATGGATAGCTAAGAAGTTCGTCTCATTAAAAAATAATTCCTAATATCTATTACCTAATACTATAATTTTCCTAAACTATGTCAAAGTAGTAAGTCGGTGCTTTTTCTCTTCTGCTTTTTTGGGCAGGCACCGACTTCAGTTAGTTTGTTTAAGATTACTTTGACATACTTTAGGAAAATTATAGTATTAGGTAATAGATATTAGGAATTATTTTTTAATTTTTAGTTTATTTTTGTGTTCACGATTTTTTTGAAGTCGGTTTAAATTTTTTTTAAAAAAGTCAGTTTATTTTATGATTTTTAGTTGTGTTAAAGCGTCGTGAACTTAATTATTAATAGGAACTTAGTTGTTGTTACAAGTAAATGAGAGTGTGGATAAATTACTTGTTCTCGCGAGAAGGCCCAGCGAGACTTCTCGGCGAGATTTCTCGCCGTGGGTCTGGATGTAATATACACAAGTTATCACGTTAGCCCCACATACATTCGATCGACCAAGTTGATTCAACCATACCTCACAAGCAACATTTAAGCCCTACATACTACTAAATAGTTTCCATCGACCAATTGCAGTTCTGCCTTCCAACTCCTAACCGCTAAGGAGTACTGTAGCATCATCATCAGGACAGCAGCATCAAATGTTGACACCCTGAAGCATATTCCTGAGTAAAACATGATTACGTAACAAAAACACCATACGAGCATACAATTTTCGGTGGTTGCCCTCGATTTCTCCTGGATTCCATGATCAGATCCTGGACTGGTGAAAATGGGACCACCTCAGAACTGAACTCTATCCAACAAAAAAAAATTTTTGAAATTGGTCCATATTGGACGAAATTATCGATGAACATACATAAAAAAAAAAAATTATACATACAGACGAATTGAGAACCTCCTCCTTTTTTGAAGTCGGTTAAAAACATAAATGTTAGGCGTACATTATAATTTTTTTTAGTTTTTTAATTCTCTTATTTTGAAAGTTACGGGGTGGGGAGACATTTTACCAGCTTGGCAGAATCTCTCCTGCAAACTTAGACCTATCCATGGATACCCAACATGTATAGGTTTGATCACAAAAAAACATTTTGAATTACATTTCTAACTATGGGCAACCATATTTTTTCTATTTTCGATTGATAATCTTAATGCGGTTAACAGAATACATCTGCCTACCAAGTTTGTACGGTATAGTGCTTATACATAGTTTCTAAAAAAAGTGGCTGTGACATACTGGCGGACAGAGAGACATGACGAATCTATAACGGTTAGGTTTTTGCCATTTGGCTACGATACTTAAAATTATCATCCAAAAAGTAACAAGTATATTGAAATTTGTGTATTTGAAATGTGGCTGTGACAGACATGACGAATCTATAAGATTCGTCATGTCTGTCTGTCTGTCCGCCAGTCTGTCACAGCCACGTTTTTCCGTAAGTATAAGTACTATACTGTTAAAACTTGGTGAGTATATGTATTCTGTGAACCGCAACAAGGTTTTCATATGAAAATAGAAAAAAAAAACAAAAATAAATGGGGGGAGGGGGTCCCAATAGTTATAACTAAACCGGGAAATATTTTTTTCATTGAACATATACGTGTGGGGTATCTATGGATAGGTATTCAAAAATGATATTGAGGATTCTAAAACTTTCTTTTTCTATAGTGATTACTTTGCGTCAGAGACCCTTCCAAAGTGGAAAAATGAGTGTCCCCCCTCTAACTTCTAAAATAAGAGGGTGATAAAACTAAAAAAAATATATAATGTTCATTACCATAAAAAGTACCAATGAAAATTGGTTTGAGCGAAATCTAGCGAGTAGTTTTTAAAAATAGAATTTGTACGGAACGCTCAGTGCGCGATTTTTTGTACGTTTTCACTTTTTTGTAAGGGCTGATGTTCGTCTTTTGAAGCATGCGTGGGGCCAAAGCAAACAGCGCAGAGGCGTGTGTCAAATGTAAGGAGTCTGCAAGGTTCTATCTCTGACTAAATACAGATCTAGTGAAAGACACCACCTGGCAAATGTAAGAACTATTGCAAAATTAATAGAAAAATAAAATACAGGTCGTTTAAATGCAGTCCGATGGTATCGTTAACTGGAGACGTCTGCCATGCAAAATGTCTCAATGTTTTTCTCCTGGCAGACGGTGACTCGCAGTCGCTTCCCACTGGATGGGCCCCCCAAAACAAAAAGTAATTCCTCAAGGAATAACTCCAATTTCCACCAACGGCCGTTAGTGTCGACGCTCTTAAATTATTATTATAAGTAGCGGCCGCCCGCGACTCCGTCCGTATGGATTTCGGCTTTCAATAGACTTAAAGCCTTCCTCGTCAAATGGATTATCCAAGGCAAAATTATGTTTTCAAATCGGACCAGTAGTTCCAGAGATTAGCGCGTTCAAACAAACAAACATACAAACAAACTCTTCAGCTTTATATATTAGTATCGATTAGTATAGATAATCTCCTCCCTCTTTGTTTCTCTCCACTGCTTGAGGGAACTGCTCGCTTGTGACCACGGCTGTAGCATCATAGCCGAAACAACAAGCAGTAAGTACTCAGGTACTTATAAAAATAATATGACTTTTAGTCCCGTTGTAATGTTAAATAATTATAATGCAACGCGAAAGTTAAAAGACAAATTTCTTCTTTCGTTAGAACTTGTCTGCAAATAGCGTTTCTAACAGTGTTGAGTGTGTTACTACCACAACATTGAAGGTATGATTCACATTAGGCGTTAAGAAAATTACAAGGAGAAATTCATCAGGTCCATTAACGGTCTCGGTAGTTTAATTGAGGTAGTCCACTTAGAGCACAAAAACGAACAGCACAATATGGATTTGTGGTGTTCACAGCACAATTCCTTGTCCGCGAACAGCACACATTAATGTTTTCAGCTATTCGTGGATTCATATTTATTATTTTTTAACTATAATTATTCAAAACGGACCAGAAAGAAGTTCTTGAGATAAGCGCGTTCAAACAAACACACAAACAAACATACAAGCAAAGTCTTCAGCTTTATAGATTAGTTTTATATATTATGGAAGTAAGTATAGATATAGATTATTGTCCGCGAACAGCACATGCCTACAATTGTCGGGTAGTAGATATTTTTTTGTATGTTTTTTTTTGTACTGTTGTTTACTTTATGTGCGTTGATTACATAAATTTGTAAACACCTTTAGATTTTTTAGCAACTCTGAGAGATGCAGGTTGTACAGTTGTAGTGTGGTAATAAAACACAAGGTATGTATGCAACGGTAGACGCTCCTGCTCGCCCGGCGGCCGGTACAAGAGTGCGCGGCGAGCTCCCGCTCTCCGCGCCCCCACCACCGCACGCCGCGCCAGCAAGCGTGTCCACTATATTTATTAGCTATACATCACATCTACCTTTTACAATGAAATAAAACAAAACTCTATTAGTTATTTCCCAAGTACATCATTGTATCTGACACAACCAAGTTTCCTTAAATAATTTACACAGATCAACTATATATACTATAACTATATAAATCAACAATATAAATTGACATAAACATATCTATGATAAAGATAGCATAACTAATCGTCTACATCACGATTGTCAGAGCATTCACTAGAATCTCTCATAGTTCTATAATTTCCATTAGAAAATAATAATTACCTTCCACTTTCCTTCAACTTGTTTTAAATGTACGTTTTTTCCTCTTTATATGCACTCTGTTATTGTCATTTTCCAAATCTGATATTATACTCAGCCACAATCCTTGCCAAAGGGGGTTGAAGACCGAGTTTTGAATTTATTTTACTCAGATTCAGATTCGTTAATTGCAAGTCACAAGTTATTAAAGATGTTTAAATGTTATTAATTGTATTTGTGACTGTAGAGGAAATAATGTAAGAAGCAATAGCTTATATTGTTGTTTCTCTTTACAGGTATGTAAATAAGTTATTATTCTTAGCGTAAGTGTAAAATTAAGTGTAATTAGGTATGATTGTCATGCTCACAATAAATTTCTCTTCACAGAGCAACATACGAAACTATTGTTTCATTAAATAAACAACCTATTACAATTATATGTAGAAAGTAAAGGTGACGCCCTGCAAGGGCACCACAAACGTGTGGGGCAACTATTGCCTTCTTTTTTTTTTTTTTTTTTTTTAATAAAAAGGATAGGCTTTTCTATATTAATGAAGACGCTCATTATAAGGTAGACGATGGGAATTTCCGCTACACAGAAATGCCAAATGCTTGGTAAAAGCACGCTGAATGCTCTCCACTCTGCGAGTGTACGCTATAAAATGGACTCCAGATTCAGGAAGCAAATTCGAGATGCCTGCGCACTAAAGCGTTATATTACTTGATGTGGAGTCATTTTCCAGCGATAAGGGATATACAGATTGCATCGCACCAATCTACCTTTCTCCCAAGGTCTTTTTGAATGAGGTTACTTTCCTCAAAATTAACAGATTTCTGTAAATTTTGAGGTCACCGGCAAATAAAAATGTTATGCAGTTTTTATATTTTGAAAGAGAGATTGATATCAAATCTCTAATGTGCATAGATATTAAAGAACAGATTAAAGACTTGAAGGCCTTTACTAAACAAGAAAGCGTTGATATAAGGCGGTAGTTATTTATACACATGTGGCGGGTCATTTCATTCTCTCTCTAAGATGGTTGAGTGAGGTGATGGCTGCCGCCACATACGTCATACTTGTGAACAGGTGCCACCTTTGGGGACTGGTCGACCAGGGCGCCTCCAGTCCCGAATAAATTAAGAATTTAATTTTAATTTTTTTTTAATTTATTATGTACACACAGTAGACTATGTATGACTCAGTGAAAGCAATTGCTGATGCATTATTGTTGCAAGTTTATTTTTATATTATTGTAATGATTTTGGCATTTAAAAAGAGCAACTGTCGAGTTTCTTGCCGATTCTTCTCGGCAGAATAACAGTCATTACTAATAAAAGTCATTAAAATAACAGTTTATTTTTGATGACGATTCATAAGTGCTTATATTAAGCCCATTTGAATTGTGACATCTACTTCAGAGCCAGTGGTATTCGATGTCGTCTCTAGGTATGATTAAGGTATTTAAGGAACCGTTTCTGTACTTTATCTTTTCCCGAAAGGGGGTTGATAACTCATTTGTTGAACCATTTAGGATGACTTCGTCTACTACGACGTCGTTGTTTTCCTGATTCAACATAAAATAAAGAAATCATTTGATCAAAATCTCCACAAGCCAAAAACTAGACCGGCCAAATTACATACTGTAACGCAGCCACAATGTTACTATAGTCGGCTTTAAAATAATTGGATAAAGATACACTGTCGTTGGAACGGAGAAAATTTGATTTAGGGTATGGCATGATAAACAAGAGGCTCGGATTAATCCCGTAGCACTTATTGATAGCATACCTGATGCTGCGGATTCGTAACCAACGCATAATGTATGCGACTGATAACTAGTCTAGATACTGTTCATCACTATTACTGATGTTATTGAGTTGATGA
Source organism: Nomophila noctuella (assembly GCA_958496325.1). Classification (NCBI taxonomy): domain Eukaryota; kingdom Metazoa; phylum Arthropoda; class Insecta; order Lepidoptera; family Crambidae; genus Nomophila; species Nomophila noctuella. The sequence continues at coordinate 14,568,023 of OY292495.1, read as the reverse complement.
AGGCCATTAGAAGATAAAAAGCCGATTAAGTGTAACCCAAGTTGTACTTGTAATTAAGTGGCGTCATTACGTATCATCACTAGGCTCCCAGTGGATACCACCAAGGTTGCAGTCACAAACTACATACCTATTACAATATTTTCCGATCGGTATTGAGCAAGTTCCACAATGTTAAGAAAACGCTTTAAAGGTTCCAATTTTACTGGTGGAGGTACGAAGGTACTAGGTACACAACGCAAATAATAATATTTTATTTATAGTATTCCCAGTTTGAAACTGTAGTCTGACCCAAACGCTTTTAATATCGTCGTATTTTAAGTCTTGTTAGCGAGTAGACAGAATATTTTGGGACAGAGCTTAAAGAACACTCCCAACATCCATTTTAGAAAACACCACCAGTGCCAACACACACACGATCCCTACGATAGACTATTGTCCACGATTTCGTCTGTCGAGATGTTAACCACGTTTCAGTGAGTGCAATGGCATGGTAATTACAAAGCAAAATGCTATCAAACACTAATTTCGTTTTGGCCTCAAGACCATGGACATTTTGGTAGTACAACTTAGCATAAACACATCAAGCCCGACCCATGTGCAAAACGTTACCTTTTTGGCCTCCGGCATGGTGACATTTGTCGCCGTGCGGTATAACTTTAGGCCTCGTCGCTACCATTTTCAATTGTGGTGGCTAACAGTGGTAGGTACAGTTCAGATTTTCATCGAACTACCTCTTTGAACATTGTCGGTACAGTTCCGATTTTCATCGAACTACCTCTTTGAACATTGTCGGTACAGTTCCGATTTTCATCGAACTACCTCTTTGAACATTGTCGGTACAGTTCCGATTTTCATCGAACTACCTCTTTGAACATTGTCGGTACAGTTCCGATTTTCATCGAACTACCTCCTTGAACATTGACGGTACAGTTCCGATTTTCATCGAACTACCTCTTTGAACATTGTCGGTACAGTTCCGATTTTCATCGAACTACCTCTTTGAACATTGTCGGTACAGTTCCGATTTTCATCGAACTACCTCTTTGAACATTGACGGTACAGTTCCGATTTTCATCGAACTACCTCTTTGAACATTGTCGGTACAGTTCCGATTTTCATCGAACTACCTCTTTGAACATTGTCGGTACAGTTCCGATTTTCATCGAACTACCTCTTTGAACATTGTCGGTACAGTTCCGATTTTCATCGAACTACCTCTTTGAACATTGTCGGTACAGTTCCGATTTTCATCGAACTACCTCTTTGAACATTGTCGGTACAGTTCCGATTTTCATCGAACTACCTCTTTGAACATTGACGGTACAGTTCCGATTTTCATCGAACTACCTCTTTGAACATTGTCGGTACAGTTCCGATTTTCATCGAACTACCTCTTTGAACATTGTCGGTACAGTTCCGATTTTCATCGAACTACCTCTTTGAACATTGTCGGTACAGTTCCGATTTTCATCGAACTACCTCTTTGAACATTGTCGGTACAGTTCCGATTTTCATCGAACTACCTCTTTGAACATTGTCGGTACATGGTTTAGGTACCATTTGATTATTTAGACTACTTCTTAAGTGTTACTCTCAGTTGTTGTCAAAAGTAATATTAAACTTTATCATTAATTACACGAAACTTAAATATATTTTAAGTTTGGATAGTATCTTTAATCTTACTTTACGTTCGTTGATTAGACAGTGAAATTAGCGAACCGTTTGATGGTGGTTTGCACGGCGCAGCGCGAACACCTCACCAACTTTGCAATTTCTTTCTGCAACTTGCCTTGTTCATGGAGAAGTTGTATTTTCACACAATTCTCTAAACAAATTTCACTTCTTTTTGGCATTTTTTTTTAAATAAATTTTTCGTCAATCTAATAACTTAAACAGAAATGAAAGCTTGTTTACTCGTAAAAGATTCGAAATTATTTGAGACACCGACATAACATCTCAGGTGATCCATTGTTCAATTGGTAAACATGTTTTGTGCATTTTTTAGGGTGCCTAATACTTTTGGCCAAGGGTGTATCTGTTATTTCAATAAGGTAACAGTACCTATATCTATGAAGGTCTTACTTTCACATTGTACACATAGGTACACACGCATTCATGTATAAATGTATTCGAATAAAATAACTATCATTCACGTGATAAAATATTCATTAAACATTTTACGACAATAATTAATTTTTTGTTCTATACTTGCGAGGAATCTTAACTTTTAGTTACTTTACTTAGTGTATAACGTTTAATATCGGGCGGGAGTAAAACGAACACCTGTGCGCGATTCCGGTCCGCGCGAACAAAAGAAACAGCATTCCATCCGATAAGCAAGCTTGTAGGTACCCAACCAAAATGCACATTTAATAAACGTATTAATTTTAAAATTATTTTGACAACAGACTGAGATAACTTGTAAGTAATTCTACTTTATTACGGTATAGGTAACAACCAGTGTCTGTAACCTGCCTTACTAATTAATTCATTATTACTGTAACTGTTTCACGGTAACATGAAATAGAAAACAGGTATCAGTCACTGATTTACCTCTAGTAGCACTTTGTGTTTTATTTAGCACAACAAAATTTATTAATTTCATACCTTGGTTATTTAGATCCTGGCAGGGTCGCCACTTGTACAGTTGTAGTGTGGTAATAAAACACAAGGTATGTATGCAACGGTAGACGCTCCTGCTCGCCCGGCGGCCGGTACAAGAGTGCGCGGCGAGCTCCCGCTCTCCGCGCCCCCACCACCGCACGCCGCGCCAGCAAGCGTGTCCACTATATTTATTAGCTATACATCACACAGGTAAGGTCTTGAATTTACATATCTAAGTAGTCGATAGTTTCTGTCCATAGCCCCGTAATCTTATAAATTCCTGGGCTTAACAAACCATCTGCCTAGCCCTTAACTAAGCTCGAAGTGTTATTCTGTTTGTCTTTGAAGTTTTTCTCATTGGTTATATAATAAGTAAATAATCTGTCAACATCCTACTACATGCTTAAAGTTACCTATGTACACTGATTCTGGATTGCTGTTTCGATACCTGTTTAGATAATAATGTTAAGTTTATGCATTGACAGTAATCTGTTTGTGTACTTATAATAAATAAATAAATAAATTAATATTATAAACATCCATGACTGGAGTTCAAATGCCGATATTTATCACACAAATATTTTCTCCTGTCGGGTTTCAAACCCACGACCCATGCTTTTGTAGCCAGGGTTTCTGACCCTAGACAAATGAGCCCGTCAAATTAACTAGTTTCTTTATCTTTTTGTCTTCTACTAGAAGGACATGTTTATTTGAGGAGGATAATTATTTTCCTTTTTCTATAAGGTCTCTCCATACATGTGTTGGAGTACCTATTAACGTGCCACACGGGCACTAGTTTCTGATTAGCCATTTTTGGGACTTTATACATCACGGACCAGCAGACTTTATCATATAGTGCTGTAAACGATTTTTGGCATAATTAATTTTAAATAAGGAGGTTTTTTTGCCTTATCGCATACCCGTTGACCATGCATGGCAGTCGACGGGTTATGCAGGACTCCAGGCCTCAGAAGGACACCCAACTACCTGCTAAAAACCTGACAGTGTCCCTCCGATGCCTCAGTGAGTCGAGGAAATTGGCGGGTTGGCTTTAGGCTTTTTGTCCACAGCATTCACCGCGGTTCCTTGACTCGCTAGCCCTCTAGCGGCGAGCTCCGAATTTTAGGGGGGGGGGGGGGGGGGAGATACAGGCTCACCCTCCCTGCGAAGCTGCAAACAGCGCACGTGGACACGCGCGACGCCGCGGCGTCGCGGTCCCTTTGGCAAACGTCAGGTTCCCCCGTGTCTGACGACTGGGGCCCAGTAAGCGGCAAGAGGAGGTGAAAGTTCCTCCTCCGTTGCCTATAACGCTGGCGGCGAATTAATGGAAGAAAAGTACCAGCGCTTTTACGCTACTAAGATACTTAGCCGGGTCCTTGCACCATAGTACGCACGTATGTAATAAATGTGTTCCCGCTACGCCTCCGTGTATTCCCTGCGTCACCCGGACACCCGAGCCCTACCTCATCGGGACACCAGCACCGGGCACACACTTTCCTATATTATTAAATATTCTTCGACAAGAGCCTGACCTATAACAGTATGTGTCATACCTAAATGGCATGATTGGGCTTAAAGTTTTGCCGTTAAATTCAAAGATGAGGGTTTAAAATAAGTATGGCAACAGCAGATAATTGAAGTTGTGAAATAAAACAACGAACTGAGACGCAGTATTTTATTTAGAAATCAGGAATCGTGGCACAATTATCACTAATAAATCTTACTGAAATTTAAAAAACAATAATATCAACGCTTACCAAAATATCACGATTATGAACGTATAGTCATGAATCACACTCAAGTTTACTAAGAAGTTACCTCAAAATATCTCATATCAAATATTATTTACTGACTACATATTACAATTCTCATGAAATAAATATACTTTTAAAAGGACGTAATCGCGGTATAATTTTAAAATAACATATTCACATGTTTTGCCAGTTTTCAGCAGCCGAACTCTCGCGTACACCTAAGAAAACATTATATTATTACAAACTAGCGGCCGCCCGCGAACCCGTCCGCGTGTTTTTCGGTGTCCACGCAAATAAGTATATAGTATATCCATATATGTATATATACTATATACTTAAGCCTTCCTCGTCAAATGGACTATCCAACACAAATATATTTTTTCAAATCTGACCTCTAGTAGGTACCTGAGATTAGCGCGTTCAAACAACAAACAAACAAACTCTGCAGCTTTATTATATTAGTATCGATCTTTCAATCAATATGCCTTCTCCATATACTATGTAGCATGCTTAATGGTTTCTTACAATTAGTATTTCTACAAATTTTACGTTTATGAAACATTATTTCGGAAAGAAATATTACAATCGAAACAAAATATCCCACTATGAGAATAATAAATGGCTCCTGGAAATCTTCCATGAGTTCGAATTGTGTGAACGAAGCTTCTATATCACGAGAGTGGTAGATGGATTTAATTTTTTTGACTTCCATCATATCTCGCCATATTTTATTGTGAATACCTGCTGAAACCATTCTAATATAATGACCGGAAAATGGTTCCTGTAGTGGTGAGCCCTTGCGGAAGTATACCGTTTGCAGGAAAGTGGCGACTACTTCGCTTAGCTCGTAGAAAACCTCGTCGGCGTGATCAGATACTTCCCATTTATTATATTCGTACTGCGTTTTTGTCAGGACAATGAATAATTTCCGTTTGCTATTTTTCAGAGCAAATAAACAGTCAACATATGAAGAGCACTTGTAGTTTATACTTTTGGTGTCATCGGTCAAGTCATTCTTTAGTTCCTCATAATGCTGTAGCACAAAGCTTGCGTTTTGATCCTGATCGTCGAAACCAGGAAACGTTATAGCGCTTGCTAGCATTCCTTGGAACAAACTATTTATCATGACATTGTATACAAGTAAACCAATTATAGTGAGTCTACATACTGCACTGTAATGACAGTTGTTATATCTAATATTGTTAGTAAAATAACCAGTTATGATGAGAATATTCCGGGACTTATCATTGCCAAAGACAGGAATAAAAGTTACTAAGGCACAATAAACCACGTACAAAAAAAATATAATAAACATTTTTGAACGTATATTTTTCCTTACATATTTCCAAACGGTAAGCTGTTTGGCTCGACGAGTCACAACTCGATAATAATCTATAAAAACAGGATAAGAGTGATCTACCTCAAAGAAATGTTTTAATTGTAACGTAATTAAACCGAAGCCGCCTTCGATTTCGTGAACATCGAACCTACTTACTACATCAACAGACTTATTTTTGAAAATTCCTAGACTCTTAACTTTAAATAATTCAACAGTCACGTTGTTGGTTTGTCTCCACGTATCTACTAACATATGAAATTCCCTGACATTTTCATGAACTATCAATTTGAAGTGACAATTTCTAAGTGTTGGCTGTGTTTTGTATAAGAAAGATTTTTCACCTTTATACTTGGAGCACGTTGAAATGTTAGTGAGCAGTCTTCTAGCAGGTTTATTACAAGGTTCAAGCACGGGGTCAAAATTAAAAATGCTGTATTCGCCGTTGATACGAGTTTTAGCGATGACAGTAGAATTGAATTTGTTACGTTCAAAGAGGAGTGATGAAATTTTCTCTAAGCTAACAAAACTTTTTATATAAATAATGAACTTTCCTGATGGATTCCACGGAATCACGAGACGCTTTGTAATTGGATCATCCAATGCCGCTCTGAATTCTTCTATCGTTTCCGTCATCACTAAAAAAAGGCTTTGTGCACTATAGATGTCGTGTCGGTTAGTCAAGTCTCTTGAGTAAAAGTTATAGCCTTCAGTTTGAAGAAGTTTCTCCCCAAGCAAGTTATCAGTGTTTACAAGAACAACTGGAGCGTTGAAGGATAATTTAACTTGTTTAAGGACTTCAATGATGCAGTCTCTCACGATGCGGTCATCTTCGACTAATTCAATAGATATATTGTTGGCAGCAGAGATTCGAAGTAACATCGCAAATGTTACGAACATAGAATGTTCACATTTAACCAACATTTTGGTCTCAACGCGTTTGCTTGTAATAAAAGACTGTTATGATTACCCACAGCAACTTGCTTTTATTCCAAATGTTTTTATCTTCAACATTTCACATAAGTAATAAATCATACATTTAACATAGTTCATACTTATCTTAATGTATCCTGTTTTCAGTAATTAGTTTTTAATGGATGTTTTTCTTTAGCGATGTTTCATTCATTGTACTAACATTTTGTCTAAGAAGCTGATCATTAGTCTTGGCACGATTTAATGCAGTATTTGTTATTAAACAATAATGGTGATCAAACTAATTTAATTAGGTGTTGGATTTTATTGATGATTAAAAGAATAACCTGTAAGTGAAGTTATATCACATTATATAAGTACGATTCGCCCATTCTAACATATAAAGCACATGTAGTTCTTTTATTGTACAGGCCACTCCGGAAGCCCTACGATAAAAATATGAGAAGGTAGATTTCGCAACTTTACCGCGTCACCTCAGATATGAAACATATTATGTAGATGTTTTGAGAAGTAAACTTTGTAATTTGGTGATGAGAAATCAATACCAACGTTACAAAACTTTAAATGAATGGTTTATTTCGTAACAAAAAATATTTTGTCATTTTTAATTGTAATTTATTGTAGACAATCAAATAAGACATTTATTGTGTTCAAATTAGTTAGGTTTATATACGGATCTAGCGGAAACAGTCAGTTGAAAAAAGGTTTCAGAGGTTCGCGACCAACCGGCTGTTTTCCAGATTACCTCCATTGAGGTATTTCCTACTATGTACTTTGAATAGAGTGGCCGTCGCGAACAATAGCTATGCGTCAACTTGGAGGGAAGGGGCTTTAAAGGCAAGATCACTAAGTGATCCACTTAGTGATCTCTTTGTCTTTTAAACTTTGAAATGACACCCCACTATCTTTTTTTCTTCTTATAATGATTGTACATGTTTCAAAACACAACACGTCAAAAAAGTTAAAAAATAGTACAATATATACGGCAACTTTGTTGTCCATGGACCCTGTCAACTCTATACTCGTACGTAGTAGTTGACGGGCCCGTTGGTCTAATGATCAGAGACCCTGGCTACAAAACCAAGAGTCGCTGGTTCGAATCCCGCTAGGGGCAAATGTTTTTGTGATTGGCATTGGCAGGTTTTCTACTGGACGTGCCCTTAAAATCGTGGTGGCAGTGAGGTAATCCTCCAGAGTTGTAGCTAGACAAATATTTATATTTTCATTAAAATATGTAAATAACAGTATCGGTTGGTAGCGATCTGCTGCTGATATTTTAATTATATATACGACTGCTATTTTCACACCATTTGGCGATGCAAAGATTGTCCGCACGCCTCCAGCGGCGAAATTTAGAAGCTGTCTTAGAACGACACTTTGTTTGTTTACTTGTTTAGGTTATGTTCAGATTATAATCTTTAGGGATCACAATTATACGGAAACCTGTAGCTGTAAGCAGAAATACGAAATTTTATTGCGTTTCTCAATATAGTACTTACGGAGATACGGGAATAAGTTTTCATTCATTCCCAAAGTCTAAGTTATGAAGAAAATGGAAGACTGAGTTAAGATTATGCAATCAAAGGAGATCCGCTAAAATTGCCCCAGCCCCGGCGGTAAAAATAATAATCTCAGATTTTAGAAGAGAACGAGTAGTGAAACTACATATATTACAAATAATCCCTATTCCTAAATTCATATTTTTTTCTACCGGAGAAGTTTCTTAGAAACTCTATGTAAAAAGTTAATTCTTTAAAGAAACATCGCTTTCTTATATTATTTCACTATTAAGTTATTTATTTAAGCAAAATGGCTGTATTTTTATGAATTTCCCATCTATACTTCTATACTAATATATAAAGCTGAAGAGTTTGTTTGTTTGTTTGTTTGTTTGTTTGTTTGAACGCGGTAATCTCAAGAACTACTGGTCCGATTTGAAAAATTATTTTTGTGTTGGATAGTGTATTTGGCGAGGAAGGTTATAGGCTAAAGTATATATCTATTATTTTATCCCAAGGGGATGAAAAAGGGGATTAATGTTTGTATGAAACTTTGTCAATTCTAAACCGATCGGGCTGGGACTTGGCATGCATAAAGCTACTATGACATAAAGATCCCCTTAGAAAGGATTTTTCTGTGTTCCACCCCAAGGGGATGAAAAAGGGGATTAATGTTTGTATGAAACTTTGTCAATTTTAAACCGATCGGGCTGGGACTTGGCATGTATGAAGCTACTAACATAAAGATACCCTTAGAAAGGATTTTTATGTGTTCCACCCCAAGGGGATGAAAAAGGGGATTAATGTTTGTATGAAACTTGGTCAATTTTAAACCGATCGGGCTGGGACTTGGCATGCATAAAGCTACTATGACATAAAGATCCCCTTAGAAAGGATTTTTATGTGTTCCACCCCAAGGGGATGAAAAAGGGGATTAATGTTTGAATGAAACTTTGTCAATTTTAAACCGATCGGGCTGGGACTTGGCATGTATGAAGCTACTAACATAAAGATACCCTTAGAAAGGATTTTTATATATTCCACCCCAAGGGGATGAAAATGGGGATTAATGTTTGTATGAAACTTTGTCAATTTTAAACCGATCGGGCTGGGACTTGGCATGCATGAAGCTACTATGACATAAAGATCCCCTTAGAAAGGATTTTTATGCGTTCCACCCTAAGGGGATGAAAAAGGGGATTAATGTTTGTATGAAACTTTGTCAATTTTAAACCGATCGGGCTGGGACTTGGCATGTATGAAGCTACTAACATAAAGATACCCTTAGAAAGGATTTTTATGTGTTCCACCCCAACGGGATGAAAAAGGGGATTAATGTTTGTATGAAACTTGTCAATTTTAAACCGATAGGGCTGGGACTTGGCATGCATGAAGCTACTATGACATAAAGATCCCCTTAGAAAGGATTTTATATGTTCCACCCCAAGGGGATGAAAAAGGGGATTAATGTTTGTATGGAACTTTATAGGTATAGTTTATACCTACGTTTGCGGAAACCGGAAACCACGCGGACGGAGTCGCGGGCGGCCGCTAGTAATTAATAGAAACATCAAGTTAACTGTTTTTGTTCTAGCATTTCATTTCTATTGTCTTATCATAAGTAAATCTTACTACTATTATAAAGGCAAAAGTTTGTAAGTATGGATGTATGGATGTTTGTTACTCTTTCACGTAAAAACTACTGAATGGATTTGAATGAAACTTTACCACAATATAGCTTATACATCAGAATAACACATAGGATATTGGAAATCGAAATCCACGCGGACGGAGTCGCGGGCGGCCGCTAGTAATCAATTATTTTAATAATAAGGAACTTCAAAGGACGGAATTTCCCCAGAAAAGTAATTTTTACATAGAGTTTCTATGAAACTTCTTCGGGCTAAAAAAAATTGGTTAGCATGTGAATTTAGGAATAGGGATTATTTCTAATATTTTTAAAATCTAAGATTTATTTTATTGGCGCCGGAGCTGGGGTAATTTTGTACGGGATTTGGCGGATCTCCTATCATTATCAAATTAGAGTTTGTTCTCATAATTTTCGGGCTTAAAACTTTTTTCCAAACAGGAAAGATAATCGTGTTTTAATTATACGTGTTTTAATTGTACATAAATTATTTTATAAGTTATTCATTTAGTTTACGCTAAGGCGAGTTTCTCGTCAGATAACGAGATTGCGTTTATTGTTCCAGATCTAAAAGGTATAAGTTGTTTCCTTATGTTGTACCGTCTCGGAATATTCCTAAATAAGCTCTGTTAAAGAAGTACCATAATTTTTTTTTGGTGTGCCTTTTCTCCAAACAAAATCGATGGTCTCCCTTCGTAGTAAGAATAATTTGTACGTTCATTTTATGCTAAAAATGCGTATAAAACTATTTCCAAAATTTATCAATTACCGTATTGTGAAAGTGGTAGATGTATTAATTTTTTACTTCATATCCTATGCTCCCAAAGCTTTCCCGCGGTACTGCCGGTCCAGCGACTGATCTTCCACTCTCACACTGAATAGATCGCCTGTCTCGGCGTTGGGAATTAGTTGTCTACTAACGTTGTGCATGGCACCGCGACTACCCTGCGGCGGAGACGAACTGCGACTCCCTCATGTTCTAATGTGCCGGGACTGTTTAGTATAATAACGGTGGATGCTTGGAACATTTGTACGGGAAGATTCTATAGATATTTTAATTTCTTCTAGCGGCCGCCCGTGATTTCGCCCTTGTAGATTTCAGATCCCTTTTTTCGCAGATATAGACCTATGCCCTTTCAGAGGGTCTCAAGATTGTCAGTGTATATTTTTGAAATTAGGCAATATCCTGTTGTAACTAAGCTTTAAGTTTACTAAGCATACCAAATTTCGAGCATCTAACTTAAGCGGTTTAGGTTTTACATACAAGAGGATTTTCCTGCTAATAATAATTATTCCCGTTCCTGTTGGAATTTCGGGAATTTATTTCTTAGTGCACCTCTACGGTACCTAAGCTTGAAATTTGGAAGGGACGAATCAGTTCCAAATTTCAAGTGCCTACGTTTAGCCATTTAGGCATTTAGGCTGTACGTTGATACGTACGAGTATATCAGACAGTCAGTTTCTCCTTTTATATAATTATTTAGATTAGATTTTACTTCTGAGGAAAACCAAATAGACATAAGTAATAACAACCAAGAAATTATGTGGTGAATCTGAAAGCCTTAGGGCTAAGTTCCGTTAAGGTTTCTACAGCATGCAAAGTAGACTTTTGGGATTGGGATTAAAATTATACCTTTTAATGCAAGGCTGTCGGTTAGAGTAAAAGAGGAGGAGAGGTAATGAAAATTGTGAACTAAAACAACGTATTGAGACGCAGTATTTAATTTAGAAATCAGTAATCGTGTCATATTATCACTACGACTAAATAATCTTATTGAAATAAAATTCAAAACAATACTATTAACGTTTACTATTAAAAAATATCAGGGATTTCTGTGGCGATAGAAATACGCGTAGGTTTATATTTCTAAAACCGCACTTAAGTTTCTTACAAATAATTTCAAATATTCTCACATTAATATATTACATAAAGACTACTACAAATCTCATGAAATAAATCTACTTTTAAACGGATATAATCGCGGTATAATTTTAAACTACATATTTGAAGGATTACCCGAGGTTTCGGCTACCTTTAGCAGCCGCTATCACGGAATGACTATGGTCTTATGCGTCACTTGACAGTTAAATTTATACTAATAGTTCTCCTGTAAAAAGATTTTTTAAAATTATAATGCAATTATATTATTATGCGTTTAAAAGTAGTTTTATTGGATGACTAAATGTCGCGTAAACCCTTAGAAAGCATTGTATTAGGTACAAATAATTCAATCAATATGCCTTCTCCATATAATATGCAGCTTGCCAAATGGTTTCTTACAATTATAATTTCTACAAATTTTACGTTCATGAAAAATTATTTCGCAAAGAAATATTACTATCGAAACAAAATATCCCACTATGAGAATAATAAATGGCTCCTGTAAATCTTCCATGAGATCGAATTGTGTGAACGAAGTTTCAGTATTGTGAGAGTGGTAGATTGATTGAATTTTTTGTCGCTCGATCATATCTCGCCATAGTTTACAATAAATACCTGCCGAAAACATACTAATGGAATGATCTGAAAACGGTTCCCGTAGTGGTGAGCCTTTGCGGAAGTATACCGTTTGTAGGAAAGTGCCGACTACTTCGCTTAGCTCATAGAAAACCTCGTCCGCGCGATTAGATGCCTCCCATTTGTATATTTCAAACTGCGTTTTTGTCAGGACAATGAATGATTTCCGTTTGCTATTTTTCAAGGCAAATAAACAGTCAACATATGAAGTACACTTGTAGTTGATACCTTTGCTGTCATCCGCCAAGTCATTCTTTAGTTCCTCATAATGCTGTAACACAAAGCTTGCGTTTTGATCCTGATCGTCGAAACTAGGGTACGTTATAGCGCTTGCTAGCATTCCTTGAAACAAACTATTTATCATGACATTATACAGAAGTAAACCAATTATAGTGATTCTACACACCGCACTGTAATGACTGTTGTTATATCTAACATTATTAGTAAAATAACCAGTGATGATGAGAATATTCCGGGTTTTGTCATTGCCAAAGACCGGAATGAAAGTAACGAGTGCACAATAAACCACATACAAAGACATGATAATTATTATTTTTGAATGTATATTTTTCTTTACATATTTCCAAAGGGTAAGCTGTTTGGCTCGACGAGTCACAACTCGATAATAATCTATAAAAACAGGATAAGAGTGATCTAACTCAAACAAATGTTTTGATTGTAACCTAATTAAACCGTAGCTGCCTTCGATTTCGCGAACATCGAACCTTCTGACTTCATCAGCAGATATGTTTTTGAAAATTCCTAGATCCTTAAATTTAATTAATTCAACAGTCACATTGTTGATTTCTTTCCATATATCTAATGTATAAATATCGCTGACATTTTCTTGAGCTATCATATTGAAGTTGCAATTTTTTAGTTTAAGCTGTGGTTTGTATACGAACGTTTTGTCACCTTTATACTTGGAGCATGTTGAAAGGCAATTCAGCCTTCTTCCAGCAGGTTTATTACACGCATCAAGCACGTGGTCGAAATTAAAAATGCTGTATTCGCCGTTGATAACAGTTTTAGCGATGACAGTAGAATCAAATATGTAACGTTCAAAGAGGAGCGATGAAATTTTCTCTAAGCTTACAACACTTTTAATAGAGATAATAAACTTTCCTGACGGATTCCACGGAATCATGCGACGTTTTGTAATTGGATCATTATATGCTGCTCTGAATTCTTCAATCGTTTCCGTCATCACTAAAAAAAGGCTTCGTGAACTATAGATGTCGTGTCGGTTAGTCAAGTCTCTTGAGTAATAGTTATAGCCCTCGGTTTGAAGAAGTTTCTCACCAAGCAAGTTATCAGTGTTTACAAGAACAACTGGTGCGTTGAAGGATAATTTAACTTGTTTAAGGACATCAATGATGCAGTCTCTCACGATGCGGTCATCTTCGACTAATTCAATAGATATATTGTAAGCAGCAGAGACTCGAAGGAACATCGCAAATATTACGAATATAATTTTTTCACATTTAACCACCATGTCGGTCTCAACGTGTTTACTTATAAGATGAGACTATTATGATTACCAATAGCAACTTGCTTTTATTCCTACTGTTTTTATGTCCAATATTTTACATAAGTAATAAATCATATATTTAACATTTTTTATGATTATCTTAATGTCAATCTGGATGTCCTGTTTTCAGTAGTGGTTTTTTAGCGTTCCGTAGCCAAATAAATAATAGATAACAAATAAATAAATATTTCACAACATCACATACATTAATCTGACCCCGTGTTAAGTAGCTTAAGCACTTGTGTTACAGACATTAGAAAATGGTATTACAAATGTACTTAAATAGATACATATAACACCCGGAGGCGAAGCCGCGGCCGGAAAGCTAGTAGGTAGTTACGACATTAACAGAATTCGTACGGAATCTTGGTGCGCGAGTCCGACTCGCACTTTACCGGTTTTTTAATGGAATGTTGGTTTTACTTTAGCGATGTCCTATTCAATGTAACGATATTTTATTTAAGTAGCTGATCATTAGCCTTGGCACGTAAAATTAATGTGGCTTTAGTTATTAGGTAAGCAATAACGGTTATAAGGCTTATTTTATTGCTTTGGATTTTATCGTGGTTATTGGAATAATAAAAACCAATCAAAATAAAATTGGCCAAGTGCGAGTCGGACTCCCGCACTGAGGGTTCCGTACAAACTCTATTTTTGACGTATTAAAAAACTACTGAATAGATTACGTTCGAACCAATTTTTGTTGGTAGTTTTTATGGTAATGTACATTATATATTTATTTCAGATTTATCATCCTCTTACTTTAGAAGTTAGAGGGGGGGGGGGACACTTTTTTCCACTTTGGAAGAGTCTGTCACGCAAAGTATTCACTTAAGAAAAAAATGAGCTTAGAAACCTCAATATATTTTTTAAAGACCAATCCATAGATACCCCACACGTATATGTTCAATGAAAAAAAATATTTTCAGTTTCAGTTCTAACTATGGGGACCCCCCATTTTTTTATTTTTTTTTCTATTTTCGTGTGAAAACCTTGTTGCGGTTCACAGAATACATCCACTTATTAAGTTTCAGCAGTATAGTGCTTATAGTTTCGGAAAAAAGTGGCTGTGACAGACTGGCGGACAGACAGACAGACAGACATGACGAATCTATAAGGGTTCCGTTTTTTTGCCATTTTGGCTGCGGAACCCTAAAAAACAATCTTTGAAACGATTACATGGTCATAGTATGTATGTAATATAGTTATTGTGAATGATAAAAATGATTATCAATTTTTTTTTAACCAGTAGTATCCCACTTCTGGGCTTTTTATCAATATTATCTGAAAATTTATTTCATAGCATTTCCTTTACCTTTTTTAAGGGAGGAAATTGATCCTTATTAATCATATTTCGATAACTGACTCTTGCCAAAATACGTGGCTCGTTCTCCGCCGTTTCTGAACCGATTGCCACGAAATTGGTGGAGAGATGTATAGTGAAAATTCAAGAAATGGTTTTTAAAATAATCGAAAAATAATTATTTTTTGATCCACATGGTTTCAAGGCAAGTTTTATTGTATTTAAAAATACCTTTTTAACGATACCCCACACGATGGGGTAAGTCGAATTTTTTTTTTCGAATTTACTTTTCGCTGTATGGGAGGGGGGGTAAAAATAATTATTTTTCGATTATTTTAAAAACCAATTCTTGAATTATCACTATACATCTCTCCACCAATTTTCGTGGCAATCGGTTCAGAAACGGCGGAGAACGAGCCAGGACAGACAGACATGACGAAACTATAAGGGTTCCGTTTTTTGCCATTTGGCTACGGAACCCTAAAAACAACAAAAATTGCCTTGAACCATGTGGATCAAACACCCCAGTCTCGAGATATATTAATACAAAGTTAAAATTAGAGCGTCCCCCCCCCCTTAACTTTTGAAATACTATTACAATAATTCTGAAAAAAATGTCCTGTATACCTCCAAGTAAGTACTTTCAACGAAAACTATAGCGAACTCTGTATCAGACATAGTTATTTTTATACAACTCGACCAACTTATGATGTGCAGTTGCCCTTACTAAATGGTGTCTTAAGCGGTCGGGCCATCTTTTAGCTACGGAACCCTTTCATGGGCGTGTCCGACACGCTCTTAGCCGGTTTTTCTTAAGTGAATCCTTTGCGTGACAGACCCTTCCAAAGTTGAAAAAATGTGCCCCCCCCCCCCCCTCTAACTTCTAAAATAAGAGAATGATAAAACTGAAATAATTATATAATGTACATTAACAAAAAAACTACCAACGAAAATTGGTTCGAACGAAATCTATTCAGTAGTTTTTTTAATACGTCAAAAAAAGAATTTGTACGGAACCCTCAGTGCGGGAGTCCGACTCGCACTTGGCCAATTTTTAGTCATCTCGTTGGTTAGGTCATAATACTTATTTGTTTTAAACGCGTGATCTTTGGGAATGTTTGTCTCCCATGGAACAGTAAGTTCTACCAACAGTCATTAAATTATTTAAGATGCACATAATTAATTTATTACAATTAAAAGCAACGAAAAATCCAATTTTTTTATTTACCCATTTTTACCTACAAGTTACTTCAAATATTTGTAATATCAAAAATCAGGAGTACATAGTGACTATAACAAATCTTTCAATCAATATGCCTTCTCCATATACTATGCAGCTTGTTAAATGATTCCGCCCAATTATAATTTCTACAAAGTTCACGTTTCTGAAACATTATTTCGCAAACAAATATTACTATAGCAACAAAATATCCCACCATGAGAATAATAAATGGCTCCTGGAAATCTTTCATGAGTTCAAATTGTGTAAACAAAGTGTCAGAACGATTAGAGTGATAGATGGATTTAATTTTTTTCGGTTCCATAAAATCTTGAAATAGTTTCACATTAATACCTGCCGAAAACATACTATTGGAATGATCTGAAAACGGTTCCTGCATTGCTGAGCCCTTGAGGAAGTATACCGTTTTTAGGAAAGTGCCAACTACTTCGCTTAGCTCGTAGAAAACCTCGTCGGCGTGATTGGATACGTCCCATTTGTTAAATTCATACTGTGCTTTTGTCAGGACAATGAATGATTTTGTTTGCTATTTTTCAACGCAAATAAACAGTCAACATATGAAGTGCACTTGTAGTTGATACCTTTGCTGTCATCCGGCAAGTCATTCATTAGATTCTCATAATGCTGTAGCACAAAGCTTGCGTTTTGATCCTGATGGTCGAAACCAGGGTAAGTTATAGCGCTTGCTAGCATTCCTTGAAAAAAACTATTCATCATGACATTGTACAGGAGTAAACCAATTATAGTGATTCTACACACCGCACTGTTATAGATGTTGTTATATCTAACATTATTAGTAAAATAACCAGTAATGATGAGAATATTCCGGGTTTTGTCATTGCCAAAGACCGGAATGAAAGTAACTAAGACACAATAAACCACATACAAAGATAAAATAATAATTATTTTTGAATGTATAGTTTTCCTTACATATTTCCAAAGGGTAAGCGGTTGGGCCCGACGAGTCACAATTCGGTAATGATCAACAAAAAAAGGATAAGAATTATCTAACTCAAATAAATATTTAAATTGTAACCTGATATCACCGTAGCCGCCTTCGATATCGCGAACATCGAAATACCTACCTACTTCATCATTAGATATATTTTTAAAAATTCCTAGATCCTTAAATTTTATTAATTCAACTGTCACGTTGTTGATCTCTTTCCATATATCTAACGTATGGGTATCACTGACATTTTCTTGAGCTAACATCTTGAAGTGACAATTTCTAAGTTTTGGCTGTGGTTTGTATAAAAAAGTTTTTTCACCTTTATACTTGGAGCATGTTGAAATGTAAGTAAGCAGTCTTCTAGCAGGTTTATTACAAGGTTCAAGCACGGGTTCAAAATTAAAAATGCTGTATTCGCCGTTGATACGAGTTTTAGCGATGACTGTAGAATTAAATATGTTGCGTTCAAAGAGGAGCGATGACAATTTCTTTAAGCTAACAAAACTTTTTATATAGATAATGAACTTTCCTGATGGATTCCACGGAATCTTGGGACGCTTTGTAATTGGATCATCCAATGCCGCTCTGAATTCTTCAATCGTCTCCGTCATCACTAGAAAAACGCTTTGTAAGCTATAGATGTCGTGTCGGTTAGTTAAGTCTCTTGAGTAATAGTTATAGCTCTCGGTTTGAAGAAGTTTCTCACCAAGCAAGTTATCAGTGTTTACAAGAACAACTGGAGCGTTGAAGGATAATTTAACTTGCTTAAGGACATCAATGATGCAGTCTCTCACGATGCGGTCATCTTCGACTAATCCAATAGATATATTGTTAGCAGCAGAGATTCGAAGTAACATCGCAAATGTTACGAATATTACTTGTTCACATTTAATCACCATGTCGTTTTCAACGTGTTTGCTTGTAAGACGAGACTATTATGATTACCCACCACAAACTTGATTTTATTCGAATTGTGTTTATCGTCAATAAACGTATAACATAAGTAACATAAATCATGCATGTAACATTCTTCATAATTATCTTAATGTTAATCTGGAGGTCTTGTTTTCGGTAATTTGTTTTTAATGGATTGTTTGTTTTACTTTAGCGACGTTCTATTCATTGTTTCAATATTTTGTCTGAGTAGCTCATTAGCTTTGGCAGAAAAATGCGTTAGGCGTTGGATTTTATCGTAGTTATTGGAATATTTGCAGAAGAAAACAGAATGAGACTGTTTGTAAATTTATTTAAAGCACTTTTTTCATGCTTAATATTAGTCACCTTTATTTATTATACATTTTAGGGTTTCATAGCTAAATGGGAAGAAACGGAACATTTATAGATTCGTCATGTTTGTCTGTCTGATTGTCCTGGCTCGTTCTCCGCCGTTTCTGCACCGATTGCCACGAAAATTGATGGAGAGATGTATACTGATAATTCACGAATTGGTTTATAAAATAATCGAAAAATAATCATGTTTTACCCCCCCCGCCCATACAGCGAAAAGTTAATTCGAAAAAAAAATCGACTTACCCCCCATCGTGTGCGGTATCATGCAAAGGTATTTTTAAAAACAACAAAAATTGCCTATTATTTATGTATAATATCATCCATTAAATAGTGGACAAGTACCACGGGCGAAGCCGGGGCGGGCCGCTAGTTATAAATAATACTGAGTACGTCCACCGCAGACGCCGGCCGGCCGCCGCCATCGCAACTAAACGGGCTGTGGCATACCGCCGCAAATCACGTCGCCGGCCTCGCCGCGCCGCTCGCCGCGCCGCTCGCCGCGCCGCTCGCCGCCGTAGCTGTGGCTAGACCCTTACAATATAGTCCAGTACATTATACACGTTACACCCCGTAGGGGCACCGCAAATACAATTCGTTACTTACTCACAATTAAGAATATTATTACAATAATTAACTTATAGATATCTTACATTACAATATTAACAATTATTAATTAATTATTATTAAAAAATTTACATATTATAATTAAATAAAATTAACTTTCATTAAAAACTAAAACTCAAATCAAATTAAACTCAAATCAAATTAAATTTACTAAACATAATCTTATCGTCAATTGTCATCAAATAACTCATTTAGAATGTAGTAGGCTTTTTCTAGTAAGAACGTTTTTAGCTAGGCCGCACACTAGGCATACAATTGTTTCTCCACAACTGTCGCGCCACAATTGAAATGCGACACATTTAACGCCCCCATATATTCCTACGTGAGCACGCACACCGAGGACACATTTGTAGCGGGCGCACTTTGTGGCGAGACGACATCCGCGCTACAATAATTCAAGATCGAACCTGTTCGTTTTTAGGGTTCCGTAGCCAAATGGCAAAAAACGGAACCCTTATAGTTTCGTCATGTCTGTCTGTCTGTCTGTCTTCGTTGTCGTTTGTGTTCTGAACCGATTGCCACGAAAATTGGTGGAGAGATGTAAAGTGATAATTTAAGAATTGGTTTTTAAAATAATCGATAAATAATTATTTTTACCGCCCCTCCCATACGGCGAGAAGTAAATAAAAATAAAAAAATCGACTTACCCCATCGTGTGGGGTATCGTTAAAAAGGTATTTTTAAATACAATAAAACTTGCCTTGAAACCATGTGGATCAAACACCCCAGTCTCGAGATATATTAATACAAAGTTAAAATTAGAGCGTCCCCCCCCCCTTAACTTTTGAAATACTATTACAATAATTCTGAGAAAAATGTCCTGTATACCTCCAAGTAAGTACTTTCAACGAAAACTATAGCTAACTCTGTATCATACATAGTTCTTTTTATACAACTCGACCAACTTATGACGTGCAGTTGCCCTTACTAAATGGTGTGTCATGCGGGCGGCCCATCTTAGGGCTACGGAACCCTTTCATGGGCGTGTCCGACACGCTCTTAGCCGGTTTCTTAAGCCTTGCATTAGATGCCTTCTCGTCGACATTTGCGTTAAGCAGATCTAGCAATTGTCTTCCATAAAGGGACTTTTGCATTTATATGGTGAGCTTTTGTTGTGGTAGGGTGATGGCACAACACAAAAAAAAAGGTCGATGGATTCATTAGGTTTAAGCATGTTGTCTTTGAGATGAAGAGGTGTGTACATCTTTTTATCAGGGTTGGAAGTGGCTTTATCTAGTGTTGAAGAATCTGCTTGGTTATAGAAGTAAGAACGCAATGTAGTCATTTGCTTGTTGTGAAGATTCTGTATATCGATGATATCTCGTCCCCCTTCGTGTTCTGGTAATGTGAGGCGTTATAGTTCGGCCGTTCAGAGAATGCGTTCCTGACACGTCGCGATTGAACTGACGACGTAACTTTGTAATGGCGTTTGCAGTTACGATAAAAATATTTTTGCTGGTTGTTTACCGTTTTAACAATTGATGAGATTAAAACAACATTATTATATCAATACTCAATGAATGTTATAATTTTGTGCCAAACTAAGTGGTCAAACAATTTGGTAAACAATATTTTTCTAAATCTATACTGCGCTTTTACAAGGTTATGCCAGCGCTTTATATTTGTAGTGCTTTGCTAGTAGAGTAAGATCCCAGAGCCCCCAGACCTACGTCATTTTAGCAAAGCTGGAATTTTGAGGATTGTTAGTATAATGTGTTATTAAGAAGGTATGCGCACCCACTACCTTAAAAGCGGGGCCGTTTCTCAGGTAGCTTCGTGCTGC